>CAWUFW010002676.1:1200000-1800000 GCA_963921515.1 Calotriton arnoldi | reverse complement strand
TGAGCCTCCTCTCTTACCGTCATCGTCCTTTGTATCTCCTGTCCCAGTGAATTCCCCCACTCCCAAACGGAAACGGAGGGCAAAGAAGCCTATGGGAGCTGCTCCGATTACACGGCAGGGACAGGCGATTGCTGCTAATGGGTTGATCGCGGAGGAACTATTGACCCGCCTGGCTCTAGTCCTACATAATATTACAGAGACTTTTACGGACCTTTTATCTCCACTTCTGAATAGATTGGATAAACTGGAGTTAGCAACGAGGGACTTGGCAAGCAAATGGATACTTTTTTGTCATTTGTAGGAAAACATCCACCCTGTTATCCACCAGTGAGCCCTCCAACAACTGATACTATGCCCATTGCTACTCCCTTGTGTAATAGTGGTGTTCTGCATGTCAATGTTCTTTCAAAGCCCAAGGGAGTCGTGGCCCAATCTACAATGCTAGGGTCTGGGGGTTCTAGTATCCCGGGAGATGGTGCACCCAGCGCTGTGCGGGCCCTCTAGGGCCTAGATCCTGAAGACGCCCCCTATACAGGGATGCAACCATCTAGGGTTTGCCAGTCTACTGTGAACGACCTTCCACCAGCATGTGCTCCCTATTCTGTGGTTTTGTCAGGGGTACCCGGCCTATCGACTCATAAAGAGGAATCCGCGTCTCAACTAATTAATAAAGTCTCCCATTGGTTGGACCTGCATTCCGGGTATTCCATCAGGGATCATAAGGATATCCTGATGGCACGTAGGGTGGCATGGATAGGTCCATCTAGGAAATTATCTGAGGGAGACTGTATTATAATCTCGGTACGGTACCCTGATTTAGCACGTAAAATTCTGTATGGTGCGTCTAAATCTTTTTCTCTAACTTCCTCTATTAAATTGCTCCCACTGGGCTTTTTCTACAGACCACCACTGAGCAGTCTGGGAGGGGGGGATTGCCCGCGAGGGGTGGGCTGGTTGAGGGAGGTTTGGGACGATTGTTGCCCCTTGCAAACTCTTTTGCCCCCCTTGCTGATTTGAATGAGCTGGATTGACTCCAGGAGGATGAAGAGTTGTGCATCCACCTTCCTCGCCAGACCGACGCCTCGCAACAGAAGGTAGAGGAAGTTTGTCCCTTATTAACATTAAGCCCTAATGAGACTATGGTAGTTCCATCACCCCATGCGTTCCCTGTGATTAGTCATACGTCCCAAGTGAGGCCCCAGCTACCATCTTCTATATCCCCCTCACCGGTTATCGTTAACCATACTACCGGAAGAGATTTTAGTCTTGTATCCTGGAATGTGGCTGGGTTGTCTTCTAAGTTCAATGATGATAGCTGGTTATTATATATTAGGTCATATAAAATTATATGTGTACAGGAGACTTGGGAGACCAAGAATACTTTCTTTTTGGATGGGTATAAGACCATCTTTTGTCCAGCGTCAAGTTCAACAATGGGACGAGCCAGCAGAGGTCTTATTATATTCGTGGCTCTAGAATTATGTAAAGATTTAAAGATTTTAAAGTGGAATTCTCAGGTATTCCAGGGCATAGAATTGCATATGGGGAGAGCTCTCAATCTTGTGATTATTAATTTTTATAATGCTAAGAGGGGCGAGGGGGGACCGTCCAATCTTAATGCTCTAAACTGTGCGATAGATAACCTAAAGGAGGATGGTTGTGGGCCTATGAATTTTATTCTAGTAGGTGACTTCAACTGTCATTGTGTCCATCTTTTGTGAAGAACCAGTTGATTGTCCAGCCATGTCCACTCTCGGAGGATCTTCACATGAAACACACACTGGAAGGGAAGGTTTTAAATAATTTGTTACTCACTCACAATCTGGTGAATACCTTAGACCTTTGGCACCCTGGGCCTATTTCTCAATTGCCTCCGTCCTATAAAGGAAGGGGTGCGGCAACCATTATAGATTTTATATTTGTGACAGCATCTTTGGGGGTTGCCCCCGGATCATTTAACATAGAGGATAGTGCTTTTAGCAACCACAATCCATTGACATTGGTACTGAGAGGGTTGGGACATCCTATCTTAGGCCCCCGTAAGCCGCAGGTACCCTTAACTTCCACCGATCAGGGCAGGCGCCTTAGATGGGCGAGCATAGATGTAAAGGCTTTCAATCGCAGCCTCTTTTCCTCATGCCAGAACGAGATAGGTGCATGTCTGAATCTTAGCACACCGAGTGAGGAGATTTTAAGTTCGTTCTCCTCCATTGCCCAGAGAGTTTCTGGTCTTTTAACTATACAGGCTGGGAGGTGGGACCAGGCAGCCCCCTCATGGTTTGACCATAAGTGCTCGCAGGCATTAAGGAGGTTAAAAGCAGCCCTGAAACAGGCGCCATTGGTGAAAGCTAGAGTGTCCTTGCGTCGACGCCTTTACAAAGAATCGATAAGCGCAGGCGTCACCTCCAAAAGCAGGCATGGGAGGACTTAGCTAAAGCGGGCGAACTGAGGGATTCTTCCCTATTTTGGAAAATTATCAATAGTCCCTGTTTCGCAGAGCCAACAAACCCGACAGTATGCCACCACATTACACCAGACCAATGGGTGTCCCATTATGAGAAAGTCTACAGTGTTGCCTGCATTGGTGAGTGTAGTGTAGACATTCCCCTTTGTGTGGCGGCTCCTCCCATTAGCTTCTCTTTGGAGGAGGTAACCTTAAGCATTGAGCTTTTGGCTACAAACAAGGCCCCTGGCCCTGACGGTATTCCCCCGGATCTCTTTCGTGACAACCCCGAGGTCTGGGCTCCCCTATTAACCCAAGTTTTAAATGCGGCAGCCTTGAAGGGGACATTGCCCCCTGGTCCACCGCCACTATAGTGCCGATTTTTAAAAAGGGAGATAAGGATATGCCGCAATCCTACCGTCCAATATCCCTTATTGATGCTGTAGTTAAGGTCCTGGGTCGGGTACTTTTATCCAGACTGTCTTTGTGGGCCACAGATAACCATATCTTATCGGAAGTCCAATATGGTTATCGTGAAGGCTTGTCAACATCGGACCAATGCCTCAATCTCTACCTTTTGATTTCCAAGTATACTGTGTCCCAATCAGGCGCTATGTACTTGGCCTTTATGGACATTACTTCCGCATTTGACCGGGTAAACCGGGTAAACCGGTCTAAGTTGTGGGACATTTTAATCTCACTGGGAGTGGATCCCTGTATTGTACATCTACTTATATCACTCCATGCCCATACATCGGCGGCAGTGAGTGTCTCACACGAGGGAGATCTGACCAATCATTTTAATTGTACACGGGGGTGCGCCAAGGGTGCATTTTAGCTCCTTTTTTATTTTCGGTTTATATTAATGGCCTTGAGGCGGCACTCTTGGCGCTCCAGTCAGACTCCCCTAGAGTAGGTAAGAGAGTTTTGCCATGCCTACTCTATGCGGACGATGCAGTGCTCATGGCCCGTACGGGCCGGGGCCTGCAGGTCTTAATAGATGCTTTTGTGGCGTTTATAGACAGTCTGGACCTGGCGGTGAATTACACCAAGTCTTATGTACTAGTGGTGGGCCCACGGGGGCTTCGGTCAAAAAGCTTTAAAGCCAGCAATCATACTCTCGGAAAGGTCCCGGCCTTTCCCTATTTGGGAGTGTTATTTGATGACATGCTACAGTGGGAAGCCCTTTTAAAAGGGAAGCTAAATGAGCTGAACAAATCCCTGGGAGCCACTACTAGTTTTGCGAGTAGATTGGGTTCATGGGCCCCGGAGGTAATTTTAAAATTGTATAAGTCCAAAGGTATTTCAAGAGTAGCATATGGTAGTGAAATTTGGGGGTATGTGCCCCCACATAGGTTACAGGTGGTAGAAAACAAATTTCTGTGCCGGATCCTACGAGTCCCCCAAGGTGCGCCAGTCTGGTCCGTACACGAAGAGCTAGGGGTTGGTTTCCTAGCAGACCAAGTGGCAGTTAAACCCTTGGTGTGCTGGATAAAGATTTGGACTTCCGAGCATAAGAATTTAAATCGCATGATTGTATCGGATTGTATGAAATTGGAGCACGATAACAAAATACCCTGCTTACATTACGTAAAGGAGTCTTTTCAGGCTATAGGCAGGTCAGACATCTTTTTTGCACATGACACTTTAAGTAAGGTGGACGTTAAAACCATAAAAGACTTACACCATAAATTTTTAACTGTGAACCGTGAAAATCTTGAGCTTAGCAAACCCTCAGTTAGGGCATATGCAATGCTAAAATCAGTTCCGGGCATTGAACCATACTTTTTGGCCTTAATGATAGATTCTTTTTAAGTTTCAAAATAAGTTTATTGAATGCATATAGATAAAAAGGACATCAAAGCATCATGAGTTAAAACATCAAAAATACATTACATAAGGCATTAATAGTGGCATATAAGTAGGAATCACAAGAGTATTAGAAATACATGGTAGGGAGAAGAAAGTATAAACAGGCTTAAAAATTGATAAGTATACAACTAAAACGAGTATAATTTGGGCAAAAGGGAAGATGGAAAAAAAAAAATAGTATGCACCAGTACAGAAGATTCAAGGAGGCTGAGCGACCTCCTGCAAACGAGGGACTGGAGAAAAAGGTTTTTTAGCACTATTATCCAAAAATTGCGTAATGGGGGACCAAAGTTGTAATCTTTTTTTAGCAAGAGACATAGGGAATACAAAAGTTGTATCAAGTCGATGATTATGACATACAGAGTACCACCAGGCTAAGTATGAGAGTTTGGAAGCATCCTTCCAGTTTTTTGTAATCTGTTGGAAAGCGGCTGCTAATAACAAGTCAATAATTTGCAATTGAGCTTTCGTACTAAGCCAACCAGTGGAGAGGCTACTCAGAAAAATATTTGCAAAAGAGAGGGGAACATCAGAACTAAAAAGAATATTGATTTGTGCCCAGACCCATTTCCAAAAAAGCAAAACCTGTGGACACGAAAAAAGTAAGTGTTGAAGGTCTGCTTGTGGAAGGGAATATGACCAATAAATGTCAGGAGTAGCGGGATGCATTTTATGTAAGGAGATCGGAGTTAATAGGAGTCTGTTGTAAATAAAAAAGAGTGTTTGAGTAGCGCTAGCCGCTCTCGATAACTTCCTGATTTTCGTCCAGATCTTATCCCAGACAGAAATGGGCCAGTGTGTGTCAAGGTCGGTTTCCCAAGAGAGTTCAGTAGTCGTTTTGGCTCTTGTAGTGGAGGGGAGTAATAAACGGGAGTAAAGAGTAGAGGCTTTGGGCATGGTGCGAAGGAGGGGAGACCAAACGGGGACTGGTGACGGAGCAGGGGAGGGCAGGGATTTAAAGTGAGAGAGTGAATCTAATATAGCTGAGCGTAAGGCTAAGAATTTATGTAAAAATGAGGAAGGTAAGTCAAAAGAGAACAGGCCTGTGAGAAAGTAAGGAAGGTGTCATTGTCAATTAATTGATGGACCCAGAGAAGACCCCTATCTCTCCAAGATTTCCAGTAGATAGGTCTATGCTAAATGCGAATGAAATTATTATGCCATATGGTGGAAGTGAGAAATGTAGCTAAATTATGTGGTTCTGAGTGGAGAAGAGAGCTCAAAATTTTACACAAATGCGTAATGATTGGTGTACATAGTTTCTGTGGTTTCCGTGTGAAAGAAAGGTATTCCTGAGAGGAGAAGGGGGAGAGAGAGGAGGTCTCTAAATCAATCCATAAAGGCGAATCAGAAGAGGGGTCAGACAACCATTTGGAAACATGTCTTAGTAAAAAGGCTTTATGATACTTAGGGAAGTCCGGGAAGAGAACACCACCTTCAGATTTCGGGCGTGATAACTTTAGCACTGACATTCGAGATTTTTTATTAAGCCATAGAAAAGATGTAAGGATGGAATTAATTTTATGGAATAATTTTAGTGGGATGGGTAAGGGAATATTAGAAATAATATACAGGATAATAGGAGTTAGCATCATTTTAATAGTATCAAGGCGCCCCCACCATGAAAGATGAAGAGGGTGCCATTTAGTTGTGAGGATGCTAAGCTTCTCAATACATTTGTTAAAATTTAAAGGGATTGATGTTTTATTGGAGGGAGTAAACCATATACCAAGATATTTTATGTGAAGGGGGCTCCAGGTAAAGTGAGAAATAGAAAAGTCATCTTTGAAAGTGTATTTAGTAAGAGGTAAAATTTCGCACTTGTCATTATTTAGTCTGTAACCTGAAACCAAAGAATATGATTGAACCTCATGTAAAAAGGCCGGGAGAGAGAGGTGGGGGTGATAAAGAAAAAGGAGGACATCATCTGCATAAGCAGCTAATTTAACTTGGAAAGAGTTTGACGTAAAACCTGTAATAGATTGATTTTGTATTATTTTGGAAAGAAAAGGTTCTAAAGCAACGTTGAAAAGGAGATATGGGGCTGCCCTGTCTCACTCCTCTGTGAAGAGTAAAATAGGGGGAAGTAAGGCCGTTGGTAAAAATCACAGCTTTAGGGTTCGAATAGAGCAGGGAAATCAAGGAGATAATTTTTGGGCCAAAACCAAACCATTTAAGTGTCTGAAAAATGAAGGGCCAATATACTCTATCAAAGGCCTTTTCTGCATCAAGGGCAATGGCCGCAAGAGGCTTTGAAAAAGTGGGAGATTTGGAAATGATGTCAAAGAACAGGCGGGTATTGTCAGTGATAGATCGCCCCTTGACAAAGCCCGTTTGTTCCTTGCCTAACAAGTGAGGGAGATGAGATTCGAATCGAAGAGCTAACGTTTTGGAAAAAATCTTGGAATCTATATTAACTAAGGAGATGGGTCGGTAATTTTTGCAAAAGTGAAGATCTTTACCCTCCTTCGGGATAAGACAAATTAGAGCCTCTAAGAAGGTACCTGAGGAGTTACCAGAAACAATAAAGGAAGAAATAAGAGTATGTAATTTAGGTAGGATTATTTGGGCAAAATGCAGAAAAAATTCAACAGTAAAACCGTCTGGGCCAGGGGCCTTGTCTTTTTTGAGGGTTTTAAGAGCATTGAGTAATTCAGTCTGAGACAGTTCAGATTCAAGGAGTTCCAGGTGTGAAAGTGAGGGTGAGCGTTTTTGGATGGGGGAAAGGTAGAGAGAGATGTCGTCTTCTGTAGGAGTAATCTCTGGTGTGTAAAGTTGTTCATAGAATCGGACAAATTCTTGCAGAATATCAGCGTCTTTGTATTTTGAAGTGTTGGTTTCCGTTATAATAGAGTCTATGTGAAGTTTATTTTGTTTGGCCTTAAGGTAATTAGCTAACAATTTACCAGATTTATTTTGGCCGCCGTAAAATTTGGCACTAGTCTTTAATAGAAATAAAGAGGCACTGTCTGTTGTGTCTTTATTGTATTGAATCTTAGCATTAATCAGATCGGTTAGACATTCTTTTGATTTGGAGGTGTAATAGGCATGTTCTTAATCCTAGAGAGGAGTTTAGTGTTCAAAGACCGGGCTATTCTCCGTTTATTAGAGGTGTATTGAACAATAAAGTCACGTGCAGAGGATTTGAAGGCATCTCAAATTACATGAAAAGGTAAAGCGTCACTGTTATTTAAGAGAAAGTATTCATTGAAAAAAGAAGTAAAGGAAGTAGTAAAGTGAGGGTCTAGAAGCAGGGAATTATTAAATCGCCATCTCCTGGGGTGATCGGAGTGAGACAAGAAATCCAATTGGATGGAAACAGGGGCATGGTCAGAAATTAGTATAGGGCCAATATCAGCGGATAGTAGAGATTGAGAAACATTGTGTGAAGTAAAAATATAATCAATTCTTGATTGAGTCTGATGAGGAGGAGAATAAAAAGTGTATTCTTGTAGGGACGGGTTGCACAGACTCCAGGCGTCAGGTAGGTGAAGATGATTTATAGTTTGTGTGAAGGACTTGTGAGCTTTTGTTGGAATAAAAGAAACCTTGGATTTGCGGTCAAGAAATGGGTCAAAAACCTGATTGCAATCACCAGCGAGTATTATGTTATTAGCAATGTTATGAGAAACTAGTCGATGAATGTGAGACCAAAAGGGCGCGTCAGCAGAGGTAGGGGCATAAATATTAAAAAGAGAGAGGGGAATACCACCAATTTCAAAATTGGTAAACAACCACCTGCCATCTTTATCTATCTCTTGTGATAGGAGCGAAACTTGTAATGATTTATGAACTAAGTTGATAACCCCATTCCTTTTGCCATCAACAGGTGAAAAAAGACTTCCCCCACCCAGTTTTTCCTAAATTTTAAAGACTCTGTAAGGTGGCTTTCTTGCAATAAAACAATTTTAGCATCCAATTTAGAAAGGTAAGATAATACCCGCTGCCTCTTAATAGGTGAGTTTAAGCCTTTAACATTCCATGTAATGATTTTCAAAGCCATAAATTAAAGAGATCAAATGAATAATAATGTGAACCAGCCATAATGCAAACAACATCAAAAGGTAAATAAGATATGAGTAAAAATAGAATAACATTAAAACGTAAGAAAGCAGGGGAGAGGAGAAAGAAAAAGGAAAGAAGTAGAGTTACAATGAAAAAGGACAGAAAGAGAAGGAAAAGCATACCTACAAAAATCCCAGGCACATGAAAGGTGGGGGAGGGGGAGGCCACATGGAACAATGACATGTCCGGACTCCAGGGGAAGGGCGGGAGGAGCTGCAGAACAAACAACATGAAAATCAATAGGACGGACTAGGGAAGGATGAAACCTGTAAGGAGAGAAAAAGGTTAGTAATATTAAAGCATCATAATAAACCAGAAACGTGAACTATGGTATACACCAAAAAAGCATCTTAAAGTGAAACATCAGTAATAAAACATGAGTTACAAGAAAACGAGATTAGTTGTTATGGGGTAACGAAGTGTCCATAGTCTCTGCATTGCAAGAGTGAAGAAAACTTTTGAGTCTCATGGGATCCTCATAGGTAGTAGTCTTGTTGTTGTAGGTCACCTTAAAAAGACAAGGGTGAAACAAGCCGTAGCGAGCGCCCATGGCTCGAAGTTGTGGTCTCATTGTGAGAAATTCCTTACGTCTGTCTGAAGTAGTTTTTGCATAGTCCTGTGAAAAAAACAGAGAATTGCCTGACCAAGAAATGCGTTGGATGGATGTGGCAGCCGTCAAAACTTTAAGCAGGTCAGTATACTCCAAAAAGTACAAGATGACCCCCCTTGGTTTCCTCTTGGTGGAAGAAGACATAGAAGAGACAGGACCCAACCTGTGAGCACGCTGAATATTGAGGAGAGTACCGTCAGGTAAATTGAGGAGTTTAGGAAGAAAAGATTTGAAGAAGACGATGGGATCTGATCCCTCTGAGTTCTCTGGCAGACCATAGATGCGAAGGTTGTTCCTTCTATTTCTGTTTTCAAGGTTTTCAACCTGTTTCTGGAGTGACGTCACCTGAGACTGAAGAACATCCACTTTGGTACAGGACGAAGTGAGAGATTGTATATTCTGTTCCGCAGTAGTGAGTCTTTCATCCATTCGTGACCAACCGTCTGTCAGAGTTTGTATCTTAGAGTTTGTTTCTTCCACAAAAGGGTGAAGAGCTCTAATTTCCTCTAGTAGAAGATCCATAGAAACTGATGAGGTTGATTTAGGAGGAGAGGGGGGATCTTTTTTCAGACGCTCACTAGGAGCTTTATTAGTAGTCAAAGCTGTGTTAACCACTGGTGTCAGGACGCCCTTAGGCGACGAATTTGCAGAGTCATCCATTTGAGGATATAGAAGGGTAGGAGAGGTGTACAAAAATATGCAGAGGGCGTCGGTCGATGACCAGAGATATTGTGGTGACGCAAAGAACAGCAAAGGACTACGTTTGTCACCAATGAGACAAAAATACTAAGTAATAAAATGAAGTATTTTGACGAGACTTATGATATTGGTGAAAGCAAACCACTACATAGCGTTAGTCCAGTGTGACATTCACAGGGGAGGGAGAAAAGAACTCCCGTCAGGCATGAGAAGACTGCGAAATGGAGTCTGAAGTCACTAAAAATAGCAAAAAGTTCAGGGAGCCACGAGAACACAAGTGCAAAACACCTTTTGAGTAATTCAGAGAAAGGTAGGAAATTGTATGGCTCCAAAATCGAAATAGTGTGGGAATTAAGGGGTGCCATAAGAAATAAGCATGAGACTGCAGCATCGCAATAGCGCTGAGGTAAACTGCACCGTAATCAAGATGGACGTCGCGCTGACGGAGCCGCTCAGAGGCGTCCTGAAGGAGGAAGCAGGCTTCAAGGGCACCGCACATCAAAATGAAGGCAGCGACAGAGTCAGAGCGCAAAACGGAGTCAGCGCCCTCATTATGGTGGACTTACAGGCGTCTGGTAAGTCGTGAGGTCCACCGCTCGATCCACCGCTCGATTCTTAATCACGCGTTTTAGATTCAACCAGCTCCATCATCTTTTAGCATCCCCGGTGGGTTTCTTCCCCTCACCAGATCAACGTGGTCCCTGTGGCTGCGATCTTCTATCTCCTCAGGACACGTTACATTTTATACTATTGTGTAAAAAAAATTCATTCCCCAGAAAACATTTCCTCCGGCCTTTGTTGAAAAGCTTGAAGTTTAGGCATGCTAAAGTGGCCCTCCTGCCTTTACAGTTGTTGCCCAACCCTCTCACACTTTGTGCAGTGTTAAGTTTCTTGCGGGCCGCTTATAGATCTAGACTATCTGGAATCGATTGATTTTGTGCTGCTGGTTTATGCATTTGTAGTGTTTTAAATTTTAGTGTGTATAAGCATGAATTGTTTGCTTATTTTTTATATGATGCACTGTATCTTTTATGGTTGCCTCGCATCCGAATAAAGAAATTTATCTATCTATACATGCAAGTTACTTGACGTGACGTACTGTTGCCTCCTTCTCTTTTTTCTAAAACCTCTTTTTATTTCCCCTCATTTTCTTGCCCCCTCTTCTCACCCCATGCCATTTCCTCTTCATTTTCAGCGCTTTGAAGGAATGTCTAAGTAGGCATGAGTGTGGGGTGACCGCCTCACTCCTTGTCATCAGACTACCAGGTTTCCAATCCTGGACTTTCTAGCACAAATCGCTGTTATCAGCTCTGTTAGCACAACTGGTTCATTGGAAGGAAAGCAGACTACAGCCCCCATAATCCACTGGGCTATGTCAATCTCTCTCACTTTCGTATACAAACACAAACATACACACACACTCAAATCTACTACTCACATTTACTCAGTCCTTTGCTACTTGTACCTATAATAAATAATTTAACGTTCTGACTGCAAGTTCACTTGGATCACAATTACATTTACACCATGAGAACAAGGTAAAAGTTCCTTCATTAACTTAGAATGAATGAATAATTTTAAGGCCTCCTCAGGAGTCCACTAGAATGCCTATGGAGCTTGCTACAGGGTCACCAGCCCCATTAGGGATTCAAGGTGTGCCTGCCTGGTTTAGCCGGCTGGTGGGACCCCCAGTGGACCCCTTTCCACCCCTCCCTCTGAGAGGGAAAAGTGAATACGGAGCCAATAAAATGTAAACGCGTGAAATAAACTCTGCTAGTGCAGTGAAGACTGGGCTCCCTGGCCCCCTCGGCCTCGGCGCATTGCACCGGCCGCACGAAGGTAACTACATCCCTGAATATGTCTAACGCTTTACATACTTAGTACGCTGACTTCTAACATTGTGCACAGTAATATATTTAGTTTGTGAACAAGTCAGTTATTAAACTGCACCTTCCCACTCAGAGACGTTTTAAGACACGGGCAAAGCAGACAATTGTTGAGAGCCCTAACTTTTAAGGGGGGGGCCTTGGTAAAATGAAACAAACACACAGAAGATATGTCTTACTTTTTTCTCCTTTATTTCCTATCTGCAATTAACACTAGCAACATAAAGTTCTGTACATAAATCAAACACTATATGGTAAAACACTGAATAACAAAGGTGTCAGGTAATTGAGTGGGCGCTCAAATGGGAGACATTTAACAGGAGGCTGTAATGCATTTTATTGGACTAACAAAAAAGATCCAACAGAGATATCATATACCTTAGCTTACAATGTTACACAGACACGTTATTCAGAAATGACACTGACCCTGCGCCTTGAATTAACTTGGGACATGCAGAGTGTATTTTCTATGGGTCATTCTTGGAAAGTAGGGCGCAGTTCTGGAAATTGAACAGTCCAATAAAATGCTAGAAAAGACAGGTCTAGGCTGCTGGTATGTTCATTTTTGCAGGGTCGCCACACTGAAAAATATCAAGAACACTAGCCACAAAAAAAAATCTAAAAAAAAAAAACCCCGGTCAATAAAAATTCATACTGCTGATTACATTTAACATTACAATGAAATTAAAGCTTTCATTCAACTTTAAGAAAAAGGAGTGGCTCTCCCAAAGCTGCAATTATATATCGACATATAGTATGACAGACCTGTAGTAGTAAATGTCCTGAGCACAAATGAGTGAGTACGTTGAGTCTAGACCCTAGCGGGTATAGTATGTCATTTAATTCACACGTTAGGCAGTGCTCACCCCTCGTAAAATCACATCCCTCAATGCAGCATGCTGGACAATTATTTGGCTCTTTGGTTCCCTCATTGAAACTAAGTTACCTTGAGGCGACAGAGCATTTAATACTGCGGAATCAATGTTATGGTCTTCAGGATGGAGAAGGAACTGCTGGGCAAAATATTTGTAGGCTCCACTTTCCACTGTTAAATGAATGTAGAAAATGAGGATAATCACAATTGTGGAATTTTGTTGGTTCCCAGTACTCATAATGCAGCTTCTCTTTTGTCTATCCAAGGAACACAAACACATTTTAAGAAATGCAAAACATTTCAATCAATTTAATTAAAAGAATGAAAACTAATGCAGAATCCCTGTGTGCCTGCCGCAGTTTCCAAACAGCGCACAATACATCTTAAGGCCACAAACGTTTTGCATCTGTTTTTATGTGTAATGTCTTCAACACACCTCTCAGTGATAGACTCAGATTTTTTTTTTTACAAATGCCGTAGTTTTGCATTGTCCAACCACCTTACACAACCCGAGCAATGGCAAAGACATCCATCCCGGTTTCGGAAAGAGGCGAGGCTAAGCGTGTACACATTACTTATGTTCAGGTGCACCAATCCCTTACCTACTACGACTCTGTGAAGCTTCCTATACATAGGGGTTTGAACAAGAGAGAGGCTGGTGAATAAACGGTATGCGTACGATATCCTAATAACATGTTTTTAGAAAGTGCTCCTCGGTCTCTGGAGTATACATATTTTGCTATCAAATACAACCTTTTCAGTTTGGATGAATAAACTCAAATTACATCATTTTTCATTAAAAACTATTTTTTCTCAAAATATTAGCTACTATTTTTTTTTATAAAATAGACATTTGGTCTCCAAACATCAGTTTGCTACTTTCATCAAATACTCTCATGCCCTACTGTCCTACGTGTGCAGATATTGACTAACATGTTCTTGTATTATCATTACCAGCCCGTGATGCCCACCTTGGGCCACATGTACGACCATTTCATTTTGCGACTTAGCGAGTCGCAAAATGAAATGTGCAACAGGGTCTCAGACACTGTTTGCGATTCCCAAATGGGTCACAAAGGACCTTCCTCATTAATATTCATGAGGCAGGTCACAATTTGCTACCCATTGGGAATGACCGGCACTCACAGGGATGGTGGCCTACTGGGGTCAGCAGACCACCATATCTGTGACTGCTTTTTCAATAAAGCAGTTTTTAAAAAAAAATGCATATAAAAAAGACAAATGAAACGTTTCTGTTTCATTTTTTAAGAGCAGGCAGTGGACCACTGCCTGCTCTTAAAAAACGTTTTTGATGCCAATCACAAATGACAATCCCTGAGGACCCCTTCCCGTTTGCAAACTGCTTACCATCTACTTGAAATAGGCGGTAAACTGCGGTTGTTTTGCGATCGAATTCTTGTTGCAAAACAATCATACATTCCCCTGCAACTCGCTATTAGGAAGGGATGACCTCTGGCACTCCCCTTCCTAATAGCGACTTGCAAAATAGGGTTGATACATGCTACAGGCCGTTTTAGGGGTCGCAAACGGCCCGATTCGCTGTTTGTGACTGCTAAAAACAGTCGTACATGTGGCCCCTTATACTTAAGATTTCCACAACTATAAGTTGAGGATTAGGCTCCAATCCATAATGCATGGATGATACTAGGTCACAAATTACAGCCATTAGGCCATGATCAGCATTATAACGAGAAAAGGCACCCTGGATCACCAAAATATTCCAGGAAATAATACCGTTATTCCTTGATCAGCATTATGGTAGTGTTGGGTCCATCATACAATGGATGGCCACAATATGCTAAGACTTATTTATTTCTTTAGTTATTTATTAAGGAGTCTTATGCAGCACAATAAGTCACCTTTTAGGTGCCATATAGTTCTTCTGAGTGCCTGGCAAAGAAAAATAGATTTCTGAAAAAGCGAGGTGGGAGTACAATCAGGTAGGGTCAGTGAACTGTTTCCAAAGTGCTTCACGTATAACCCCCCATCTATGGTGGACTCAATTAAATGTCAGCCTGAAAAGTTCAATTTCAAATGTTTCATGAACTGTAGGTACCTTGGCTCAGATCTCAAGTGGGTGTTCAAGGGCACAAGTCCTTGCACACCATGAGATCCCACACCATGAGATCCACCTTGGTGACATCATTTTGAGCGAATGTTGGTTGATCTGATGAGGGAACATTGAGTGGAGAACTTTAGTTGGGGAGTAAAGAGGTGACAGTTTCTGCAAATACACAGGGACTTTGCCCTGTATATTTTATGGATGGTACACAACATCTTTAATTTAATCTTGGTGTCAAATGGGAGCTAATAGAGAACTATAAAGGCAGATTTGATGTGATCACATTTCTGAAGGTTAAGGCAGGGAAAACAATATGTCATGGATCCAATAATATACCACGTTTTACTTAATCTGGGGTTGGTTTAATGTCATTGGTCGGCACTATTGTGTCATGGGTGCCCACAATATGACAAGAAATACGATCATTGTGTTAAGGTAAGAATTATGCCATGGGTGGATATCACATCATACATACCCACAAGATTATAACCATTATTCCGCCAAGTCCAGCATTATACCAGCTGTGAGCACCACTGTGCCACGAATGCCCATAATATGGATCGAGCAATGACCATGCTGCCAGGGCTGCTATCCTCCAACTCCTCCTCTCCCTCCACTGCTGCATTAGTAGCTCTACAGTGGAGGCTAAGAAACCAGTCCCAAAGATTGCAACCTCTCAAGGGACTGCATCGATGCATAGTACAGGTGGGAGTGCAAATGCCGCGGAGGGTGTGTTTTGGGTCAGGTCTATGAGGTGCACGGGTTGGTGCAGGCATGTGCCTACATATCATTTGCAATTAATAGACTTTGTGTAAAACGGCTGCCGTATTTATTCTGTAGGACTTTTCCTATTATCAGGCAGTGCTTCCAGCCACAGGGGCCTGATGGTGTGAACACAAAAAATGAAACCCAGGCAGACTTCCATGAGAAAGGTTTTAAAACATAGCTGTCTTGTCTAAAGTAAAAAGAAGTAACTTTCTGTTAGAAATCTTTATATGTTGGTGAATAGTATTTGTTTTAGGATCTGTGTGTGTCATTTTGCTTCTTTAAAAAGATCCTGTGTATTTTCTAAACAATAGGGATCTTCTTTACATCAATGCCTAAATATATGTTATAGCTATATAATGTATAGTTCCACATAATCGCCTTTAAAGGTTAAATATGCTGCACATTTAGGTTTTTCCATATTCATTTTGCTAAACCATCCCCATAATTTGATTGCCCTTTGCCCCTGATACCCGGTAGACCTGACTATAGCCTGGGGCACATTGTCTCCTCACTGGGGTCAGGTAATTCATTTATCTGCTTGCCTTGGCCTAGTTACCTCTATGGATGAATGCGATGCGTGGGGAGGAGAGTGGTTTCCCAGGAGAAGATTCTATGGCCTGGCCACTGATCAAAGCGTTTTTGTGTTTGAGATGGAAGCTGTTTCTGTGCAAGTTATATGTCACGGTCTAGGAGTTTCTTGCGAGAATGTAGCTTTCATTTGTCCATCGTGCCTCATAAAACCAGTGTTGTCTCGGAACCTGTAAAATGATTAAATTAAATTTGATGTCCGAAGAAGTTCTTCAAAACGTAATGAAACTGCCTTAGCAAATCTGAGCTTCATCTCCAAATTATGCTATTAATTACGCAAGAATAGATTTGTATCTCTGTATCTCCAGAGTTAACCATAATAAGACTGCGTAGTGTTTGCCCACAGCAATTTCTGTGAACTACCCAGGAAAATGCCTTGTTACTTGAAAGTGAAGTGCTTATGTGTGCATGTATTCACGGAGGCCGGAAAGTGATCTTCCTGTAATGTTTATCCTGTTTTTTAAGGAACTTCTAGGAGGTCACAAACTGTCACTTTGTGGACAAGGAGGGCAGCCGAGTCACTGTCCTGCTACACAAAATACTTAAATACTAGAAAGGCATTGGCAAAAGCAAAAGGTTGGACCTTGGCAAGCTAGTGAGATGGTTATTTTTTTCTTTCTTTTTTATTCCAAGCGACTGTCACAAAAAAACTTTAAAAACAAACTATCCCGTCACCTAATTGTGGCCAGCCTTATACTTGCAATAAAAATATTAAATAAAAAATAAATACCTATGGGGCTGTTTTACTAGAAATGCTTTTTAAACGATAATGCTTTCAGCACAGCATATTAATATCATTATTAATATTATTAATTATTATTATTTGTGAAGGAGTCAAGAATAAATCACCACCTAACCAAGCACGCAAAGTCAAAGCAGCTACAATGTTACAATGTCACTTACTACTTTACCAGGGGCGGCTCCACCGCAATGGCGGAGGAGCGTCGCTCCACTGTTTTTTAAGCAGTGCACTGCAAAGTAAAGGAAACATAAAATGATAATAACTTTGAGTTATTATCATTTTATGTTTCCTGCTGCTTTGCAGGCGGGCAGGTGGGCGGGGCTCCTCTGCTCTTGGAGGAGAGCAGGGCAGGAGTGGTTTGCCTTACAGTCTGCGTGGAGAACAAGCCCAGGCCCCCATTCCCTGGTTGAGCGTCGAACCAGGATGCTCAAAAAGCAATCACAATGCTGCATTGCAGTGTTGTGATTGGTCAGGGGAGCCTGGGTGCTTACCAATCACAACGCTGCATTGCAGCATTATAATTGGTCTGGGGAGCCTTTTCTGTGCTTCCTGTGCCTCAGTCCAACGAGGAGAGCAGGAGCAGAGACGCGGGACCCAGCGCGGCAAGGTAAGTGTTTCTTTTATTATTATTTTTTACTGTTCCCTCTCCACTCCCCCTCGCAAGCCTCCCCAACGCGCGCCCGCACCTGCCGCCCCGCCCGCGAACCATGTTGGCCGCCACTGTACTTGACAGCATAAAAAGGAGTGAAATCAAATAAATTAGCCAGTATTTGAAGTTAATATATAAAAACACGCACGCATAATTGGAACCAGCTTTGCAACTGAAGAGAAAGTAACTATTCTTAGGCGGAGGTAAACAATGTGCACAGGCTTGTACAGTCACTCAAAGTGAATGAATCCAATGGGTCAACTGAGCTGTCCCATTTCCCCATGCTGTGTGCTGTGATTGATGGAAGCCAAATGTGGATGACTATTTAGAAAACCAATGGGTAAAGCCGACTGACCACAAGCCCCTTTATGTATAGATCCTATGTATGATTTTTGGGAAAAATGAATAGTCGGGCAAGACAGGTAAAGTGGTCTCAAAGCCAGAACTAAAAATCAGCCTTGACCTATTGCTTTACGATGCAACTATCACAGCCAAAACACTAGATGGCACCAAATACCATCTTGTCTTTTCCACAAGAACTAGCAGGAGTTTTTTCCTGAGCCCCACAAAAGCTTCTGACTAGTCTGTCTGTGGAAGGCAGGTGTATGGAGCATTTAAATGCGGATGGTATCATGGGTTTTTCAGTTTGTCTTAATTTACTTAAAGGTTGGTGGATTCCTGGTGAATATTTCTATTATTAACCACTGCTCTCCAATTGATGTTTCTGAAATTGTTTTTTTGGTTTCGCCTGCACAGCGCTTGCCCTGTGCTTGTGAAATCTATTGTATTTAATATAAATCTTAAAAGGGGATTTACATCCTGCCTCCTTGCTTGCCTTGCCTTTAATTGGTTCCTGTGCTTGTCATTTACTTTTCCTCCAATTCTATTGGCTGTAACATACAGTTTCCTGCATTTGCCAATGCGTGTTCCTCATGTGCTTCTCATAAGTTTCCAGTCGCCGAAATACTGTTTCCATCTGCTTCTGGGGCACTTAAAAAAAAAAAATGTTTTGCCTTCACAGAAATGTTTTGCCTGCACAGTGCTTGCGCTGTGGTTGTTTACCTAGGGGCATATTAACAATGAGGCGATAGTCAATTATCGCCGCTTTAGCGTCCGTTTTCGGACAGAAAGCGGCGATAATTCTATCGCCTAATCAGCAAAGTCACGCTATCGCGTGAATCCCTGCACTATCGCCCTTTCCCCCAACGCCCATCCTTGCATCTCTAATGAGATGCAAAGTGGGCGTTACTGGGCATACCCCAGATGGGCTACGTTGTAAATATCGCCGATGTGCACATCGCAATATTTACAAGGCAGCCCACAGGATTATAGCAGACGTTAGATTTTGGCGAAAACGGCCGTTTTCGCCAAAATCTAACGTCTGCTATAATCCCGACTTACCTATGTTAGCCATAGGAGGTGGATTCTGCTGATACGACCCTGTGGGTTGTATCAGCAAGGTTATCGCCCTTTTGCAGGGAACATCGCTGGAAAACCAGCGATGTTCCTTGCAAAAGGGCGATAATATCGCTATCTCTGGAATTTTTATCGCCCTGGAGTAACGCGTTGTTAATAACGCGCTACTAGGGCGATAAATGCCAGAGATAGCCTGCGATAATATAATTATCGCTAAGCACGGCCAGCGATAATTATCGCTGGCCGTTGTTAATATGCCCCCTAATCTCCCCAGAACAGCGCATTTACATAAGCATTCTCACACTGGCTGCACGCATTTTGAGCGTGCATGCCAGCTATATTTTGTTTCTACTTTCGTTTATTATTAATATTAAATGAAGCTTGGAACACATCGTGCTCCAAGCTTTGCTTTTAGCCCTGAGCCCCGCCCTCCGAAAAACCTCAAAGTACTTTGCTATCCCTTCTGGCTTCCCTTTCTGTTTCTTTGTGCCTTCGCGCAGTGTCCGATGGTTTCACTTAGGAGGGAGCCTGAAACTTTAACCCAATTATCTAGATATTGGCACCATTTCTTCCTGATCCAGCAAGCAGTGGAAACTGTGGACATCGAGCAAGATTCTGCTGTGATTATGTTACTCAAAGGAGGTGAATAAATGAAACCAATTTTAAGCATATTTTTGTTCCTTACAAAATGTGCATATTTCATATTCATTACTATTGAGCGGAGTATTTTCAGATATGCAGGGCTTTAAGTGGGATGAAAAAACTGGGGGGTCTCTTAAATGGGCGTTGTCAATGTAATTAAGGGTGTGGCTTAAAAACACATAAGCTAAAAATCTGTGCTTAGCATAGTGTGCCGCCCGACTTGTATTTGCTGTTTCTGTCATTGCATCCAGATATATGATACAACAAGTAACATCATACCGACAACAAGTCAGGACTATTGGCTTTGTCAATGGTTGTTAGTTGCATAAGATAAATAAGCAGCAACTATGGCTTGTATATAATATTGAAAAAGCTTCCACTTAAAGCCCTGGTGACACCACGACACGTTGCTGCTCCTGAGTTTCAAAAAGAGAAGGGGAATCCAGAGGGAAAATGACTCTCTTTAAAGGATTTCCCTTCCCCTACAACGCTCACCTGGCATGACGTCATGCCGTAACTTCTCCACTAGTGAGAAGTGAGCAGTGTGAGCACGCGCACATCGATGTGCCTGCTGTCACTGCAGTCCCGGAAAAACCGGACCACCTGTGCCAGGGCACAAAACAGAGCCCGATAGAGACCCGTTTCGAGGCCCCCTTTAAAAAACTGCCGGTGCTCAGCACCAGTGAGACCGGGCCCACTTAAAGCCCTGCAGATATGTAAATTAAGTTAGAAAGGGATCCGAGTACTGAAGAATGTTGAATAGCAATTTTTGAGGGGTTTTGTTACTGCCGCTCGCACATTGCTATCATTGTTTGGTTTCATACATTTGTTTCTTCGCACGCACTGGGTGACTCCTATCTCCCCTGTACATGGAAATCTTTTGGCAAGGCAGGATTGTGTGGCATACATTATGTTCATATTATAGAGCCGAAGGATTACTGTTTGCCACAGTGGCGGTGCGTCCATTGGGGCGCTGGGGCGTTGCCCCACTAATGCCGCCAGCTGCCATCCCCGCCATCACATGTATTATTAAATAATAACTCGCGCTGACTGAGTTGCGCACGCTCAGTGACACTGACGATTTCATTTTCCACCGGGCCACCCGAGGCAATCGGACGCTGAAGGGGGTGGGGCTAGTGATGGGCCCTGCGGCAGCATGCAGCAACTGACAGTGACAGACTGTTGTAAGGTTACTGTTACAGCGCACTAAGCGCAGCAGGGAAGCAGCAATAGTGCGCATGTTCGGCTTTGGGCTGGTCATTTTTACGACCAGCCCGAACATGCGCACTACCTTCCCCTTAGGAGAGCGAGGGTTGCTTCATGCCGCAGCCCCGGTCTCCTAATGGGCAGGGAGCATCCCTGCCCAAGCCAATCCTGGCGCTGCTAATGCAGCGTCTGGATTGGCTGAGACACCGCGCGCACGCAGTGAAGTCTGAGGCATAAGTAGCCAGCATTAGTATCGGGTGCCACGCATGGGTGGCACACTTGCTGAAAACGTATGGCCAATCACTGTGGCTTCTGTGTAGCCATGCAGCAGTGATTGGCCATTTCGTTTGTGATGCTCACGCACCTCGTCGCAGACCGTCACCGCGCCACAGACACCACACCTCTCGTGCACTGCCACTGCACTGCCGTAATACCTCCTGCTCGTGGCTCATGTCGTGTCGTGTACCTTGGATAACCTCAGTCAGCCAGCCTTGGTTGGTTCCTTAATCGTTGGATTATTTCCGTCACCAATCGGAGATCCGATCATCCGCATCGTTACTTGAGGTCAGATTTACCTTATTTTTTATCTGTACCGAGTATTATTGGCATGCATGATCTTTCGCACCTTCTAAATCAATTTGTACCTTGTTATTCATTGCCCGTTTTTGAGTGGCATTTATTTTATTTCAGTTTTGCTATAAACGCTCGCGAAAGTAAAGCGGGTTTACAGGATGACTCACATATGCTGGTGGGTGCTGTTAAAATGCAAGAGCCAATATGTTACACAAAAGCTCTGATCAAATTATTAATTTGCACTGAAAAAAAGGGACAAGAACAGCGCAGAGTTAACATTGTACTGCTGCTATTTTCGTTTCTGGGATATGTCGTCCTTGTTTTGCACCTACTGGCTTCTGGGCTGACTGCACAGGTGTTTTATTCTTCTCTACGTCCCATCGCACAGTGTGCCAATCAGTGAAGTGTAAAACAGATGTTTTCATAGTAGTTGTCATTTTCCACTGGGTCAGCTCCGGTAGGTCCCCCAGTTCAGCCACTTGTTCCCCTGTAGGTTCCAGGGCATCCCCCTCAAGGTCTGCTCCCTCCGGGACCGTGGGAACCGCGGGGGCCGGTTTCCCACACCCCCTACCCCTTCTCTTTAAGGCAGGGGCCTGGGCCATACTTTCAGGCTCTAGACCCCCCTGAACACCCTTCTGAGCTGTCATGGACTGAGTGGTCGCACACGCCCACTCAGGCAGACCCAACATTTCCAAATGAGACTTTCTCTCCTCCGTAGCCCACGGGGAGTTCTCTAGATCATTGCCCAACAGACAGTCTACAGGCATGGCGGGCCTCACAGCCACTTGAAGAGTTCCTGAGACCCTCCCCCCCACTCGAAGGGAACTTGAGCCACTTCACACTGGCTCTCTGAGTTGTCTGCTGACACTACGGGGCAGAATGCATGGGGGACAACCTGCTCTTTGGACACCAACCGGGAGCTGACAGCAGTCACACTAGCTCCGGTGTCCCTGAGAGCCTCCACCCTATGGCCATTGATGGTCACCCACTGCCAGTACTTCTTAGTGTTATTAGGCAGTGTGGGGTTAGGGACCTTCTCAAAGTCTCCTAGCAAGACAAGGGTTAACTCTACGGGATCCCACCCACCTTGGACCTCTACCTCCTCCCCCCCAGGGCTACACTGGCAATCTGGCGGGATGGTGCACGGGGTGGTGCACAAGGGGATGCATTGGGGTCCCTCTGGGGACACTGGGGATCATAATACCGGTGGCCCACTTGACCACACCTGAAACAAGTGAGTGGCCCCCTCTGAACAGGACTACCTGTCGGGGATACTGGCTTCTTCTCAAGGGGAGGCTGGGACACCACTGCTTGGTTCCCTTGGGAATTACTTTGGGGCCCTCTCTGGAACTCCCTCGGCTTACCCTTGTCCCCCCCCATTTCTCTGCTGGGGACCCTGCCCACCTCTGGCGAAGTCTCCCACAAAACCTTTGCGGACCTGGGTGCTCACCCAGCGGTCCGCCTCCTCAGCAAGCTTCCTAGGGTTAGTCAGCTTGCTATCAATCAGGTGCTGGCGTAGCTCTGGAAAACAGTTACTAGAAAAATGCTCCCACGCAAACAAATCATACAATCGCTCGAAAGTTTCCACTTTGCTACCCTTTACCCAGCGATCCATTGCTCTGCAGAAAAAAGACACATATTCAACCCACGTGGTACCCTCTAACTTCTTACAGGTTCTAAACCTCTGCCTGTACATTTCTGGGGTCAAACCATAACGGGTCATCAAAGCTTCTTTCATATGGGCATACACCATCCTGCTCTCCTCAGGCAGGTCCAATAGGGTATCCCTACCATCACTCACAAAGCGTCCCCACAATCCCGCTCCCCAATCCTTCTCAGGGACCCGGTGGGACACCATTGCTATCTCATATGCGGCAAACCATTGCCCAATATCCTCACTCTTGTGAAAATCCTGAATGACATCCTTAGGAATATAAACTCTACTCTCAGGAGTTACTAAAGGTATGCTGCCACCAGAGGGGGAGACCGGGACACTCCTCGCCCTGATCTCTATCTCCCTCAACATTCTCTCATGCTCCATTCTCATTTTCTCAAGTTCAATTGACAATCGATCCTTCTCAATGTCTAACTTCTTACTCTAAAGGTCCTTCTGACCTTCCAATTTAGCCATCTCCAAACTATACCTCCTATCTCTCTCCCTATCCTCCAGCTCTTCTGGGGTCAGGCTCCTTTGGGATACACTAGTACCTGGATTGGAGGGTGTTCTATCTCCCCCCCCTCTACTGCATCATCCTGCTGCCCTCCAGCATTCTCTTCCTCATCCCCAGCGGACTCTCTCGCTTCCCACCAGGCCTTCAGCGCCTTCTGGTACTCCTCCTTCCTAGAGAGACCTATCACAGGGACTGCGAATTGCTTACAAAATTACTTCAGCTGTCTGGCAGTATAGGTATCTAATCTTTCCTCCTCAAAGGTGAGATCCTCCAAAGCATTGGATGTTGGCTTTCCCATATTAGCAGTACTCATGGCTGCGATCAACAATTCAATACTAGAACAACCAACCCCAAAAAAAATTCGAAGAGGGAAAAAAAAAACGTGCGTGGCTGCGCTTTGGTCTGTACTCACTAGTGGCGTCTACCAGTTATTGTACATGGATCATAAATGCAAGTCCTGATCCTCACCGCTGACTGCCAATGTTAGAAATGGGGGTCACTAGTTGGCAATGGCTGGCGCCAATGTCTAAATAGGGACCCTTCTTCCTAAGTCAGGGCAAGTGGGCTACCCCCTTTGATAACCCGTGCTCAACCCTGTGGTAACGTAGCACGAGCAGTTAGGCCTATCTCAGAGGCAGTGTGTGAAGCATTTATGACCATGCACAATAAGGCAGTAACGACACCACAAAAGGACACAACTCAAGTAGGTATAGAAAAATAGTATCTTTATCTAAGGTTTAACACAAGACTCTCAAAAGCGTTTTAACCAGCCACAATGCACGTAAATCAGTAGGGACTTAAAAAGGCAATAACGTATTCACCAGAACGTGGCACTGACTGAGTTCAAGGCCTGGGTCTACGCGACCCGTTGCGCACCAAATACCTGCCGTTGGACGGGGACACAGCACGCAGCTTCTCGAAGAAGTGGAGACGGTGACAGGCGGACTCCCAGCGACCACAACTCTTGACTGCAGTGGTCCGCAACGTGTACTCACAATGATTCGGGCACTCGGGGACAGGCGGGCTCTCAGCGGCAGCAGCACGTGGCTGCGGCGGCCCGGGCTGGTGGTGGCGATGACTCTCGTCGTGCAGCTCCGTGTTGGGCTCACAGCAGCAGCAGCTCTCTCTTAGCTGCAGCGGCCCACAGGACGACTCACGATGATGGAAAGTTGGCAAAGGTGCGGGCACTCAGCGGCAGCAGCTCTCTCTTAGCTGCAGCGGCCCACAGGACAAATCACGATGATGCAAAGTTGGCAAAGGTGCGAGCACTCAGCGGCAGCAGCTCTCTCTTAGCTGCGGCGGCCCACAGGACAAATCACGATGATGCAAAGTTGGCAAAGGTGCGGGCACTCAGCGGCAGCAGCTCTCTCTTAGCTGCGGCGGCCACAGGACAAATCACGATGATGCAAAGTTGGCAAAGGTGCGGGCACTCAGCGGCAGCAGCTCTCTCTTAGCTGTGGCGGGCCACAGAACAAATCACGATGATGCAAAGTTGGCAACGGTGCGGGCACTCAGCGGCAGCAGCTCTCTCTTAGCTGCGGAGGCCCACAGGACAAATCACGATGATGCAAAGTTGGCAAAGGTGCGGGCACTCAGCGGCAGCAGCTCTCTCTTAGCTGCGGCGGCCCCCCAGGACAAATCACGATGATGCACAGCTGACACAAGTGCGGGCACTCAGCGGCAGCAGCTCTCTCTTAGCTGCGGCGGCCCACAGGACAAAGGATGATCTCGACCAGGCTGGCACACCGGCGGGCACTCAGCGGCTACAGCTCTCTCTAACTGCGGCGGCCCACACAGATTCAGCGAAGGTTCCGAAGGTTCAAATTAAGGCGGGCTCTCAGCGGCGGCAGCTCTCTCTTAGCTGCGGCGGCCCACACAGAGTTAACAAGGGTTACCAGTCCGCGTTCCTCACAGTAGAACTAGAGGCTCCGGATTACTCGACGGAGGCCTCACCGGCAAGTAGAATCCCTCGCACAGGAATTCAGATGGCTGACGGGGTGAAGTCTAATGTCCCTGAGACTTCAGCAGGAGGCGCTCTCAATTCAGGCCCTCGGGTAGTTTCTTCAGCAAGCTTGGTGAAAGTTTCAAAGTCCTTTCCTCTGTTCACTCGGACAGAGTTTCGTCTTGACATCCAGAAGGAACACACTTGAAAAAGGTTTCAGCGCAGCGTTTTATATCTAAAAAGTCTTTGTTCTCTAAAGTCACAAATCACTGAATCCAGCCAGAACCAGTTCAGTGGGGTCGGGGAGCACTTGGTTTACGAGGCGACATCCTGCCCTTTGAGAATCAGGGGGTCTGCTATCAGACGCCCAGTGGGCGGTGGAGCCATCATTCACCTTGCCATGCACGGCCCTGCTCAGATCAAAGAGTCACCCCTCCCCATACTCTAAATGCCGATCTCTCTCTCCAGCCAGGTCTGACCCAGCTGGCCCTGCTGCTCCAAAACCAGACGGCCAATACACACACTAGCAAAGCCTACAGGAAAGCTTAGGCAAGAAAATACCTCGTTTCTAGAAGAGGCATTTTCGAACACGGACTATGCAAATGATCCTTACTAAAAGATGTATCTCAATGTCCTGAGCTTAAACATATCAAATTCGAATTTCCTATCAGGTTCCTGGGGGCAGGTAGGATTATGGGATGTAATACTCAGCCTGCCCATTCTGGCCTATGAGAACGGATAGCCTCACAATAGTAAAAAGTGAAATGGAGGGTAACTCGCTATTAGAAGATGCTACACAGACATACTTTAAAGCTGCTTCGGTGGGTAGCGCAAATCAGCGCTGCAGGCCACCAGCAGTATTTGGTCTACCAGCCCTGGGCACACATAGTGCACTTATACTAGGGACTGACAGGTAAACCAAACGAGCCAATTATGGTTATCCCAATTCATACAGTTATCTTTACACAGGAGCATTTGCGCTGTGGCACTGATTGGCAGTGGCACAGCGCCCAGAGCATCTAAATCCAGCCAACATAAAAGATAGGAAGCGAAAAGAGGAAGGGAGACCCGCGCCAATGACGCCAGGTCTAACACATCCTATATGGCAATTTGCTTCCACATACTGGGAAAATGTTTATAAGTCTCTTTTCATTCCTAAGCCTTTTTGCATCTTTTGTGGATATAGATTTTTTCCTCTTAATTTTCTCCTCTTTTCTTCTGTTCCTTTCTGTCTTCCTGTCGTGTAATATTTAGCTTTTATCCTTTCTCTCCTCTAGCACTCTTCCCTGAATCTCTTTGGCCAAGGTCTTCAAAATCAGTATCCCACTCTCCCCCCTTTTGTGAGCTAAGTTTAGCCCAGCCAAACTGTTCAATTCTCTCCCTCATATCCCTCCCGCCCTCGGCCCAGGTGTCCTATTCTCTTTTTTTGTTGCAGTTTTATATGGCACAAACTAGTCCTGAAGGTATTGGAGCACTTTACATGAGCACCACTTACATTACACACGGTCAGGTTCATTTTGGGTTTTATTGGGCACGGGCAAATTAAGTGATTTGCCCAGAATCACAAGATGTTAAGCCAACACCAGGAATCAAACCTGGTTTCCCAACTCCAAAGTCAGTAGCTCTGGCCCTAATGCCACATTCTCTCCTGTGTCCTTTTCTTCCTGTGGGAGTTAGTTTGTTTATTCCCTCTTTGGGTCTGCTTCAATTCTCTCCCTGACAACATTACAAGTAGACTGTGCAGGCTCCCATCTTCCTCTTTTGTTCGCTGCTCTGACACAGCTAAGTACTCTTTCCATCTATGTTTTAACTTCTCTTGATTGTCTATGTTTTATTGAGCTTTGATTTATATTCACGCCTTTTATTAATTGTATCCACCATATTCAAGATATCGGGCTTGTCTTTATATTTATCTTAGTGTTATAACTAATTATACGCTTACCGCCCTTATTTTTCAGCTCTCCCCTTGTCCAATTTATGGCGGGGAACAATACCTTGAATTATTTCATGCCCAGCGATCGCCTTGCGATCGTACTCTTTACCCAGGTAAGTGCTGGTTTGCTCCTTTGACTGTGCTGCTCGTGCGAGCATTTCAGGACAGCCGGTTTCACCCTTCGTTTTATTTTTTTCCTTACCACAGCGCTTCAGCGCACTTCTGTCTTTTCCCCTTGATTACAAGGTTTAAGCCAAAGAAAAAAACACCGGAACCGGAGCTTGCCTCCTTTGAACTCCGGTTTCCTAGCAACATGCTAGGATACGAGACGCGCTTCAGGCTCATGCGAGCAGGAAGTCGCGTCCCTTCTCTCCGGCTCGACGTCAGGTTTCCATAGTTACGCTGCCTCTTTCTCGAGCGCGTAACAGTAACCGACGGAGCCGGAGCCTCTCTGACTATTTTCTTCAACAAAGCACATATTTTAAATACAAGATCGCCACCCGGTGGCCTTCTTTCTCACAACAGCGTCTTCACACATTGGGGAAATCTTTCCATAAGCGATTACAGTGCAGAATCTGCACAACCGTGAGTAAGCCTTGCCAAGGTGAACTATTGAGAAGGTTTAATTTTAATACTATCTATTTGTCCCATATTTATGACTATGAACCCTGACGCTAATACCCCGCCTCAGCCCACTAAGGAGCCTTTGGGGGATAACTTAAAAAAACTAATTGACCAAGAGGTCAAATCGTCCGTCAGGGAAGCAGTTAATGCTGCTCTACTTAAGAGGAAGAGGATCTCCCCTCCCTCTGGCAGTGGACCTCAGATAAGGGGTAAAGCACTCCAAAAGAGAAAACACTTGAAGGAGGCATTCACCCATGCTGTTGAACTTGGTAGCCCTCGCGCTACAAGAGATGTTGGTGCTCGTAGCAGCACAATAGAGAGATCCCAGCTACCTGGGACTGGGAGAAGAGGTGCCCATAGCGGCATTATAGAGAATGGTATTTTATACAATACAAATGATTTAAGTGATGATTCCTTACCTTTTTTTAATGACCTTGAGGAAGACAAATTTATTTTTGATCCCCAAGATACCCCTGAGGATCTTGATGAGGACTTAGAACATCCTTCAACCTCCTCATTTACAATTAAAGATTCCCTCGGGGAGGAGATGTTCAATCCCACTGCTATTCGTCATCCTCGCAGCACGGAATGGTGGCCTATGGACCACGTTGGTAGATATTTATCCAAATGGGTCAGGAAACCCATGGACAGAGACACACGCAATTTACTGCGTAATGAGTGCCCTCGCCCCTCTTCGGAGGATAAGATCTGCAATACCCCCAACCTTGACCCCGAATTGATCACCTTTCTTTTTAAATCGGGGAGGGACCCTAGGAAAGGAATTGAAAGATGCCTGAAGCAGTGTCAGGATAAGCTTCTTGACGTCCTGGGTCCCCTTTCAAAAATTCTTGATATGACGGAAGAAGCCAGGACTAACAATACTCCGAATAATACCGAGCTTCTGAGAGGTTGGTCCCAACGTGCAATCTGCTTTATTGGGAATGCTAATGCCAACCTAATCACCGAACGGAGGAAGGCGGTCCTCCTCAGAATGAACCCCAAACTCACGGACCTTTCCGCTAAAGGGTACATGTGCGACGCCAAGGGAATGTTATTTGGTGATAACTTCGTCAAATCATTGCGAAAATATGTGGCCACCTTCAATGCATTTAGTAAGGCGCAGTCTAGCATGCGAAGAGTTTTTGGGGGACAACCACTTTTTGGAAGGGCTGACAGGAGGGGACAACCTGTCAGCCGTGGTTACTTCAGGTCCCAATTTTATCCACAAGAGACACTCATCCTTACAGAGGGTCCCGTTCAAACTTCTACCCCCAGAGAGGAAGGGGTTCAAGGAGCCGTGGCGGCAGATCAAGGTTCGCCAACCAATCTTTCCAAGGTAAGTCTGAATCTCTCCTTTCCTTCCAAAGTGGCAGGAAGACTCAAGCTTTTGCCAACAATTGGTTTCAAATCACCCAAGATCCATGGGTCTTGGAAACTGTAACTGGCTTCAAGATAGATTTTTGGAAAGAGCCCTTTCAAAAAAGGTTCCAAACGAAATTACTCTAGACAAGGAAAACTCAAACTTAATAGATCTAGAAATTTCCCAAATGTTAGACAAAGGAGCCATTGTAAAAATTCCTCTTTGAGAAACCCCAAAGAGCTTCTTAAGTACTATTTTCCTTGTCAAAAGAAGGACAAGGGTTGGCGTCCCGTCATAAATCTCAAATATCTAAACAAATTTCTAACATACAGACACTTCAAGATGGAGGGTATCCATCTTTTGAGGGACATATTGCAAACAAGAGATTGGCTGGTAAAATTGGACCTGAAAGACGCCTATTTTACAATACCCATGGACGAGGAGTGTCGCAGATACCTTCGTTTTACTTGGAAAGGAACTCTTTATCAGTTCCAGTGCCTCCCCTTCGGCCTTTCATCAGCCCCTTGGTGCTTCACCAAGGTCCTTCGTCCAGTGGTCAGCCATCTCAGAGAGTTGGGGATTCGTTTAATAATCTATCTAGACGATATCCTCATCATGTGCCAGGACAAGTTGGAAATTATGGAACATTTAAAAATGACCATGGACCTCCTTCGAGACTTGGGCTTCATTATAAACATGGAGAAATCTTTTCTGACCCCCTCACAAGAACTAGAATTCCTTGGTTTCAATGTAAACACTATTCATTCAAATCTAATCCTTCCCCACATGAAGGTTACCAAAATAAAAAAACATGTTTCACTTATCCTTTCCAAAGAATCTATCCGCCTAAAAGATCTGGCCAGAGTTTTAGGACTCCTCTCTTCCTCTATTCAAGCCATTTCACCAGGTCCTCTTCATTACAGGGGTCTGCAAAGATTAAAGGACTGGGCCTGAGGAAGGGCCTCTGGTACGAAGACTCTCTACCTCTCTCGCAAGATGCCCGAGAGGATCTTCATTGGTGGTTGAAAAACCTCCAAGCCTGGAACGGGAAAGCTACCTTCGGGAATGTTCCGGATTTCACTATAGAATCAGATGCGAGCAACCAAGGCTGGGGTGCTCGCCTGAAAAATTTAGAGACCGGAGGGAGGTGGTCCTTGGAAGAACAATCCCTTCACATAAATTCCTTGGAGATGCTAGCAGCTCTGAATGCGATTATGAGCTTCAAGGAACTTTTACAGAACTCGAATACCCTAATCCGTTTGGACAACTTCTCAGCTGTCTCTTACATAAATCGCCTTGGGGGCGCGAGATCCAAAAATCTCTCAGATCTTGCCAAGCGAATATGGTATTTTTGTTGGGACCAAAAGATTACCCTCAGAGCAGAATTCATCCCGGGTTCACAGAATGTGAGAGCAGACTGGAACTCACGTTTCCTCCACGATTCAAGCGACTGGAAATTGAATCCAAAGATTTTTTCTCAGATCCAAGAGCTTTGGGGCCCGATCCAATTAGACCTATTTGCCAGCAGGTTGACCCACCAAGTGGAGAGATACTTCAGTTGGAGGCCGGACCCCTATGCCTCAGGAGTAGATGCCTTTCTCCAGTCTTGGGAAGGGATCAAGGCTTATGCCTTTCCCCCCTTCTCAATGATTCAGAGACTATTGTGGAAGGTCAGACTCGAGTCTTGCTCCATCATTCTGATAACTCCTTTTTGGAAATCCCAGGTTTGGTTTCCCGGGGTGATGGAGTTAGCGGTGGACTTTCCTCCTCTGATTCCATCGTCCTTAGGCCTACTCCAGGGTCCAGACGGAGAAGAACACCCTTTAGTCTTAGAAGGGAAGATGAACCTTCTTGCCTGGAGGATATCAGGAATTCAGGGAGATATTCTGAACTTTTGGGAGAAGCTAAAAGCTTATTGGAAGATTCATGGGCACCAGGAACCAGGAAAAGATACAAGGGTATTTGGAGAAAATGGTCTTGTTGGTGCCTGGAAAGGGATTTGGATCCCGTTCAATGTCCTCTACAACAGGTAGCTAATTATCTTGCTCATCTTTTTGAATTAGGTCTTTCTTTTAGAACCATCAATTGCTACAGATCAGCAATTTCTTCGGGCCATGCTCTGATTAATAACCTTGCTATTGGTAGCAACTCCCTTATCAAAAGAGTTATGAAGGGTATTAGGTTAAGGAGACCTCCCAGGGCTCGCTACGAATCCCTTTGGGATGTTAACCTTGTCTTTAATCTCTTCCTTTCTTGGCCTGGTAACGATTCACTCTCCCTTAAAAAAATCACAATGAAACTGGTGACTCTTCTGTGTCTGATTTCCTTTAGAAGGGTGTCCGACATTAGAGCACTAGAAGTTTCTAATAGATTTTACTCCTCTGAAGGTGTTCACTTCGATATTTGGAAAAGAACTAAAACCATGTCAGAGTCTATCTTCTACCCTTACTTCCATGAATGTGAAAAACTGTGTGTTGTTAATTGTATGAAATGTTATGAAAATAAGATTTCAACATTTAGACGCGTTGGTTGTGATCAGCTTCTCTTATCATATGTTAGACCCTTTAGGCCTGTTTCCTCAGCGACCTTAGCCAGATGGATCCGTTTGATTTTGCATGAGGCTGGAGTGGATCTCTCTAGATTTGGAGCTCACTCTTCTAGGGGTGCAATGGCTAGCAAAGTCTTTTGGGCAGGAGGTTCTCTGCCCGAAATACTTAAAGCGGCAGATTGGTCTAACGCAAGTACTTTCTCTAAGTTTTACTTGAGACCAATAGAGCATGTTAGCAGTGTAGCTTTACATGGCTTTAAGCATGCATAATGGTAGCCTCCGGTCTTGTAATGAAATGACGATTCTCCAATTATTATGCAGCGAGAATCTTGATTTCATTAAAGACTTACGGAGGCTAACATTATCCCACCCTCCTCTCCCCGAGAGGTTTGGGTTCGGTTATGTTTATGCTTTAATGTGTTACTATTATGTTACTATTATATTACTATTGTACTACATTGCTGTACATTACATGTAATAGTCTTTATGCAATTCACTATACAGTGTCTTTTTCTTTTCAGATAACAATATTAAAGACTAAGTGGATTTACTGGAGTTTCCAAGTTGTTCAGCTGTGTCATCGCAGCCCACGAGGAAGATGGGAGCCTGCAGAGTCTACTTGTCATGTTGTCAATGTTCTACTTATTATGATGTAGTTACATTCTTTAAAGGGCTGCATGTTTGGGCAGCAAATAAAAGTATTTGCATAATGTTAGCCTCCGTAAGTCTTTAATGAAATCAAGATTCTCTCTGCATAATAATTGGAGAATCGTCATTCTCTCCCTGGAGTGACATAGACGCCAGTTCACCAACATGCCAGGAGTAACAGAAGTGACATCACACATCCTATGACCTTAATTAATTGAATTGATGGAGCCTTAAAAGGACTGAGTTCACTTCTGCTAGAACGATTTCATCCAATCCATGACTGGGTCTTGAAGCCCAGCAGCCTTCACACGGTCCACCAATAATTTATGGTCAACCGCTTCGAAGACCACTGATAGGTCAAGTAGGACTAATGCAGAGGTCAAGCCTTCATTACCATACTTACGCATATCATCTACTACAGAGAGAATTACTGATTCAGTACCGTGAGCAGGACGAAACCCCACCTGGTGCACATTCAAAAATTGAGAGTTCTCCAAATGAAAACATAAAGGGGCCGATTCCGATCTCGGCCGGTAGGGCTCCGAATCGGATTCGGCATAACCGGATCCGATTCGGAGCCCTATTTCCCGACCGAACCGTACGCGCGTCCGGATGAGCGAGTACGATGCGAATTCGCCAACCGACTCGTTCGGGCGTCCCAACCGCTCCGACCGACTCGTTCCCGGGTCTAACCGCACCGACCGACTCGCTCGGACACGACTCGCACCGCGCAATGGAGACGTTCCCCGGCCGGGTAAGTACGATGCGCGCCGCGAGCAGTCCGACCGACACGCGCCGTCCAGCTCGAAAGAGCAGTCGGAGCCGTACTTCGGGGGTCCGTGTCGAACCCCCCTGTACGCGTAGCCGCGCGAGTCGCACAAAGGGGGGACCCATGGGTCCCCCCTACCTGTGCGTGTACGGCGCAAGTCGCTTCGCCGCGTACCCGCTGTAGGGGGCGCCCTTGTTCGCCTCGCACCCATTGAGGCAATGGGAGCCCGCGTACGCGTTGTACGACCGGCTCCCATTGACTTCAATGGGAGTCCGACCGACTCGAGTACGATAGCATACGGACGCATCGTACTCGTTCGGTCGGGCTGCACGGGTCCGATTCGGTCAGAAATCTCTCCGGGTCCGGCTCGGTCGGAGGGATTTCCGGCCCGAATCGGAATCGGCCCCTATGTCTGTTCCACATATGCTTCTAATAATTTGGCGGGAAACAGCAATAAGGAAGTAGGGCAATCGTTTTTCACGAGTAACAGATCTTTGCCTTGTGTTTTTTTGTAGGGGAATTACTACTGCCTCTTTAAAAGCTGTACATACACTCCCTTGAGTCAGAGAAGATTTTAGAAGAGACAGAATGGGCCAACTATTTCAGGTATAAAAGATTTAAGAACCGTAGGGGGGACAAGAAGCATTATGTGAGCCAGACTTTTCTTTAGCCATTAGTTTGAGTAACCATTCTTCTCTAACAGCAGGGTTAGTAGTAGGGTAGGGTTCATGCCAGAAAAGGATATCCGAGACTCCTTGAAGCCTGGTGCAATGCTGTCTTAAAATATAAATTTTGTTTCGATAATATATGTATTTAATATGTTATAGAACTCCTGAAAAGAGGCTATTGGCAGAGACAATCTGTCTGGACTAGACAGTTCAGTCACAAGTCTATAAATGTCCTTGAATTTATTGGCAGAGTGCAAGATCTTATTTGTAAAGAAGAGAGTCTTAAAGTGCAAAAGTAAAACTTTATAGTCCTTTAAACCCTTTTTAAAAAGAATTACATTATCAGAGTAGTAGTCTCTGTGCCATTTCTGCCCCAACTGGCAGAGTTTCTATTTAGCGAGTTTCAGTTTCTCAGAAAACCACAGTGAGGATATTGTGCGTATTTGTTGCCTTTATTTAAGGGAGCATATTTATTACAAGCATTTAGTAGCCGGAGAGAGTTCTTTCTCCATTAACTGAATTTCATCACAGAAACTAGGTGGTGAATCCTGAGGGGCATAGTTATTGCTTCTTAGTTTTATATCTTGTTGTCATAGGCCATCCACATTAAATTTAATCAAAAAATGATCAGACGAGGGACAGGGAAGAGCACATAAACTACTAAAAAGGAGATTCGTTGTCCAAACTTGGTCCAGGCTATGTCCTTTAATATGCGTAGGAGAGGACAAGTGTTGTACAAGATTGAAGCCGGACAAAAGCTCAGTGAATTATCTAGGTTTTTTTGACTCCTGTTGTCATCAATTACCTAATAGTTAAAATCCCCTTAGATGAGATTCTTTGCATGATCTATTACAAACGGAGAAATTGCCTCAGAAGATTGCTGGGGGAAGTTCGGCATATAGGGGCCGATTCACAGAACTAAACTTACTAATTTTGCTATTCACAGAAGGCATTTAGTAGTAGTAAAGTTAGGACTCTTAACTTTACTACTACTAAACTGGGATAAAATCCTAAACTTACTACTTTTGGTATTCACAGAAGGCATTTAGTAGTAGTAAAGTTAGGACTCCTAACTTTACTACTACTAAATTGAGATAAAATCCTAAACTTGCTACTTTTGGTATTCACAGAAGGCATTTAGTAGTAGTAAAGTTAGGACTCCTAACTTTACTACTACTAAATGCCTTCTGTGAATACCAAAAGTAGTACGTTTAGGATTTTATCTCAGTTTAGTAGTAGTAAAGTTAGGAGTCCTAACTTTACTACTACTAAATGCCTTCTGTGAATACCAAAAGTAGTACGTTTAGGATTTTATCTCAGATTAGTTCTGTGATTCGGCCCCATAATTAGGAGGGCAATACTTTAAGATACAAGCCAATGACTGCTTAGCGAACTCCAATTTAATATTAATAGCTAGGAGGTCAGTTTCTGTAATGCTGTGGCAGTGAAGAGAGATAAAATAAAAGATGTTAAGAATAATAGCTGCCACTTCACCTCCCATCCTGCCTGAGTTCCTATTTGCTTGGAGAATAAAATACCTACCTGGCAAAGCTGCTAAAATATCAGGAATTGATTCTTTTCTTAACCAGGTTTCGGTAAGGAATAGAATATCTGGATTTTCTGTATTCAGCAAGTCAAAAATCTCCAAGTTATGTTTGACCAGTGAGCGTGAATTAAGTTAAATCACTGATAAAGTATTTGAATGGCATTGAATCGAAAGGAGGTGTTGCATGTGAACTTACTATTCTTGAGTTTAAGTGCGTTTGCGGTTCATCCTCCAAAAGTAAAAGAAAGTTGTAAATAGGGGCCTAGCTGATAGGATTAAGAGGGAGATGTTGGGCGTTCATCCCTAACATTAATAAAAGTGGTAAATAGGGGTTATGGGGTCGAGGGATTCACCCCACAAAAGTAAGGGTAAGTAGAATACAAGAGCTTTTATTATTGAGGGTGTGAGTTTTTTTCCTTTTTTGGACTTCTGTTCTCAGGAGTTGGATGCTAGGGCTTAAGAAATAAAGGTGTTTTTTTACATTTTAGGTTCTTTATTTTTAGGGTGTGGGTATTTATTTTGTGGGTTGCTGGTCCATTGTTATTGGTATTTTATTTTTCTAACCATTTTTTAAAATGTTAGTTTTTGGATTAATGCTCTTAGGGTGAGATGGCATACATTTAGGGGATAATGGCAGAGACTGTTTCAAATTTTGGATATTTGGGGTGTGGGTATTTATTTTTAGGGTGTTTAAATTGTATTTTTATATTCATTATTTTATGGGCAGGATTCTAAGATTTTAGGGGATAAGGGTAGGAAGTATTTCAGGTTTGAGGTATTTATTTCTTGGGTGTCAGTGGTTATGTTTGGTATGATGGAGTTTTGTTTTGTGTGCAGTTTAATTTTCTAACAATTTGTTCTATGTTATTGTTTTGGTTGATGTGCTTATTGGCGGGATGCTAAGAATTTAAGGATAAGAGTGGGGCGTATTTCAAATCTTGGGTGTTTATTTTTTGGGGTGGTTATTTTTTTGTTTGCATTTTATTTAATAATGATTTTTTTTTCATTTTTTATTTTTGGACACATGCTCTTAGAGTGAGATGGTAGGGATTTAGGGAAAGGGCCAAGGAGTATTTCAAACTTTAGTTGTATTTTTGGAGTGTGGGTATTTATTTTTGAGGTGTTGGTGGTTCTTTTTTCGTTTCCATTTTATTTATCAAACAATGACATTTTTAAAAATTGCATTTTTTGAACGTGTTCTCTTAGGGGTGGGATGCTAGAGGTTTCGAGGATAAAATGGAGAGTGCATACATTTTTGGGTGTTTTATTTATGGGGTGTGGGTATATATTTTTTGGGTACTGGATTTCTTTTGCATTTTACTTTTGTAATAGTGTTTTTTTATTTTATGTTTGGACTCATGCTGTTAGAGGAGGGATGTTAGGACTTCAGGGGATAATGGTGGGGGGTGTTTAAATTTTTGGTTATTTGTTTCTATGATGTGTGTATTTATTTCTGTGTGTTTTTTGGACAATATTTTCTAAATTGATATTTTTATTTTTAAATAATTGTATTACATTTGTAATAAACACATATATTACAATGGCAGGCTAATAAATTATTTTACCATTACAAAATATGTAAAAAAAGAATCAAACACATAGATGTTAAAAAAATATTATTTATTCAAAATGTAAATTTTTATAAATTTGATTTGGGGGCATGGCAGGCATCATGGCCGATTAGACGCTCTTTGGCAATGCTCCTGCTGGCACAGTAGAAATCCTGCATAAATCACAGCCCATCGGGGTCTGTCCCCACTCCCACAGCACCCAATTGATGCCAGAAAATGATTGTCGTGCCCCCTGACCCATAAGAACCTACTCAGTGCCTGGTTTGGGTGACATCCTGGGGGAGGCCCTGGACCGTTGCGAGCCTCGGCGTCCTGCAGTGGGTTGCACGGGGTTCCCGCTGGGGTTGGAGCCAGAACGTTGCCCTGAGGTGGGGGCTGCTGCCACGATACCCCTGAGATGCGAGCAACTGCAGGTCGAGAAGATTCCCTGCTTGCCTTGCTGGGTCCCTGGTGGGCCTGAAGCAGACCATTTCGGCTGCCTGACACTCCTCCTGAGGACCGGGACACTCTGCACAAGTAAGTGGTCCACCCCTGATCCGGGCGGGGACGCGATGTGACTGTGCTGAGCCGGCCCGAAGTTGAGCCTCTGAGTTCCCCAGCGTGGAGGCAATGCTTGCCGGGACCTCTTGATAGTGAAATTGAGGCACTTTAGCTAACACTGGCCCAGCTGAGAACGATTAAAAGACCCAGGCCCCCCAACTAAATTATTTGGGCGCACAAGTTGGCCGCCAGGGGCCCCCTGGGTGTCGGCCCCCCCTTTAAGTGACTACTACTATTTCTTGAGGACTACCAGAAGCCATATCTGGGCGGGGGATGCGCAGTGGGACTACTTGAGCTTCTGGATGCCTGTCAGTTTGGTGTGGCACAGAGGCCTGTCCTGTCCAGCTCTGCTGCATTACTCGGACTCCTGGTCCGGAAACCAGGCCCACCTCCCCTGTTCACCATGAGGTCTTCCCTGTTTCCATAGGCCCAGGATTAATTACGCTGTGCTGCCGCTTATGCTTACCTCACACCTACGCTCCATACGATTCAGGGTTTGCAGAGCGGAGAGGGTATACTTCTGTGAGGCTCACCATTTGGAGATTCCTGCAACCACTTGTACTCGAATCCCGTGGTTTCTTCCCCGGGCACGCTGGCTTTAGGACCAATACTATAAAAAGGGGCGACCAACCACTGATTGAGCATGTTGGCAACCAGTACCTCTGTACGTATGAGGGGATAGGTGCCCAAATCAGGCTTAAGGCACTGCAGGATTGGTCTGGTGTCACTAGTGGGCACCCCCTGGACGCCTCTCCGACTTCATCTCACATTACAGTTATTAAGGACCCCAGTAGCAGTCAATGTTATATCTACACAGTGCCTGGTGTTCCTTAACAAGGTTACCTACAAAGTGCCACCTTCCCTTTTGCTCACAAGCAACTAGCCGCGAGGCTGCCGGGGTTACCTGTACCCCCTCTCAAGACCCCCATCTGAACCCATGGAAGAAGGAGGCGACTCCGTAAGTACTGAAGTGCGGTTCCATCACCAGTCACCGACTCCGTTTGCGCTATAGTGAAGGATACACTAAACGAACCTGCACAATCCAACATGATTGTGAATTACACCCATACCATGAACCCCTATGTCTCACCCAGGGATGGCGTGGAGAAGGGCCCAGTTGGTGGAGATGCAGCGACAGGGGCCCTCGCCTTCACAATGGCAGATTTATTGGCAGCAATACAGAACTCCAAGGTGGAACTGGCTACCAAAATTGATTGTTGCAATTAACGTCACCCTTCTCCATGTTGACCTCCGAAGGGTTACAGACAGGGTCACCACTGCAGAGCAGACCATGGATGCCCTACAAGAGGAATTTCAGTCCATTCGTGCCATGGTCTCTGCCCTCCAAAATCTGACCGTCCGTCTTGATGAATGAATAGAAGACATGTAGGGCAGATCCCAAAGAAACAATTTTAAATTTGTTGGGTTCCCCGAAAAGGCCTAAGGTCAGTCAGCTGAATTATTCCTTGAAGATTTGATTACCAACTCTCTCTGCCATAAACGGCTGTCTATGTTCTTCACCATAGAAAGGGCTCAAAGAGTGCTAGCTCCCCCACTGAAACCTGGTGTCCCGCCTAAAGTGATGATTGCATGCCTATTCAATTTCGAAGACCGGGACGCCATTCTTCAGCATGTCCGAAACCAGGCCCCACCAATATTCAAAGGTGCACCCATTTCAATATTTCCTGACTATACCCAAAAACTCCAGGAGCAATTTAAAACATTCCTAACAGTGAAAAAACGCACGAGGGACTTGAACCTGAAGTACAGCCTGATTTTCCCCGCAAAGCTACGTGTTCTCCATGTTGGAGAGAGCTATTTTTCTTCCGTCTCGGAGAAGACTGTGAATGGTTGGACACACTGGGCAACAATGAGAGTCGGACCTCCGGCAAGCGGGCCTCAATGCAGAAGACCTCTCCAAGAAAATCTGCCCACATCTGTCGTCTAAACAGCCGCAGAAAGAATTCAAACAGATCACGCTCGCCAGGAAGAATTGTGGTGTGCCTGGATGCACCCTGCGGGACTTCGAGTTCATTCCTGACTTATGAGACTCTTTCCAGATACGTCGGAGTGATCCAGGTATGGCAAGCGACAGCATGGACTTGGGTACCGCCTGATGAAACAGCTGCAGAATAAAACCTACAGGGGTCATGCTCACCGTGACGAGTTGTGGTGTACTCCGGTAGATGCAGCGATCCCGGAATGATAGGTGTTGGCATAGATTTAGGTGCCTCTTGAACCTGGTTCATAAGACTGTAAGTACTAATATGCCAACTAATTGAATATGGTGTGAGACAGCCGTAATGGCTAGGGTGCCCCCATGGGGGATGCTGCAATCCCAGCAGATAATCCAGGAACTATAGACAATCAGGGGAGGGGTGCTGTGGGTGATATGCTTGTTGGGTGTGGGGTGGGACGGTCTACTGTCTTTCCTTGTGGTTTTAACCGATTTTTGTTTGCTTGTGCTGGTGGGAGATCTAGCTGAGAGACAATTGGACACGTCCGAGAGCCTTGAGGGTTCTGCTTCGCACCTCTGCTGGGGTCTGATCTCTAGCACAGACCACCAGTTTTATCAAAAGTTCTTGTTTATTGATTGCTATATGGTTTTGGGAATGGAGGGGTGACAGTCTGTTCTTGCATGGTTCTCAACCAGAATGGACACTGGGGTGGAACTGCCCAAGAGGAAGGGGCCAGATGAGGGAAAGGTTACATTTCAAATGTTTGACGAGTTTTGGAACATTGTGCTGTGCTTGGATAATTTGGTCTATTTCATTGTCTTTGCGGGATCTGGAGTGCGGATGAGAGGCAGTGGCCTTCCCCTACTTCGGGAGATTGCCTATTCTGATTCAGTATTTGCAGGACAGACTTTTAAATTCATGTCCTAAAATGTCAGGAGTATTGCCGGTTATGAGAAACGCTGTAGGGTGTATGCCTACCTAAAACGTTATAACGTCTCTATAGTATTCTTGCAGGAAACTCATGCATGTGGGGACTGTGTCCCCTGCCTCTGCAAAAGATGAAGGGGACAACTCTACACCACATCTTATTCTGGGTTCGCTCAAGGTACATTTATATGGGTGGCACCGGGGTTTCCATTTTACCACAGAGGCCATATCCTTGACGCAGAGGGAAGATACGTTCTTTTACACAGTGTGTTCAATGGCTAAGAGCTTTGTCTCATAAACCTCTATGCCCCCAACACTGCATGCCCAGACTTCTATTCCACAGTGGCCGTATCACGCTACCTTGATGTAGACACTAAAATGGCAGGGGACTGCAATTGCATCCTTGATGGACTGCTTGACCGTGACCCACATAAACACACACTAAGCCCAATATGACAAGATTATTATGTGACTTTATATAGGGCCTCCGTCTTTTAGAAGTCTGGCACGAAAGAAACCCCACCGAAAAAGTATTTTCATGTTACACACCTGCTACATCAACCCATATCCGGTTGGACTATTGCTTAGTCTCCGCCAGTCTGGCACAGGAGGTTCAGGATGTATTCTATTTAACCCAATTCCATCTCAGATCACTCCCCGGTTTTGCTGAGCTTTGTGGGTGAGCGGAGACGTACTGAAATTCCTCTATGGAGATTGAGAGTAGAGGCGCTGTTGGACTCCCATTTGAGACCATGCTTCAGGAGTCGATATCACATTATTTTGACGAGAGCTGGGGTAGCACAAGCACCAGGCATTAGACTGGGAGGCAATGAAATTAGTGCTTCGTGGACTATGTTTAAAAATGACATATGGAGTGCGCCAACAGCTCAAGAGAAATATCCAGAAACATGAAGGTGAATTGGATGTCCTTCAGAAGGAACTTCATCTGCACCCTGATGGCCTGGAAGCCTCATGGGAGGGATGCATGGTGGTGCTCGAGGATTGGCTCCCAGAGAATCATAATTATACAGCATATCATCAGCGGCTCCATGTGGAGGGCGACAAGACTGGGGTGACACTTGCCACACTAGGCAAGAAAAGCAACAGAGGCCAATACTGTCTATCCGAATAGCTCAAGAGTCCCAGGTGTGTACTTAACGAGCTATCAATCAGGTATTTCAGCTTCATCTGAGCACGTCCTATGCTAGACAGGGCGCGATATTGGAGACTCGCCTGAGGAGTTACTTGGCAGACACAGCCCTGCCATCTTTAGATCTCGCCTGAGGAGTTACTTGGCAGACACAGCCCTGCCATCTTTAGATCCTGCTGACAGCATTCAATTAGATAGGCCCATCACATTGGAAGAGATTATTGAGGTGATTAGAAGCAGAAAACCAGCAAAAACCACAGGCAGCGATGGGCTACCTGCTGAATTTTATCATTGTTATGTAGACCAACTGGCAGACAAACTGTTAGAGGTCTATCAGGAGGCTCTTCAGATTGGAACCCTCCCGCAGATAATGCGGGAAGCTTTGATAATAATGATTCCAAAACCAGCCAAGGACCCCATGTTGGCCTCCTCCTACTGCCCGATATCACAACTAAACCCGGAGGTCAAGCTCCTTAGTAGTGTCCTGCTTCCCCACCTTCCAAATTTAATCCGCACAGACCAGTCAGGGTTCATTCCCTATCAAAGCACCCTTCATAATCTAAGCCGACTCTCACTTATCTTCCATGCCCCTCACTTACGATGAGACTGTTATGCCTTAGCCCACCTAGATATCGAACAAGCGTTTGATTGACTGGATTGGTCCTACCTGTGGCAGGCCCTTCGCAGGATGGGCTTGGGCTCTAAATATATCCAGTGGGTCCAGATGCTGAAAACTGCCCCTCGAGCCAGACTGAGGTCTGGGAGGGAGGTTTCAGAGGCCTATTCATTGCATAGAGGAATGAGGCAAGGTTGACCACTGTCTCCCCTCCTCTTTGTGCTTGCCATGGAGCCGGTGGTGGAAAGATTGCGCAGGTCCCTGGGGAATCGCCTTGGGGGAGACCATCCATGTGGGTTCCCTTTACACAGATGATCCCTTGATCTATTTAAAACAACCTGAATGCTCAGTCCTGCTGCTTTTGGATGTGATGTGGGAGTTTGGGGAGGTTTTAGGCCTCCAAGTCAACCCAACAAAATCCAAACTATTTCCCCTGGGGAATCTGATGGAAGTGCCAATGGCAGTGCTCCCCCAGATGGGTCTCCCGTGGGCTCCAGAGGGTGAGAGCTACTTGGGTATTAAACTAGCTCATTCAGCCCAGGCCTTCTTAACCTTAAATCTGGAAAGATTCTGGGAGGAGCTCCCTCTTTCTGTGATGGGCAGAGACACTGTCGTTAAGATGATCGTAATTCCCAGATGCCTATATATCCTTCAGGGAACCCTTTATTTGATGCCCCAACATTATTTTAAAGCTATTGATAGCCTGGTGGTGGAACACTTGTGGGCCAGCAGATGGCAACGGATTGGCCTCTCCAGCCTTAAACAAACCTGGGCTCAGGGAGGACTGGAGAGCCCCTACATGGAATTATATTACATGGCAGCACATTTGCAACATGCAATCCATTGGCTTGATCTGGAAGAAAACTCTCAGAAGAGGCTCCTCCAAGGCTCCCTGGGAGGGCGATACGTTATTGATGACAGGCAAAAGGTTCACCCAGACACACCCTATATGGTGCGCCTGGTGTGTGAATTATGGGAGGGAGCAGTAGCGAGTGTACTGAGAAGGGCACCATATGCCCCAGGCATGCCTCGTTGGTCCCTAAAGCCCTTTCTAAAAATTCCAGGCTCAATGTATGTCCGGAAGTGGAAAGACAGGAGCTGTAACACAGCAGGGGATCTCTACCCCAACAAGCGTTTCATCACTTGAGATGACGCTATGAATTCCTTTACTTTGGGCAGAGGCCAATACTTACAGTATGTGAAAATCATGGCTATAGCTCGGGCGCCTGTGGTCGACCTTCCCAGAGGCACCACAGCCCTCAGATACGTTAATGACACTACTAAACATGGCAGGGGGACGCAGGCTGATCTCTACAATCTATAAGGCCCTACGTGCTGGTATGACATGTAATATACACTACCCGTAGCAGTAACTGTCCACGCTGTGGTAGGCCTGAGGCGAATTTCATACTCATGGTATGGTCCTGTGTAGCGCTGACTCTCTGCTGGCAAGCAGTGCTCAACAATGTCAACAGGGTCACGGGTTGGAACATACAACTCTCGATGAAGCAGGTGTTGTTAGGTCTGATCCCATCACCCGCCCAGAAGAAACTTAGCCAAAAATGTATTCTACTTTGAATTGTGTTGGTAAAACGCCGAATTGACGTTAGGTAGTTGAACCCAGGCCCTCCGACACATGCAAACTGGCATAGAGATGTCACCAGGTGGGCAACTGCGGAGGAAATCCACATGAAACACATCCACAAAGATGATAGGCTTGAGGAGAATCTGAGGGCATGGGCGGCATGATCTCTGGCTTGCGAGAACCCCCGGACGGTACTCCCTCAGACACGCAGCCGGGGTGATGGCCCGAATACCCACATGGCACTATGATTCGGAAAATCTAACGGACTTCGGGGCCGGAGGGCCTTTTCCCGGCAGCCGTTTCACAAACCATCCACTACTGATGATCGCAACCCGGCAAGCATGGATGCCATGGCTTGATACTTGGACCTCAGCAAGACGGTTAAATAATCCCAAAGGAAAAAGTTTCAAAATAAGAAGAGGTGCAAGTCCAGTGATTGGGCTTTCTCCCAAAATTGGTGCCATTGGTTGCAGTCTCTATTGGTCTATAAACGGTTGATGGTGAAAGAAATCAAATTTAAGTGTCACTTAAGGACGGAGCTCTCTAAATGTTCTGTGTCCTGAGGAGAACCCTTCAAGAAACAGTTTTTTTCGTTGGCCAAGATTATGTGCTACCACTTTGGCTCACAACCAAGTTTTTTCTTCTAAAATGATTACAGTGAGCTCAGTAGTGTCACTATTTGGCCGCTGACTCTGAGAATAATTAAAAACGTTACCTAGCAAGATAGTAGTCAGGGGTATTAGGTTATTACTGAGGTTGAAAACTGTACAGAACCTGAGCTATAATTGTTTTGTACGTCATTTCTTTTTCCTGTTGTTGGTATTTGTACGTCATTTACTATTTTTTTATGATTGCAGTGTATGTTTAAATATCCCAAAAAGCTTTCTATGTATCAAAACAAAAATTTCTAAGTATTTGCATCTAAACAAAACAAAAAGTTGAAATTAAGAAATTAAATTACAATTTTGTGGATCATAGCAATTTGTTTGTGTGATCTCTGAAAGAAGTATGAGTGAATGGTGATCAGTATTGGCATTTCTTGCGGTGTTTACCAAATACCCACATGGCACTATGATTCGGAAAATCTAAAGGACTCCGGGGCCGGAGGGCCTATACCGGCAGCCATTTCACAAACCATCCACTACTGATGATCCCATATTTTTTCCATCTATGACCTAATACCAGAGCAGCGGAGGGGGTTGTTGGGGATTCGTTGATATGCCGATCTTAAGTAAGTAAAGTATTTTATTTGCACAATTAATTAAAATCGTTGCAATTCACACAGAACAAGATTAAAAACACTGTGCATATTCTGCTTTAAAAGTATTCGTGAGAGCAAAGTGGTTCATAGCTGGTAGGGCAAAGATTCTTGGTGATCGTCTTCTGTTAACAGGGAATTAATCTCAGACATGAATTTTACAAAACGGGCGGCCATCTGAGCTGAGTCGCCCCTCATGTGCTCCTCTAGAGCTTCTTGGCATGTCCGGACTTCAGGATCCACCAAATTGGACGCAGCAAAAAAGTTCGTAATGGCAGTAAGGTTCTGCAGGTGCACAGGATGTGAATTAATTTTTCTTCCCCGCTCTTACAGAAACGGCACTGTGTGGGCACATCTTCCTTAAATCTCCGGCCGATCTTAAGATCACCGCTGTCTGATCAGATTGTGTTCCATCGCTGGTTCAGCTGCATTATGTTATCCTGTAAACCTCAATGGCCGCAGAATGTTATGTTTTATTATGTGCAGGACTATGAACAGGCCTTGCTTTTGATGACTTTCTTCAGAATACTGCGCATTCTTTTTTCTCATATTTCGGCTGTAGTTTTGATGAGTTCACATCCTTGTAACAAGAACTCCTGGACTGATGTAGCATTGTAGCTAAGAACCATGTTTGCTGTTTGCTTTTCCTCATGTAATGTATGTCTGTGAACAGGCTTTGAGGTGCGGGGCCTCATTGCAGCAACTGTACATCTTCAATATACTGTGGTGAATCTGATGATAATAAAAATATATTTAAAAAATCATTTGATTTGATAAACATATAAAATATGAAATACATATTAAATAAATAGAATCTTTATTATTTCATTTACATTTTTTTCCAATGTTTCACTCATTTTTAAAACTTGATTTCAAATATAATTACTGTGGTTTTCCATTGATTTATATTTGAGATATTGTTCTTTTTATTTTTACAGTGTCCATCTTTTATCAGTTCCAGGTTTTTGCATTTGTTTCGGTAGTGAGTAGATTGCAGTTGAGGATGAGGGGTTCCAGCAGCGCCGGTCAGGTAAGAACTAAGGGGCATATTATCAAGAGAATTATCGCCGCTTTAGCGGCCGTTTTCGGCCGATAAGCGGCGATAATTCTAACGCATTATTAACAAGGACACGCTGGCGCGTGTATCCTTGATTTAACTCCCGTTTCTGTCACCACTCGCTACGCATCGATAATGAGATGCAAAGTAGGCGTGGCTGACAGAAACAACATGGGAAAATATCGCGAAGGCAGCTTCGCGATATTAGCAAGGAGGGGTAGCGATGATAATAATCGCGGTACCTCTGGCCTAACGCAGGAATTTAACGTCTGCTAAATTCCTGTGTTAGGCATACCTAACATGGGAGGTGGATAATGGGGTTAAGGCCACAGGGCCTTATCACCAAGATCATCGCCGTTCTGGGAGGGACATCGCTGTTTTTTAGGCGTTGTTTGGCCAATTGCCCGCTATCGCTGGAATATTTATCGCCATAGTGCTGAGCGTTGGTAATACAGCGCTAGCTTGGCGAGATATTCCAGCGATAGCCGGCGATAAAGAAAAGCGCGCTAAGAGCGCTCAGCGCGCTCAGCGATAGTTATCGCCAACCCTAGATAATATGCCCCTAATTTTTTTAATATATTTTAGTCTGGATGTACCATTTATTGTAATGAGATTCTAAGGGAGATGTGTAGGGGCATTATTAATTTAATTTTGTTGATGTTTGTATGTTTTCAATGTTTTAATCCCTATACAGGTTGACACAGACAGTGCCCATCGGGGTTACTTGTTTATGAATCATTTTTCAATGTTTTTTTTAATTTTATTTTTTTATTGTAACAACATTGAATAATTTAATTCACTTATGTAGATAAGCATTTTCACACACACATTTACAGCATTCAAATGAAAACCGTGAGCTAAAATGCATGTCGCTCACACGAAATGTACTGCTAAATGCACATTTGCAAATTAATCACTACAGTGAAGACGTCTAATTCCGCACTACTACAACACAATAAAATGCCTCTATCCCTTTACAGAGGAAGGCAACTGGTGCCACACTCACAAAGCCTAGTAATTGTGGTTTAACCCTCCTATGCTCAAGTAATGATTTGGGGCTGATTTACAAGTCCCTTGCGCCACCCGTGCCTCACTTTTTCTTATGTTAAAAGTGACGCACCGGCGGCGCAAGGGGCTTATAAATACGGCCCTTAGTATTTATTTTTTATAACCACTGCACATGAACAAACAATTGCACAAACCATGCATGCAGATTCATTGCATGCAAGATGCTATTTTATGATACTGTTTGTTTTGGGAGGGGACATAACTCACGTGACGTGAGCCTCAAGTGGGTCAAAATGCCCTTACCTCGCTCCACAAAGGCAATGATTAGAAGACTGGGTTATACAGACCTACATGTACTTTAGGGTTTATGTCATGACGTTTATAACCACAGCACTGGGGGTAAAATGTATTCAGTGAGATAGAATTACTTTTTTTAAATTATATTTTTTAAACTTTTCTTTATTTGAGGTTAGCAACGTACAACAATACATGCCGATATTTGTTAAGATACATATTTTCAACTCCGGGGAGTTGATCATTGACAACAAATGACATAACTCAACAAAAAAACAAGGTGCAGAGTTTTTCTTACCACGTTAATGACACTGTTTTCTATCAGATGTCTTATCTAACACGATCAATATCCCAGAATCCTATTCATATTTGGGGTATGCATTTCGCCTTATAATTATTAATAAAGAGCAGTGATCAGTCACGCTTCATCCCCCCACTCGACATGCAAGTCAAAACGTTTTCCCTGTCATTCTCACAGATCTATCCGTCCCCATCCAGGGGGTGTGTGTGCAAATAGTTTTTCAATGTTTGCTAAATATCTCGTGGGCGTGATGATGGTGGTTGTAACAATGCGTATATATCGCTCATTGTGTCACAATGGATCAGGTCTGGAAGCTAGGCCTTCACTGTCGGTGTTTGTGCTCTGCCCCAGTGTAGAGAAACTTGACGCTTCGCAATCAACAGGGCAATTGCTGTGAATCGCCTTATATTCTTCTTCAATGGCTGGACATACCCCAGCAATGCCATCAATGGTGCCGGGTGCAGAGTATGCTCGACCATCAGGGACAACTGCTGAAATACCTCCCCCCCCAATATGTCAAAATGGGCCTGCAGTTCCAGGCAAGATGCGAGAAATCAGCATTAGGAGTGGTGCATCTAGCACAAACATGTGTAGTGTTAGGATCCATTTTGGCTAGTAGATCCGGGGTTATGTATGCCCGGTGTAAGTATTTAAAATGTAAAAGTTTATGACAATGATTATTAGATATGTATCGTGTCTATGTGCAGCAGTAATACCACATTTTATCAATCAATGTTATATTTAAGTCCTGCTCCCAGGCCCTGCGCGTCTTGACACCCAGCGCCGGACGGAGAGTCTGAGATAGGTGAAATAGTCGGGAAACCAAGTGTGTTCCGTCCGGTGCAGTTATGACCATCGTAAGTGGGGGAAAGTTAGCCGGTTCAACTGTCGCATCAAGGAGCGCCCCTATCAAAGAGCTGCATACTCTATGTATGAGGAATTTGTCCATGTATGAGGCATCATCCCGATGGATGTGTTCCTCCGTACGACACAGTCGTGAGTCCTTAAAGAAATCAGCCACCTCTCGCAAACCAAGTTTGGTCAATGTATGCTTAGTTAGAGTTTCTGTTGTGGGGGGGCAGCCAGGGGTTATGAGCCAGTGGTATATGTGCCGAGTATAGAAATCCAGCCTGTAAATATCGTCGCAATTTGGACCACGCCCAGCACGCCGTTGGCAACGTCTGGATTTCGGCGGGGAATCGAGGTAGACCCTGCGGTAAACGTGTTGACAGGGGATTTGGGTATATCTGGGATTTTTCTGGCTTCAAATACTGGAGCCGGGCATCCGTGTGGTACCAATAATATGTGAAGTGGATTTGGGCGACTAAGTAGTATAAGTAAAAGTCAGGGACACTGAAACCACCCCATTCATATGGCATAACAAGGGTCTTCCAGCTGATTCGCGGTTGCTTGCCAGCCCAAATTAGGCAGAGAAGGAGGGATCGTAGTGTATCAAAAAACCTTGTGGTAAGCGCGATGGGAATGTTTAAAAAAAGGTATAAAAACCTTGGAAGCACAACCATCTTAATTATGGCAATCCTACCTGCCATAGAGAGGGGAAGTTTGATCCATCGGTCAACCTGCGTGGTCAAGTGGTCAAGTGCCAGTTCGTAGTTAATACAGATCACTTCCGGCGCACTACAAAGCAGAAGGATCCCGAGATACTTCAGGGGTTCTGTGCACCATTTGAGCGGGAATTCAATATCCACCGGTGCGGTGGCCGGGGTCAAAGAAAAGACCTCCGATTTGGCCCAATTAATATCTAATCCCGAGTATACTCCAAATCGGACTACCTCCCGAAGTAGCGGGGACAAGTTAATGTCTGGCTTCTTCACAAAGAGCATCACGTCATCGGCGTAAAACGAGGCAACAAGCCGGCCAGTATGAAATTGTATTCCACGATGGAGATGTCTTTCCTGGATATGTCTTGCTAATGGATCCATTGCTATAATGAACAATAAGGGTGAAAGGGGACACCCTTGCTGGGTGCCCCGCGTCAGTGGGAATTGAGAGGTGATCACGCCGTTCAGTCTCAGACGGGCAACTGGGATGGTGTATAAAAGTCAGATTAGATTGATAAAACCCACCGGAATCCCCAGCTTCTGTAACACTGCATACAAAAAGTGCCATTCCAAGGAATCAAATGCTTTTTCAGCATCGAGTAGAACGGCTGCAGCTGGTAGGGTCGGCTCCAGTTGATTTATGACAGCAAATATGGCCCGCAGGTTTAATGCAATAGAGCGGCCTGGTTCAAAGCCCGCCTGAAATGGGCGTAATATTGTATTAACTAATAATGACAAGTGGGTGGCCAGAATCTTGGCCAATATTTTATAATCGTGATTGAGGAGGGACAACGGCCTGTAGGATGTGCAACTTCGGGGTGTTTTACCCGGTTTGAGTAAAAGTGTAATTATAGCTTCCCGCATAGTGGGAGAGAGGGATCCTCTCTGTAGGGCCTCGTCATATACCTCTAATAGCCGCGGAGCCAGTTCATCCTGGTAGGCCTTATAAAATTCACCCGTTAGGCCGTCAGAGCCGGGGCCCCGATTACTGGCCAGATCCCGGATCACCTGTTTTATTTCATTTTCATCTATCGGAGCAGCTAAAAAATCGCGCTGTCCCTCTTCTAACCAGACCATGGCTATTTCCTGCAGATAATCCGCAAGGGCCTGACCCACAGGGGGTCTCTCGTTGTGCACAACCGGGTGTAGTAAGATAGAAAAGCATCAGCAATGTCGGTCCCCCGCGTTAACATATCGCCGTTGTCCATGTCCAGGTGCGTGACATATGCAGAATGGTATTGAGGGAGGAGTAGTCTGGCAAGTGTTCTACCCGGCCTTTCCCCTTCGCCATATGTGCGGGCTCTAGCATGTTTCCCTGAGTATTTAACTTCACGGGCCGCCAAGTCAGTGAATTCAGTCAGCAGTGTCGCCCGGTCATGTAATGTGCGGGAGGGGGCTGTCGCTTGTGCTGCCGCATCTAGATCTCTAGGTTTTCCCACCACAACCTCCAGTTCACGCCGTGTAGAGCGTAGCACCCCAGCGTGTTTTGATATACATATCCCCCTAATGTATGCTTTAAAGGCGTCCCACAATGTGGACTGCAGAGTCACCGTCCCGTCATTTATTTGGAAGTATTCGTCAATGGCGTCTCCCACCTCCGCATGAAAGGCCGAGTCAAGCAAGGCCTCAGCAGGGAACCTCTACAGTGTATGTGGCTTTGGTATCTGGGAGAATACCATTGTGAGAAGGACAGGGGAATGGTCGGACAGTGTGCGGGGTAAATAATTAATTGCCTGGATAGCCAGTAGTAAGCATGGTGTAAGGTACCAATGGTCTATCCGTGAACAGGACCCGTGAGGAGCTGAATAGAACGAGTAGTTCCGGTCAGTAGGGTGTCGGGTGCGCCAGGGATCCGTCAGCAACACGGACTCCAGTAGAGCAATGAGGCCCCGTGCTGCGTGCAGCTTCGTGATATGACCCGATCCTGTTGTGTCTGTCATAGGGTCTAAGGTAAGATTGAAGTCTCCCCCCATAACTATGTTATCTGCGTTTAGTCGCGTACTATGTGTAGCAATTTTGGGGAAGAAATCAGTCGTATCTACATTTGGCGCGTATATATTAATTAAAAGAAGCGGTTCATCCCCTAGAGAACCTGACACCAAAGTATATCTGCCATCTTCATCCGGCACCACTTCCGAGACTATAAAAGGGAGCGAGCGATAAATCAAAATGCATACTCCACGGGAATATGTACTGTAACTAGCAAAAAAGCGATGGTTACCCCATGAAGATGCAAACCCATGTAATGGTGCTGGTGCGTAGTGTGTTTCCTGGAGGAAGGTCAATTGGACTGAGTGTCTGGACAAGTAGGTCAAAACCTGACGACCCTTCCTGGGATTTGAAAGCCCTCTGACATTCCAAGATATACATTTAAAGTGCAACCCAGCGTTGCGTACATCTGGGGAGGTCATGTATGTAGGGCACTGTCACCCATGATATATCGTAAATACGTAAACACCACAAAGGCATTGCAGCTGCGAAATATTACTCCGTACCAAACTCGAACAAAGATTCTAACATTTAGAAACCCGTTATTCATCACCCCCCACCCACATCGGATACATACAAAAAAGCACCCGATGAATCCCATTCGAAGCCTAAAAGAAGAGAGGGGAAGAAAGAAAGAAGAAAAAGGAATAAAAGTGGGAAAAACTTCCTATGGGAGCTAGGCAACACTCCATAGGAGCCATCTATGCAAATTTAAAGCAGGTAAATGAATTAAATTCCACATCATTGAGGCACATTTCTATGGCTGAACAAGCTCGAGTCGGCCAGCGCAGTCCCCATACATTTACAGTACACAAATTATGCAGAGAGTTCCACCAATATAACAACTGCAGCACTTAGATCGTTCCGCAAATAAGAAGCATTTACCATCACACACAAGGAAAGAGATCACGGGTCGGTTGCAGTCTGCTGGGTGATGATGCCTTTACTCCCTCCAAGTGTAGGAGGTCTATTTGCGTTTTGGTGTTGCTTCCAAAATTTCATTGCATTGTCAGGGTTGTCAAAGATGTGAGCCTTGCTACCGATTTGGACACGGAGGCGGGCGGGGTACAACATTGTATTCTTAATATTCGCCTTCTGTAGGGTACGTTTGATGTCTGTGTGTTTGCGTCGCGCCTTTTGCACCATTGGTGTGAAATCTGGAAAGATCGCCATGGCTGATCCCTGATACATGAGCGAACCACGCTCCCGGGACAGTCTCAGCGCAGCATCGCGGTCCTGATAGTTGAGGATTCTGGCAATTATTAATCGTAGAGTCGCACCCGGCGCCGGTCGGGGCTGTTTACGATGCGCCCTCTCTACCGCAAAGGTGCTTGAGAAGGCATCTCTGCCGAAAATATCTACAAGGACGGTTTCAATGAAGTTGGCCATGGGCCCTGTGTTCATGGACTTGGCCACGCCTGCGATGCGAATGTTATTACGGCACGAGCGCGCCTCCAAGTCCTCCGCCTTGGCCGCTATGGTTTTGAGCAGGTTCTCGGTTCTCTCGAGTCTGTTATGAATATTGGGTTGTCCATCCTCTAAGGCGGAGATGCGTCGCTCGGTCTCGCCAATGCGGGTGTCCTGAGTCTCCAGGCGTCCGTTGCTATCATCAAGTCTGATTGTAAGGGTATCTAGGCGAGCATCAATGGCTTTAAATCCGGCTCTTAGTTCGGCAATTATCGCGGCAGTGCCTTCCAGTTGTTGCGGTTCACCCTCCGTGGCGACTTCAGTTTCCTCGCGCCCGGGGGTCCTTCCAGCGTCAAAATTCAACTTGCGCTGCTTCGGGTCTGTGCGGCCCATCGTACCCGGTCACACCCTGTAGCAAATCTGTAGGTTTCCACCGGGATCGTACATTGGTGAGACGCGTCAGAGCAGCACCCGTGTATTCAGTCATGGCAAATGCCCCCCGGGCCTGCTTCACCCCTCCGGGAGCCAAGGAGAGAGCCTGCTCCATGGCCGGGAGCACAGAGTCACTGCCGCTGCACCAAGTATTTCAGGGGGGGGAGGTACCTGGGGACAGGCCCCATGCGTTATATTTATTTATTAATATGAGTCACTCCAAATTTCTATTTTCCCCCTCTCTCCCTTTTGGACTGCTTTATGCACCACCTTCACCTGTAGTAATCATGTGTGGTGTCCCCCCACCATATCCGCAGCAGCAGCCATGTCGGGAAGGCCGGATCATGTTTTCATGGTTGGTAGGTGTTAGCGACCGGGAACAAGGCCACCCAAATCGCTGGGATTCAATTCGGGCACTTACTTATTGGCGCGCTGGATCGCCTGCAGAGATCTCGTCCCACCACCGGCTGCTCCCAGAACTGCTCCGCATCTCCGAACGGCGCAGCCAGCGAAGCCACGCGACAGGTCGAGCCACGAACTCCGAGCCTTGCCCTCAGGCTCACCCGAGACCTCTGTTGTCTCGGGCCTCCGAGGGCCGCGTCAGGCCCTGGAGCGCGCTGGCCCGATCACGTTGTTGTGGGCACGGATCAAGTCCGCGGGCGGCGCATTCCACAGCCGCCCACCCACGCCATCTGCACCCGCTCGGCTCGGCCCCCCAGCCACCGGTTATAACGGCATCTGGTGGAGTAACGCTGACGATGGCTCTGGAGTTTCGGAGTCAGGCGGCCATCTTGGACGCTGGCTCGGCAACGCCCCCCTTTTTTCTCAATGTTTTCTAATACTAATGGATATGTTCTTTGCCCATTTCAAAGGTAACATATCTCCAGTTTTTGGGTATCTTTTTTCTCATTTTTTAAAAACCTATATTTTGTGTATCATATTTGGATTTGCTTCAATCATTTGGGTATGGATAAATGTAGGGAGGCATTGGGTCATATACCTGCCATAATTTTCCTACCTATATAATTGTATCCACTTTGAAAAGGGTGTTTTTTTCATCATTAACTTTTTCGTGTTTGTTTATGGTATTTCATGTGGATTCCCGTGGTCACTTTTTTTTTTTAAAGCTTTGGAAATACACAATTTATGTTTTGCAACGCAGGTTGGTATTAGTTAATCCTAGTCCTAGTATTGTGTTTTCAACTTTACTATTGTGGATTTCCATTTGTATTGCCAAAAGGTGTTGGTGAAAGGATTTAAACTTTTACCAACACCTGAAGAGAGAAGACTGCTCCAGGTACAAACCATCTTAAGTTTATATGTTTAATAACTTTGTGCGAATAAGTGTTTTTAAGAGGAAGTATGTAATTAAAGGTTGGACATTGTTTTTAAGATAGAAAAAGATTGTAAAACAGGTTTTGGTGATTTTTCTTCATTAGAATTGTTTGTAATGTAACATGTGCGCAATATTTTGCAAGTAGTCTGTGCCCCTAGACATTTCGAATTTTCTTACATTTTAAAACGGACTCGTTCATTCATTCCTTTGTTTTTTGGTGACTCTGGTGACTCTGATTGTGCCTCTCTCATTTCCTGAAAGCTTTGCTTCTTTTTTAACATTCCCAGGAAATGGTAAAAATAGGGTGGTGTTTTTCTATTGAACTAGAGAAGGAGTTATGCCAACCTTCAATAGCGTTGTTTGTTTTTGCACATCTATCGAAACAGGCAGTGTTACAGTATCACTATCCCTTGTGATAACATGGTTTTCTTCCATTACCTGACCTGTTTAGATGGCTAGTCCAGAGTTCTTCACAGTAATTTAGTAAGACTAGCAATTTTTCAGTTTCAATAATGGCTGTATTAAATTTATCAGCATGTTCAGAAGGTACAAAACCCAAGGCAGTTCGTTTTTTAACGGCAAATTGCAATCTGCTGTCAAACACATAGTCCCCAGCTAAGGGCATTTTTTTAATGTTTCGCCAAAGTGCCAGGGATAAGTGAAAAGAAATCCTAGAATTCATGTTTCAGAAGAAACTTTCCCCTCAGTTAAAATCATTGCTATTTTGAAATCAATTATTATTTTTTCCATTTATGACTGATGAAAACTCAGTGTTGTTCGACGTTTGATTGTCTAGCAGCAAAATATAAATAAGAGCATTGAGGTGTTATTTATTTTATTATGTATATTTTCAATCTTGGTGAAAGAATGGGTGTTCTTTTAAATGTCCCTTCCATGATCCAGATTCCACAATTTTCTAGGGCTATAGTGTTATGCTGCATAGCAAATATTAGCATTCTTTTTTAGGGTTGTGGTCATTGTACACAATGCAAGGTTCATGGTTGTAGGCATCTCTTTTGAAACATGCATGGGGATATTTCTTGCAACCTTCCTTAGCACTAAAAGACAGGGTTCATTGGAGGTAGCTCCTAAAGCCTTAATTAGGTGTATATTTTCTCTCACTAAAACATATTGCAGAGTGATTATGGTCAGTAGTTATTTCAATCAGAGTAACCACTCTGCCTTTGCAACAAGTTGAGGAGTGGCTACAACAAAACCTATGCAGGTTATTTTATGCTCCGTGGCTATAAAGTTGGGATCCAACTTACAAAGGTGTTTTGAAGTGCGTAAAGTAGTACTCCAGTATGACTACTTAACATATTACAACATGCAATTCACAAACCTATGACTGAAGATCTTCATCTTCGTCTCTCCTATCTTTTGTGTGAGGAGATCTCCTCAACTGTGGCATAAAGATCTGCAAACATAAGTATACATTTTAGTAGTAAATGTGGTAGGGACAAGAGGGAGAGCTGGAACATGGGAAACAATTACTGCTAAGGAGGCGGAATTTCGGGAAATTTGAAGAGGAGTTTAGGGGGGCTACAGCCCTAATAGTGACAAAACAGGATTAAATATACTCCAGCCCAGCCTTGGCGTAAATCAAACACCAAACACGGACCAACTAGTACTGCAACACATTCGCTTAGAAAAAATGGAAAGGAAACAGGCTATTGAATGGTTTGGCCAAAGATAAATTTAGTTATTTTGCATATTCATCCCAAGCCCCTATTTTCTGAGAAATATTCTACCACTAGAGATTCTTTTAGAATGTGAAAAGGCAGACATTTTAAGTTTTGACATTCTTTGCCATGACTAAGTTATTTTGGCTTTGTTTGGCACATATGTGCAATGTTCACTTGACACATAGTCTTGCACAACTGTCACATATTTTCATGCAAAAAAATATGCCCCAGCTTGGATAGAAAATGAGAAACACCTACTCTATGTTTTAAATGTATGGTACACGTTTTCTCTATGTACAGTGACGCCACAATTAGGTTTCAAAACCATACGATGAATTCAAAAATTACACCCACAGTAGACATACTCACAGTCTGCTCAAAGTACATTCACACTCGTACACCACGGTACCAGTGTTGAGGAATACTAAACTCAAAATAGGATATTACATATTCTTTGGGACTCATTGTTCTCCAGTAGGCACATAGACATGGACGTCGATTCACCAACATGCCAGGGGTAGTGGAAGTGACATCACACACCTTTGATTTTAATGATATCACTGAAAGTGATATCATATGACCTTTGACCCTCCATCTTCTGAGGACCTTAACCTTGATGACATCACAATAATTCACATCACTGAAGTTCCACAATAACTGTCTGATATAACAACATAACACAGTCAAATGGCTATTAAAAAACACCTGTATTAGGGTGCTGATGTGATGTGCCTAGGGAACTTTCCTTGTTTCTCTTTGTATTAACTAAAAATGTATGTGCTCATTTGAAGAGGATATAGTGCCACAAAACACAGAGAAGCACTGGGAACCTAAATTATTTATACAACAAACTGCCCTGAGTTGGTAGTTCCCCTAGTGTTTACTGTAATGAGAAATATATTGATAAATCATAGGGAGAGAAAGACAAAGATTTAAATTCAACAACTGTAGTCATGTCCACATGCATCCATTGATATAGCCCTTATATTGAATATGAACTGTGCTATTGGCTTACATCCTTTCTTATTGTTAATACATTTTAAGAGATTATTTCAAAAATATATTATTGTTGCCCCTGTGTGTCAAAAATTACCTTCATGGTGGCAGGCTAGCATTTTGTTATAGGTGTTCCCCACATGCCACGGATGCCCCCTCAGGTCAATAATTATACATAATATGCATGTGCCAAATTTTGCCATTGGTGCCATCCATGTGTTATTGATGACCCTTGTATCAAATTTACCTCTGGTAGGTAAGGGCCAGCATTTTGTCACGGATGCCCCCCTCCTATATGCCATAGTTGCCCTCCCTTATGCCAAAAATTACGTTCAATGTGCCAGCACCAGCATTTTGTCACAGGTCTCCATATGCTAAGAATTACACCCAATGTGCCAGTGCCAGCATTTTCACATGGGTGTCACTGTTCGCCAAGTATGACATTTAGTGTGCCCTAGTTGCCAGTTTTTAACCTCAGAGGCTCTCACAGGAAAAACTGACTCCAATATCTAGTATTAGCACTTTGTCAAGGGTGCCACTCTAAGTTAAGAATGCAAGATCAGTATGCAACGGGCAGACTCACAAGCATAACCCTACATTTCGCACTCATGCTCCCTTACATTCACTCATTCACTCTCATTCTCACTCACACTTTCCCTCACTCTTGCATTCACACCCATTTGCACTCATTCATTCTCAGGTACTCTCCTGCACCCACTGTTATACTCACTCAATCTCTTGCACTCACTCTCAATCACTCTTACTCATTCTTACTTAGTCTCACTTACTTTCACTCACTCTGAATCATTCATTCACGCTTACTCTCCTCACATTCACTTTTATTGTCACTCATTCATACTTTCTCACTTACTTACACTTGCACTCACTCCTACTCTCACTCACTCATTCTCACTTATTCCGACTCTGGCTCACTCATTCGTACTCACAGTTACACTTGCTAACTGTCAAACTACCTCTTCTCACCCTCACTCAATCACAATCATTCTTACTCATTCATTCATTCCTACCCACTCACTCTCACTTACTTGCAATCACTATTTCTCTCACTCACTTATTCTCACTAAGGGATTCACTCATACTCAATAGCACTCAGAGACATATTTACTAAAAGAATTGTGCTAGGAGCAGAAAGCATTGCAGAGTCCTATCTTATAAGATATGGAACTGTTGCCCATCACCACCCACACCTATGCGCCCTGGTTCAAAGATATGTGTGTGTGTGATGTCTAGCTTGGATTTTGTTCTTGAAGGGTGCCCTTCCAGGTCAAAATAGTATGCTTAGACATAATGTAAACATTTTCACGCATTGAATGTGTGCTGTGCAGTGGAGCAATGTGTGAAAAGTTATAATTTTTTTTTACATTTCTCCAACTTAATTCCTGCCTCAAGGGGGTGTCATATGTGGCATAAAGCCCTATTCAACAATTTTAGCAGATAAAGCTTTTCCTCAAAAACCATGGGTTGTAGCATGGAAACGCCCAAGTATGCCCCATAGCACATCCACTTACTGCAAAGCTGCACAAAGTGCTATTTGCGCCACTTTAAAGATATTTTCCAGGGTAGAAAAGACTTGAAAGTAAATACTTAATCAAGGCTTTGCATCAGTTTGTGCCACTGTCATGACTTTGCACCAGTGCAAAGTCTTGATAAGTCTACCCCACAATCTCGCTCTTTCTCACTCACTACCTATCACTTATTAGTTTGATTTATGATGTTATGTATTTTAATACATTGTAATAAATATCTTAAATGCGTCCTATCTCAATTAACACACTGTGAATGTCATGAACACTGTGGAAGTTCCGGTTTCTAGTTTCTTATTTCCATAGTTTAGCTCTATTAAACTGTGCTGCTTTCATTCTATGCTTATCCAAAGATTGTCATATCTCTTTCATAGAAATTGTGAAGTTTTTAAGACGTGTAGAAATCTTACTAACATGTATGATGTAGCGCTGGGGATACTCCATATGGAGTAACCAAGCGCTTTACAAACCCCAACATAACATAACATGTCTCCTTACTGCCTGAGCTGACATATTATCATGTCCCCTTACTGTCTAGGTTGCCATATTATCATCTTCCCTCACTGTGTAAGTTGACATATTTCTTTTTTTTATTATAGTTGCATATAATCTATATGTGAATTGAAATGATACATTTGTCGTCTTGTGTATGCTCTAGTGTCTGCAAGTGCTGTTTGTTTTCGTGATATGAGATAAAAATTGGTGATTAGATATAAAAAGCAGTTATCAGATCATGGTTAGAGAGGGGCTTTGCACTAGGATATTACGCTAGAGGTCATGCTGGTTTGCAGCACCAACCCATCTCAATCGGAGATGCTATCAGGGACAGTGAGAAGAAGCACCCTTCAGAAGCCTGCCACTGTTTTTTTCCCAGCCCTGACCAAGCTGTGATAGGCAATAGCTAACTTGTAATTTCATAATGAAAACAATTATGCTGTGAGACCCATCTTGAGAAATTCAAATACAGACTTGCTATTTATTGCTTTAGCTGAAGTTAGCGTAGAACTCAGAATAGCTTGAGGGTGTTGTGATGTTAGGAACTCAATAATCATGTTGGAAACGTTCTTGCTGTTTTCGCTTAGTTGCATTCCTCTTTGCATTCTGTGTGGTTATTATTCATATTTTATGCAATTAGTTAGGATTTTAAACTAAACATTTTAAGCCCTGTTTCTCAGTGTTATTTTGAGTGTGCTATTTATTTACAAAAAAGGGTTTGTGGAACTGATCATTGCCAGAAACACTTCCTGCTCAGTATTGCTCAGTGAATTGTGTATGAGTTTCAGTCCAAGTGAATTTCTAATTCATACTGGAGCATTGACTATGCCCTTGTTCCAGGGGGTTAAAAATCCAACCCATGTGCCTCTGGGAAGGGTGCCCCGGATCATATCATTTGGCACCTTTAGCGAGGCCCGAGTTATCTGAATCTTTATGTAGTTCTTGATGACACACGCAAAAAAACAATTAGTACAAATATACAGAGACGTCTGATGTATTATTGGTCACCTCTTTCAGGTGAAATAGGAAACACTTGTTTTCTGTAGGTTTATCATACTTGACTTTAACCCCTTCGCTGCTAGGCATTCCCCCTCCCCCCCGTGCTAAGCCTTTTTTTTGGCTATTTGGGGTAGTTCGTGCTTAGGCCCCTGTAACGTTTTGACCACATAAGGTATCCTTGCCAAATTTGCGTCCTTTACTTCCAACACCATGGGGATTTCAAAGGTACCCAGGGTTTGTTGATTCCCCTGGAGGGGGCCCAGAAATTAGCCAAAATACAGCTAAATTTTGTTTTTGGGGGGAAAAATGGGAAAAAAGGGCTGCAGATGAAAGTGTCTAATTTTTTCCCTGCAAAGAGTATCAACAAAGGGTTTGTGGTGCTGAAATCACCATCTTCCCAGCTTTCAGGGACTGACAGACTTTTGTCAGAAAACCAACATTTTTTACACAGTTTTGGCATTTTACTGGGACATAGCCTATTTTTGCTATTTTGTGTGCTTTCAACCTCCTTTCAGTTAATGGTAAAAATGGGTATGAAAGCAATGATGGATCCTGGAAAGCTATACATTTCTGAAAAGTAGACACAATACTGCATTCAGCAAGGGGTCATTTGTGTAGATCCTTCAAGGTTTTCTTATAGAAACTAACAGTTGAAAATAGGACAAATTGAAAATGAGTTAAAAAAACAGCCATTTCTGCCAACGTTTTCACCTGTAACTTCTTCTAAGTATGACAGATTTTTGACAGCAATATACCGTTACATCCGCTGCACCCTTCTGGTTGTGGGGATATATAGGACTTGTAAGTTCACCAAGAACCCGAGGCACCCAGAGCCAATAACTGAGCAGCGTCTTGCAATGGTTTTTTATTGTGTACCGGGTATATAGCAATTCATTTGGGAAAATATAAACAGGGTAAAATCTGTATGAAAGACACCTATGTATTTCTGAAATGGGAACAAAATATAGAGTTTAGAAACAGTAGCTGTTTGCACATCTCCGAAATTGTGGGCACCCATACCGGCATGTGCATTTTAGGACATTTTTCAAAGTGACTTCTTTTTTACACATTGTCTTACATTTGGAAGGTAGAAATGCATTGAAAGTCAATAGGTAATAACAGTTGCTCTACAATTCTGTGTTCCCCTAAGTCTCCCGTTAAAACGGTACCTCACTTGTGTGGGTAGGTGTAGTGCCCGCGACAGGAAACGGCCCAAAACGCAACGTGGACACGCTACATTTTCACAGTGAAAACTGGCCCTTTTTTTGCAAAGTGCCTAGCTGTAGATTTTGAACCCTAGCTCTGCCGGCACCTAGGGAAACCTAGCAAACCTATACATTTTTGAAAACTAGACACCCAGGGGAATCCAGGATGGGGTGACTTGTCTGGCTCTCACCAGGTTCTGTTACCCAGAATCCCTTGCAAACCTCAAACTTTGTCAAAAAAAACAAATTTTCCTCACATTTCTGTGGTGGAAAGTTCTGGAATCTGTGTGGATCCACAAAATTCCACCCACCCCGCATTCCCCGAAGTCTTCCAAGAAAAATGGTTCCTCACATGTGTGCGTAGGCCTAGTGCCTGCGACAGGAAACGGCCCAAAACACAACGTGGACACACCACATTTTCACAGTGAAAACTGACCCTTTTTTTGCAAAGTGCCTAGCTGTAGATTTTGAACCCTAGCTCTGCCGGCACCTAGGGAAACCTAGCAAACCTATACATTTTTGAAAACTCTACACCCAGGGGAATCCAGGATGGGGCGACTTGTCTGGCTCTCACCAGGTTCTGTTACCCAGAATCCCTTGCAAACCTCGAACTTTGTAAAACAAAACACATTTTCCTCACATTTCCGTGGTGGGAAGTTCTGGAATCTGCGTGGATCCACAAAATTACACCCACCCCGCATTCCCCAAAGTCTTCCGAGAAAAATGGTATCTCACTTGTGTGGGTAAGCCTAGTGCCCGTGACAGGAAACGGCCCAAAACGCAACGTGGACAGTGAAAACTGACCCTTTTTTTGCAAAGTGCCTAGCTGTAGATTTTGAACCCTAGCTCTGCCGGCACCTAGGGAAACGTAGCAGACCTATACATTTTTGAAAACTAGACACCCAGGGTAACCCAGGATGGGGTGACTTATCTGGCACTCACCAGGTTCTGTTACCCAGAATCCCTTGCAAATCTCAAACTTTGTAATAAAAAACACATTTTCCTCACATTTCTGTGGTGGAAAGTTCTGTAATCTGCGTGGATCCACAAAATTCCACCCACCCCGCATTCCCCAAAGTCTTCCAAGAAAAATGGTACCTCACATGTGTGTGTAGGCCTAGTGCCTGCGAAAGGAAACGGCCCAAAACACAAAGTGGACACACCACATTTTCACAGTGAAAACTGACCCTTTTTTTCCAAAGTGCCTAGCTGTAGATTTTGAACCCTAGCTCTGCCGGCACCTAGGGAAACCTACCAAACCTATACATTTTTGAAAACTACACACCCAGGGGAATTTAGGATGGGGCGACTTGTCTGGCTCCCACCAGGTACTGTTACCCAGAATTCCTTGCAAACCTCAAACTTTGTCAAAAAAAACTAATTTTCCTTACATTTCTGTGGTGGAAAGTTCTGGAATCTGCGTGGACCCACAAAATTCCACCTACCCCGCATTCCCCAAAGTCTTCCGAGAAAAATGGTACCTCATTTGTGTGGGTAGGCCCAGTGCCCGCGACAGGAAACGGCCCAAAACACAACGTGGACACAACACATTTTCACAGAGAAAACTGACCCTTTTTTTCCAAAGCGCCTAGCTGTAGATTTTGAACCCTAGCTCTGCCGGCACCTAGGGAAACCTCGCAAACCTATACATTTTTGACAACTAGACACCCAGGGAAATCCAGGATGGGGTGACTTGTCTGGCTCTCAACAGGTTCTGTTACCCAGAATCCCTTGCAAACCTTAAACTATGTAAACAAAAAACACATTTTCCTCACATTTCTGTGGTGGAAAGTTCTGGAATCTGCGTGGATCCACAAAATTCCACCCACCCTGCATACCCCAAAGTCTTCCAAGAAAAATGGTACCTCACATGTGTGTGTAGGCCTAGTGCCTGCGACAGGACCCGGCCCAAAACACAACGTGGACACACCACATTTTCACAGTGAAAACTGACCCTTTTTTTGCAAAGTGCCTAGCTGTAGATTTTGAACCCTAGCTCTGCCGGCACCTAGGGAAACCTACCAAACCTATACATTTTTGAAAACTAGACACCCAGGGTTATCCAGGATTGGGCGACTTATATGGCTCCCACCAGGTTCTGTTACCCAGAATCCCTTGCAAACCTCAAACTTTGTAAATAAAAACATATTTTCCTCACATTTCCGTGGTGGAAAGTTCTGGAATCTGCGTGGATCCACAAAATTCCACCCACCCCGCATTCCCCAAAGTGTTCCGAGAAAAATGGTACCTCATTTGTGTGGGTAGGCCTAGTGCCCGCGACAGGAAACGGCCTAAAACACAACGTGGACACACCACATTTCACAGTGAAAACTGACCCTTTTTTTGCAAAGCGCCTAGCTGTAGATTTTGAACCCTAGCTCTGCTGGCACCTAGGGAAACCAAGCAAACCTATACATTTTTGACAACTAGACACCCAGGGGAACCCAGGATGGGGTAACTTGTCTGGCTCTCACCAGGTTCTGTTACCCAGAATCCCTTGCAAATCTCAAACTTTGTAAAAAAATACATTTTCCTCACATTTCTGTGGTGGAAAGTTCTGGAATCTGCGTGGATCCACAACATTTTACCCACCCCGCATTCCCCAAAGTCTCCTGATAAAAATGGTACCTCACTTGTGTGGGTAGGTGTAGTGCCCGCGACAGGAAACGGCCAAAAACGCAACGTGGACACACTACATTTTCAAAGTGAAAACTGACAATTTGTTTGCAAAGTGCCTAGCTGTAGATTTTGAACCCTAGCTCTGCCGGCACCTAGGAAACCTAGCAAACCTCTACATTGTTGAAAACTACACACCCAGGGGAATCCAGGATGGGGTGACTTGTCTGGCTCTCACCAGGTTCTGTTACCCAGAATCCCTTGCAAACCTCTAACTTTGTAAAAAGAAAAACACATTTTCCTCACATTTCTGTGGTGGAAAATTCTGGAATCTGCGTGGATCCACAAAATTCCACCCACTCCGCATTCCCCAAAGTCTTCCGAGAAAAATGGTATCTCACTTGTGTGGGTAGGCCTTGTGCCCGTGACAGGAAACGGCCCAAAACGCAACGTGGACAAAACCACATTGTCACAGTGAAAACTGACCCTTTTTTTGCAAAGTGCCTAGCTGTAGATTTTGAACCCTAGTTCTGTCGGCACCTAGGGAAACGTAGCAGACCTATACATTTTTGAAAACTAGACACTCAGGGTAACCCAGGATGGGGTGACTTATCTGGCACTCACCAGGTTCTGTTACCCAGAATCCCTTGCAAATCTCAAACTTTGTAATAAAAAACACATTTTCCTCACATTTCTGTGGTGGAAAGTTCTGTAATCTGCGTGGAGCCACAAAATTCCACCCACCCCGCATTCCCCAAAGTCTTCCAAGAAAAATGGTACCTCACATGTGTGTGTAGGCCTAGTGCCTGCGAAAGGAAACGGCCCAAAACACAACGTGGACACACCACATTTTCACAGTGAAAACTGACCCTTTTTTTGCAAAGTGCCTAGCTATAGATTTTGAACCCTAGCTCTGCCGGCACCTAGGGAAACCTACCAAACCTATAACTTTTTGAACACTAGACACCCAGGGGAATCCAGGATGGGGCGACTTGTCTGGCTCTCACCAGGTTCTGTTACCCAGAATCCCTTGCAAACCTCAAACTTTGTAAAAAAAAACACATTTTCCTCACATTTCTGTGGTGGAAAGTTCTGGAATCTGCGTGGATCCACAAAATTTTACCCACCCCATATTCCCCAAAGTCTCCTGATAAAAATGGTACCTCACTTGTGTGGGTAGGTGTAGTGCCCGCGACAGGAAACGGCCAAAAACAAAACGTGGACACACTACATTTTCACAGGGAAAACTGACAATTTCTTTGCAAAGTGCCTAGCTGTAGATTTTGAACCCTAGCTCTGCCGGCACCTAGGGAAACCTAGCAAACCTATACATTTTTGAAAACTAGACACCCAGGGGAATCCAGGATGGGGTGACTTGTCTGGCTCTCACCAGGTTCTGTTACCCAGAATCCCTTGCAAACCTCTAACTTTGTAAAAAAGAAAAACACATTTTTCTCACATTTCTGTGGTGGAAAATTCTGGAATCTGCGTAGATCCACAAAATTCCACCCACCCCGCATTCCCCAAAGTCTTCCAAGAAAAATGGTACCTCACATGTGTGGGTAGGCCTAGTATCCGCGACAGGAAACGGCCCAAAACGCAACGTGAACACACCACATTTTCACAGTGAAAACGGACCCTTGTTTTGCAAAGTGCCTAGCTGTAGATTTTGAACCCTAGCTCTGCAGGCACCTAGGGAAACCTAGCAAACCTATACATTTTTGAAAATTAGACACGCAGGGGAATCCAGGATGGGGTGACTTGTCTGGCTCTCACCAGGTTCTGTTACCCAGAATCCCTTGCAAACCTCAAACTTTGTAAAAAAAACACATTTTCCTCACATTTCTGTGGTGGAAAGTTCTGGAATCTGCGTGGATCCACAAAATTCGACCCACCCCGCATTCCCCAAAGTCTTCTGAGAGAAATGGTACCTCACTTGTGTGGGTAGGCATAGTGCCCGTGACAGGAAACGGCCCAAAACGCAACATGGACAACAACATTTTCACAGTGAAAACTGACCCTTTTTTTGCAAAGTCCCTAGCTGTAGCTTTTGAACCCTAGCTCTGCCGGCACCTATGGAAACCTAGCAAACCTATACATTTTTGAAAACTAGACACCCAGGGGAATCCAGGATGGGGCGACTTGTCTGGCTCTCACCAGGTTCTGTTACCCATAATCCCTTGCAAACCTCAAACTTTGTAAAAAAACCACATTTTCCTCACATTTCTGTGGTGAAAAGTTCTGGAATCTGCGTGGATCCACAAAATTCTACCCACCCCGCACTCCCCAAAGCCTTCCGAGAAAAATGGCACCTCACTTGTGTGGGTAGGCCTAGTGCCCGTGACAGGAAACGGCCCAAACGCAACCTGGACACACCACATTTTCACAGTGAAACCTGACCCTTTTTCTTGCAAAGTGCCTAGCTGTAGATTTTGAACCCTAGCTCTGCCGGCACCTAAGGAAACGTAGAAAACCTATACATTTTTGAAAACTAGACACCCAGGGGAATCCAGGATGGGGTGACTTGTCTGACACTCACCAGGTTCTGTTACCCAAAATCCCTTGCAAACCTCAAACTTTGTCAAAAAAAACAAATTTTCCTCACATTTCTGTGGTGGAAAGTTCTGGGATCTGCGTGGACCCACAAAATTCCACTACCCTGCATTCCCCAAAGTCTTCCGAGAAAAATGGTACCTCATTTGTGTGGGTAGGCCTAGTGCCCGCGACAGGAAACGGCCCAAAACACAACATGGACACAACACATTTTCACAGAGAAAACTGACCCTTTTTTTCCAAAGCGCCTAGCTGTAGATTTTGAACCCTAGCTCTGCCGGCACCTAGGGAAACCTCGCAAACCTATACATTTTTGACAACTAGACACCCAGGGAAATCCAGGATGGGGCGACTTGTCTGGCTCTCAACAGGTTCTGTTACCCAGAATCCCTTGCAAACCTTAAACTATGTAAAAAAAAAAACATTTTCCTCACATTTCTGTGGTGGAAAGTTCTGGAATCTGTGTGGATCCACAAAATTCCACCCACCCTGCATACCCCAAAGTCTTCCAAGAAAAATGGTACCTCACATGTGTGTGTAGGCCTAGTGCCTGCGACAGGACCCGGCCCAAAACACAACGTGGACACACCACATTTTCACAGTGAAAACTGACCCTTTTTTGCAAAGTGCCTAGCTGTAGATTTTGAACCCTAGCTCTGCCGGCACCTAGGGAAACCTACCAAACCTATACATTTTTGAAAACTAGACACCCAGGGTTATCCAGGATTGGGCGACTTATCTGGCTCCCACCAGGTTCTGTTACCGAGAATCCCTTGCAAACCTCAAACTTTGTAAATAAAAACATATTTTCCTCACATTTCCGTGGTGGAAAGTTCTGGAATCTGCGTGGATCCACAAAATTCCACCCACCCCGCATTCCCCAAAGTGTTCCGAGAAAAATGGTACCTCATTTGTGTGGGTAGGCCTAGTGCCCGCGACAGGAAACGGCCTAAAACACAACGTGGACACACCACATTTCACAGTGAAAACTGACCCTTTTTTTGCAAAGCGCCTAGCTGTAGATTTTGAACCCTAGCTCTGCTGGCACCTAGGAAACCAAGCAAACCTATACATTTTTGACAACTAGACACCCAGGGAAATCCAGGATGGGGTGACTTGTCTGGCACTCACCAGGTTCTGTTACCCAAAATCCCTTGCAAACCTCAAACTTTGTCAAAAAAAACAAATTTTCCTCACATTTCTGTGGTGGAAAGTTCTGGGATCTGCGTGGACCCACAAAATTCCACTACCCTGCATTCCCCAAAGTCTTCCGAGAAAAATGGCACCTCATTTGTGTGGGTAGGCCTAGTGCCCGCGACAGGAAACGGCCCAAAACACAACATGGACACAACACATTTTCACAGAGAAAACTGACCCTTTTTTTCCAAAGCGCCTAGCTGTAGATTTTGAACCCTAGCTCTGCCGGCACCTAGGAAACCTCGCAAACCTATACATTTTTGACAACTAGACACCCAGGGAAATCCAGGATGGGGCGACTTGTCTGGCTCTCAACAGGTTCTGTTACCCAGAATCCCTTGCAAACCTTAAACTATGTAAACAAAAAACACATTTTCCTCACATTTCTGTGGTGGAAAGTTCTGGAATCTGCGTGGATCCACAAAATTCCACCCACCCTGCATACCCCAAAGTCTTCCAAGAAAAATGGTACCTCACATGTGTGTGTAGGCCTAGTGCCTGCGACAGGACCCGGCCCAAAACACAACGTGGACACACCACATTTTCACAGTGAAAACTGACCCTTTTTTTGCAAAGTGCCTAGCTGTAGATTTTGAACCCTAGCTCTGCCGGCACCTAGGGAAACCTACCAAACCTATACATTTTTGAAAACTAGACAACCAGGGTTATCCAGGATTGGGCGACTTATCTGGCTCCCACCAGGTTCTGTTACCCAGAATCCCTTGCAAACCTCAAACTTTGTAAATAAAAACATATTTTCCTCACATTTCCGTGGTGGAAAGTTCTGGAATCTGCGTGGATCCACAAAATTCCACCCACCCCGCATTCCCCAAAGTGTTCCGAGAAAAATGGTACCTCATTTGTGTGGGTAGGCCTAGTGCCCGCGACAGGAAACGGCCTAAAACACAACGTGGACACACCACATTTCACAGTGAAAACTGACCCTTTTTTGCAAAGCGCCTAGCTGTAGATTTTGAACCCTAGCTCTGCTGGCACCTAGGAAACCAAGCAAACCTATACATTTTTGACAACTAGACACCCAGGGGAACCCAGGATGGGGTAACTTGTCTGGCTCTCACCAGGTTCTGTTACCCAGAATCCCTTGCAAATCTCAAACTTTGTAAAAAAAATACATTTTCCTCACATTTCTGTGGTGGAAAGTTCTGGAATCTGCGTGGATCCCCAAAATTTTACCCACCCCGCATTCCCCAAAGTCTCCTGATAAAAATGTTACCTCACTTGTGTGGGTAGGTGTAGTGCCCGCGACAGGAAACGGCCAAAACGCAACGTGGACACACTACATTTTCAAAGTGAAAACTGACAATTTGTTTGCAAAGTGCCTAGCTGTAGATTTTGAACCCTAGCTCTGCCGGCACCTAGGGAAACCTAGCAAACCTCTACATTGTTGAAAACTACACACCCAGGGGAATCCAGGATGGGGTGACTTGTCTGGCTCTCACCAGGTTCTGTTACCCAGAATCCCTTGCAAACCTCTAACTTTGTAAAAAGAAAAACACATTTTCCTCACATTTCTGTGGTGGAAAATTCTGGAATCTGCGTGGATCCACAAAATTCCACCCACTCCGCATTCCCCAAAGTCTTCCGAGAAAAATGGTATCTCACTTGTGTGGGTAGGCCTTGTGCCCGTGACAGGAAACGGCCCAAAACGCAACGTGGACAAAACCACATTGTCACAGTGAAAACTGACCCTTTTTTTGCAAAGTGCCTAGCTGTAGATTTTGAACCCTAGCTCTGCCGGCACCTATGGAAACCTAGCAAACCTATACATTTTTGAAAACTAGACACCCAGGGGAATCCAGGATGGGGTGACTTGTCTGGCTCTCACCAGGTTCTGTTACCCATAATCCCTTGCAAACCTCAAACTTTGTAAAAAAAAACACATTTTCCTCACATTTCTGTGGTGAAAAGTTCTGGAATCTGCGTGGATCCACAAAATTCTACCCACCCCGCACTCCCCAAAGCCTTCCGAGAAAAATGGCACCTCACTTGTGTGGGTAGGCCTAGTGCCCGTGACAGGAAACGGCCCAAAACGCAACCTGGACACACCACATTTTCACAGTGAAACCTGACCCTTTTTCTTGCAAAGTGCCTAGCTGTAGATTTTGAACCCTAGCTCTGCCGGCACCTAAGGAAACGTAGAAAACCTATACATTTTTGAAAACTAGACACCCAGGGAATCCAGGATGGGGTGACTTGTCTGACACTCACCAGGTTCTGTTACCCAAAATCCCTTGCAAACCTCAAACTTTGTCAAAAAAACAAATTTTCCTCACATTTCTGTGGTGGAAAGTTCTGGGATCTGCGTGGACCCACAAAATTCCACTACCCTGCATTCCCCAAAGTCTTCCGAGAAAAATGGTACCTCATTTGTGTGGGTAGGCCTAGTGCCCGCGACAGGAAACGGCCCAAAACACAACATGGACACAACACATTTTCACAGAGAAAACTGACCCTTTTTTTCCAAAGCGCCTAGCTGTAGATTTTGAACCCTAGCTCTGCCGGCACCTAGGGAAACCTCGCAAACCTATACATTTTTGACAACTAGACACCCAGGGAAATCCAGGATGGGGCGACTTGTCTGGCTCTCAACAGGTTCTGTTACCCAGAATCCCTTGCAAACCTTAAACTATGTAAAAAAAAAAACATTTTCCTCACATTTCTGTGGTGGAAAGTTCTGGAATCTGCGTGGATCCACAAAATTCCACCCACCCTGCATACCCCAAAGTCTTCCAAGAAAAATGGTACCTCACATGTGTGTGTAGGCCTAGTGCCTGCGACAGGACCTGGCCCAAAACACAACGTGGACACACCACATTTTCACAGTGAAAACTGACCCTTTTTTTGCAAAGTGCCTAGCTGTAGATTTTGAACCCTAGCTCTGCCGGCACCTAGGGAAACCTACCAAACCTATACATTTTTGAAAACTAGACACCCAGGGTTATCCAGGATTGGGCGACTTATCTGGCTCCCACCAGGTTCTGTTACCGAGAATCCCTTGCAAACCTCAAACTTTGTAAATAAAAACATATTTTCCTCACATTTCCGTGGTGGAAAGTTCTGGAATCTGCGTGGATCCACAAAATTCCACCCACCCCGCATTCCCCAAAGTGTTCCGAGAAAAATGGTACCTCATTTGTGTGGGTAGGCCTAGTGCCCGCGACAGGAAACGGCCTAAAACACAACGTGGACACACCACATTTCACAGTGAAAACTGACCCTTTTTTTGCAAAGCGCCTAGCTGTAGATTTTGAACCCTAGCTCTGCTGGCACCTAGGGAAACCAAGCAAACCTATACATTTTTGACAACTAGACACCCAGGGAAATCCAGGATGGGGTGACTTGTCTGGCACTCACCAGGTTCTGTTACCCAAAATCCCTTGCAAACCTCAAACTTTGTCAAAAAAAACAAATTTTCCTCACATTTCTGTGGTGGAAAGTTCTGGGATCTGCGTGGACCCACAAAATTCCACTACCCTGCATTCCCCAAAGTCTTCCGAGAAAAATGGTACCTCATTTGTGTGGGTAGGCCTAGTGCCCGCGACAGGAAACGGCCCAAAACACAACATGGACACAACACATTTTCACAGAGAAAACTGACCCTTTTTTCCAAAGCGCCTAGCTGTAGATTTTGAACCCTAGCTCTGCCGGCACCTAGGGAAACCTCGCAAACCTATACATTTTTGACAACTAGACACCCAGGGAAATCCAGGATGGGGCGACTTGTCTGGCTCTCAACAGGTTCTGTTACCCAGAATCCCTTGCAAACCTTAAACTATGTAAACAAAAAACACATTTTCCTCACATTTCTGTGGTGGAAAGTTCTGGAATCTGCGTGGATCCACAAAATTCCACCCACCCTGCATACCCCAAAGTCTTCCAAGAAAAATGGTACCTCACATGTGTGTGTAGGCCTAGTGCCTGCGACAGGACCCGGCCCAAAACACAACGTGGACACACCACATTTTCACAGTGAAAACTGACCCTTTTTTTGCAAAGTGCCTAGCTGTAGATTTTGAACCCTAGCTCTGCCGGCACCTAGGGAAACCTACCAAACCTATACATTTTTGAAAACTAGACAACCAGGGTTATCCAGGATTGGGCGACTTATCTGGCTCCCACCAGGTTCTGTTACCCAGAATCCCTTGCAAACCTCAAACTTTGTAAATAAAAACATATTTTCCTCACATTTCCGTGGTGGAAAGTTCTGGAATCTGCGTGGATCCACAAAATTCCACCCACCCCGCATTCCCCAAAGTGTTCCGAGAAAAATGGTACCTCATTTGTGTGGGTAGGCCTAGTGCCCGCGACAGGAAACGGCCTAAAACACAACGTGGACACACCACATTTCACAGTGAAAACTGACCCTTTTTTGCAAAGCGCCTAGCTGTAGATTTTGAACCCTAGCTCTGCTGGCACCTAGGGAAACCAAGCAAACCTATACATTTTTGACAACTAGACACCCAGGGAACCCAGGATGGGGTAACTTGTCTGGCTCTCACCAGGTTCTGTTACCCAGAATCCCTTGCAAATCTCAAACTTTGTAAAAAAAATACATTTTCCTCACATTTCTGTGGTGGATTGTTCTGGAATCTGCGTGGATCCCCAAAATTTTACCCACCCCGCATTCCCCAAAGTCTCCTGATAAAAATGTTACCTCACTTGTGTGGGTAGGTGTAGTGCCCGCGACAGGAAACGGCCAAAAACGCAACGTGGACACACTACATTTTCAAAGTGAAAACTGACAATTTGTTTGCAAAGTGCCTAGCTGTAGATTTTGAACCCTAGCTCTGCCGGCACCTAGGGAAACCTAGCAAACCTCTACATTGTTGAAAACTACACACCCAGGGGAATCCAGGATGGGGTGACTTGTCTGGCTCTCACCAGGTTCTGTTACCCAGAATCCCTTGCAAACCTCTAACTTTGTAAAAAAGAAAAACACATTTTCCTCACATTTCTGTGGTGGAAAATTCTGGAATCTGCGTGGATCCACAAAATTCCACCCACTCCGCATTCCCCAAAGTCTTCCGAGAAAAATGGTATCTCACTTGTGTGGGTAGGCCTTGTGCCCGTGACAGGAAACGGCCCAAAACGCAACGTGGACAAAACCACATTGTCACAGTGAAAACTGACCCTTTTTTTGCAAAGTGCCTAGCTGTAGATTTTGAACCCTAGTTCTGTCGGCACCTAGGGAAACGTAGCAGACCTATACATTTTTGAAAACTAGACACTCAGGGTAACCCAGGATGGGGTGACTTATCTGGCACTCACCAGGTTCTGTTACCCAGAATCCCTTGCAAATCTCAAACTTTGTAATAAAAAACACATTTTCCTCACATTTCTGTGGTGGAAAGTTCTGTAATCTGCGTGGAGCCACAAAATTCCACCCACCCCGCATTCCCCAAAGTCTTCCAAGAAAAATGGTATCTCACTTGTGTGGGTAGGCCTAGTGCCCCTGACAGGAAACGGCCCAAAACGCAATGTGGGCATAACCACATTTTCACAGTGAAAACGGACTCTTTTTTTGCAAAGTGCCTAGCTGTAGATTTTGAACCCTAGCTCTGCCGGCACCTAAGGAAACGTAGAAAACCTATACATTTTTGAAAACTAGACACCCAGGGGAATCCAGGATGGGGTGACTTGTCTGGCACTCACCAGGTTCTGTTACCCAGAATCCCTTGCAAACCTCAAACTTTGTCAAAAAAAACAAATTTTCCTCACATTTCTTTGGTGGAAAGTTCTGGGATCTGCGTGGACCCACAAAATTCCACCTACCCTGCATTCCCCAAATTCTTCCGAGAACAATGGTACCTCATTTGTGTGGGTAGGCCTAGTGCCCGCGACAGGAAACGGCCCAAAACACAACGTGGACACAACACATTTTCACAGAGAAAACTGACCCTTTTTTTCCAAAGCGCCTAGCTGGAGATTTTGAACCCTAGCTCTGCCGGCACCTAGGGAAACCTACCAAACCTATACATTTTTGAAAACTAGACACCCAGGGGTATCCAGGATTGGGCGACTTGTCTGGCTCCCACCATGTTCTGTTACCCAGAATCCCTTGCAAACCTCTAACTTTGTAAAAAAGAAAAACACATTTTCCTCACATTTCTGTGGTGGAAAGTTCTTGAATCTGCGTGGATCCACAAAATTCCACCCACCCCGCATTCCCCAAAGTCTTCTGAGAAAAATGGTATCTCACTTGTGTGGGTAGGCCTAGTGCCCGTGACAGGAAACGGCCCAAAACGCAATGTGGGCATAACCACATTTTCACAGTGAAAACTGACTCTTTTTTTGCAAAGTGCCTAGCTGTAGATTTTGAACCCTAGCTCTGCCGGCACCTAAGGAAACGTAGAAAACCTATACATTTTTGAAAACTAGACACCCAGGGGAATCCAGGATGGGGTAACTTGTCTGGCACTCACCAGGTTCTGTTACCCAGAATCCCTTGCAAACCTCAAACTTTGTCAAAACAAACTAATTTTCCTCACATTTCTGTGGTGGAAAGTTCTGGGATCTGCTTGGACCCACAAAATTCCACCTACCCTGCATTCCCCAAAGTCTTCCGAGAACAATGGTACCTCATTTGTGTGGGTAGGCCTAGTGCCCGCGACAGGAAACGGCCCAAAACACAACGTGGACACAACACATTTTCACAGAGAAAACTGACCCTTTTTTTCCAAAGCGCCTAGCTGTAGATTTTGAACCCTAGCTCTGCCGGCACCTAGGGAAACCTCGCAAACCTATACATTTTTGACAACTAGACACCCAGGGAAATGCAGGATGGGGCGACTTGTCTGGCTCTCAACAGGTTCTGTTACCCAGAATCCCTTGCAAACCTTAAACTATGTAAAAAAAAACACATTTTCCTCACATTTCTGTGGTGGAAAGTTCTGGAATCTGCGTGGACCCACAAAATTCCACCCACCCTGCATACCCCAAAGTCTTCCAAGAAAAATGGTACCTCACATGTGTGTGTAGGCCTAGTGCCTGCGACAGGACCCGGCCCAAAACACAACGTAGACACACCACATTTTCACAGTGAAAACTGACCCTTTTTTTGCAAAGCGCCTAGCTGTAGATTTTGAACCCTAGCTCTGCTGGCACCTAAGGAAACCAAGCAAACCTATACATTTTTGACAACTAGACACCCAGGGGAACCCAGTATGGGGTAACTTGTCTGGCTCTCACCAGGTTCTGTTACCCAGAATCCCTTGCAAATCTCAAACTTTGTAAAAAAACACATTTTCCTCACATTTCTGTGGTGGAAAGTTCTGGAATCTGCGTGGATCCACAAAATTTTACCCACCCCGCATTCCCCAAAGGCTCCTGATAAAAATGGTACCTCACTTGTGTGGGTAGGTGTACTGTCCGCAACAGGAAACGGCCAAAAACGCAACGTGGACACACTACATTTTCACAGTGAAAACTGACAATTTGTTTGCAAAGTGCCTAGCTGTAGATTTTGAACCCTAGCTCTGCCGGCACCTAGGGAAACCTAGCAAACCTATACATTTTTGAAAACTAGACACCCAAGGGAATCCAGGATGGGATGACTTGTCTGGCTCTCACCAGGTTCTGTTACCCAGAATCCCTTGCAAACCTCTAACTTTGTAAAAAAAGAAAAACACATTTTCCTCACATTTCTGTGGTGGAAAATTCTGGAATCTGCGTGGATCCACAAAATTCCACCCACCCCGCATTCCCCAAAGTCTTCCGAGAAAAATGGTATCTCACTTGTGTGGGTAGGCCTAGTGCCCGTGACAGGAAACGGCCCAAAACGCAACGTGGACAAAACCACATTGTCACAGTGAAAACTGTCCCTTTTTTTGCAAAGTGCCTAGCTGTAGATTTTGAACCCTAGCTCTGTCGGCACCTAGGGAAACGTAGCAGACCTATACATTTTTGAAAACTAGACACCCAGGGTAACCCAGGATGGGGTGACTTATCTGGCACTCACCAGGTTCTGTTTCCCAGAATCCCTTGCAAATCTCAAACTTTGTAATAAAAAACACATTTTCCTCACATTTCTGTGGTGGAAAGTTCTGTAATCTGCGTGGAGCCACAAAATTCCACCCACCCCGCATTCCCCAAAGTCTTCCAAGAAAAATGGTACCTCACATGTGTGTGTAGGCCTAGTGCCTGCGAAAGGAAACGGCCCAAAACACAATGTGGACACACCACATTTTCACAGTGAAAACTGACCCTTTTTTTGCAAAGTGCCTAGCTGTAGATTTTGAACCCTAGCTCTGCCGGCACCTAGAGAAACCTACCAAACCTATAACTTTTTGAAAACTAGACACCCAGGGGAATCCAGGATGGGGCGACTTGTCTGGCTCTCACCAGGTTCTGTTACCCAGAATCCCTTGCAAACCTCAAACTTTGTAAAAAAAAACACATTTTCCTCACATTTCTGTGGTGGAAAGTTCTTGAATCTGTGTGGATCCACAAAATTCCACCCACCCCGCATTCCCCAAAGTCTTCTGAGAAAAATGGTATCTCACTTGTGTGGGTAGGCCTAGTGCCCGTGACAGGAAACGGCCCAAAACGCAATGTGGGCATAACCACATTTTCACAGTGTAAACTGACTCTTTTTTTGCAAAGTGCCTAGCTGTAGATTTTGAACCCTAGCTCTGCCGGCACCTAAGGAAACGTAGAAAACCTATACATTTTTGAAAACTAGACACCCAGGGGAATCCAGGATGGGGTGACTTGTCTGGCACTCACCAGGTTCTGTTACCCAGAATCCCTTGCAAACCTCAAACTTTGTCAAAAAAAACAAATTTTCCTCACATTTCTGTGGTGGAAAGTTCTGGGATCTGCGTGGACCCACAAAATTCCACCTACCCTGCATTCCCCAAAGTCTTCCGAGAACAATGGTACCTCATTTGTGTGGGTAGGCCTAGTGCCCGCGACAGGAAACGGCCCAAAACACAACGTGGACACAACACATTTTCACAGAGAAACTGACCCTTTTTTTCCAAAGCGCCTAGCTGGAGATTTTGAACCCTAGCTCTGCCGGCACCTAGGGAAACCTACCAAACCTATACATTTTTGAAAACTAGACACCCAGGGGTATCCAGGATTGGGTGACTTGTCTGGCTCCCACCAGGTTCTGGTACCCAGAATCCCTTGCAAACCTCTAACTTTGTAAAAAAGAAAAACACATTTTCCTCACATTTCTGTGGTGGAAAGTTCTTGAATCTGCGTGGATCCACAAAATTCCACCCACCCCGCATTCCCCAAAGTCTTCTGAGAAAAATGGTATCTCACTTGTGTGGGTAGGCCTAGTGCCCGTGACAGGAAACGGCCCAAAACGCAATGTGGGCAAAACCACATTTTCACAGTGAAAACTGACTCTTTTTTTGCAAAGTGCCTAGCTTTAGATTTTGAACCCTAGCTCTGACGGCACCTAAGGAAACGTAGAAAACCTATACATTTTTGAAAACTAGACACCCAGGGGAATCCAGGATGGGGTGACTTGTCTGGCACTCACCAGGTTCTGTTACCCAGAATCCCTTGCAAATCTCAAACTTTGTAATAAAAACACATTTTCCTCACATTTCTGTGGTGGAAAGTCCTGGAATCTGCGTGGATCCACAAAATTCCACCCACCCCGCATTCCCCAAAGTCTCCTGATAAAAATGGTACTTCACTTGTGTGGGTAGGTGTAGTGCCCGCGACAGGAAACGGCCCAAAACGCAACGTGGACACACTACATTTTCACAGTGAAAACCTGCCCTTCTTTTTGCAAAGTGCCTAGCTGTAGAGTTTGAACCCTAGCTCTGCCGGCACCTAGGGAAACCTATCAAACCTATACATTTTTGAAAACTAGACACCCAGGGGAATCCAGGTTGGGGTGACTTCTCTGGCTCTCACTAGGTTCTGTTACCCAGAATCCCTTGCAAACCTCAAACTTTGTCAAAAAAAACAAATTTTCCTGACATTTCTGTGGTGGAAAGTTCTGGAATCTGCGTGGATCCACAAAATTCCACCCACCCTGCATACCCCAAAGTCTTCCAAGAAAAATGGTACCTCACATGTGTGTGTAGGCCTAGTGCCTGCGACAGGACCCGGCCCAAAACACAACGTGGACACACCACATTTTCACAGTGAAAACTGACCCTTTTTTTGCAAAGTGCCTAGCTGTAGATTTTGAACCCTAGCTCTGCCGGCACCTAGGGAAACCTACCAAACCTATACATTTTTGAAAACTAGACACCCAGGGGTATCCAGGATTGGGCGACTTGTCTGGCTCCCACCAGGTTCTGTTACCCAGAATCCCTTGCAAACCTCAAACTTTGTAAATAAGAACATATTTTCCTCACATTTCCGTGGTGGAAAGTTCTGGAATCTGTGTGGATCCACAAAATTCCACCCACCCCGCATTCCCCAAAGTCTTCTGAGAAAAATGGTACCTCATTTGTGTGGGTAGGCCTAGTGCCCACGACAGGAAACGGCCTAAAACACAACGTGGACACACCACATTTTCACAGTGAAAACTGACCCTTTTTTTGCAAAGCGCCTAGCTGTAGATTTTGAACCCTAGCTCTGCCGGCACCTAAGGAAACCAAGCAAACCTATACATTTTTGACAACTAGACACCCAGGGGAACCCAGGATGGGGTAACTTGTCTGGCTCTCACCAGGTTCTGTTACCCAGAATCCCTTGCAAATCTCATACTTTGTAAAAAAAAAAAATTTCCTCACATTTCTGTGGTGGAAAGTTCTGGAATCTGCGTGGATCCACAAAATTTTACCCACCCCGCATTCCCCAAAGTCTTCTGATAAAAATCGTACCTCACTTGTGTGGGTAGGTATAGTGCCCACGACAGGAAACGGCCAAAAACGCAATGTGGACACACTACATTTTCACAGTGAAAACTGACAATTTGTTTGCAAAGTGCCTAGCTGTAGATTTTGAACCCTAGCTCTGCCGGCACCTAGGGAAACCTAGCAAACCTATACATTTTTGAAAACTAGACACCCAGGGGAATCCAGGATGGGGTGACTTGTCTGGCTTTCACCAGGTTCTGTTACCCAGAATCCCTTGCAAACCTCTAACTTTGTAAAAAGGAAAAACACATTTTCCTCACATTTCTGTGGTGGAAAATTCTGGAATCTGCGTGGATCCACAAAATTCCACCCACCCCGCATTCCCCAAAGTCTTCCAAGAAAAATGGTACCTCACATGTGTGGGTAGGCCTAGTTTCCGCGACAGGAAACGGCCCAAAACGCAACGTGAACACACCACATTTTCACACTGAAAACGGACCCTTGTTTTGCAAAGTGCCTAGCTGTAGATTTTGAACCCTAGCTCTGCAGGCACCTAGGGAAACCTAGCAAACCTATACATTTTTGAAAATTAGACACCCTGGGGAATCCAGGATGGGGTGACTTGTCTGGCTCTCACCAGGTTCTGTTACCCAGAATCCCTTGCAAACCTCAAACTTTGTAAAAAAAACACATTTTCCTCACATTTCTGTGGTGGAAAGTTCTGGAATCTGCGTGGATCCACAAAACTCCACCCACCCCGCATTCCCCAAAGTCTTCTGAGAGAAATGGTACCTCACTTGTGTGGGTAGGCCTAGTGCCCGTGACAGGAAACGGCCCAAAACGCAAAGGGCGAGAAAGCAAAAGATACACAATCCTGGGGGGGGGCAGAAAGACTGTGGCATTTTTTTTTGTGGGGGCATTGGCATGCCCATTCTGGGCAGCCCTCACCCCGAACTTTGGGGGGAACAAATGCCTGGTGCCTAGTGGGCTTTCTACCCCCTGGGGGGCAGATAAGGGCTATTGCCCCATCTGCCTCCCAGGGGGGCAGAAAGACTGTACCATTTTTTTGGGTGGGGGCATTGGCATTGCCTTTCTGGGCAGTCCCCACCCCTACGTATAATAAAAAACAAAAAAACCCTGGTGCCTAGTGGGCTTTCTGCCCCCGGTGGGCAGATCAGGGGCTATTGCCACTATCTGCCTCCTGGGGAGGGCAGAAAGTCTTTACCTTCTTTGGGGGGTAGGGTGGGGGCACTGGGATGCCCATTCTGGGCATCCCCCACCCCTGGCCTATAAAAACATAATCCCTGGCGTCTAGGGTGCTTTCTGCCCCCCCTGGGGGGGCCCCCCTGGGGGCAGATCAGGGGCTACTGCCCGCATATGCCTCCTGGGAGGGCAGAAAGTCTTTTACCTTCTTTGGGGGGGTAGGGTGGGGGCACTGGGATGCCCATTCTGGGCAGCCCCCACCCCTTGCCTACAAAAAAAAATCCCTGGTGTCAAGGGTGCTTTCTCCCCCCCCGGTGGCAGATTGGGGGCTAATGCCCCATCTGTCCCCCAGGGGGGGCAGAAAGACTGTTTTTACCCACATTATATGGGGGGAGCAAAGGCCCTTGCCCAAGGGGTTGCTTCCCCCTCCCTGGTGGCTAGTGGGTGGATCCCTGCTTGGGGATCGCTCTCCTGGGGTGATCCCCAAGCAGGGATCCACTAGGTAAGGGTACCATTGGAAAGGGGAGAATCTCCCCTTTCCAATGATAACTCTCCCAAGTGTTTCGGTGCTCGGGAGGCTGAGATAGCCCCACGAGCACCGAAACAATGAAACTGAAACTAAGTTTCAGTTTCATTTTCATTGCAATTACGTCAGCGCACCATGCGCGCGATCGGCATTGCAATGAAAATGCTAATTGGCCTCGGGAGGTTGGGGATGCTCTTCCCCAACCTCCCGAGGCCAATAAAAAAAAGGGAAATCCCTCTGCTGTCTGCAGCAGAGGGTTTTAGTGCCCCTGTTCTCATGATGGAATCGTTCCGTCATGAGCACAGGAGCACTGGTGCTCATGACGGAACTATTCCGTCATGAGCACCCAAAGGGTTAAAAAGGTTTTCCCCCTTCTGTAGTTTCCTTTTTTTGGATCTCATGTTTATTGACTTTGTTCACTGAAAATGATGGCTGATGTTGCTATACAGGTTAGTTACAGGGCAGCAGTTATGCAACATCTTACAAACAAAGGTGTCCCGACAACCAGGGATGCAGTAACTTTTGTTGTGAGTTCACATGCAGCAAATGCCTTTGGCATTTTTCACTCATGGGTCACCTTTGATGCTGTAGATGCCACCATGGTGCATTCTCATACATATAATAAAGCAGCAAGACCACAACAGAACCAAGTATATCGCAACCTGCAGGTCCCTTTGCCCTATGAAGAACAACAGAATTGGTTTGATGGCCAGTTACCACATGCACACCAGAATGCTAGACTGGATCACCTAAATAATGACAGGGCCACCAGGTCAGTAATGCCAGGATATACCCCATATCCTAATCCAGCAAATATACCAGTTGGGAATGCAGTAAGGTTATTCAATTAAACAGTAGCTTTGAATATGTGGTTTCAACAATACATACTGCAAATGACAGCAGACAGAGCTCCTATAGAACCTGCACCACAGACACAGGCAACCATAGAGGCAATCAGTCCACAGACAAGAAACGCTATTATGGATAAAGTGTCCATAACACACAATTAAATTGTGTTTTGAATTACTCACTAGGCCAAATCAGAAGCAGTCTATCCTCACACACCAGCCAAGATAAACATAGGATTTTGCCTGTGTTTTAATTTTGGAATGATGCCAGCTGTAGAAGAATACAAACCGTATGGATGTATATTTGCATGTATTTACACTATTATGCAGGGCAAACCATCATTGGTGGTATTACCTGATATGTTAAAACAAGTAGAAAATAAGCAGGTAACCACACCGGTTCTTGATTTAGGAATTAAATGAATAGGACATTTTGGAACAGTTTCTTCAATCATTCTGAATAACATTTGCGGAGAAGTCACAGCCCTGGCAATACACCAGAGAATGGCAGCGGTTCCTGTTCAGGTTTACAACATGAGCTGCCAAAAATAATTTTATAAAAATATACACCCGTGGCTGTGAACTTTGGGCTCACGGGCTGTCAAACCCTATCTCAAAACCAAAGATGAGATTTAGGGTACTAGTAAGGGAAAAGCCAGAAACTAAAAAGAAGCTGAAGGTGACACAGAAGAAAGGACTGGATCTCCATCAACTCAGGAGTCTGGCTAGGGTGGTTTTAATTTGAGACAGTGATAAAATGAAAATTCCAGATCAGTATCAGTATACTGATAGCTGCTCTTCCCATTTTTTCAGGTCTCTGACAGTTAAATGGCAGACATACTGGACAGACCAAATACCACTGAAAGGACAAGTATGTCAAACAGAAAGGTGACATCAAGCTGAGGTAAGCATAAAGATGGAAGAGAAAGTCCTGACTCTGAGACACACTTTAAAAAGAAGAAAAGTGGTCAGACTATAAAACATGCCCTGTAAACAACGGACATTTCTGCAAAAGGGACTTGGGCAATAATGCTTCTGGACAGTGCAGCAGAAGTGACAATAGTTTGCCAGACTCTCCAAGAGTTTTCTGGTGGTGAAACTGACTAATGAATTTATACTAGTTAAAACTTTGGATATAAACCCTCCACATAGAGTGTATAATGTAAAATACAAATTGAGGGAGATGTACCATGTACAGTAAAAGTAATATTCTGCCTACATTTATCTGATGGTAATGACATCATTTTTGCAGGCTCAATAATATCCGTAGAAGCCAGAAGCAAAACGTGACATAAAAGTCATCCTAGATCAGCTGAAATATCAAGACATTTAAGCACCTTGTAGTTCAACATTAAATACCCGTCTTTTTCAATTTTTACCACCTGATGGAACATATAAAATAGTTTTAGACTATAAAAAGTTTAACTCACATACTTGTGCTTATACTGTACAAAATGCTTGTGGCACAGGACCTATGATGAATCTAGTGTGGAAAAAATACAAAACAACCTTGAATGTTTCCAATATTTTTTTCAGTCAAAACTTAGGGCCCAATTACGATGGCGATGGGCCTGCCACCGACAGCCCGTCGTGGCAGTCCCACCGCCATCACAAACAAGTTTTCCGCCCGCCACATTTGGATGGCGGGTGGCTGTGTGGCGGTCAGAAAGACCGACCGCCCTATTCCGACGGGCTCAAGGAGCCTGTCGGTCTATCGGAGACGGAGTAATGCCTACAATGGTGGCAGTGCTCACCAGGCACCGCCGTAGGCATTACGATGTTCCTTTCCTCCGGCCCTTTCATGGCGGTGAACCCGCCATGAAAAGGCTGACGGAAAGGGATATTGGAGACCCTCTGTGGGCCCCCCTTACCCACTGGCCCCCAGACACGGGACCTGGGGGGCACCTATGGTGCCGCCCTACATATCCCTGCACCATGTGGCAGGCACCGCACTGAGCCTACCATTTAGTGCAGGGATATGTGCAGTGTCCCATTTTTGTATTGCGGCAGGTGCTGCAGCCAGCAGCACCCACCGTAATGTAAAATATAGGCATTGCGACCGCCGTGGTGGCGGCCGCATCAAAATGCCTATTGGGGGACGGCTGACAGCCTGTCGGGTGGTCCTAATTCCTGATAGGGTCCGCCCGCCATCGTAATCTGGCCCTTAGTGCCTGAAAGCCTGTATCTAACTGCTATCTCTTTTAACTGCTTTCAGTTCTGTTTTAAATTATTACCTATGGGCTATAATAATAGTTGTGGTTTATTATCAGCACGAATCATGGAGATCCTACAACAAGATCATGAGGCACTATGATATATTTATGAAATGTGCATTATAGTCTATCATTTTGAGGAACACCTGACTACGGTGGATCGGATAGTGACCATACTGACTACACAAGATTAACTTTAAAAAATCTAAAATGACTTACTTGAATGTGATCATCCTTGGGTATGAACTATCCAGTGAGAGTAAGAGACTAGCACCAGACGTGCTGCAGAATTGTATCACCTTACAGTCTCCAAATACATTAAGAAAGAGTCAAGCCCTGATGGGATTTCTTAACTTTGTTAGGACTTACTTGCAGCATTATGCTGAGCGAGCAAATCCCTTGTACGATTTCATCTCTCCCACATTTTGTGGAAAACATTGAACGGAAAAACACACAGCTTTTTTACATGGACTACAAGCAGACATGTTCGAGACTAAGGGGCAGATTTATCAAACTTCCGCACAGCAAGCCACCTTGCTGCACTGCATGAAAAAGAAAGGGCAGGAATGGTCCGTATTTAACATTATACAGCGCATTCCTGTCCTTTCCTTGCACTGGTGCCCTTTTGGCTGCCTAGAGCCAATGCAGGCACCCTTGTGCTGTGGTGCAAGGGTGCCTGCCTTGTAGGCAGGATTGTTTTTGTGCCGGAAGTAGCAGCTTCCTGCACAGAAACAATCCTCAGAGGCATTTTCCTCTTTCTAAGTGTGCTGCAAAATGCAACACACTTAGAAAGAGATAACAATGAGGAGAAATAAAGATATTTCTCCTCATTGCGTCTGCCCTGGGGAGGCATAGCATATTGATGCATTCCCAGGTGTACCAGTGTTGGTAAATCTGGAAATGTGTGAAAATCCATGGCTGAATGCATGGGAACACAAATGCTCCACCCATGGGACGCCTCCCTGGAGCGGAGTAACTCAACACAGTGATTTGCAGTGCATTGCGCTACTCCAGATTTATCAAGCCATGCAAGGTGGCCTTTGCGTGGCTTGATAAATTTACATTAGTGTTGCATTGCCCTTGCGCCCCACAATGATAAATTTGCCCCTAAGTATTTACAGACTAGGTATAGCAAAGCAAATATAGTCATTGGAATTGTTCACAGTTCTTCCGGCTACATGTACATAGTTTATAATGAGGAGCAAACAATCCCCATAGCTTACAAAGCACATTTGTATTCCAAGCAGAAGCACGCTTTGCTCCCATAGAGACAATTATAACTGAAGTGCAGATGGCTAACATCATAAAGCACCCAGGGGTGGAGGGGTAACTAATTATTATAGTCTCTCCTATTCCAACACTATAAACAGTGAAAGAAGCAAGCGTTCCTATTGCTCAGGCTCTAGTCCTATGCTGGGCGGAGTAGGCCACCTCATTGAGTGCAATTGACAAAATATGTGAGTACAATCCGAATCTACACATGCAGGAATTTTTAGAATGCACACAAAACCTACCATAAACTCCTAATATTCTACTCGTTGAGAGCTACAAGAGCATGTTCTACACAGATGGCTCTGCCAACGGTTTGCACTAAACACAAATACTCTGCAGCTTTCGTAGCAGTTCAGGGAATTTTTAAAGGCGGGGAGTTTAAGCCTGTATCTACGCACACTAAAACTTTAGGTGATTATACTGCACAGTTCGCAGAAAGTCATTCTTTACTGCTTGCGCTGCAGACAACTGATCCATCAGTTTCCATGCTAATACTGTCAGATTCATCCTTCTGTGTGGAAGCATATAATGTCGATTTAGCACATTGTCGTATGAACGGATGCAGAAAATCAAAATGGAAATCGATAATTAATAAACAGGTCTGGGGAAAAGTGGCTGTCTTACAAAACAAGCTTCAATTGGTCCATGTTCAATACACAATGTCCAATAAAAGTGAAGGAATAAGTGTCAAAGGGAAATTGTGCAGCCAATTTAGCCACAAAATCAGCAGCAGATATATTTTTGAATTATCTGCGGTAAACAGATCTCAAGCCAAGAATGACACAGACATTTTGGTAGCAATTCAAACAACTGCTAAGGGAGTGAAGCCTTGTGATAGCTTTCCCTGCAAATACTCCCACAGCCTCATTCAAAATAACACTTCAATGGTGTCCATACCAGGAGTAGGGGATAGACATTGTCAGTGAAATTGCTCTCCCACCCTCGCAGCTCCACCATTAAGTGAGGCCTGCCCCTGCCCCTGCACTCTCGAGTGTTGGTGATCGAGGCCCTCCTCCACCCGCAGGTTTCCCTGCGCCTCATCCCTGGTGGTCCAGTGGACCTCTGTCTCCTTCCTCTAACTCTGCTCTTTCACTCGTTTTTCTACCTTTTATCTTTCACCTTTCTGCACTTTTCTGCATCTCTGCTCTTTTGTGCCTTATTTCTGCTCATTTTCCCTTCCTCTCGCTCTGCCCTTTCACTTGTTTTCACAAGTTTTCTACCCTCTTTTATCTTTCACCTTTCTGCACTTTTCTGCATCTCTGCTCTTTTGTGCCTTATTTCTGCTCATTTTCCCTTCCTCTCGCTCTGCCCTTTCACTAGTTTTCACTCGTTTTTCTACCCTCTTTTATCTTTCACCTTTCTGCATCTCTGCTCTTTTGTACCTTATTTGTGCCTATTTTCCCTTTTTTCTTTATCCCTTATTTCCTCCCTTTACCTTTCCCCACCGCTGCTGCCCCCGCGGCCCCTCCCGAAGGCGCGTCAAAGGCAAGCCCGTCTGCGCTCGTCCGTGACCCGACCGCGACCAGCGCCAGGAACCCTGGACCTCCGCCCCGCCAACGCTACGACCCAGCAGCACTCCACGCACTCAACCCAGGCTGCAACAACAACTGCAAGCTAGCATCACCAGCTGACTCCCACGGACCCTTCAGCTGTCACCGCTGCCGGCACACCTGCAGCACCGCCAAGAACACGGATCCAGCACAACCCGCCCACAAGAACACAACCGAACCGAAGACCCTGCAATGCATCCTCCTCAACGTCCGATCCCTCCACAAACACGCCACAGAAATCTGGGACCTCCTCGACAGCACCACCCCGGACGTAGCGTTCTTCACCAAAACCTGGACCAACACCACCTCGGGACCGGACATCGCCATCGCCATCCCCCAAGGATACAAGATCTCCAGGAAGGACCGCCCCACCCGCCCAGGAGGAGGAATCGCCATCGTCCACAAATCCAGCCTCCGCCTGAGCACACTCCCTGACGAGCCCACAGAACTGATGGAACACCTTCACTTCAAGATACTGGCCAGCCCCACCGCCACCCTCCGAGGAACCCTCATCTACCGACCCCCTGGACCCCACGGACCCTTCGCCAACTCCATCACGGACATTATCTCCCCGCAGGCCATCGCATCCACCAACTACACCCTGCTGGGAGACCTCAACTTCCACCTCGACAACCAACTGGACCCCAACACCACATCCCTCCTGGACAACCTCCACAACATTGGACTGCGCCAGATCGTGACCGAGCCCACGCACTCAGCAGGACACACCCTCGACCCCCTCTTCACTACAGGAAACTCCATCACCTTCAGCCACACCACCGAACTCCCACGGACCGACCATCGTTGCGTCCACTTCACCTTCAGAACACCCACCATCCACAGACACCAGCACCTGCTTCCACGAAGAAACTGGACCAAAATCACCGACGACCAGCTCACCTCCTCACTCAACAACTCCACCCCAACCATCGTGAAAAACGACGACCCCAACACCGCAGCCCGAACCCTGCATAGATGGATCTCGGACAGCACCAACACCATAGCCCCCTCAAGAAAAACAACAATACCCGCGCCAAGAAAGCCAGATGGTTTACCACCGAACTTCGAGAGTCCAGAAGCACATGCCGCCGCCTCGAAAAGGCCTGGAGGAACACCAAATCCACAGAGGCCCACGACAACTTCAGAGCCGCCACCAACGCCCACCATCAACTCATCAGAGAAACGAGGAAAAAGCGATTGAAGACAGAATCTCCACCCACGCGCACAACAGCAAGGAACTCTTCAGCATCATCAAGGAGTTCGCCCAACCCACTAGCGAGTCTACCGACATCCCTCCCTCACAAGACCTCTGCTACAAACTCAGCACCTTTTTCCACCACAAAATCAAGAGCATCTACGACAACTTCGACGAAGACAACCAACACACTGAACCCTCACCAACCACCCCCGACACCCGGAAACCAGCGATTGATGACTGGACAGCCCTCACCACCGAAGACACACTGAAGACAATGAAGTCAATCCACTCAGGGGCCCCCACGGACCCCTGCCCCCACCACATCTTCAACAGAGCCGCCGACACCATCGCACCCATGCTCCGCCACACCATCAACCGCTCCCTGGCGACCGCCTGGTTCCCCGACGACTGGAAACACGCCGAGGTCAACCCCCTCCTAAAGAAACCCTCAGCGGACCCCACCGACCTCAAAACTACAGACCCATCTCCCTGCTCCCGTTCCCAGCGAAAGTCATCGAGAAAGCCATCAACAGCCAACTCGCCACATTCATTGAAGAACACAACATCCTCGACTCCTCCCAATCCGGCTTCGGAAAAAACCACAGTACGGAAACCGCACTCCTCGCCGCAACAGATGACATCCGCACCCTACTGGACAAAGGAGAAACAGTAGCCCTCATCCTCCTCGACCTATCAGCGGCGTTCGACACAGTCTCCCACCGCACCCTAATATGCAGACTCTACGACGCAGGAATCCAGGACAAGGCCCTCGACTGGATCCGCTCCTTCCTCTCCGGCAGGACGCAGCGGGTCAGACTCCCCCTTTCCTCTCGGACCCCACACCTACCACCTGCGGAGTCCCCCAGGGCTCCTCCCTCAGCCCGACGCTCTTTAACGTCTACATGGCTCCACTCGCCCCCATCGTCAGAACCTACGGACTCAACATCGTGTCATACGCAGACGACACCCAGCTCATCCTCTCCCTATTCAACGAGCCCAACACCGCCAGACGCAACTTTCGAGAAGGCATGGAAGCCGTCACCAAATGGATGAAAAACAGCTGCCTACAACTAAACACCAACAAAACAGAAGTACTCATCATGGGCCCAAACCCCAATGCCTGGAGCGACACCTGGTGGCCCCCCGCCCTCGGAAACCCTCCAACCCCCACGGACCACACACGCAACCTGGGAATCATCCTGGACTCTGAGCTCAAAATGGACCGCCAGATCAACTCTGTCTCGTCTTCCTGCTTCCACACCCTCCGCCTCCTTCGTAAGACCTTCAAATGGATCCCCCTCGAACACCGAAAGACCGTCACTCACGCCCTGGTCACCAGCAGACTTGACTACGGCAACGCACTCTACGCCGGAATAAACAAAAACCTCACCCGCAAGCTACAGAACATCCAGAACGCCGCCGCAAGACTGGTCCTTAACCTGCCAAAACACTGCCACATCTCCCAGCACCTGTGCACACTCCACTGGCTCCCTGTCGAGGCGAGAATCACCTTCAAGATGCTCACCCACGCACACAAGGCCCTCCACGGCACCGGACCAGCATACCTGAACAGCCGACTCAAATTCCACGCACCCCAAAGGACCCTACGATCAGCCCACCTCTCCTACGCCGTGGTCCCCCGCACCAGAAAGACCAGATCGGGAGGCCGCTCCTTCTCCTTCCTCGCGGCCAAAGCATGGAACGCTCTTCCGCTCCACCTCAGACAGACAACATCGCTCCCCATCTTCGCAAGAAACCTCAAAACCTGGCTCTTCCACAGACCCCCTCCTTGATGGATGGAACCTGCACCCCCCCCCCAGCGCCTTGAGACCCTTACGGGTGAGTAGTCGCGCTTTAACAAACCCCTGATTGATTGATTGATTGACATATACCAAATTAACAGGTCAGATCAGATCTAATTGAAGTAGCACATGACGGATTGTTGTTTATCCATGTTGGCATGAGTGCCACAGTAGCCATGCTGCAGCAAAGATATTTCTGGCCATATGTGTCCGAGCTATATAAAACTATATATGGCAATGTAATGTTTGCAACAAATAAAACACTCTACTGTTTCAAGACCATCACAGACTCCCCGTACTATCTCCAATCTCCTGTTCAGGGTAATTTTCTTCAACAATATCACGGTAATAATATTAGTGAAACCATATAAAAATTGGGGCTGCTGTTGATTCATGCTCCAGATTTCATTGGGATTGGTCACAAAGAAATGCTGATGTTCGAGCGGTCATTAAAGACTAGCAGTGCTTAGTAACAATGGGTGAAGTTTATATTTTTCATTCAGAAGTCCTACAGTTGCTGCAAATGCGTTTAAGGATGCTACATCTGTTCTGGGAGCATGTCTGCAATACTCACAACTGTTTCGCCTAGAAGGCAACAATTTAATGGAGTGCGCCAACTGTACGCTTAAAAAAGCCTTGAGGAGATTAAGTGGTCACACTCCATGTGAGATGCTCTTCTGACTTTCTATGTATGTGCCTGATCTTGATAGTCCTGGAAAGATGGCAGAAGAAGAAAAAAGTTTGACCTGGACCACCATTTAAATGCCGTACAAAGTGACCAAGAGGTTAGAGACAAGCTATCTAATTTGAAGCATACCGAATTTGCCACTTGAAGCAGCACAGCATAAAGCTGCTGATGGGTGGCTCCCCAAAGTAGGAAATCTAGTTCAAAAGAAGATCCCAGATAAACATGTTTTAGGCCATCCTACAGACCACCCATTCCAGTTCTTGGGGTAGAAGACACACACACTGTAATCCTGCTCCACTGCCTCGTTTGAAGTCAAACTGGAAGGTGCCCATCAATCACTTTAAAAAGAATAATGTGGCTGATTCTGTCCTGTAGAGCACCCTTTAAACTAAAGTACTTTTGAGTTAGAAGCCCACAGCCTCTCCCTACTCCAAAGGAACCAGCCCTAGCAGAATACCGCCACTGTGAAACCCTGATTCCCATTCCCATAACTGCAGTATCTGCTGTGTCTCTAACCTTACACCAGCAACGAACCTAGACAGAAGAACGTGATGCTGCAATTCCAACAATATCAACCATCTCAACTACAGCTATAGTCTATTATGAGCTACCCCCTGAGCAACCATCTTTTGAGATGTTACCACTTCAAGACATTACATTATATGAAAACCATTCTGATGCAGAATTTGAATTAAATAACTTATCAATGAGCTCTACAGTTGTTCAATGTCACTGATGGCTTTCTGTTTGCTGCTGATTTTTGGACAGATATCTAATACCACCATGATCCTATTTATGGATTACTACTGGAGAGTTTTTCTCTTAATGTGTATCATCATGCTGATTACAGCTATGCTGTTAGTAAATTGACATTACATTCCTGATAAAAATATGCCGTTCCCTATGGTACATTCTTCTTCTTATAGAGCACTGCATATCCTGTGCTGGATGGTGTGATTTAGGAAAAGGTCCCCTGCTAAATTATGGAATCTACTCAGTTGCTTCAACGCCCCCGTGTCTTAAAAAACTCACTAGACAATATAGTAATACCTGGTTCTTTTTCATATCACTGAGACATTAGAACTATTACAAGAATGATGAAAGATTTGCAAGTATATATTGCATTCAACAATGAAGACCCTTATTTAATGCTGATAATAATAAAGAAATGTACCGGTTTCACCATTTCGGCCATCAATACATCCAGAGAGCTAGTAATCCCTGGCGTGTGTGTGTGTGTGTGTATATATATATATATATGTGTATATATATCACCTATAGTCCAGCAAGTAATTTCAACTATGCCAAGACGCGGATAGATTTGTACAAATATACTCGCAAATTGAAACTCCGCAAATACTTCTTGTCTAACAAGATGGTATCTAAGATTGGTACAGGACAGGCCTCTGATACCACGCAAATTTTAAGTGCGAATGACCTAGAATTGTTACAAGATTTACAACAATTGAATAATGAGATCTCAGGTCCTGGCATTAATGATGAACAGATCAATTTGAACATGCCTGGTAATACCAATTTTAAACCAAGATCTACCTTTACACCTCTGATGTTACATGATAACATTGACGTTTTTCATGAGCTATCTATTGCAGAACTCAAAAACTCTATACTGCCACAATGCGTGATAATTATAAGCATACATCACTTAACAACTGTTACTTCCAGCTTATCAGGAAACTTCAGGCCAACGATAACATCATAGTTCGCCAGTCCGATAAAGGTGGGAATGTGGTGTTGTGGCCTAGAGATTTGTATCTAGAAGAAGCCTACAACCAGCTAAATGACCATCAATGCTATAAGAGGTGTGACATTGCCACTGTGAAACAGGCGCGATTTGACTTCTACACACAGTTGGTGGCCTGGAGAAGCGCAGGATTACTTAGTCAAGATGAACTGAAGTTTCTCAAAAATGAGCATCCAGTAATTCCGGCTTTATACTTTATCCCTAAGATACACAAATGCGCTGAGAAACCACCTGGCAGGCCCATAATATCGGCACGCAATGCGTTGTTGGAAAACACATCTATTTACATCGATGCCTTCCTACAGGAACATGTGAGGACTTTGCCCTCTTTCATCCAAGACACAGCAGACTTCCTGAGGAAACTGGAAGGGGTGATATGGGATTCTTCTTATTGGTTGATCACGTTGGATGTTACATCCCTCTACACTAGCATATACCATCAGGATGGTTTAAAGGCCATTAACCATTATCTAGGAAAGAGGCCTATCCAAATGTTTAATCACAACAAGATGTTGATTGCCATGATTGCTACATGCTTGAATAACAACTTTTTCATGTTTTTTAACCAATTTTTTCAGCAGGTTAGAGGTGTGGCCATGGGGGCCTGCTTCTCCCCTAGTTATGCCTGCCTGCACATGGGTAGATGGGAGGAGCAGGTCCTCTTTGTTGAACATCATGAGATTTTCACCAGACATGTAATTCATTGGTATCGTTATATCGATGACATTTTTTTAATCTGGCAAGGTACTAAACAACAGGCCACAGACTTCATTGATTTGATTAATGTAAACAAGCTCAATCTCCAGTTTACAGCTAACTTAAGTCAGGATTTTGTCTATTTTTTAGATGTAGAGATCTTCATCAAAGGTAACAGACTTGAGACCAGGCTATTCAGAAAGCCCACGGCTGGCAATACAGTCTTACATGCCGCCAGTCACCATCCGGCCCACTTGATACGCAGCATCCCATATGGTGAGATGTTGCGCATAAAGCGCATTTGCAGCACTGATTCTGAGTGCTTTTTAGCACAGGAGGCCAGCAAATCTAGATTTTTGGCTAGAGGATATGCGGCTTCTATGATTGATAAAGCCATCACCAAAGCCAATCACATTCCTAGGCAGATGGTCTTGCAAAATAAAACAGCCAATGTAGCATCGGTACAAGCTAAGGAGCCCATTAGACTGATCCTAACTTATAATCGTCAGCACCAGGCCCTTCGTAAAATCTTTAAGAAAAATTGGAGCCTGGTACAGAATGACTCTGTCATTGGGGATTTAATGACAGCTAGCCCTGAGATCTCATTCAGGAAAGCACGTTCTATGAGCGATTCTTTAGTTAAAACCAGTCCTGAGGTAGTTGTTAACAAATCATGGCTCCTTTCCAGTAAGGGCTTTAGAAGATGCACCAGCTGCAAAGCATGCAGGCATGGTGTTAACAAAACAGAATATAAGATCCCCTTCTGCGATGCCCCAAGACCAATCTCTAGGATGTTCACATGTAAGACGGATTTTGCTGTCTATGTGCTGGAGTGTCCTTGTGGCCTGCAATATGTTGGTAGCACCAGGCTGCAGGTCCACAAACGGATACTCCAGCATATTAGGGCAATCAGTGGGAGCGATGCATCCTACCCAGTGGCTCGACATTTTAAGGAACACCATGATAACAAGAGTGAGCTTCTAAAATATTTTGTCATTGACTCAGTGTTGCCCCTCAGACGTGGAGGCAACCGTGAAGCCCTCTTGCGAGCTCTTGAGACCAAATACATCTTAGATCTCGATACTAAAACTCCACTGGGTTTAAATTCCAGCGAAGACTTTTATACATGTCTGTAAATTGGCTCCCATTGTTACATTACTGCACCACTTCTACATATCTTTTAACATCGGCCTTGCCCCTTGAATCCATAAAAAAAAATAAAAAAATTAACTTTATTTAACACCATATTTTATCATTCTATGCACTTTTTGCACTTTATTTGTACTACACTTTTTATCTGGATATAGTTCTATTTTGGTCTTCAGGACACATAGTGATGATTTTTAACATTTATAACGATTCCACTTATAACATTCTAGCAGTTTTACCTGTACAAACATTGTGATTTAAGCAAAATATTACCATTTTGAATTGTGACTAAATTCTTCTATCAGGTAGTTTAAATCTTTCAGACATGTTGGTCCCCTCTCTTGTTTATTATAAATAGATGATAATCATGTGATGTTCTATTTTTGAGTGGTGATCTATTAGTCTTGTCATGAAGTAGCCTGTTGTGTCCTTCATGTGAATTTTAACCCACTAGGGTTTTATGTTTCCTTGCGTATTTTGCACAACAGTGTTTGCACTATGGTTAAATGAGAATTTTTTTATAATAAGATGCTTTTTAAAAAACTCGTTTTTACTGCTTGTACTTTTAAATACTGATTAATTACATTTACAAAGTGTTCTTAAACAAAAAGTATTTTTAAGCTATGGATTGTGGTGATTTGGGTTAAATGGCCATCCACTTTGGTTTGGTCAAAAATATATTTCTTCTATGTCCATTGTTAGTGTAGGCAACCAATCACGTTGTGTGTTACTTTGCACTTTGCACTTTAAATGTTGGCATACTACTCACAAGGCGCTATGTGAACAAGGCCTCTGGTAGGCTGAAACGCGTCATGGCAGGCATGCTGAGCTTCTAAAAATAAATACTCACTTGCACTTACAGCTGGGTCTGTTTTCGTCTGTTCCGGTTTTCATGAGCTTTGTGATTCCTGGGATCTTTGAGGTGAAACTTTCGACATATATATATATATATATATATATTCCAACAAACAAAGTTACCCCATGTGGAAGGAGCCGCACAAGGTAAGTATTTATTGTCTTTTAATCACAGAGGGTGCAAGCAGAAACCAACATGGAGATCATCAGCAGTATCGCCAGATGCGTTTCGGGTCGTTGTGACCCTTAATCATTGGCAGCTGAACATGAAATGCAGAAATGGTAAAGAGCAGCTTATTTCAAACAAAACACCTCCCCAGTGGGCGTGGCCTCTACCAAGGCCTTCTGGTATTTGTAGTTGCTCGTAATAAACCTCCAGTGAGTCCGTCTGCAGAACATGATAATTTTCATAAGTAAAAAACCACTGTGGGGTGATGCAAGTCCAGATGGAAAAAACTGCTGCACTTTAGTCCCTTTGCGCCGAATTACCTTCCCGCTAAGGCGAACACCATCAGGCCTCACCACGGGGACGCTGCTCTTGCGGCGGGGCTCCTTCCGCGGCCGGAGTGAACCGCTACTATTCCAACAAACAAAGTTACCCCATGTGGAAGGAGCCGCACAAGGTAAGTATTTATCGTCTTTTAATCACAGAGGGTGCAAGCAGAAACCAACATGGAGATCATCAGCAGTATCGCCAGACGCGTTTCGGGTTGTCGTGACCCTTAATCATTGGCAGCTGAACATGAAATGCAGAAATGGTAAAGAGCAGCTTATTTCAAACAAAACACCTCCCCAGTGGGCGTGGCCTCTACCAAGGCCTTCTGGTATTTGTAGTTGCTCGTAATAAACCTCCAGTGAGTCCGTCTGCAGAACATGATAATTTTCATGAGTAAAAAACCACTGTGGGGTGATGCAAGTCCAGATGGAAAAAACTGCTGCACTTTAGTCCCTTTGCACCAAATTACCTTCCCGCTAAGGCGAACACCATCAGGCATCACCACGGGGACACTGCTCTTGCGGCCGGGCTCCTTCCGCGGCCGGAGTGGACCGCTACTATTCCAACAAACAAAGTTACCCCATGTGGAAGGAGCCGCACAATGTAAGTATTTATCGTCTTTTAATCACAGAGGGTGCAAGCAGAAACCAACATGGAGATCATCAGCAGTATCGCCAGACGCGTTTCGGGTCGTCGTGACCCTTAATCATTGGCAGCTGAACATGAAATAATGTAAGATAGAGGGCATCATTCATGATTGATTTATGTACAGTATACTTAACAATGTAACAATGCGAATCGTACATGAAGGATAGAGGCTCTAGCATTGGCACATTTGCAGGCAATATTGTCAATTGACCGAGGTTTAAAGATGGCCCCCACAGTTTTGGTGCAACACAACGGGACACGATTTGTGAGTCCTTTGTTTATGTTTTCAGCCCTCGTACCTGGTTATGTATTGCATGTCGGCACAGCACTCGGTGTGTGATCAAGAGAGTTGATCTCTTGAAACGGGTTACATTCTGAGGAATAAAATTACGTTTTCAACAAACTCCTGAGAGCGCGCTTTACTGGCTGTCTGTTTGGAATATATATATATATATACATACATACATAATGGGAGCACTGCCAGATTCTACTTATAATTATTCAACCAGATTTCCAAAAAGATTAACTTATTTCAACTGTGCTGGCAGGAAGGACTCATCAGTACTAGTATACACAGAAAACAGAAAATCCTCACACGAATGTGATTACCAATCAGAAACAGATATATTCAAAGGAATTCGTTGAAAATATTGCTGTACAAGGCTATGTGTATTGGAGAGAAAATAATAATGTATTCGGGAACAAAAATTTAACAAATTCAGGGTACAAAGGCCTTATTTAGAGCATTGCATTATTCCTACAGATATCAGTTTCCTGAACAAAATAGTTCAGCAGGCAACTTGTCAGGGATTTGGGTCCACTAAAGATTTAAAAACACCCTTTATTCTAAAGGTTAATTCGACAATATTTCCAAATAGCCAATAGAAAGATAATATTTCAGACACTATTTTAAATGAAATGATTCAGAATAGTACTTACAATTTGACTATGTTACACCCTGAAGGGATAGCCCAAGGGCCAATGAATACCAATGTATGCATGCACAGTTTTTTTCTAAAACTCCTGGTCATTTAGCTAACCGCTCAGACCCCAGGTATAATAAATATGTGACTGTTACTACATATAATGTGGGAAAGTTGTGTTAACATTGGCTAGCGCATCCAGCCTTGCAGCTGTGAAGGAGCATTTGTCCACAACTGGTGAAGATATGGATTTTAATGATTTTCTCCTAAGACCATGCCTCGTCAGAGATACAGTCCTAGTCAGAGTAGGTAATGCAATTTATAGTGAAATGAAAAAACTACTCAGAAAGAGATGCTGCTGAGAAAATTAGGGAAATGGACTGAGAAATTATGTCGAGTACCTTTAAAGTCATTGATAATGGTATGGCGTGATTACGGTTGTGCGGGCTTGAGCTCCCGGAGGTTTTCCCCCCTGCTCCACTCACAATGACCTGTGGGTAGTTTTTTGACCGGGTCAGGCCATCTCCTAAACCCCGCGGTGAAGCGCTGGCTGAGTAGGCATGCTGTGGATCGCCTGCGGTGCTCCTCGTGTGGTTCTCCTTCGGCTCCTGTCATCGACGAGACGTGCTTCATGGTGTGCGCGCGCCGCCCGGACTACGGATTGGATGGTGCCGGCGAAAAGACAGTCTAACGCGGAAGCAAATGCAAAGCACTACGGCGGTGTAATGCCTCCAAAGGCTGGGCGTGGGAGAGTGCTCAACTCAGCCGAAATGCCTGACAGCACGGAGGGCAAGAAATTGACTACAACCATGGGGAAGAAGGACGCTGCACGCATAGAGGGTGGTAAGAAGGCTGTCCCTGCATTTTTTCAGGCTGTGAAAACCAAAAAAAGCATTTCTGTAATATCAGCTACTCCCGAACCTGAATTTAACATAGAGGTGCGGGCAGAGGATTCCCCAGCAGACTTGGTGATCAATAAGGATGGGGCTATGAGTGGTACCCCCCCCAAGGCTTTGCTGGAAGTGGAGAGGAAGTTGATAAAGACATTGAAAAAAATGCAGAAAAGGTCGCAATAGGGGGGACTTCTCGAGGGTCAGTCAAGAAGGTACAGATGGGGGAAAGTAATGCAACGCCTGGCCCTGGTAGTTCTGATATGGCAATAAGGAAGATAAGGGACAAACAGGATTTGAGGAAAGAAATTGACTCTGGAGATCCCCCCTTCTATTCAATGTCAGATCCCTCGGATACTTCTGGGGAGGAATCTGATTTGGACAAACATAAGGGAATCGACAGCGCAAAAACAGTACGTAAGCAGGGGGACCTCGGGCTGTGCGCAGGCTATCACTCGGCCGGGAGTGTTGATTCTTTTCAATGGGACTATTCATATATGAATGAGACTGAGATGGCCAGCGGGACGCAGGCCAATTTCGGATCTGCCGAGAAACCTGAAGATATCTCCCTGGCTGTTACTTACCAGAGCATTATGGCTCACAGGGCAGAGACGCGGGCAGAGAGTCAGCGTACGCAAGGGGCTTGTCGCAAACTGCAGAATGCAGTGCTAAGAATTGCTAAGTCTTGTTCCGAGTTTGCTGACAGGTTCAATGAGGCTGAGACCCGTATATCCAATTTGGAGGATGAACTGGCTGTACAGAAAGCAACTACAGAGACTTTACGCTCCGCTAAGGTTGATACTATCTGGAAAATCACTGATTTAGAAAATCGTCTACGACGCAACAATCTCCAAGTACTGGATATTCCTGAGGGGGCCGAGGGGCAAGACCCCCGAAAATTTATCATTGAACTTTTCTCTGAAGCCTTTCCTGGGCTAACGCAATGGGACTGGAGTCGGGAGATCCAGAGGGCACACAGATTTCCTTTTGTGCAGCGCAGTAGGTCGGGCCAGAGCTCTCCTAGACCAAGGGCGATTTTAATTTCAGTTAATAATTATCTAGCGAGAGAAGCAGTGTACGACCTGGCACATCCAGATAGAAAGAAAACTGGGAAGGGGTTGAGTTCTTTGTGCGCCCTGATTATTGCCCTCTCACAGTTGAGAAAAGATGGCAACTTCGCCAACTCATTACGCCATTCCGAGATAAAGGGGCACAAGCCTTCTTGCTGAATCCAGCTAAACTTAAAATCATACACAATGAGCATGTGCGGTTTTTCACAGTGGAATCAGCTGCTAAAGAGTATTTACAATCGCTATGAAGGCAGGGGTTAAAAATTTTAAAAAAAGGAAGGGCTAAAGATATTTTCTGAAACGAATTGATCTTACTTGATATTATTTTGTACCCCTTTCGCTATTTAGGCATTGATAGTACTATTCTGTTTCAACATATTGGTTTTTCAGCCGGGATGGCAGTATGGAATGAGATATGGTGATGGGTGGTGAATATTTTTTGTAATAAAATACGGGTTGGGGCAGGGGGGTCCGGGGTTTGGGAAGCTCGATCCATCTCGGAGACCTTGTGTCTCCAAGCCTCTAGTTTGGGGATGGGTGGGGGAGGGACACGGCGCCGGCTGGAACCGTGTTTGGGTGAGGAGGGGGGGGATTGTTGATGGGGGAGGAGTGGAGGTTGGGGGGTGCGGGGGTAAAAGTAAAAATAATCCATGAGGGTTTGATGAAGAGAAATATGAAATTCAATGGTTTTAAGCACATAGTACATGAGCAGGAAGTTACAGGGAAGATAGATGGGGGATAGTGGTATAATGGGCGGTATCCGGATCTGCTCCCTGAATGTAAGCGGTCTGAACAATTATAATAAAAGGCAACGTGTCGCCAATGAGCTGCGGGCACTACAGTCTGACCTGATATGTATACAGGAGACCCATATACCATGGGCCAAAAGGAAACTATTGGCGGAATTAGGCCTGGCAGTATTAGTTTGTACTGAGCAATTCACCACTATACGGGGGGTAGCAATTCTGGCGAAGAATCACATACAAGGGACAGGAAGGGCATTGGCAGATAAACAAGGGCGATGGGCTATAGTGGAATGCAGGATGGGAGGCCAGATTTATACGATATGCTCTATATATGGTTCTAATTTTGATGAGGCCCTCATAATTGAAGGGCTAAATGTGGAATTGGCGCTTTGGCCTACACCATTAATTATATGTGGTGATCTAAACATACATCTTGAGCCTGAAGCGCTACAAGATGATAGTAAGCCTTATAAAGGAAGGAAACCAAGGGTATTCAAGGCTTTACAATCTTTATTGGCTGATCACGGACTGGTGGATGCATGGGCTACGCAGAGAGGCATGGAAGCAGGGAATACTTTTTATTCCCATCCGCACAAGAAATTAGTAAGACTTGATTATTTTTTTGCATCGGGTCTTCTGTTATCGGGCGCCAAAATACAAGTATATCCACGGGTGTCCTCTGATCATGGACCCTTAGTGTTGAACCTTCAAATGGCTAGGACGGAAATCAAACGGCGATCTTTTTCATTCAACAGGAAGTTATTATTGGATGAAAGTTATGTTGCACATATGCAGATATGGATTGAGCAATTTTTTGCCATAAACCGCAACTCAGCAGGGACGGGGTGTGTATGGGATGCTTTTAAAGCAGGTTTTAGGGGGGAGACTCTTAGCTTTGGCATATATAAGCAAAAACAAATGCGAGTGATACTACAGGAATTATATGCTTGTCTTATGGTAGCGGAAGAAAAACTTATGCAGGGTATACATCTGGGCCAGGAGATTACAGCCCTGCAAACGGAAGTAGCTCGGGGTAAAGCTAAAATTAATCAGTATTGGAGCAAAGAGATAGCTAAGAAACATTCTATTAATAGGAATCTAAATTATGAATATGGGGAGGCAACTGGACGCTGCTTGCACAAAGATTGAGATCTAAAGAAGCAGCTCAGAGGATCAGCTCAATGGTTGATTCTAGGGGCAATATAGTAGAATCTGATGTTGGGATTTTAAAGGTGTTCTATGACTTTTATGAGGCACTCTATACCGGGGAGGGTTATGATATACGTGCTGGGGAATCTCTGCTACAGAACTGTTGTAATAACCTGGACATGCAGGATGCAGAACTATTAGAAGCTCCTATCACTATGGAGGAGCTAGAAAGAGCTGTCAATAGCTTAGCCTTGGGCAAAGCGACAAGGCCCGATAAACTCCCATTGGAAGTTTATAAAACTTTTCTTGGAGTATTAAAGACCGATATGTTAATTACCTTTCAACAGGCTCAAGCAGGAGCTGCCCCCCTAACTTGGGATGAGGCTAGCATTATTGTTTTTAAAAAAAAAGACAAACCGGCTGATCAACCTGGCTCATATCGGCCTATATCGCTTTTAAACTCAGATGGCAAAATTTTAGCGACCCGGTTGGCTGAAGTAATAACCCCGTTGGTGTCTTTGCGGCAACATGGGTTTATCCCCGAGAGGGGAACAACCAATCATATTAACAGGGTTGTAACCTTGCTTGATATAGCTAACACCACGGGGAGTGAATTTAGCTTGATACTATTAGATGCCGAAAAGGCATTTGACCGGGTTGCCTGGGACTTTTTATGGGCTCTATTGCGCGGTATTGGTTTTAAACAGAATTTTATCACTGCTATACAAGTTTTATATCGGCGTCCATCAGCTAAAGTCTGTATTATGGGCCTGGAATCAAGCCCAGTATACATCTCGCGGGGAACAAGGCAAGGATGTCCCTGCTCCCCCTTGCTGTTCTCATTGTATATAGATCCGTTTTTAAAAATGTTGGAACAGAGTGCGCGGATAGAGTCGGTAATATGGAGGCAGGAGCACTTTCATGTGTTTGCGTATGCAGATGATGTGGCAGTGGTAACACCAAATCCTATCACTGCTATGCCAGAAATAGAACAGCTGGTGGTAGAGTTTGGGGCTGTATCAGGATATAAACTCAATGTGGCAAAGACACAAATCCTATGTTCCAACATTTCTAGATTTGATGACCAGCGAGTCTTCAACGAGGTAACATATTTAGGGGTCAAACTGAGGACATGTTTAAAAACATTGGTTGAGGTTAATTGGTGTAACATTTTAAATGATGTGCGAAAGCAATTGGACCGGTGTGAGTGTTTACATCTTTCACTTGTGGGACGCTGTAATGTCCTTAAAATGTTGATATTACCGAAAATTTTATATTTTTTAGATCTGTACCAATAGAAATCCCTCGTCCCCAACTTGCAGCATTACAATCAATTTGTGCTAGGTTCTTATGGGCCCAGGGAAAACCCCGTAGAGCTATGCGCTATATGACCCTCCCTCAGGAGAAAGGTGGTTGGGCCGTTCCTGATTTTATCTTATATCATTATGTATGTATATTGCAACATATGAATATTCTATTAACAGGTGCAGAACCAGCTAGCGCTGCCGAAGCCCCCTCGATTTATCAAATGTTATTGGGCAGTGATGCTAAAAGTCGATTGTTTATCAATGTGGAGCCAAGCTATTATAAGAAAACCAGGTTTAAGGTTTTATACACCGCCTATAAGGTGTGGAAAGCGGTGCGAAAATATTATGGATTAGAGAGGATATCTCAGTACACCCCTCTCACAGCTACGACACTCCTCCCACCGATATTTTGGGATAGGATCATAGATAGATGGCGGACTAAAGGGATTAATTTTATTGGAGATCTATTTGCCAATGGGGGATTAATGTCCTTTGAAATGCTAATAGACAAATTTCATCTTAATAGGTTCGAATTTTTTTAATATTTACAGGTGCGTGACTATTTAGGAAAAAATCGGTGGAATATGGCAGGAAATCCTGTAATCGAAGCTGTGAGGAAGAATGCACGCATTGGGATATTGTACAATTTACTGTTAGTTACCAAGGGTGACGATTTAGCGAACCATAATATAAAATGGGACAATAGGCTGGGCTGCGTCGGCACACGGGTAGAAACCTCCATTGAGCTGGCGGGGAGATTGTTAATATCTGCCAATCTCCGTGTGCAACACTATAAGACTGTGTTTAATCTTTATTATACCCCAACTAAACTGTCTAAATGGGGTGGCTTAAACGATGGGAAATGTTTTCGTTGTGGAACAGAAGAGGCAGATATTGTACATATATTTTTTACATGTAGGCATCTAATGAACCTGTTTGGGCATATAGAGAAATTCTTAGCGGAAATCTTGGGTGGTCCAATTAATTTGTCATCTATGCAGGTACTGTTGGGGGTAGCTGAGAGAGAGGGATTGGATCAACTGGCTCATAAATATAGGGACCTGATTTTTCTCGCTACAGCTGTGGCTAGGCTATGCATTGCTTCAATGTGGCTTCAGAAAGAGGCGCCAACTTTTGAATTATGGAGGGCCCGATTTCTCTCCATGTTTAATATAGAATATAGCTTATATGAATTTAAAGGTATCCGAAAAAAGAAATTAGGCATGGAGATATGGGGGCCGGTGGTGTCTTTTATGGATGAATGAGGTTTTAGTTTGTGGCGACCTCTCTTCTTTTTCTTTTTTTTTTTTTTTATGGTCCTATGCACCTGCACTTTAATGAACGTTATGTATTTAGTCCTGTCATTTATTTGTAACTTTGTGAAAATGCTTTAAGGCTTTTCATTGCTTGTGCGTATTTTAAACCATTGTGTTAATGTATTGTAATGTATTGTAACTATCATGGATTAATAAAAATTTGTAGAAAAAGATAATGGTATACAAACACTCTCAAAGCGAGTGTATTCCATAAGTACCATAATGTCATCAGTCTTTGACCTCCTAAAAGAAGATTTAGTTCTTTTGCAAGGACAGGCTCAGTTGCGAGATATTACATAGCTGGATTGGGCAGAGACATTAAAATCGTTCAAAGCGCACTGGCACAAAAGCATAATATTTGAACCTTATAACCTGACTATTACCCAAAGAACCATGGCTAAAAAGAAAGCCACTTACACCCTCCTCCTAACTATTGAGGAGATAGAAAATACCCCATTTTTCGGAGTCCTACACATCATGTGGCTCCTTCAAAGAGTGGTCTCCCTGCCTATTACCACCATTCACATTAAGAGTAAGAAATATAAATCCAATTGTTGGCATGAAAAAAATGCACAACACTCTTCAACAAGTATGGCAGTTTCTATTAAAGTTCCACTGTTACACCCAAGACAATCCTGTATTCAGTCACACTGCTGGATGCTCTAGTTCTCTAGGTCGGTCACTTCTTTGAGATTCAATCATTCTACACAGAGCCTGTAACTATTTGAAGTCAGATTTGAGCTGTAAATTATTGGCTAAACCTTTACCATTAATTCCTGACTATTACACAGTCCTAAATAACGGTTCTTTATTTCTTTATTTAATGATAACAAATTAAACAAGCTGTGGGATGGCCAGTGACAGTCGTGTCTTTCTTCTAGTTAAAAAATAAAAGCCAGATTCAACCAAAAACATGAACTTAAACTATCCAACTGAGAACATTGCTGTGAAAACTTGTCATTTTATTTTGGATTCGAAGGGCTAACCAGTTCTGTGCGCATTGGACTCTATCATTTCACAATTTAGGTGCGTCACAAATAAAACCAGCTTTCTAGTGTATAAACTCTTTGCAAGAAATGATCCTGGAAGTTCCACTGGAAATGCCTTCAATGGCATCCATCAACGTGAAACAACTGCTTTAACCACTGAAAGAACACCAACCCTATTGTCAAACCCTATAATAATGAAATATATTCTATATGATGGGCCATCCACCTCTCCAATGTTCAAGGTTGATGACAACTTCAACACCTGAACCACCAATTCTAACGAGAATAAATCTGGAAGAAATGTTTGCATCTTTGAATTCTCTTGAATTGCATGATCTGTTCTAATGCATATGCCCACCTGCTTAATCATTGGTTGCTAAGCCAACTGGCGAAAGGTGGTAGCATTGACCATTCCTATGCCACCACCAGAGCATTTGCTCCTACGGAAAATGCCCCTAGATTTTGTGAAGATTGCTTACACCCATCATCGATTGGAAAGAATTGAAAATGACTCAGCATAAAGAGTAAAGGAAAAAGGCTGTTCCTGCTTTTCGGAAACAAAATGAATAAGAGTGTGCCAATGGACAGTTTGTATGCTTTTTAAGTTTTAATTTTAATTTTTTGCTTTTAACCCAGTTGAACTAGCAATGTGGTTCCCAGTTTGCAATTTTTAGTTTATCAATGCACATATAGTATTTTATGTTTTTGCATTCTTTTTAGATATGATTTTATGCATTGCTAAAATGTCTTAAGTGCAACCTACCTCACTTAACACTCCGGGATGTTGTGAAATCTGTGGCAGTTCCTGTTTTTTTATTTCTATAGTTTAGCTCATTCTGTGCTTATTCTTGGATTCTCTTGTCTCTCTAGTGTTAGTTATAGGAGCATATACTCAGTATGTAAATTGAGATGACACATTCTTCTCCATGATTTTTTAGTATTGTGGATGTTTATGTTTGCAAGTGCTGTGCTTGTTTTCATTATATAAGATAAAATCAGCAATCAGATACCATCAAAACCCAGGTATCAGATCATAGTTAGAGAGGGACTTTGTGCTACAACTATCACAAAAGAGGTAATGCAGATTTACATCACCAACTCATCTCAGTCGGAGACAACATTGGGGACAGTGAGAAGAAGCAACCTTCAGCCGGTCGCTATTTATTTTCCAGCCCAAACAAGCTATTATGGGAAACAGTTGACTAACTATTTCATAATGAAACAGGTATATTGTGCTATCCCTGGAGAAATTCAAATACAGGCTTGTGTTTACTGCTTTAGCTGAAGTCAGCATAGAGCTTACAAATAGCTCGAGGATGTTAGTATGTTAGGAATTCAATAATCACGCTCGAAATGTTCTCACTATTTTCGCTGACCTTGATATGTTTAGTTGCATTCCTGATTGTTTTCTGTGAGGTTAACATTCATTTTTTAGGTTAGGATTTTAAAATAAATACTTTTAAATAAATGTTTTAATACATGTCCAGTTTCTTAGTGCTATTTTGAGTGTTTTATTCATTTATGAAAGAGGGCTTGGAGTTCCACTGTGACTCTAAACTAAACTTATGTTGTGGGACTTATAGTCACCAGAAACACTTCCTATACAGTATTGCTCAGTGGATTGTGCATGAGTTGCAGTCCAAGTGGATTTCTTATTTGCATTGGAGCACTGACTAATTCCTTGTTCCAGGGGGTTAGAAATCTGACCCCTGCATGACCCCTGCAGCTCTGGAGGTGGGACAGATCATATTGGCACTCCTACATTCCCTGCCCCATCTCTCATGGTTATCTCCAGCCCCCAAGGGGTGATAGACTATGGTTAGCGCAGTGCCTGCACCATCCACCTTTTTCCCTGTCAGCATGGGTATCTACAGACCTACAATTACAGGAGAAAACAGCATGCAACAAATAGGGGCTTTTACTGAGCAGCTGTCAGCTTTTTGCCAGGTCTCCGCTGTCTGATGTGACAACAGACAGTGCAGCTTTGGACACGGATGGGTGGCCTAGCACAGAGGGAGTTGAAGTGTGTGGAAGTAACCCACATATGTGGAGGGAGTGTATATATGTTAAGGGCATTAGGGGGCAAGAATGTAGTTTATTTTTTAACATTGCAAGTAATGGGGCTCCCCCATTACTCTTCTACTACTGCCTCTATCAAGGAAGCAAGGGCAGATGTTTTTTGGCAGTGCTCATATAATATAAACCTTGGCGTCCTAGGTGACATTATTAGAAACTTGACCAAACCCCACTATTTCAATGTGATGCCACTTAGAAATCCTCTGTGAAAAATATACTCATTAATCAAAGTCCCCTATCCATTATTTTATTTATTATTTAACCACAAGCTCTGCATACAGTTGGAAGGTTTTTGGACATAATTTGTCTAGCAAATATTTTGAATAAACGTTCTCTAAAAAATTAACATCAATCGGAACTGTGAAGGTGTAGTGTTGAATGTTGTGGTTCTAAATAACTATCACATATACAGTAATGTACACTATAATAGAGTCTTTGCTACATCACCTATTAATGTATATTACTTTGAAATTATATATGTATATTGTTAATGCTTACAAACTCTAGATTTTGAAGCAAAAGATGTCACCTCTATTGCAAAATGGTGCTGGGCCACTTAGGAATGACAAGGTAATCTTATCTTTGGTAACTTGTTCACTTCATGTGTAATAATTTGCCCAACGAAATACTAAAATGTGTTCACATTTCAATGTGCATTACATCGCATTATATGAATGCCCATAGAAACATAACTTATTCGAATATAAAACCACTAAAATATTTCAGTGTTTGTGTTGTTTGCTGTACAATCTTGACATTTGACACAATACATATGTACAATCATGAATTGAACTTTAACAATCTCAATTAATTCTAGACATTCAACATACTTTGAATGTATACAGAAACGAAGCAAACATGTTTTAAAAACAATACTTTCATGCACTGAACATCTAAAGTAATATATAACATTACTATTTTATTTTATCATATTATATCATGTATAATGTACTCACCAACTACTTCTGCAATCTTAAGTCCAGGGTAGTTGAGCACATCACCCTGTCACACCACCACATCGGACCATCAGTCCTGGACCTGCTGCAGGCCTTGAGATGCCTCTGTACCCTGTGCTGCGATCGTGCTGGGTGTACCGCTGCACAACTCTACCACCAGCTGAAAGAATTCAAGGGAAGTAGTGGTGGACAAACCAAGATAGTGTCCCCACCTCCCTTTCATTAAACTTTGTGTAAGAGGTACAGTGGGATTGCTGATGGGGCATATTGCCTGTTAATTTAACAACAGAAATAGACAAACAGATGCAAAATAGATTGCAAAATGTTTACAAAATAAATAATTGTAACATAAACAATACACAGCTGAAATGAAGTTTTACAAACAGGGAACTGAGAGAGATTCTTAAAACACAGATTATCTACAGGAAGGCACACAACAGCCACTCCAAACTCTTTCCAAATAACATTAGCCACCAAACATCACTCTCTAGCAAAGTCAAAACGACCCACAAAGGAATCAATCAATAAATCAGGGAATTGTGAAGCACGCTACTCACCCATGAGGGTCTCAAGGCACTGGGGGGGAGAGGGGTGCAGCTCCGGGTCAGCCGAAGAGCCAGGTCTTGAGGCTCTTCCTGAAGGTCTGCAGAGTGGGGGAGCGTCTTATGTTGATCGGGAGCTCGTTCCAGGCCTTAGCCGCGATGTAGGAGATGGCTCTTCCACCCGCCCTGGTTCTGCGGATGCGTGGAGTTTCTGCGAGGGGGAGGTCAGCAGAGCGGAGGTTTCTCCTGGGTACGTGGAAGGAGACTCTTTCGTTGAGGTATTTGGGTCCGGTGTTGTGGAGGGATTTGTAGGCGTGGGTGAGTAGCTTGAAAGTTACTCTCTTCTCGACAGGAAGCCAGTGGAGGTCTTGCAGGTTTTGGGTGATGTGTTCATGTCGTGGGATGCTGAGGACGAGTCTGGCGGCGGTGTTCTGGATGGTCTGGAGTTTGCGTAGCAGGGATTTGTTGATTCCAGTGTAGAGGGAGTTTTGGTAGTCCAGTCTGCTTGTTATGAGTGTGTGGGTGACGGTCTTTCTGGATTCGGGGGAATCCATTTGAAGGTCTTGCAAAGGATGCAGAGGGTGTTGAAGCAGGTGGAGGCGACAGCGTTGATTTGGTGGGTCATGGTGAGGGAGGAGTCGAGTATGATGCCGAGGTTCCGGGCATGGTCTGTGAGGGTGGGGGGTGGCGGAGGGCGGTGGGCCACCAGGTGTTGTCCCAAGCTGAGGGGGTGAGTCCGAGGACGAGGACTTCTATCTTCTCCGAGTTGAGCTTCAGACAGCTGCTGCACATCCAGGATGCAACGTCTTTCATTCCTTCCTGGAAGCTGAGTCTGGTGGCGTTGGGTTCCTTCGTGAGGGAGAGGATGAGCTGCGTGTCGTCGGCGTAGGATACTATGCTGAGCCGATGCTGTCTGACGATGGCGGCGAGGGGGGGCCATGTAGATTTTGAAGAGTGTGGGTCTGAGCGACGATCCTTGGGTACTCCGCAGTTAATCTCTGTGGGTTCGGAGAAGAAGAGCGGGAGTCTGATCCTTTGGGTTCTGCCGGTGAGGAAGGAGCGGAGCCAGTCGAGGGTGGTTCCCTGTATGCCGGCGTCATGGAGTCTGGCTGTGAGAGTGGGGTGGGAGACGGTGTCGAAGGCTGCAGAGAGGTCTTGTAGGATGAGGGCCGCGGTGTGGCCTAGGTCAAGGAGCGTGCTGATGTCGTCTGTGGCGGCGAGGAGAGCGGTCTCAGTGCTGTGGTTGCTGCGGAATCTGGATTGGGAAGGGTCAAGGATGGCGTTCTCCTCAATGACGTTTGTCAGCTGGGCGTTGACGGTCTTCTCGGTGACTTTGGCTGCAAAGGGAAGGAGAGAGATGGGTTGGTAGTTTTTCAGGTCCGTCAGGTCTGCAGAAGGTTTCTTGAGAAGGGGCTTAACTTTTAAACCTTTCCAGTCATCGGGGAAAGTGCCGGATTTGAAGGTGGCATTGATGGTGCATCATAGCTCGGGCGCTATGGCGGCGGCTACTCTGTGGAAGATGTGCGGTGGTCAAGGTCTGTGGGGGCTCCTGAGTGAGTGCTTTTTATGGTCGTAGCGGTATCTTTGGTGGTGACCGGGGTCAAGTCGGCGATGGTAGACTGGCTGTGGTTGCTGGGGGAAGGGGTGTCTGGAGCCTGTTCGCTGAAGTTGTCATAGAGGGCCTTTATTTTCAGATGGAAGTAGGAGCCTAGCTTGCTGCAGAGGCCGTGGGAGGGTGTGACGTCCGTGGCTTCGCTGGGGGGTTTGGTGAATTCCTGGATGATGCTGAAGAGTTCTTTTAAGTTGCTGGAGTTGGCGAGGATTTTGTTCCGGATGAAGGTCCTTTTGGTGGATCTGATGAGTTGGTGGTATTCTGTCATGGCGTTCTTGTTGGGGGTCTGGTCTTCAGTGTTTTTGCTGTTCCTCCATCGTTTCTCGAGATGTCTGCAGGTGCGTCTGGATTCTTGGAGGTCGGTGGTGAACCAGGTGGCCTTCCTGGGGCACTGTCTGTCGGGGCTGTGGAAGGAGGCGAGCTTGTCTGCGCAGTTGGTGATCCATCGGTGTAGTTCTTTGGCTGCAGAGATGGCGTCGGTCGAGGCAGGAGGAGGATCGTGATTGAGGGTGGAGTTGAGGTGCTCCTCTGTGACCTTGCTCCAGTTCCTTCGTGGTGTGGGTTTGTGAGCGGTGGCATTGTTGAAAGAGAAGTGTACGCAGTGGTGGTCCGTCCAGGAGGGTTGGGTGGTGTGGCTGAAGTGGATGTTGTTCCCTCCTGCGAAGATGGGATCGAGGGTGTGTCCTGCCTTGTGGGTGAGGGTGGTGACGAGCTGTTTCAGTCCGAGGTTGGCGAGGTTGTCCAGGAGGGTGGCGGAGTTGGGGTAGCTGAGGTTGTCGAGGTGGAAGTTGAGGTCTCTGATGAGTATGTAGTCCATGGAGGCAATGGCGTGGGGCGCAATGAGGTCGGCGATGGTAGTGGTAAACGAAGTTGAAGGTCCGGGGGGGTCTGTAGGCGAGGGTGCCACGTAGGGTCGTTCTGGGGCTGGTCTGGATCTGGAAATGAAGGTGTTCGGTGGTGGAAGGGGAGACGCTCGTGCTGGAAGTGGAGAGTCGGAGGGAGCTCTTGTGTGCGATTGCGAGTCCTCCTCCTGGGCAGTTGGGGCGGTCCTTCCTCTGGATCTTGTATCCGTCGGGGATGGCGGTGGCGATGTCGGGGGTGGAGGAGGCGTTGGTCCAGGTATCCGTGAAGAAGCCGACATCTGGAGAAAGGGTGTCGAGGTGGTCCCAGATCTCTATAGCATGTCTTTGCAGGGAGCGCACGTTGAGGAGGATGCACCTTAGGGCTTCTGGGGTGTTGGTGTCCGGCGTGAGTGCGGTGGCCGTGGGGTTGCGGAGGGTGGTGAAGGATTGTCGGCAGTGTCGGCAGGAGAACTGGTCGTGGGTGGTGTTCGGCGTAGACAGCTGGCAGTTGCTTCTTCCGGGGTTGAGTGCGTGGAGGGCAGCTGAGTCGTAGCCGTGGGGGGTCAGAGAGCCAGGGTCCCTGGTGCTGGTCTCCGTCAGGTCACGGATGGGCGCAGAAGGGCTTGCCTTTGGCGCGGCTTCAGTGCGCCAGTGGTGTGGCTGCCATTAAATAGGGATGGGGAGGGAAGCGCAGCTGGGAGGCGGGAGCGGGAACCACCAGGGGGGAGGGGCCGCGGGGGCAGCAGCAGCTGGAAAGAAGGCATCAAAAACAGGCACGGAGGACACAAACAAGGGCACAGGTACAATGAAAGAATAAAACCAGGCAAAATAAACAGAGGCACAAATAACAAAAAAAGACAGACAACAGACAGAAAACGGGCACAAACACAAGACAGACAGCACGGACACATACACAAGACAGGCAACAGCGGACCAGCAGAAGAGCAAGGCTCTCCCACTGGACCACCAAGGATGAGGCGCAGGCAGGAGCCTGCGGGTGGAGGAGGGACTCGAACACCTACCTACAGAGAGGTGTAGGGGCATCGGCAGCGGCACAACAGCGCAGCAGCTGGGGCTGAGAGCAGAGTCTCTGACCAGCAGGTCAAAGGTCTTGCTCACCCGTCCGAGCAGCGGCCGCCATTAAATTTGGAAGGGGGAGGGAAGCGCAGCTGGGAGGCAAGAACTGGCAGGGGGGAGGGGCCACAGGGGCAGCAGAGGTGGGAGAAAAGGCGGCAAAAACAGGCACGGAGGACACACCCAAGGGCACAGGTACAATGAAAGAATAAAAACAGGCAAAATAAACAGGCACAAATAACAAAAAAGACAGACAACAGAGCATATTATGAGTAGCCTCCCCACTACCCTCTACACTGCGGCGAGCACGCCATGGAAATGGTGTTGAGGCAACTCAGGGGGCCCTTTAAGGGCCTCCTGTGGCCCCTGTGCATTGGTGTGCATGCATTTATCCACCCCAGTACCTGCATGGGTAGAAATGCATGACATGCTGCATTTCTACCCGTGCAGGAACGTGCTTAAGTGGTCCCACTGCGCTGCCTTTCTGTGGCTCTCCTTTGAGCCTTAGAAAGGCAACGCCGTGGGACCACCACAGCACACACCCCCTGCCAGGATTAAACTCGTAATCCGGCGGGTGGTCTGACTTCAGGTTTGGTGGTCTTCCTGCAGGGTGCTGGTGTGGCAGTCCACAGGAAGACCACCAAACTTGTAATCAGGCCCTAAATCAGGCCCAAACTTTTTAAACTACACTCCACACTGGAGAGGGAGTCTGTGGCATGTGCAAGTGATTGTATAAGAAAGAGCTTAGATGGTATGAGACTGAATGTGGGCTCTGCAGGTTTGATGTTGGGGGAGTGGATGGATGTATAAAAGGATGGGCTAGAAAATGTGACTTCAAGATTTGGGTTCATTTAGAGGTGAGCTTAGGAAGGCAGGGAAAGGGGATAGCATACTCTTATTCGCCAATGATCAGTGTGGTGCAGTCAGGTGCATGAATATGTAACTTAGTGATCAGTGAAATCAAAAAGAGTTGTGCTTGTAAATGGGGTGGAAATTAGCAGAGCATATGAGGGAGGTAAAGAATTTTTCTTCCGGTACATTATAATTTATAATCCTTCCATGTAATCACAGCTTCTGAGATCAATTATGTTATATTGTGTGTTTTCATACGTCATTCAAGCCTAAAAGCATAACTGAATGGTTTTTTTCTATGTATTTTATGCTTTGCACCACACATTATGTATATTATAATGTTCGAATGTTCCTCATAGACAATCATGTTCCCACTTGAACAAGAATGAAAATATATTCAACTAAGCCATAATTAAAAAAGAATTAACAGCATCTTTTTGGAAATTAAGAGGCAAAAAACATAGACTGTTTCGAAGGTAAAATTGTTTTTTTTCTTTCTCGAATTGATACTTCAAAGAAATATGAATGTTATGAAAACATATATAAAAATATTTCAAAACAAAAATCTAACAAGATGTTGTGGCAAAAACATGTAGGACCGTGATGGCTATTAAAAAAAGATGGCTTGTATACTTTTCTGCCCTATCCTTGCACCATACTTAGGGCCAGATGCATGAAGCATTTTACCATGTACAAAAGGCAAATGTGACACAGTAACTTGTTACCGAATTGCATTTTGCATTTGCGATTTGGTTTTAGGAAGTGGCTTGTTTAGGGCATCCCTTCCTAATACCGAATAGCACTGGTATATATGAATGTTTTGCGACCGGAATGCGGTCGCAAAACATTGATAATTTACCGACTCCATAGAGGAGGCTGTAACCCATTTACAAACGGAAAGGGGTCCCCAAGGGACCCCTTCCCTTTGTGAATGTGAGTGAAAACATTTTTTAAGGGCAGGCTGTGGTCCCACAGACCACTGCCTACTCTAAAAAATGAAAAGAAAACTTTTCCTTTTACTTTTGTAATGCAGCCCATTTTCCTTTAAGGAAAATGGGCTGCATTACAACAAAAATATTGCTTTATTTAAAAAGCAATCACAGACAAGGTGGTCTCCTGAACCCAGCAGGCCACCATCCCTGTGATTATAGACATTCCCAATGGGACGCAAATTGCGACCTGCCTCATGAATATTGATGAGGCAGGTCCATTGCAACCCATTGGGAATCGCAAACAGTGTCTGAGACACTGTTGTACATAGCTATTTGTGATACCCCAATTGAGAATCGCAAAAATTCCCAATTAGGAAATCGCAAATGGAAGTCTATGTACATCTGGCACTTAGTTTTAATATAAGATTTGGCAGCATTTGTATTTGATATTGAGAAACACTACTAGTACCATAATGCAGTGTGTTGGTATTATAAGTGAACGTTTGGATAATATACCTCCTAATGACATGATAACCTTAGCTTAGTACTCTGAAACAGTACACAGTTGCAATTACCCCATGGGGGCACAGGAATAGACCCATACTTCTGAGGGCCCTGGTGCTTAGGCCTTGGCAATATTTAAGCTCATCGGCTATGCTTTAACAGTGACATTGTTTAAGCAAAGAGGACAATATATAATCCACCAGGATTCAGAGGGGGTAATGTTTAAGTAGTATTGGCATGGAGATACATGACCAGTGTTTATAAGGAGTAGAAAAAAAGAACAGACACTGTCTCGTAATTTATATTAGAATTATTTCAACTTTTCTTTTTTCCATTTTAATCTTAAATAGGGCACAGCGCCTTTTTTTTTATAGAAAAGTTGATATGGCCAATGCACTCTCATCCCACATTTCACACATTTGAAAATAAGATTGGGTTATGTAGCCTAAAGCACACAATTGATTTGGTAGACCTGCCACCTAGGGCCAAAGAAGTAACTCCACACTTTAAAATAGACACTTCCCTAGAGCCAAGTCTACTACATATAAAATATGATAATTTAAAATCTAAATTAACTATCTAGCAGTTTACATATGCAAGTTCTTCACCACAAACAACCACAAATAATGTGAGTGTGGGGGGCACCTATTTTCAACAGCTATGTCTCGAGACATGATTCAATTGCTAACATTTTTTGTTAAGTAGTCAGCTTACCGGGGCGTGGCTTGAGGCGTCAAGATGGCGGTCGCACTCTAAGAGTGCTCCGGACCCCTCCGTCATCCGCCTCGCATCCTCTTGTCAGCGGCAGTTATCCGCTCCTTCTACCTGCCTGTGGTGGGTTCCTGTGCGGAGGGGGCCACTCCGGTCCGTTTGGCGGGCGATTCTGAGCCCCCGGTGCCCGGTTCCGGACCTTCTCCTCTCGCGGCTCCGAGGCTGCAAGATGGCGGCCGCCACCAAAGCCCAGCAATAACTGCGGCGCCATCGCCTCGTGAGGCCACCGGTGCTGCACCACTGTCTGCCTGCGACTCTCTGCGGTGGCCGGCTTGGCTCCGGTGTGTCGCCCTGCCCGAATGGCGTTGCTCGAGGGTTGAGCCTTCGGCCCGCGCCCTTTGCGCCAGCTACGACGCCGTCCGTGGGCGAGGCTGGGAGACCCGGATGCCTGCCTGACACCCGTGGGGACCGGCGCGCAGGGAACACCGTCCGGAGCCGGAGAGCCCTAGCTGAGGCAGTCCCACTGATCCTTCCGATGGGGACCGCCCTGAGACCTGTGGAGAGGTGCCGGTGAGTGGGGAAGACCGGGGTTTCGGCTACCTTGTCGGGTAGCGGTGCGAGGGGCTGATACTGGTGCTCCGGGCCCCCCCCCCAGCGCCGGCCTGCGCTGCTCTAGTCTGCGCTGCGGCCCCGGCGCGGCCCTGCTGGCCGCCTCCTGCACTCGGGGGAGCAGGCGTGGGAGGCCTGCTTCGCCATCCCCCACCTGAGGCCTTTGTTACGGCCCATCGGCGGGAGTGACGCCTCTGTCCTGGAGGGTTCGCCGGTGCTGAGTTCTCCGCCTCTGGCACAAGGACTTTGCGGTGCCTGGCCCGACTTCTCCGGCTGCCTCTGAGGTGGTGGGCTGGGGCCTGCCTCGTGTTGACGCTGGCGGCCTGGACCCACCTGTCGGCCGTGGCGGGAACCATCCCTGCTGAGCGGTGCTAGTGGAGGCGACAGAGTCATCCGGTAGGTGGGGGCCGGGGTTCGGCTGTCGGGTCGGGCAGCGGCGCGGGTGTCGGGGTCTGTGCCCTCGCCCCCCCCCGGGCAATTCCGGACATCCTACCGCTCTTGAGGCTGCGAGGCTGGGGGGTGGCCTGCGGGGCAGAGCTGGGCCATTTCTCCCCGGATGCCTGCAACCTGTGCTCTTGTGAGGCCCTCCTGCTGGGCCGGAAGATCTATCAACCCGCTGGTGTGTGGAGTGGGTGACCGGCTGTCATCTCGGGCAGCGAGGCGGGTGGAGCTGGCATTGGGCGCCCCCACGGCCACCTACTGATCCGGTCCCTTGGGGTGTCCCGTCCTCGGACGTGTGGTGTGGGGTCCGCGGGGCCGGGAGCGCGGCCTGGAGGGTTAACGGGACAGGGCCTGTCGTGCTCTGCGCCTCTGGGGTGGAGCCACCGTATTCGGCCATCTCTTCGGGTGGCGCTCCGGGGCCCCCGCGTGATCCCGGATTGATTACCTGGTTCTCCCGTGCGGCGGCGGGGGCCCGGCTCCCTGGCAAGATCTCCGAGCCTGTGGTGGGTTCCTTCCATACATATAAACTTTGTTACTCCACCGGCGAGTGGAGTTACCGCCGGCCATGGGGAGAGACAGGGCCGCGAAATCCGCGCCAGCTCCTACGCAGACCAAAATGGACCGCTTCACTACCTCGGAACAGGTTCCCCCTGGAGGGGCTGATGGGGGCCTTCCCCCTCCCAAGAGAGGGACCTTGCCACCATCCTTCAGGCCATCAGTACCTCACAGGCGTCCGTTGAGGGAAGATTGGAGAGGTCAAGGTGGATGTGTCCCTTCTCCGGCAGGACCTCCGTAATGCTACGGCGAGGCTGACTGAGGCTGAATCCCGCATATCCACCGCGGAAGACGACATTTCCCAGCTGAAAGAACAAGTGGCCCACCTCAGCACTCACACTAAGGAGCTCCACCGGCGGGCCGAGGACGCTGAAAATCGTGCCCGCCGTAATAACCTCCGCCTGGTGGGGTTTCCCGAAGGGGCGGAGAGGGGACTGGCGGCCACCTTCGTCGAAGATTGGTTTACATCCTGGATGCCCAAGGACGCCCTCTCGTCCTGGTTCGTGGTGGAGAGAGCCCACAGGTCCCTGGCGCCCAGGCCTCCTCCAGGGGCTCCGCCGCGCCCCCTCATCCTAAAAGTCCTTAACTTTAAAGACCGGGACGCTATCTTGCGGGCGGCACGAGAGAAGGGGCCCCTCCAGTTCCAAAATCATAACATTATGGTATTCCCAGACTACACCAGGGAGGTGCAGGAACTTCGGCGCTCCTACACAAATGTAAAACAAAAGTTGCGGGCCCTAGGCCTACAATATCAGCTCCAATTTCCTGCGCGCCTACGTGTTATCTTCCAAGGCCAAATTCAGTTCTTTGAGTCACCTCAGGCAGCATGGACATGGCTGACGGAGGAACGCCCTCTCCGACAAGGGAATGCCCCTGCCGCGGGGCCTGGGGGCTCCCAGCCCCAGGGGCCTGGGTTGCCGGGACGCAGGCGCCGGCGCCGAACACAATCTCGTAAAGGGCGCCAATCGCAGACAATACCTAGATCCCTGAGCATGGCGGCCCGGGGGTCCCGGGACTCCTCCAGCGGGTCGGGCTCTCCACCACGCGGCAGGCACTGCTCCGCCGAAGACCGGCCTGGACCGACCTCATCGCCGTCCCGGGTGGGCTCACCCAAACCAGACTCGGACCTTTCTCGCACTCCGACTCTTTGAAGGCCTGGTGGGCTTAGTGTGCCGTCCATTGACTGCTGGGGCGGGTCGCCGCCGCGCTGGGGCTCGCTGCCACTGGTAGACTTACAAGTGTAACATTCAGTTCTAATGCCGATACATTGCTGATCCGATCTTCTGGAGGGGTCCTCCACGCACCCAAATACGAACGTTGTAGTTTGGTATTGTTCATATGGGGGTCGACAGATGCTTCCGTTCTCGAAGTGTAGGGTGGGGGGAGGGGAGGTTTGGGGAAGTTTTTCCTGTTATGTTTCTATTTTGTTTGTCTTTTGTTTCAGCAACCACGAAATGACATATGTTTCCTATGCAAGAAACGCGCATGCCCCTACTGCATGCGACGGCCCCTACATTTGCGGACTCCCACACACGCTCACGCACCCCGGTTTGACTATGCAGTCCACAGTAGTGACCTCCCGACATGACTGCTAACACTACGCCTAGGGCATCTCTCCACGTGCTGTCGTGGAACGTTAATGGTCTTCTTGATCGACATAAGCGCACGGCGGTCTTGCGGTATGCACAACGCCTCCATATAGACATACTCATGCTTCAGGAAACACACCTCCTTGGGAATCAGTGTCCCTTCCTGGCGCGTTATGGATACGATAGAATATGGCACTCCGGCTTCTCTAGGGGCTCCCGCGGGGTGGCAATTCTCCTGAGGCGCAATCTGCCCCTTGTCCTTTCCCAGGTGACTCACGACCCGCAGGGGTCCTTTGTAGCAGTTTGCGGCTCCCTGGCTGGCTCCCCCATCAATCTGATCTCTGTTTATGCCCCCCATCGATGCTCACACCTACGCTCACCCAGACCGCCGCTCTGATGAACAATATGCCATTGGGCACCATGATTGTGGGAGGCGATTTTAACGCTGTTTGCTCCCCGGCCCTTGACACCACAGGTCCTCCTTCCATCTCCCGCAAAATGCAGGCGAAGCAACTCCAGAACTGGTCCAAATCGCTGGGACTCTGCGATACATGGCGTATATGGCATCCCCACACCCTGCAATTTACACACACCTCCGCGGCCCACCGAACACAGGCACGCATAGATGCGGTCTTTGTCTCTGCACCTGAGTGCTCAGGGGTTGTAGATGTCCGCATCCTACCGCGAGGTATCTCGGACCATTCTCCAGTGCTTCTTAGTACAGGGACTCCCCCTCCTTCAGCCCGTCAAACATGGAGAATGAACGCTTGGTTCCTCCAAGACAAAGACTTTAAACAGGTGGTGGGGACGGAACTCGGGCATTACTTCCGCACCAACGACGGATCCGTGGCCTCGCCGGGTATCTTGTGGGAGGCCGGAAAGGCGACTATCCGGGGGGTCGCGAAGGGACAGCTCAAGAACCAAAGGCAGGTGCAACTGCAAGAAATTTCCTCAAGAGAAGCGCAGGCGCTTCGCTTGGAACAACTAGTATCCTTGTCTAATGATGCCGCTCAGGCCCGACAACTTGCTCATCTGCGGGATGAAATTAAACAGCTATCTTTGGACGCTGCCAAGCTCCTATGGAGGTCTTCGGTAGCGCGAATCTATGGCTGGGGGGATAAGAATGGCACGATCCTGCACAGGCTAGCCACCTACCCCAGGGTGAGCCGCATTATCCCAGAAGTGTCGGATGAGGCAGGAATGGTGCACTGCGCCCCTACGGCGATGGCCAACACCTTTGCCACCTATTACCGATGTTTATATGCAGCACGTGTCCCGGCCCTCTCGCTCTCTGATCTCCTTGACCGGGGTAAGGTACGTCTTCCCTACCTGGAGACGGCTGCCCAGAAGGATTTGGAACGGCCCATTTCTTTGAAAGAAATCGAGGGGCCATCTCCTCTGCCTCTTCGGGCAAGACTCCGGGCCCGATGGCCTTCCCCAGGAGTATTACGCGGCGTACCGCGAAATTTTAGTGCCCCGTCTGGCCGCTTTGTTTCAGGAGGCGGTGGAGAGGGGCTCCTTCCCGCCAGAAACTGACATTGCCACCATTGTGGTCCTCCCGAAATCCCAGCCCCCTTCGCGTCATTGTGCGGACTATCGTCCTATCTCGCTCCTCAATACGGAGATTAAGCTGTACGCCGCCATTCTGGCTCAGCGTTTGAAGCCCTACTTGGCTTCCCTGGTCCACGTAGATCAATGTGGCTTCATGCCTCAACGCGGGACCCGTCACTGCCTCCGGAGGCTGCAACTGGCTCTAGCCCACAGGCACTTGCTAACTCCGTACTTGGCTCTCCTGTCCATCGATTTTGAAAAGGCGTTTGATTCGGTGGATTGGACGTATTTGCAGGATGTGCTGACCGGATTGGGTTTTGGGCCTCGATTTAGAGCGTCGGTTCAGGTCCTTTACGCCCACCCGCGAGCGCGTGTGCTGGTCAACGGTGTACTGTCAGAAGCCTTCCCTATTCACAGAGGCACTAGACAGGGATGTCCTCTCTCTCCATTGCTATTCGCCCTGGTTATGGAGCCCCTGGCCGCTCTGGTGCGGGCCGAGGACGGTATTCGTGGATGGGAGTGGCCGAGTGCAGAGGCGGACAAGATCGCACTTTATGCGGACGACATTCCGATTTTCCTGGCCGATCCAGCCTCCTCGGGGCCACGATGTCTCCAGACCCTAGAACACTTTGGGCAGGCCTCCGGGCTTAGACTGAACCCTGGGAAGTCCGTCCTGGTTCCTCTGCACCTCTCTAGGGAATGCTATGACTGGCAATCCACCATACCGCTGCGGAGACAATCCTTTAAGTACTTGGGGCTGTGGATCACTCTCCTTCCCGAACTGGGTTGGGCGCTCAATGTTGCCCCAATTGTTAAAAAGGCCAAAGAAGATCTCCATAAGTGGAAGACTCTTCCCCTCAACCCGTTGGGGAGGGTCGCCCTGTTTAAAATGATGATCCTCCCCAGATTTCTTTACGTCCTCCAGAATACTCCTTTCTGCTTCCCCAGGCCTTGGTTCCGGGAATTGGACAGTATAACCACCAAGTTCCTTTGGAACGGGGGTAGGGCACGCCTGGCTCTGTCTACTTGTCGGATCCCCTCCTTCGACGGGGAATGGGGATGACGAACCTATACCTTTACTTCCTGGCTGCGCGTCTCCTGGTGGTTCACGACTGGTTCAACGGGGGCTGGTCCGATCCGGCCTACAGGCTCGAGCTGAGCGAGCTGGGTCTACCCGCCATTCAATCGATGCTGTACGGGAAGACAATCCCAACCCAGCTACCGGAGGTCACACGTTCCGTGTTCCTGGCCTGGCGGGCCTCGCTGCGTCATACTGGGTGGACGCGTAGGTTCACTCGGTGTACACCCCTTTGGCAGGGGGCTTGGCTCCGGGAAGTTAGTGGGTTGCAGGGGTTTAAATCGTGGGATCTCATTGGAATTACACAGCTGGGGGATGTATGGGCTACAAGCCACCTGCTTTCCTTTCCGGAGCTCCAAGCCCGTTACTCCTTACACTCCTCTCAATTCTACAAGTATTTGCAGCTGAGACATGCACTCCGGATACACATTGCGGACGACACACGGCTCCCCGAACACAGCCCTACAGAGGCGCAGACAATGCTGGGAGATTTAGGTAAAGGGGCATTTCCCGCATATACCGCACCCTAGTCAACAATACTTCCCCTCCCTGGACAAGTTGAAGGACCAGTGGGTGGAATGGGTGGGCCCCCTCGACGAGGTGGACTGGCGTGATGCACTTATGGCACCCAGGACGGTCACCACTTCTGCTAAACTTAAGCTGATCCAACTTTACTACTTACACGCCGCTTACCTTACTCCCCTGCGCTTGCATCGAGCGGGCCTGCGTCCTGATGCGTCATGTGCGAGATGCACCCATGCCCCGGCGGACTTCTTCCATGTGGTTTGGTCCTGCCCCCGGCTGGAGAGATTTTGGGGGCAATTGAGGGGGAGCTAACGGAGGTCCTGGGTTGGGAGGTTCCTCATGACCCGCGGCACTCCATACTGGGAATCCTGGATGGGCTGGATGGGTCCCGGAACGACAAATTATTTTTCAATACAGCCATGATGGTGGCAAAGCGGGACATAGCGGCGGCATGGATAACTCCTGAACCGCCGGACATAGGGAGGTGGCGACGGGGGGTGGACTGGTGTGCGACCCAGGAGAGGGCCCTTTACATGGCAAGAGGGTGCCCGAAGAAATATCGACGGGTGTGGGGGAAATGGCTGGGTACGGTAGAAGGCTCGGAATGATTTGTTTCGTCATTGTTATCTGTGCAGGTTTCATGGAGTGCGGGAGTGTGGGATATGTTCACTATCAAAATGTCACTGATTTTGGGTCCATCGTGTACTTGCTGAGTTGTTTCATACGATGTAAAACAATAAAAATTTGTTTATCCAAAAAAAAGTAGTCAGCTTACCCTGAGATTTGATGGTGTCCTCCAGATTGACAGTATTGGTGCCATCAATTCCGCCAACCATTTCAAGGCCAATCACTGCCACCACCTGCTCCTCCCTGGGCATCAGTTCCTGCTGGGTGCCTGAGCCACCACCTGTTGTCATAGCAGGCCTCAGGGTCTGTGTCAACCTTTGCTTGTTCCTATGCTTGTGGTCATTCCACCTCTTCTTTCATTTCTCCACAGTCCTGTGTGTTAGTACCACCCCACTGCCCTTATCAAGAGTGCGATTCTGTAAGGCATTCTTCTTCACTTGTGAGGGCTTAGATGTGACAAAGAGATCTTTCTTCTGTCTGATTACCACACTGATCAAAATCTCCACCTCCTCCTGGAGAACTTCAGCTTCCTCTTCCTGAGCATCCCCCTGCTGTTGTGTGTGTCCCTGACTTGTATCCTCTGCCTGGCATTTTGTAACCACTTCACATCCCTTTTTAAACATTAACATGATGCATTAATGCCTTGCATGATGCATTCTTTCTTTGCACTCATGTGGCTATGCATTATATATATTCAGTAAAAAAAACAAAGGTTACAGGGACGTTATAGTTAAGATCAGATTTTACTCATACAAAACCAGAGAAATTCAGCCGTTATAGTTACCTGAGTTAACTATAACTCGCGCCCCCGCAATGCACTGCTTATGACCTCACATATTACATCACTCTGACATGCTCAGTGGCATCACTGATGATATCACTGATGACCCCCCTTCCCTTGACCCTTTTGGGCCCCGGGAACCCCATCCCTTGGGGCCTGAGCCATTCTTTCATCTTTTTATTAAATTAAATGGGAGGGGGCCGTGCGGCCCCCCTCACGAGGTCGATTTCGGCCCCAGGGACCCCATCCCCAGGGCTAGGCCTTTGTTTATATTTCATTTTTAAAGGGGAGGGGGGCTGTGTGGCCCTCCTCCCCAGTCCGATTTCAGCCCCAGGGACCCCATCCCCTGGGACCTGGCCAGTTATTTATTTATTTATTTATTTCAAGGAAGGGGGCCCAGTGGCCACCCTCCCGGGCCATTTTTGACCCCGGGGACCCCATACCCCGGGGCATGGCCATCTCCTTGGGGACCGTGGGGGGTGCCTTAAGCTAACATGCAGCTCCCTCGGTGTAAAAAGCAAAGTGCACTCCACTTTGAACAAGCAAGAACAAAATGCTCTCACTTGTTCAAAGCGGAGCACACCGTTTGCTATGGGATGGCGAGAGCAGTGCTCCCACCATCCAATAGCAAACTACAATGTCTCGGGGGTGGGCACCCCGGGACATTGCTGTCGCCGGCCATAGGGAGTGGCGGTCCCCAGGGCCACTTACGGCTCCAGGAGGGGTGCTGCGCAGCCCCCCTCCCATTTTGTAAATAGCCTCGTGGAGGTGGTGGTCCCACGGGCAGCGGGGGGGGCCATCCCTGGGGCTTCATGGGGGGAGCGAAGCCCCCCCACGCATTTTATTTGAATATAGCCCCAGGGAGGTGGCAGTCCCCGGGGGCTGCGGGGGGCCGTGTGGCCCCCATATTACACACAATTAGCCCCGGCGAGGTGGCGGTACCCGGGGCTGCGTGGGGGGCCGCGTGGCCACCCGCACTTCAAACAATTAGCCACGGGGAGGTGGTGGTCTCCTCAGTTTTATTTTTTATTGCCTCCAGGGCCTGGCCCACCCGGGGGCCTAAAGTAAATGAAGCGCAGGAGCCTAAGCTTCGTTTAAAAAAAAAAAAATTGACTGGATTCGAGGATCCACCACAAACCCTGCCGAACATTTAAAAAATAAATGCTTTTTTTGGCCTTGGGGGTCCCTGTGGGACCCCTGAACAGGCCTAAGGGGTGAGGGTGTTTCTACCCTGCCCCCTTTTCTTTTTTTAAATCTTTTTTCTTGTGACTCGGTTCAACCGAGTGACAAGATGGCTGCCAACACTTCCTGGTTTGAACTGATGGCAGCCAATCAGATCTCAGGCACAAGATCAGGAGGGTTCGGTGAGCCACCGCAGCCACAGTTGTATATCTGAGAAATCTTTACATTTCTCGGGAACTACTGTACAGATTTACACCATTTAACAAAAAGAGTGCTTTCTGGACTAAGAGCTACCTTTTTGCCAAATTTGGTTTAATTTCGTTCAGCAGTTCGGGCTGTAGCCATGTCTAAAGTTTCCTATGGAAATTAACATGGAGAAAAAACATTTTGGGACACCCTCCTTTTTTCTCAGCCCCCGCTTGACGAATCACCCCAAAATTTTCAAGACAGGAGTTGAAGTGACTGGCGTATTAGCTTTGAAAATTTCACGAGGATTCGTCAAACAATGCCAAAGTTATTGGCAATAAAAAAACGCTGTTCCTCATGGAAACTAGGTCATAACTATAACTGCCTACTGGCGACTGCCAGTAGATAATATAAATATATATTTATATATACATATATAGTGCAGGCCAGTAAAAAGTGACAATTCAGTGCTACATTTTTAAGGTAAAGCATTGCAGCATCAACTTTTGTAAATCTGGCCCCAAGAGTCAATGCACGTCCAAAGAAATAACGGTGGAGGCAACAACAGTGACAACTAAGGAGTCAAACCCCCTCTCATCTCACTCATCAGGCAATATGGATACTACAGGCAAATTAGTGAAGATGGGAAACACTAGAGTAAGAAGCACAAGGAACACAAGGGAAAGCACAGTGCTCTCTCCTTCCTTTTAAAAGCGATTCTCACAACACTACGAAAGGAAAAAATGGAGAGGAAGTATCACACTTGAAATCAGGATCAGAAATAGCTTTATTCGATTTTCATATTAAAAATCATTAAGGCATAAAAAGATAAAACATTATTACACAGTGGAATTAAAAGCAAATTTACATATGTAAGTTAAAAACATTTTTTTTTAAAGTCAACAATGCGCACAATTAAATGTCATAAAAGTGCACGTGCCGCAATAATCAGTAGTTCAGATCAGCACAACAGAGTAATTCTGGCTGACCAAAACTTTCCTATGGGCTCTCACAGAACACAGGTACAGTACAGCAAATCGGTAAAGATGACGGTGATTGCAGGAACAAATAAGCAGGACAACATTGTTTAAAATTTAAATCACACAAAATGGGTAATATAAAACACCTCTTCAACTCTATAAAATGTACAAAAACTGGATATGCAAGGTGCTTTGATTAGATAAATTATCACAAGGACATTTAAATAAAACTTTAGACTAGTCATTTATAGTAGGAAATGTTACCAGACAAAGAAAAATGAACGAAACAAACTTATGACGACTGTTGTGAACAGATTTAAGATAAAGTGGCAAGTATCATTTGGTTCTTGGCAACGCTAGGTTTTGTCAATTCCGCAGTCAGTCTGAGTTCCTCAAACAACGAATAGCACACCTTTTTTAGTTCCTTCCTGGTAATGCACTGTAGTGTATCAGGTGTTCAAGATAATCGGGATGTCTCCGATCCGAACAGATTTGTTTTACATATTTCAACCATGGGATTTGGGAAAGTGCAGATATTTTAATGCAATCATTAATGATTACACATTAAATCAAAATTGCAAGGAGGTCAACCAAAAAGTGGATTTTTTTTCTAGCTATTTCATGTGGTTGGGAAACAAAAATGCAAGAGGTGGAAGGTGGCTACAAATCCAGCCAAGTGAAAAAACAGATAGCAATAAGGAAACTTTTTCGTAAGAGTGAAGATTTGGAAATTGCAGAAGAGCTAATCAGAGATTTGCAGATATTCAAGTGGCTGCAGAGGGATCAGCTAGCCAGGATGCATTTTAAGTGACTTGTTTAAGGGAACAGGCATGAAAGTAAAGATGGGCAAAGAACCAAATCAGTTGCCAGAGTACACCTATTACCATTTCTTAAACGTCTAAAAGGGGGCCCAGCATCAACGTTCAAGCATACTTCCAGGACTGTAAGATAAAAGCAAAACTATTGGAAATAACACAGCTTTTCAACATTCTTAAAAATTTGGTAGGCTTCACACTTCAGATCTTTCCTGGCATGTCAATAGAAACTGCACAAAAGAAGAGAAAGAAATGAGGAACATCACAGAAGATTTCAAAGGGGTAGGGACCCAGGTACAGACAGTCCAAGAGTCTATATTGTGAGCACTGTGGAAAAGGCGAATTATGATTCCAATGAAGAGGATACATCCTTGTTACTACTAAGGAACACTGAAAATGTAAATAAGAGACCTGCATCTCTGGCAACACTTTTGAATTAGGAGTAAAGAAAATTTGTGTAATTTGCTTTTATATAATTATAAGACATTTTGACAAAATTATGTGAAATTAAGAGTATTTATGCAAAATATAAATCTGTACTTTACCACTATACTTTAGGGTGAAATGCGTCCTCGTGTCAATTTTTCATGCAACAACACATTTCATACTAAAAAAAGTGCAAAAACGCAAAAGGCCATGAACAACAGTTGCTTGTGTTCTGTTGTTCCTGTGCATTCGCTGTAAACATTATACTGCTTATTGCACTTAAATTCACAAAGTGGTACAATGGCATTATTTCGGGGATTTGACTTAACAGGCGTAACGCAAAATTCCCCAAAATATGTATATTAATCCTGCATCATTTACATTTCTCCTAGTCCTCCACTGAATAAAAACTCTTGAAACTTTGTTCAGGCAGGTCGCTCCCCACGCCGCACAGCTAGCTCCACCTGTCTGTGCCTGTGTCCTTCCTCCCGCTGCTGCCGCGAGTTCGTGCCTCCTGTGCCCGCCCCTGGGCCCCCTCCCGTTTTTTTGCTGTCATTAGCCCGCTTCTGGGCTACTGTGCTGCATTTGTATTTTGTTTTTCCTGCCCTCCTCTGGGCTACTGTGTTGCTTTTTTGTCTTTTTCCGGCCCTCCTCTCCCCGTAGCTCCCTGGTTCCATTTTTCCCGCCGCTGCGTCCCCTGCGGCCCCGCCCCCCCTCGCTCGCCCATTCGCACTCCCACCCGCCTCCCAGCTGCTCCTCCCTCCCACCTCCCCTTCTTAATGGCGGCCGCTGCGCGGTGAGGAGAGCGACCCTTGACCCTGTGTTCAGGCAGGTCGCTCCCCACGCCGCACAGCTAGCTCCACTTGTCTGTGCCCGTGTCCTTCCTCCCACTGCTGCCGCGAGTTCGTGCCTCCTGTGCCCGCCCCTGGGCCCGCTCCCGTTTTTCGCTGTCACTAGCCCGCTTCTGGGCTACTGTGCTGCATTTGTATTTTGTTTTTCCTGCCCTCCTCTGGGCTACTGTGTTGCTTTTTTGTCTTTTACCCGCCCTCCTCTCCCCGTAGCTCCCTGGCTCTGTTTTTCCCGCCGCTGCGTCCCCTGCGGCCCCGCCCCCCTCGCTCGCCCATTCGCCCTCCCACCCGCCTCCCAGCTGCTCCTCCCTCCCACCTCCCCTTCTTAATGGCGGGCGCTGCGCTGACGTGCCGTTGGCGCGCCTAAGGCAAGCCCGTCTGCGCCCGTCCACGCCTGGACCGCGCCCAGCACCAGACCCCCTGGCCCCCGCGAGCACAACAATATCAGACGCCGCTAACGCCAACCTCCTCCAGGCACTCAAGGCCGGCCGTTCATCCACCTGCTTCCAGGCCTCCCCGAAGCGCACCCACGGACCCTTCACCTGCCAAAATTGCAGCTTCACCAGCCAGCGTACACCAGCATGACCTGTCCCTCCCACCAGGGCAGGCCACAACCACCTCAGATGCATACTACTCAACACCCGCTCAGTCCACAAACACGCCGTTGAACTCTGGGGCCTTCTCGACTCATCCTCCCCGGACGTCGCCTTCGTGACGGAAACCTGGCTGAACCCCTCATCAGCACCCGATGTTGCCATTTCCATCCCGGACAGCTACAAGATCACCCGCAGGGACCACACCAACAGACCGGGAGGAGGAATCGCCATCGTCCACAAGAATACCCTCAGAATCTCGACCAGCACCGAAGACACCCTCAGCACCGCCGAACACCTGCACTTCCAGATCCACATCGATCCCAACACCACCCTCAGAGGAACCCTCGTTTACAGACCCTCCGGACCCCAGCCACAGTTCAGCGACTCCATCACCGACATCATCAGCTCGCACGCCTTGGCCTCCACAGACTACATCCTCCTCGGAGACCTGAACTTCCACCTCGAGAACGCCAACGACAGCAACTCCACCACTCTGCTCGACAACCTCGCCAACCTCGGACTTAAACAGCTCGTCACGACACCCACCCACTCCGCCGGACACACGCTCGACCCCATCTTCTCCGCCAGCAACCACGTCATCTTCAGCCACACCACCGAACTCCACTGGGCCGACCACAGAAGCATCCACTTCTCCTTCGAGAAAAACACCGCACACAACCACCCGCAACGAATCCCCCATCGCAGCTGGAACAAAGTCACCAAAGACCAGCTAATCACCACCCTCGCCCGAGATCCACCAACCGACCACACCGACACCGACACAGCCGCACGTAACCTCAGGCAATGGATCGACGACTGCGCCAACACTCTCGCCCCGATCAAGAAATCCTCAAACAGACGCACCGACAGAAGGGCCATCTGGTTCACCACCGACCTGCAGGCATCCAAACAGACCTGCCGAAGACTCGAGAAGAAGTGGCGCCACGAACAGACACCGGACAACCACACGGCCCTCAAGAACGCCAGCCGCAGGCACCAACAACTCATTCGAACCGCCAAAAGGACCTCCTTCAAGGAACGTATCGACAACAACGCACACAACAGCAAAGAGCTCTTCAACATCGTGAAGGAACTCGCCAACCCCAGATCCAGCACTAACGACATCCCGCCGTCACAAGACCTATGCGACTCTCTTGCCACCTTCTTCCACCGCAAGATCAGAGACATCCACGACAGCTTCAACACTCAGACCCCCCGACAGCCGCGGACACCCCAGACCCACCGCCCCCCAGCCACACCGGCCTCCTACTGGCAGTCTCGAAGGAGCTGTTGAGGATCTTCCGGAGTTGGGGTGCGATGATGGAGCTTGCTTTGTTGAAGATGTGGTAAGGGCAGGGGTCTGACGGTGAGCCGGAGTGGATGGTGTTCATGGTTTTGATGGTGTTCCGGAGAGCTGGAAACACGCTGAGATCAACTCCCTACTCAAGAAACCCAAGGCAGACCCAAAGGACCTCAAGAACTTCCGACCCATCTCCCTGTTGCCGTTCCCGGCGAAAGTCATCGAGAAGATCATCAACAGACAACTGACCCGCTTCCTCGAAGAGAACAACACCCTGGACTTGTCCCAATCCGGATTCCGCAGCAACCACAGCACCGAAACCGCCCTCATCGCTGCCACCGACGACATCAGGACCCTGCTGGACAACAGCGAAACCGCAGCCCTCATCCTCCTAGACCTCTCGGCCGCCTTCGACACCGTCTGCCACCACACCCTACGCACACGCCTCCACAACGCAGGGACCCGCGACAAAGCCCTGGACTGGATCACCTCCTTCCTCACCGACAGAACCCAGAGAGTCCGCCTCCCTCCATTCCGGTCCGAAGCCACCAAGATCACCTGCGGCGTACCCCAAGGATCATCCCTCAGCCCGACCCTTTTCAACGTCTACATGGCACCGCTCGCCAACATCGTCCGATCGCATGACCTCAACATCATCTCATACGCCGATGACACCCAGCTGATCCTCTCCCTCACCAAGGACCCCGCCACCGCCAAAACCAACTTCCATGAAGGAATGAAGGCCGTCGCCGAATGGATGAAGAACAGTCACCTGAAACTGAACTCGGACAAGACAGAGGTCATCATCCTTGGCCCCACCCCCTCCGCCTGGGACGACTCCTGGGGGCCGGCCTCGCTGGGTGCTGCGCCGACACCCACTGACCACGCACGCAACCTGGGGTTCATACTGGACTCATCACTGTCAATGACCCAGCAAGTCAACGCTGTCTCCTCCTCCTGCTTCAACACCCTCTGCATGCTTCGCAAGATCTACAGATGGATCCCCACCGGAACCAGAAGGACGGTCACCCAAGCCCTCGTCACCAGCAGGATGGACTACGGCAACGCCCTCTACGCGGGAACCACAGCCAAACTCCAGAAAAGACTTCAACGCATACAGAATGCCTCCGCACTCCTCGTCCTCGACATCCCCCGCCACAGCCACATCACTGCCCACCTGAGAGACCTGCACTGGCTCCCCGTCAACAAGAGGATCACCTTCAAGCTCCTCACCCATGCTCACAAAGCACTCCACGATGCCAGACCTACATACCTCAACAAACGACTCACCTTCTACACTCCCAACCGCCAGCTTCGCTCCGCTGACCTCGCCCTTGCCACTGTTCCACGCATACACCGAGTGACCACCGGCGGGAGATCCTTCTCCCACCTCGCCGCCAAGACATGGAACACCCTCCCCATCCACCTGCGACAGACCCAGGACCTGCTGACCTTCAGGAGACTTCTCAAGACCTGGCTGTTCGAGCAGTAGCAGCTCCCCCCCCCCCTCAGCGCCTTGAGACCCTCACGGGTGAGTAGTGCACTCTGCAAATGCTTGATTGATTGAAACTGATACTGAGAAGTGCAAATGCAAAGGTAACAGTAGTTTGGATAATAACAGTTAGGTAAGTAAAGACCTGAGACTTATAATAGGTGTAGGTGTACACCTAGTATTATGAAAATAGATTGTACTAATTAGGTATCAAGTTGAAAGGCATTGGAAGATATTCAATATACAGGATGTAAAGTATTGGGTGTTTGATATTGAGAAAATGGCCCCTCAATCAACGTAGGTACCCCTTCCTAAATGAAGGTCTATGATTTGAGTGGTATTTGCTGCACCTATTAAATATCATCAATGCAGGGCGAAGTATTTACCAGGTGCTATAACTACCTTCTATTATGAGTTTCTGCCCTGGGAATCAGGCAGAACATGCATATTTGATCAATATCGCACCAAAAACTAGTTGCCTTTTTTCTGGGCATTCCGCCCTGATATATTTTTAAGATTTTCCTTCCTAAATATATATGAAGGAAACTGCATGGGTCTGATTATTATCGCACAACTTGTAATTCCAAGCCCCTGCACAGGATTTCTTTTAATGACATATTTATTTATGCTAGAGTTGGATTGGAAAGAGTTGTATACCTAGCCAAGGAGGCTTCCATAACTGCAATATTGAACCGACGGGAAAAAACACTCACTGCAGTTCACCTTCCATTTAAGAGTCAACATTTGTACTTAATGGGAGAAAATGAAACCATCTCTATTCCAAAAAGTTACGTAGGACATTGTGGATTTCACAGGCTGTAGATTTCACAGGCTGTATACCAATCCAAAAACTCAACTAACCATTATGTCTAGTGATGAATGAATAAAGTGGAGTGGGCATTAGAAACTATGATGATGATATATGGCATAGTAGAGATATGCAGAAATCAGCACAAAAGATTATTATTTTACTCCCAACAACATCAGCAATATTCAACACTGTGATGTTAGAATTGGATGATTCAAACCAGCTCAGAAATCGGTTGAGTAACAGTTTCAGACCATGCACAAGTGATTATGTAATGGTCAATTGCAGGTATTATGGGGGTATTTTGATCATGGAACTTCCAACGCCTCACTACCGACCAATAAGTCTTACAAACAGTGTGTGGAATTGGAAATACAGGAGTTCATCAAGTTTAATAAAACAGGCACAATGACTTTCAACAACTGGGAAGATGGGGATTAGCAGCAGTTTTTCTAACAAAGTGAATAGATTTAAATGGGAAAAGAAACACCGGAGGTCAGCGGACCTGGAAAAGCAAAATATGCAGAGTATACAGGCAGGTAGCTTGTTGTTAAACCAGGAACTACACCATCTTATATCCAGATTATAGAACTTCATCTAAACAAATTGACAGATAAGAACACAGCACTTGAACATCAGGGTTTTGAATTTTGAGATACAAATTGTGCACCTTTAGCTGCTATCACCTGGGAAAGGATCTCCACACACAAAATTAGTATCACAGTTGATAGACACGAGATTTATTTCTGCAAACCAGTAGAAATACCCAATATATTCTAGTAGTTCTACTAACTGATTAGGTTGGGGTAGGAAGAATTCCGCTATGATGGGTCAATCCCACATTATTTGAAAAGTATACATTTATGCAAGGAGGGGCCCTGTGTTGAATCATGTCACCTTGTGGTGGGTGAGGACATTTCATTCTTATACCTGAATATATTATCCGGACCACTACAGACTCTCTTTTACATTAGTTTGTAAGGTACAGTATGTGGGATAATGCCACGATTTGGTTTCTGTGTCCTGCCTAGTGTACTCTGCATTAACATATCTAGGTCAAATAACACTTCTCAAACTTACTGCTGAGCTGGCCAGCAATGGCACTCCCTGCCCCTCTAACAGAAGTCCAAGAAGCTGTGAAAAGGGGAACCAAAGATGAAAGGGGTCCCACGGACCACTGCCTACTCTTACAAATGAAAAGATAGCTTTTCATTTTATTTTTTAAATGCATCCCATTTTCCTTTAAGAAAAATAGGCTGCATTAAAAACAAATGCTTTATTTAAAAAGCAATCACAGACATGGTGGTCTGCTGGCCACAGAAGACCACCATCCCTATGATTACAGGCCATTCCCAATGGGTTGCAAACTGCTTCATGAATATTAATGAGGCAGGTCAATTGCGGCCCCATTGGGAATCACTAAATGTGCCTGAGGCACATTAGTTCATTTCATTTAGTGAGTCCCTAATTACGAGTCGCAAAAAATCACAATAAGAAACTCGCAAAATGAATTGGTCATACATCTGGCCCAATGAACCTGGCATTCACAAACTTTTAAAAACAATTTATAAGTAACAAATCATGTTGTTTGAACCATAGCACTTTAAAAATTTTAAATAGAGCAAGTTACACTACTGACAACTTCTTGTTGGCATGTCCTCAAAATTATTTAATCACCAGAACGAGACAGGTAAGTAAATGATTTCCCTAATTCACAGTGAGTTATTCTCTATGCCCCACAGGTAGGAGATGTGCAAGGGAGTCTGTTGAATCTATTAATTGTATAATACTAGCTTAGTATAGTGCAAAATGCAATACTTTTCTCATTTTAGACGAGGCAATGGTGTACTCTGTGCCCAACTTGGTAAATTGCTTCAATTATGAAGAAGCTATTGTGGAATACCTAGTCTGATGCAATTCCATACTACAGGCCTGATTCACAAAGGTAAACTTAGACGTTTGGTCTAAACTTAGACCAAATGTCTAAGTTTACGACTTTGGGAATTTACAAAGAGCACTTACGAGTACTATCTTTATGTCCACACTCGGGGCGGAAAACATCTACTCGCATTAAAGTGGCACGAATGTTAACACAAGACTGTGGTGATTAAATGTTATGGACTCTTATTTTTTTAAAGCTGCACTACAGTCGGAACACAAAAATATGCTATATGTCATTTTAGTGTGCACTCAGAAGGTTATGGTTAAAGAAAAGACTACTAAAGACTATGATAGTCTCTCATTCACCTTTCAAAAGACATGGCCAATTTGGGAGAAAGAGGCTCCACACCTGCGAACAGAGAGCTGAAACACATCAGGACTGGAGACTGAAAGCGACCTGCCGTATGCTTTATTGGTTATTAAAGTGCCTGCCAATGAAATGCTTTGAATTAGGTGTATGACATTCTTCTTTTGAAGGAGTGTGTAGATAGAAAGCGGGTGTCCGTTACCGCATTGCTGAGGTCGCCCTACAAGGGTTGGTGGCTCCAACGGCAAGAACGGTGTTCTGGAAACATATATATATATATATATTACCTACTGGCGGTCGCCAGTAGGTAGTTATAGTTAGAACCTAGTTTCCATAGGAAAAGCATTTTTTGATTTGCTAATAACTTTGGCGTCGTTTGACGAATCTTCCTGAAATTCTCCAAAAAAAAGTCTATCCAGGTCAGCTCCTATCCTGAAAGTTTGGGGGTGATTCACCAAGCGGGGGCTGAGAAAAAAGGGGGGTCCCAAAACTCGTTTTCTCCATGTTAATTTCCATAGGAAATTTTGCGACGAGCTACAGCTCGAACTGCTGAACGGAATTACCCCAAATTTGGCAAAAGGTGGAGCTTAGTTGAGAAAGCGACCTTTTTTTTAAATGGTGTAAATCCGTTCAGTAGTGTTTGAGAAATTCAAAAAATGAGTCAAAAAATCAATTTCACATAGGAAACTTTGTGCAAGGCTACAGCCGAAACTACTGAACGGAATTACTCCAAATTTAGCAGAAAGGTAGTGCTTGGGTCAGAAAGCGACCTTTTTAAAAATGGTGTAAATCCGTTCAGTAGTTGCTGAGAAATTAGAAAAATAAAAGTTTCGATATCTGGGCGGAGCCTAAGTCGCGTGCGCGAGCTTCACTGTGATTGGCTGCTAGTAGTCCAAACCAGGAAGTGTTGGCAGCCATCTTGTGGCTCGGTAGAAGCGAGTCACCCAAAACGGAGAAACAAAGGTATAAAACAAGAGAAGGGGCAGGGTAGAAAAACCCTGACCCCCTAGGCCTGCTCAGGGCCCAAAAATCATTTTTTTAAAATAAAAAAATCGGCAAAAAATCACGCTGGGGTCGCGGGTTCTTGCATTTCATTTTAATGAGGCCCTTGGGTGGGCTAGTTTCCGGGGGTATTTCTTAAAAAATAATAGCAGGGGCTCGCAGGGGTTGCGGGGGTGTGCTGGGGTCCGCGCAGCCCAAGGGCTTCACTCATGTTGGGAGGGGGGTTGCGCGGCCCCCCTTCTGGAGCCTTCTATGTGCTTGTAACTTTGGCGTCTTTTGACGAATCTTTATGAAATTATCCAAAAAGTTTATCTTTTTTTGATTAGCTCTTATATTGAAAGTTTGGGGGTGACTGGTGTAGGAGGGGCTGAAAAAAAGAGGGTCCTAAAACGTGTTTTCTCCATGCAATTTCCATACGAAACTTTACAAAAGACTACAGGTGAAACTGCTGAACGGAATTACGCCACATTTGGCAGGGAGAAAGGTGATGGTCCAGAAAGCACGCTTTTTTAAATGGTGTAAATCCGTTCAGTAGTTTTTGAGAAATATCAAATTTTACAGATATCGATATTTGAGAATTCTGACATGTGATTGGCTGAGGGTTACAAGCACCAGCTTGCGGCTTATTGGCTGTGAATGGTTGAAACCAGGAAGTGTTGGCAGCCATTTTGTGATTTACTCCATCAGCTCGCATCTCTCCGTGTAGAAGCAATCGGGTTCGTAGTTTTACCTCTGCGAGGCAACACTGGCATCTGTGTCTGTGTGAGATATGCCTTTCACGCTGCCTCTCTTCATATCACCAGGTCGCGGCTATCCCTTTAGAAGCCCGTCCGTCGGCTCGGAGCTCTGTGAGTCAGTCTGTCGGTACGATCCCCTACACTACCCAAAGACTACCCAAACACCACTGCACTGTCGTAAACTCTAAAACACTACCCCCAGCACGATCCCCTACACTACCCAAACACCACTGCACTACCCTAAACCCTAAATCTACCCCCAGCATGACCCCTACCCAAACACCACTGCACTACCCTAAACCCTAAAACACTACCCCTAGCAGGACCCCCTACACTACGCAAACACCACTGTAGTACCCTAAATCCTAAAACACTATCCCCAGCACAACCACCTACACTACCCAAAAACCACTAGACTACCCTAAACCCTAAAACACTACTCCCAACATGACCCCCTACACTACACAAACACCACTGCACTACCCTAAACCCTAAATCACTACCCCCAGCACGACCCCCTACAATACCCAAACACCACTGTTCTACCCTAAACCCTAAACCCTAAAAGACTACCCCAGCACGACCCCCTACAGTACACAAACACCACTGCAGTACCGTAAACACTAAAACACTACTCCGAGGACGACCCCGTACACTACACAAACACCACTGCACTACCCTAAAACACTACTCCCAGCATGACCCCTTACACTACCCAAACACCACTGCATTTTTGTAAACTCTAAAACACTACCTCCAGCATGATTCTTACACTACCCAAACACCACTGCACTACCTTAAACCCTAAAACGCTACCCCCAGCATGAACCCCCAAACAGTACACAAACACCACTGCACTACTCTAAATCCTAAAACAGTACTCGCTGCATGACTTCCCACACTACACAAACACCACTGTGCTACCCTAAATCCTAAAACACTACTCTCAGCACGACCCCCTACACTACACAAACACCACTGTACTACTCTAAAGCATAAAACAGTACCAGTCCGTCGGTTCGCAGGTCTGCGTCTGCGAGCCGCCGTGTCCCTAGCTGTACATGTGCGAGCCAGTCCGTTAGGTGATTCGTGTGTCTCTGCTAGGGAGTCTGGTGCTGTGGTTGCTGCCACGGACTTGGGGTCACTGCCATTCAGGACTCAGGACACAGTTCCACATGTGGGATCGGCTTGTGTTGAACAGGGTTAGTGGCACCACGTGTCGCGCCTTGTGTTGTACAGGGTTAGTGGCACCACGTGTCGCCGGCCTTGCATATGGAAATATGCCTCACTGATCGAAGGGAGTCTGGTGCTGTGGTCGCTGCCACGGACTTGGGGTCACTGCCATTCAGGACTCAGGACACAGTTCCACATGTGGGATCGGCTTGTGTTGAACAGGGTTAGTGGCACCACGTGTCGCCGGCTTGTGTTGAACAGGGTTAGTGGCACCACGTGTCGCGGCTTGTGTTGTACAGGGTTAGTGGCACCACGTGTCCAAAATTCGAATTGCGAGCTCTGCTGCCCGCAGTGTAGACTGCTAATGAGTGTTCGTTTGCACTTCAAGATGAATTTGGTGATTGTACTAAAGCTATAACTGATATAAAAAAATGTTCTTGAAGCAAGGATACTAAAAGGATATTATGTAGGTTTTAGGCCTGTGATAGTTACTTGCCTATTGGACTCTGTAATTAATGAATGAAGACTTAATTTTAATTGTGAGCCCTGATGACCGCAGTGTAGGCTAGAGGTAGCGGTCAGGAAGGGCCCACAGCCACGTGTTGTTGACTTGAGAAATGTGGAGAAGTGTGGCTCAATGGTTAGAGCGGCAGACCCTGATGCAGAGATCTGGCCCGGGACCAGGGCTCAATTTCCTCAGACCTGATAATTCTCGCCTCGGTGCTTATTCTAATCATGGGTCCCACTCTGCAACTCTGGGCAATAGCTTGCTTAATCTCCACAACGGCCCCACCAGCGCTGGGATGCCTGGCTTCACCTTGGGGGTGCCCAGGAGTGGACATTTCACAGGGAATAGCCAGGAAGGGTTCCACAGCGGTATGCGTATAGCGCCAGGACGCCCCATAGCTGGGGCAGCAGTGCGCTTTACAAGTACGAATTTACATTTACATTACTGGACTGCGTCATCTGCAATCGCGACTCGATCTGAATTGTGAGCCTTGCTGTCCGCAGTGTATATCGAAGGCAGTAGTTTGTACAGACATAAGTCCGCGGTGCTGTGCCGCTGGGGGCCTGTGTGGCGGAAGCCAGCGATCGGCTGAGGAGGCTGGCGGTCACGTCGGCGGCCTCGTGGCAGGGTGAGGGGCGCCGCCCTGGCAGACGCTTTGGCCTTCCCACAAGTGAACCACGCCCAGAGATCCGGCCTATTTATTCACACTCCTATGCTGAAGTGGCGTACGTCGGACCAGCCCACTCCGTTTACGCTTATGCTTACAGGGGGGGACGACACAGCTACATGACTGAGATCTTCCCTAGTGTTTGACGTAACATGGTTGGGTCCACTGTCCACAACACTACAAGCACCAGTAGTATTTGTGCACATGGAGAGGTGTGTGTTCTACATACTGAGATGTGTCCAGCACATCACCGCTACACTTTGCATTGTGTGCATTGTTAAACATGGGTGAATTGCTTCCCTTACATATAGTTTGTTCACACCTGTCCCAATATTCAGCTATTGTGTGGCTGAGGGGCCATGCCGTTTTTGGAAAGTTCGCTGTCTTGTTCTGCGCTGCCTCAGTGGTAGAGGGGGGCGGGGGTCCTGGGGGTGGTGGTGGGTGTTGTGGCGTTCTTGTGTGTCGGAGCTGCTTGATCAGTAGGTCTTTGACATGTGTTGGTCTTCAGATGTGGCTCTGGGCTGGGCTCCCTTTCATACTGTATGTAGTTGTTTAATATATAAAAAACAAGAAGACATTATATAGTTTAAATAATAAATAAAAAAAATTACAGTAGGGAGAGGGGTGGTATGGGGGGGAGGTCCTGAGGGTTGTGGCAGTGGGTGTTGTGTCCTTCTTGGGTGTCGGAAAAAACCATAGGTTAAATGAACATTATAATTAGAAGTTAGCATTAAAAAAAACATTGAAATTCACTGAAAAAACCATAGGTTTCAGGGACGTTATAGATAGAAATTAGTATTTAAAAAACCTTAGAAATTCACTTAAAAAACCATAGGTTTCAGGCACGTTATAGTTAGAAATTAGCATTTAAAAAACCTTTGAAATTCACTGAAAAAACCATAGGTTTCAGGCATGTTATAGTTAGAAATTAGCATTTAAAAAACCTTTAAAATTCACTGAAAAAACCATAGGTTTCATTGACGTTATAGTTAGTTGGACATTTCACTCATACAAAACCAGAGAAATTCCGCCGTTATAGTTAGTTCAGCTAACTATAACTCGCGCCCCCGCAATGCACTGCTGATGACGTCACATATTACAGCACTCATGACATGGTCAGTGACATCACTGATGACATCTCAAATGACATCACTGATGACATCATCCATGTGATAATTTCATGCATCTTCTCTCACCCTAATATAACTTTTGATACACCCACTCTAAATTACAGACTGCCATTCTCAAAATCATAGACACTCCAACACCAATAACTACATACCCACTCACTGATTCTTAGGTCTACACACAGATCCACTCACTCACCCGTACAGTCACTCATACTTACGGTCACTCAGTACAGGACTATCATATGCACTCATATACCTATATAGACACTCACACACCGCCACTCATCCATAGAGGTACTCACACACCTAGTCAGTCATGCAAATAATTAATCACACTCCCATTTACTCACCTATACAGTTATACACACACCAGCTCACTTACTCATACAGATACTAGCACATTCTTATGCTCTTATACAATCACTGATACAAGCACACACTCATCCATACAGCCACTCTCACAATCACACACTCTCACTTATAGCCATTTATATACTCTAACACACATATATACTGCCTTTCACATATGTAGTTACTCACACATGTACCACTGAGATATACATTCACTCACTAACACACCCATACACACACTCACCCACCCATACAGTCCATCACAGATGCACTCTTAAAACCATGCACCCAGTGAATCACCCACTCACACATCTATGCACAGAGTCACACACACCCCACCCACACAAACACTCAGGCACCCATACATATACTCAGAAAACCAATCAATAACTCATATACACACTCATCTAGCTATTCACAAACCCATGCAGCCGCTTACACACCAACAGACAGATGGATACAGACATTCACACAGTTTAGTCACTAACCCATATATTCAGTAAGATATGTTTAATCACTCACTTATAGAGTCAGTCACGCACCTACTAAATCATCCATTCAGACACTTATACACCCACTCATTCTTCAATACGCCTTTCCCTATATATATTAAATATATTTAAACTTTACAGAAACACACAGTCACTGGATGATGTCATCAGTGATGTCATCAGTGATGTCATCAGTGATGTCACTGACCATGTCATGAGTGATGTAATATGTGGCGTCATCATAACTATAACGGCGGAATTTCTCTGGTTTTGTATGAGTGAAATGTCCAACTAACTATAACGTCAATGAAACCTATGGTTTTTCAGTGAATTTTAAAGGTTTTTAAATGCTAATTTCTAACTATAACGTGCCTGAAACCTATGGTTTTTTCAGTGAATATATATATATATATACACATATATATACACATACATATATATATTTACACATACATATATATGCATATACATATATATACATATCATTTATTTTTTTACTGAAAAAAATACAGGTTTCAGGGACGTTATAGTTAGGCTGACATTTCACTTGCACAAAACCAGAGAAATTCAGCCGTTATAGTTTGCTGAGCTAACTATAACTCACGCCCCCCCCAATGCACTGCTGATGACGTCACATATTACATCACTCATGACTTGGTCAGTGACATCACTGATGGCATCTCAAATGACATCACTGATAGCATCATCCAGTGACTGAGTGTTTCTAAAAAGTTTAAGAAAGATATATATATATACGCCAAGGTGTATTGAAGAATGAGTGGGTGTATGAGTGTCTGTATCGATGATTTAGTGGGTGCGTGACTGACTGTATAAGTGAGTGATTAAACGTGTCTTAGTGAATGCGTGTGTGAGTGACTAATCTGTGTGAATGTGTGTTTCAGTTTGTCAGTGGTGTGTAAGTGGCTGCATGGGTTTATGAGTAGATACATGAGTGTCTATATGGGTTATTGATTAGTCATCTGAGTACCTCTATGGGTGCCTGGGTGTCTGTGTGGGTGGGTGAGAGCGTGTGTGACTCCCTGCATGGATATATAAGTGGGTGAATCCCTGGGTGTATGGGTTCATGAGTGCGTCTGTGAGGGACATTGTGGACGAGTGAGTGTGCGTATGGCTGTGTCGGTGAGTGAATGGATGTCTCAGTGGTATATGGGTGAGTAACTACATATCTGAAAGGCAGTATATATGAGTGTTGGAGCATATAAGTGAGTGTATGTGTGAGTGAGTGATTGTGAGAGTGGCTGTATGGGTGAGTGCATGCTTGTGTCAGTGACTGTAAAGAGAGCAAGTATTTGTTGGTATCTATATGAGTAGTGAGTGTGTGTGTGTTTCTGTATGAGTCAGTAAGTGGCTGTGTGATTGAGTGTTTGGGTGAGTGAGTAGGTGTGTGAGTAGCTGTATGTGTGACTGACAGTATATGAGTGGCTGTATGGGTGTATCAGTTGATATCTCAGTGGCTGTATTGATGAGTGACTGTGTGTATGAGTGACTGTGTGAGTGAGTGAGTGGATGTGTATGTAGACCTATGAATCAGTGAGTGGATATTTACGTACTGGTATTGGTGTGTCAATGGTTTCAACAATGGTAGTCTGAAATTTGGAGTGGGTGTATGATAGATTATATTGGGGTGTGAGTAGGTGCATCAGAGATTATGTGGATGATATCATCAGTGATGTCATTTGAGATGTCATCAGTGATGTCACTGACCATGTCATGAGTGATGTAATATGTGATGTCATCAGCAGTGCATTGCAGGGGCACGAGTTATAGTTAGCTCAGCTAACTATAACGGCTGAATTTCTCTGGTTTTGTGCGAGTGAAATGTCAGCCTAACTATACCGTCCCTGAAACCTGTGGTTTTTTCAGTGTTTTTCTAAGGTTTTTTAAATGCTAATTACTAGCTAAAATGTCCCTGAAACCTCTGGTTTTTTCAGTGAATTTCTACGGTTTTATAAACAATTTTATTTATGAAAAAATGTTTGTAACTATTTTTTTCTTTTTTTCTATGATTTTCTATGTATTTTTAGAAACTTTTAAAATAATTATAATCACTTTTTTAAACATATATAACATAGCTGATTAAAGATTTATAGTGTTATTTATTTGAATAATTTAAATGTTTACAAAATTGTAATATTGTTCTATTGTTTCTAGTTTTATACAGTGTGATATTATATAACAGAATTATGAATAGAAAAAGAAAATTTGTATATAATTTTTTTGCATATTTTTTTTACTGTTTTTTGCTAAATTCAATTTTGTATGATTGCTTTTAATAGTATGAAAGATGTTTTGTTCTCTTATTATGATAAATATCTTCTTTATATATATATAAATATATATTTTTTTAATTTAGATAAAAGGGTCGTGCACCGTACGCGAACCTACGCAGTGGGTGCGCGAATCCGTTATACGAATATTAGTCTAAAATACATATTTAGAACAAATTAATATATTTCTTTCACAAAGAGGTGTATTACTGCGTGCAAAAAAATAGTAATATTGAAGTTATAAATTTGTTTTAAAATGTTTTTAACAGATTTTTCTGGACACAATGGTATTGCGCACCGGTCGCGGCTCTACGCCTTTGGGTCCGCGAATCCGTTACACGAATGTAAGTCTAAAATACATGCTTACAGAGAAATAATATATTTTTTAAACAAAGAGGTTTATTATCGAGTTCCAAAAATTAGTATTAGTGTTCTTGTAAAATATTTTTAAGATGTTTAAAACACATTTTTATGTGTGCTGCACCATCACGCACTGGACGCGCAGGGGTTGCGAACCCTGCCGGCACGTATTTCCGGGATCGCATAGGGGACGCGACTCCGGCGTAATTTTTAAAAGTATGAAATATCAATGTTTCAAGTTTAAGTATCTGTTTTGCATAAAGACTTTCCATTGAAATAGTTTGAAACACAATATCCCAATAGCAATTTATACTTTTATATTACATTTAGTACATTTTACGGGTGCGCGACGTATAGGTGATGGGTGCGCGGCCCCTACGCAACTCCATGTGACATGGAAAGAAAGCTTTTTATTGGTCAAAAAGCTTTTCATTCTCTTAGAGGGTGGATCCAACACCTGTTCTAGTCCTTTAATTTTGGGTGTGTCTGCATCTGTAGACTGCTTTTTTGTAGGCTCTTAAAATTCTTTATTTTTTGGGTGTTGTGAGCTTTTTTGACTGAAATGGCTTCAGCATTTCCAGAAGAGGAGCAGCAGGAGGAGATGGAAGAGGTGGAGGAGCCAGTGAAAAAGCGATTGCAGAGCATCGTTTGGGCTTTTTTTACTGTGCCGGAGGGAGAGAAAAAAGTGAATGCGCGCAAGGTGACCTGCAGCATCTGCCACAGAGTCCTCTCCAGAGGATCTGAAAATAAATAATCGAGTGGCACTTCTTCAATGAAGAAGCACCTTGAGACTATGCATCCCACTCGTCTTGCACGAGAGATGATGGAGCGACAGAAGAGGGAGCAAGCTGCCAGTGATGATGGTAGCCAACCATCTACTTCTGCAGGGGTTGTATTGACCACTCCACAACCTCTGATTGTTCCTGAATTGGCGGATGCAGGGATTCATTGTCAGAAGTGTTTGACCACTCTTTTTATTGGCGGGCTCTCCATTGAAGCCATTGTTAATCTCCTCAAAGCACATAAGTGATAATTTTTTCTTTTATGAGTTTTCTACTTTGTGTTTCTTCGTTCTAATGAAACACCACAGTTGGACTGTCTAACTTTTATTTTTTCCTTCAAAAAATCGAAAAACACAAAAACAAATTCAGAAAATACAAAAAAATACAAAATTGTTTTTAAAAAACGGTTCTCATGGAACCACCTATACTGGTTAAAATTAGAAAAATTGTATGTAGTGAAAGTGATTGCTTGTATAAATGTGTGTGTGATGAATGTTAGAATTGTGCATAAGTATGTCTCAGTGAATGGATGAGCGCATGCATAATAAATGAGTGAATGAATGAGTGAAAGAATAGTGCTTGGGTGATGTGATATGTGCATGAGTAGTGGCTGAGTGAATGGATGAGTATATGCATAATGTCTGAGTGTATGTTTGAGTGTAAGAGTAGTGTCTGAATGATTCGCATGAGTGGATGGGTAGTGCCTGGGTGATTGTATGAGTGCAGGTGTAGTGCCTGGGTGATTGGATGAGTGCATGGGTACTGCCTGAGTGAAAATATGAGTGCAAGAGTACTGCCTGAGTGTTTGTATGAGTGCAGGTGTACTGCCTGGGTGATTGGATGAGTGCATGGGTAGTGCCTGTGTGAAAGGATGAGTGCAAAGGTAATGCCTGGGTCATTGGATGAGTGCATGAGTAATGCCTAAGAGAAAATATGAGTACACGGGTAGTGCCTGAGTGAATGGTTGAGTGCAAAAGTACTGCCTGAGTGATTGCATGAGTGGATGGGTAGTTCCTGGGTGATTGTATGAATGCAGGTGTAGTGCCTGGGTGATTGGATGAGTGCATGGGTACTGCCTGAGTGAAAAGATGAGTATAAGAGTACTGCCTGAGTGTTTGTATGAGTGCAGGTGTACTGCCTGGGTTATTGGATGAGTGCATGGGTAGTGCCTGTGTGAAAGGATGGGTGCAAAGGTAATGCCTGGGTCGTTGGATGAGTGCATGAGTAGTACCTAAGAGAAAAGATGAGTACACAGGTAGTGCCTGAGTGAATGGTTGAGTGCAAAAGTACTGCCTGAGTGATTGCATGAGTGGATGGGTAGTACCTGGGTGATTGTATGAGTGCAGGTGTAGTGCCTGGGTGATTGGATGAGTGCATGGGTACTGCCTGAGTGAAATGATGAGTGCAATAGTAGTGCCTGAGTGTTTGTATGAGTGCAGGTGTACTGCCTGGGTGATTGAATGAGTGCACACGTAGTTCCTGTGTGAAAGGATGAGTGCAAAGGTAATGCCTGGGTCATTGGATGAGTGCATGGGTAGTGCCTAAGTGAAAACATGACTACATGGGTAGTACCTGAGTGAATGGTTGAGTGCAAGAGTACTACATGAGTGATTGCATGAGTGGATGGGTAGTGCCTGGGTGATTGCATGAGTGCATGGGTACTGCCTGGGTGATTGGACGACTGCATTTGCAGAACCTGAGTGACTTCATGAGTGCAAGGGTTATGCCTAGATGCTTTGATGAGTGCATGGGTAGTGCATGAGTGAAAGGATCAGTGCAAGGGTAGTGTTTGGGTCATTGGATGAGTGCGTGGGTAGTCCCTGAGAGAATGGATGAGTGCATGGGAACTGCCTGACTGAATGATTGAGTGGAACAATAATGCCTGAGTGATTGCATGAGTACAGAGGTACTGCCTGGGTGATTGGATGAGTGCATGGGTAGTGCTTGACTGAAAGGATAAGTGCAAGGATGCATGGGTTATTGCTTTAGTGCATAAGCTGTGCCTGAGAGAATAGATGAGTGGATGGGTAGTGCCTGTATGAAAGGATGAGTGCAAAGGTAATGCCTGGTTCATAGGATGAGTGCATACGTACTGCCTAAGAGAAAAGATGAGTGCATCAGTAGTGCCACACTGAATGATTGAGTGCAAGAGTACAGCCTGGGTGATTGCATGAGTGCATGGGTACTGTCTGGGGGATTGGATGACTGCATGTGTAGTACCTGAGTGACTTCATGAGTGCAAGGGTAATGCCTAGATGCTTAGATGAGTACATGGGTAATGCATGAGTGAAAGAATCAGTGCAAGGGTAGTGCCTGGGTCATTGGATGAGTGCGTGGGTAGTCCCTGAGAGAATGGATGAGTGCATGGGAACTGCCTGACTGAATGATTGAGTGGAACAATAATGCCTGAGTGATTGCATGAGTACAGAGGTACTGCCTGGGTGATTAGATGAGTGCATGGGTAGTGCTTGGCTGAAAGGATAAGTGCTAGGATAATGCCTGGGTTATTGCTTTAGTACATGAGTTGTGCCTGAGAGAATAGATGAGTGCATGGGTACTGCCTGTATGAAAGGATGAGTGCAAAGGTAATGCCTGACTCATTGGATGAGTGCATGGGTACTGCCGAAGAGAAAAGATGAGTGCAAGAGTACTGCCTGAGTGATTGCATAAGTGCATGTGTATTGCCTGGGTGATTGCATGAGTGTAGGGGTACTGCCTTTGTGATTGGATGACTGCATGTGTAGTACTTGAGTGACTTCATGAATGCAATTGCAATGCCTAGATGCTTAGATGAGTGCATGGGTAATGCATGAGTGAAAGAATCAGTGCAAGGGTAGTGCCTGGGTCATTGGATGAGTGCATGGGTAGTGCCTGAGAGAATGGATGAGTGCATGGGCAATGCCTGTGTGAATGGTTCAGTACAAGAATAGTGCCTGAGTGATTGCATGAGTGCAGAGGTACTGCCTAGGTGATTGGATGAGTGCATGGATAGTGCTTGACTGAAAGGATAAGTGCAAGGGTAATGCCTCGGTTATTGCATTAGTGCATGAGTAGTGCCTGAGGGAATGTATGAGTGCATGGGTAGTGCCTGAGTGAATGGTTAAGTCCAAGATTAGTGCCTGAGTGATTGTGTGACTGCATGGGTAGTGCCTGGGTGATTGTATGAGTGCAAGTGTAGAGCCTGGCTGATTGGATGAGTGCATGGGTTGTGCCTGCATAAAAGGATGAGTGCAAGGGTAATGGCTGGGTCATTGGATGAGTGCAAGGGTAATGCCTGGGTACCAAGATGAGTGTATGGGTACTGCATGAGTGAATGGATCAGTGCAAATGAAGTGCCTGGGTCATTGGATGATTGCATGGGTACTGCATGAGTGAATGGATCAGTGCAAAGGAAGTGCCTGGGTCATTGGATGAGTGCATGGGTAGTTCCTGAGAGAATAGATGAGTGCATGGGCAGATCTACTGCCTGGGTGATTGGATGAGTGCATGGGTAGTGCCTGTGTGAAAGAAAGAATGCAAAGGTAATGCCTGGGTTATGCATGAGTTGTGCCTGAGAGAATGGATGAGTGCATGGGTAGTGCCTACATGAAAGGATGAGTGCCGGGCTGATTGGATGAGTGAATGGGCAGTGCATGAATAAATGGATGAGTGCATGGGTAGTGGTTAGATGAATATCTGAGTGCAGCAACACTGTCTGGCTGATTCTGTGAGTGCATAGATAGTAATGAATGAGTGTACAAGTAGCCCCTGTGTGATTGCCTGAGTGCATTTTTACTATCTTTCATTCAAGGAGTGGATGGGTAGTGGCTAGGTAATTCTATTAGGCCATATCTTTTCTATGTATGTATATGAGAAGTCATTGGATAGGGAGTTCAATACACACCTGTGTCCTGTATAATGAGGAGTAAATAACTTGCAATTAGTGCTCTATGCAGTTTTGTAAAAAGTAAGTGTGATACTGCTCCTTAGAAATATGATGATAGTTTTCAAATAGTGTAAAGGATCAACATCATTTATATTAGAAACAAATAACATATAATTAAATTTTAAACATTTTTCCATGGTTATTATGCATATTATATTATGTATTCTTACCTTTCTAGTAATTTAGATACATTACTCAGTAGAATAATTTTAGAGTAGTATTGTCCTAAACAGCATTAAAACTGTTTTCAAACTTCAACAGTAGCTACTGTAAAACAGAAGACGAAAAACTGTTATTTAATAATAATATATTATGGAAATTATAATATTATATTTTTAAGTTCACAACATACATTTAGAATTACATAACATTTTCAGTTTCCTTTTTTTCTGCTCTCAGATTTCACTTAACTTCACCATACACAGTGATATCAATGAAGTATCATCATTGAACAGCAAGGAAAAAAACAATCAAATGGATTGTACAAAAAAAAAAAAATCAACGTAGTACATCATTATCAATATGTGTAGCTATGCGTTTTTCTATCTACACTTTGTTAATTACTTCCTTCTTCTACATTAACTGTATTATTTATCTCAAATACATTTGCCAGAATATAGACTCTCATTTACATCTGGTACAATATAGACAATAAATATATAAACTATTTGCTTTCAAACACAATTTTCCAAATGTAATATGAATCAGTGCAAATAATAATCAAAACACTAAGGGGTCGATTCCGATCTCGCTCGGTATGCCCTCAAAGAGCCGCTCGTAGGCTTACCTTCCGAACGACACGTTCCGGCAGGCGGACCATCCGGGCAAGGAAGTACGATGCGCAAATGTGCTCAAAATCCGAACGAGCCGTACGCTCCAATGCCAGCTACAGTTCCCGTACGAGCCGGAACCGTAAACGCCGAATCGAGTCGCACGGAAGCAAATACACAGCAGTTTCTGGCCAGACAAGTACGATGCGCACTTCCTACGCGCCGAACGGGTCGCCACTTCCAGCACGTCACAGCATCCGGGAGAGCAGTATTACAGGCACGATTCGCGCTACAACACGATCCACTGCTACGAGACGGACCAACTAGCAGCGGGTACGAGACGGAGCAACAATCAGCGTGTACGAGACGAAGACAGCATGAATCCCATCGTGCAGGTCATCCCTGTACTGTACATCTATGACCGGATCAGGAACAGACGCCTACGTTGGAGACGATAAGTCAGACACCCACCACAGAAACAAACGACACGTACCCGCAATATTTCACACACACATAGGGATGTTGATATGCCGTACACTAGCAACAGCTCAACCATAGGGGCATGAAGCCCATCACTACCAGTACCCCTACCCATAGGGGGCTGGATGCCTAGCACTACCACTCAGTGCCCAGCCCATAGGGGCTGGATGCCTAGCACTAACAGTACCCCTACTCATAGGGGGCTGGATGCCTACCACTACCAGTACCCCCTACTCCCAGGATGCTGGATGACTATCACTACTACCACCCCCACTCATAGGGGGCTGGATGCACATCACCACCAGTACCCCCTACCCATAGGGGGCTGGATGCCTACCACTACCACCAGTGCCCAGCCCATAGGGGCTGGATGCCTAGCACTACCAGTACCCCCTACTCATAGGGGGCTGGATGCCTACCATGAACCAGTACCCCCTACTCCCAGGATGCTGGATGACTATCACTACTACCATCCCCACTCATACGGGGCTGGATGCACATCACCACCAGTACCCCCTACCCATAGGGGGCTGGATGCCTACCACTACCACCAGTGCCCAGCCCATAGGGGCTGGATGCCTAGCACTACCAGTACCCCCTACTCATAGGGGGCTGGATGCCTACCACTACCAGTACCCCCTACTCCCATGATGCTGGATGACCATCACTACTACCATCCCCACTCATAGGGGGCTGGATGCACATCACTACCAGTACCCCCACTCATAGGGGGCTGGATGCCTAGCACTACCAGTACCCCCTACCCATAGCGGGCTGGATGCCTACCACTACCACCAGTGCCCAGCCCATAGGGGCTGGATGCCTAGCACTACCAGTACCCCCTACTCATAGGGGGCTGGATGCCTACCACTACCAGTACCCCCTACTCCCATGATGCTGGATGACCATCACTACTACCATCCCCACTCATAGGGGGCTGGATGCACATCACTACCAGTACCCCCACTCATAGGGGGCTGGATGCCTAGCACTACCAGTACCCCCTACCTATAACGGGCTGGATGCCTACCACTACCACCAGTGCCCAGCCCATAGGGGCTGGATACCAACCTGTACTAGCAGTACCCACACACAGGATGGGGGATGCATAACACTACCAGCATCCACACACATAGGGTGAGTGTGTAGGCAAAACACACCACCCCTACCATCATGGCAATAGTGGGTTTCCCGTGTCAAATGCCTACAACAGTGAATCTGACAGTGAACAGACAATGTACCTCCCATCACATGTGTAGCCAAAAGCTGAGTGTGTGTTTCACTATTCAAGCATTACATGATCACTGTGGTAATGGGGTCTGGACCCCCACTCACCACAGTGACCAAAAGGCCAGTGTGGGGTGGGAAATCACAGCAGTCTATGCTCACTGTGGCAATGGGTTCTAAACCCCCCATCAGTACAGTGACCAAAATGTAAGTCTGGGGTTCAAAACTACAGCAGTCCATGATCATTGTGGAAATGGGGTCTAAACCCCCACTCACCACACTGAGCAAAATGTGAATGTGGGGTTTAAAAGTACAGCACATTTTGCACATTGTGGTAATGGGATCTAAACCCCCACACACCACAGTGAGCAAAATGTGAATGTGGGGTTCAAAAGTACAGCACATTTTGCACATTGTGGTAATGGGGTCTAAACCTCCACACACCACAGTGAGCTAAAGGTGAGTGTTGTCATGAAAAAAGTTGCAACTGCCAAACAGCATGTATGATTCCTGGTCCCAAAACCACAAGCACGTTTGAGCCAAAGTAGTGGTTGTGTCCCATACAGACACAGATGTGGTGAGGCAAAGATTGCAGTGCAACAAAAACACCCTCTGCAATGTGCAGACAAGCATCGCCCATGGGGGCTGAGAATGCCTCCAGTGTCCAATTGGACAATGTCAGAAGTGGCCAACATAATGCAAACATACATACCTGAACAAACACATACACAAACTAAGCATTCCGTGGATGCTGCAGCTGTTAGGTCACAAAGTCCCAGACCATGGCAGTTATGGGACATACCAAACATGATGAATGTGCACACTGATGAGGCAAGAGTCCCAGGGACAGTAGGGAAGAATCTCCAACCAACATCCACCCAATGGCCCACAAAACACATACCAATGCAGTGCTGCAGATGCACAGACACAGCCAGCCAGACTCACACTGCATATCAAACACAACGTGTGTGTGTGTGTCAGTGTCCCCAGGGTACTACACAACACATGAAGGGGGCAGAACTGCAATCACACAGATGTGTACACAGTGACAAACTAAAGAAGCTCATTAATTCGGCACACCTTTGTGGTCAATCACACATTGTAAGATGAGTGGGATCCCAACAGATCAATGTGACACAAGCTGGGCGGAACATCAACCAATACAGCAAGAGACACAACCACCACAGCACTACCCTCAGGGACCCCACAATGTGGTGACACTAGCATGCATAGTAATTCCCTGTGATGACAAATGTAGATGTTGCACATACTGTGAAGCACAGTCACCTGTGCACACTGGGTCATGAGTCCTGACCAACAAACTACCATCACACAAACAGAAACCACAGGGCATGGCCTGTAATGCAAGGCCCAAATGGAGGTAGGGGCCTAGCTACAACACAACTCACATTTGGCCACTCCAAACACCACACACCTGGATCTGCATAAATGTACTTTAGTGAAGCCCACATAGACTGGTGACACTGCACCTGCACCCATGACAATCCCAGGGGCGGGGGTGGGGATCTAAGGTACCCATCATTCATCACACGTGCCCAGTCAACAACCCTCGTGAATGTCTGACACACTGCACAGTATGCAGGACATTGCATGAGCTGAAATGTACTAGAATTATTGGGATCCCTGCCACAGTCACACACCAATTAAGAACCCAAGGAGAACCATATTGAACACATGCTGACACCTTCCAACATTGCACCACTGTACCTGAGGAGTGGGAGCAGTCACACAAACATACACGTGTCACAATCACTGAAAGATACCACATAGTCATAACAACATGATGGCAGAAACACAAAATGGTCTTGGGGAATCCTGAATGTGTCCCACGTGCGTTTGCCCACATCCCAGGACCTCACAACAAACACACCAAGGGATGACACTAGGGGTGGGCAATGAACTCCGCTAACGGAGCTTGCGGAGAATTGTGATCTACGCATTCCATTTAAAACACGGAATTCAAGCACAAACTCCATCCCTCCACGTAGTGGAATCAGCTACTAAACTGCACCCCCAAATGCTTTGATAAAGCAATTTTACATGCTAAAAAGCATATAACCAATTCACAAAAGTAAACTTTGAAATTAATATCAGCCAATGAGAGAGGTGATGATTTTGGGATCCCCCCTAACCTAGGAGGAGGACCAAGCAGATGCCTTGAACACAAAGAGCACATCATGCTGAACGATTCAGTGGTGCTCCCATCCTGTTAGGACCACCCCAAGCACAGTTATGGGCAAAAATACAATCCCAACCAAAGGCCCTGCAAAGCATTATGGGATGAGATTAGCAGATGGCAGTGAATATTATAGTATCCAGTATCAAAATAATTCTACAAAGAGCTGCAGTTTAACTCGTCGTTACTAGGTGTCCCTCACGAGTCAAATGCAAAAGCATTGAAATTATTACATCAAGCTGCAGTTCCACTAGTCGTTACTAGATGTCCCTCACGAGTCAAATGCAAAAGCATTAAAACCCTTTCATGAAGCTGCAGTTCCACTAGTCGTTACTAGGTGTCCCTCACGAGTCAAATGCAAAAGCATTGAAACCCTGAGCTGAGAGCTAATACTATAAATTCTACAAAGAGCTGAACTGCAGCTTCATGAAAGGGTTTCAATGCTTTTGCATTTGACTCGTGAGGGACATCTAGTAACGACTAGTGGAACTGCAGCTTGATGTAATAATTTCAATGCTTTTGCATTTGACTCGTGAGGGACACCTAGTAACGACGAGTTGAACTGCAGCTCTTTGTAGAATTATTTTGATATTGGATACTATAATATTCACTGCCCACTGCTAATCTCGTCCCATAATGCTTTGCAGGGCCTTTGGTTGGGATTGTATTTTTGCCCATAACTGTGCTTGGGGTGGTCCTAAGAGGATGGGACCACCACCGAATCGTTCAGCAAGATGTGCTCTTTGTTTTCAAGGCATCTGCTTGGTTTTCGCCCTAGGTTAGGGAGGATCTCAAAATCATCACCTCTCTCACTGCTTGCTAAGTTTTCATTTTCACTGTTGTGAAATGACTATATGCATTTTAGCATGTAAAGACAGAGATACTTGTTATTTTATCTAAAATATATGAGGTCTCTGTTAATTAAGTGAGAAGCGGAGCGTAGTTGCGGAATTCACAGAGTTATTGTTCAACTTCGTGGAATTCCGCGTAGTACTCCGCCCACCCTTAGATGACATCCTAATGACCAGTAGTTAGCCATGTACCAACAGCCAAGAAAACCCTGTCCCAAGCTGTGAGATGAACACAGGACAACTCAGCAAGCACCACAAACTGGAACATCTGTAGGGAATACAGCCTGTGTAGTAAAAAGGAATGGAAGAGAACACACACAGACATGCTCACAGAACACACACCATGGTCTCAGGCAATGTCACGGAATAACACACTGCCATGAGGTGACTCCACTCCTGTGGAAGGTCAGCTGTGCCAAACGTTGTCTATGCAGGGCTCTGTCATGTCACCATAAAACTTGGTCACTGAGCCAACATTTACAACACAATGAAGGCTCTGGTCACATCAGCCTGTGTATGGGAGTGCCCCTCAAGTCATCTGCACATACTCAATACACATGTTTAGCAAGTTGCACTGATGACACAGTAGACTTCCACATCATTGATGCGCAAACCTGCATGTCCAGTGGAGATGGGCCCACAGTCAGGGAGATTGACAAATTTAACAATGTTGAGCCCAACAGATGTGCATGACTGTAAGCCACAAATGTCATCTGGCAAATGAAAGATGAAAATCCCTGTGCCAAATTTGGTAATCATGACACACTCAGATTGCTGCAAAGGATGACATGGATACAGACCACAATTGGACACATATCCCATGGGCCACATGGAGTCCATCACACCAACACTTCACTTTCCTGATTTCAACAACAGTATTACAACAGCAAATGCATGATAATACTCATCAACATCATGTACATCAAAAGCAAAACCACTAGATACCAATAGAGGCTTTATTAAGCAATTTTAACTTTTAAACTGTGAAGTCCAAAGTAAACAAAGGCCAATGGCCAGTCCATTCACATAGTCCAAACAGGGTGAAATGTGACAAATATCAACCATTGCTTGCCTGCACTGCTACCGACAGGGGACATTCCCCCTTTGAGGGGCATACATATGGGCCGGCCAGGCACCCCAGGGACAGATCAGGGGATAGCAGAATGAGGCAGGGGAGGGGTGGTGGGTGCAGGAGTGTCACTGGCAACTGCAGTGGAGGTGTCTGATACAGTGGGCGCCGTCACCACTGCAGGGCTCAGGCCAGATGTGGTGGGTGCCGGCACAAATGCAGTTGGCAGGTCAGATGTAGTGGACGGGGTCTCCACTGCAGTGCCCAAGTCAGACGGGGTGGATGTGGACTCCACTGCAGTGCCAATCTCCGAAGGAGTGGAATGGGGTGCAGATGAGGTGGCCAGGACAGAGGGGGGGACACGGTCTCCACACCAGTGGCAGAAACAAGCTGAGCGTGTGGGGTGGGGGTGGAAGTGCATGTGCCAGGGGGGGGGCCTGATCATTTTGGTGATGTAGTATCGGTGTGTGTGGGAACCTGGGGCAGGGTGTGGCGGGGGAACCTGTGGAGTGGTGGCCTGGAGGATGGAGACTGTGTGGTGGAACTGTGTGATTTTGGTGGGGTCTTGCTCTTCCTGGTCCAGGGGGATTTGCGTATGGGGCCTCAGTGTTCCTGCGCCTGGGGGAGGGTGTCCGTGTGGCAGAGGAACTCCCCTCTGTGTGTGGTGACTTCCTCTTCCCCTTGTGAGTAGGATCAGATGGATCTGTGGGGAAGAGGCCAAGGTCACAGAGGAAGAGCTTCTGGGAAGGGGGGGTTGCAGGTGAGGCAAGGGAAGGGGTTTTGGAGGGAGAGGTATCGAAGGACTGCGGAGTGCTCATGGATGCCTGGGTGTGTGTCTGGGCCCCATCCCCTGTGTGTGTGGTATCAGTCCCCTGAGTGTGCGTGCGTGTGCGTTGGGATTTGGGCTTGCGTGGCCGTGTGCTGCTCGTGTCTGTGGTGGTGCTTGCCTGTGCCGGTGTGTGTGTGTTGGACAGGTAGGGTAGTGGGGATTGTGGATGGGGCAGAGGTAGGAGGGGTGAGGGACTGTTGGAGGAGGGACACTGCTGCTGTCAGTGAGGAGGCCATGGACTGATTGGTCCTCTGTAGGGCAGACATGTTAGATGAGATGCCCTCCATGTAGGACACCAGTTGCGTCAACAGACTGGTGTGAGCATGGAGGACACTCAGCACAGATGTCTGCCCTACATGGAGCCGCTTAAGCAAGTCCACAGACTCCACACTCAGGGCAGCAGGGGAGACAGGGGCAGGGGGTGCGGTTCCTGGCACAAAGGAGACATGGGCCCCAACACAGGACCCTCCACGGACCTCAGGGATGGGAGCAGATGGGAGGGTGGTGATGCTGGTGGTGGTGGCGGGGACAGACTTGCTAGCTGGTGTCTGGTGGCTGCTGACACCCGCCTCCATAAGGGAGTCATCATCCGAGCTGCTGTGTTCCTCAGCTGAGGTGGATGGCGCTGAGGTCTCCTCGGTGTGGTTCCCCTCACCCTCCGTGCCACTGGGTTCCTCCGACTCCTCGGCAGCTGACCCAGTCTGGCTCTGCGGCTCCTCCTGGTCCGTGGAGCTGTCTCCTCCTGTGGCCGTAGATGTATCTGCAAACAATCATGAAAAACAGATCCACATCAGTCACCTGTATTGACCTGACACCCCACAGTAAGTACAGCACATTACAGATCAAGCCTTGGCATCAGTTGCTAAACATTGCAAAAAGTGCTGACACATATTTGAACTAGCCACTTGTCGGCCTGCCACTCAACCATGCCCCTCATATCCCTCATATCCATGGAGCCATCTATGTGGTGCATGTAGGATGGCAACAATCATGTGTGCACACATGCACCACATAGACCGTTGTCCAACTTCCAAGAGTTAAGATTGAAATGTGTCACTACACACATGTCCCTTCTCCTGCCAGTTACTCAGTACATGTGTCAGGGAAAGGGATGGGCAGAGTCATTGTCGATATAATGGTTTGTCACTCATCACCAGACACCATGATGGCGTCATGTCTTGATAGTCAATGTTACAATGGGGTGCATGCATGACATCTCACAATACTGCAGGATACACCTTTGCAAGTGGTATGCCATGGCACAGCCATGTCTGGCAAATCAGTCATCACTGGCTCCTGTCACAGGGGCAGTGCATACCAAAAACAGCAGTCTGCACTGTGCCACCATCATGGATGTTTTGGGAATGCAAGCTCGGTAGCTGTCAAGTGCACATGTTCACCCCCTGCTACCCACATCATTAGGACTCTGATGCACCCACGTCATTCACATGTGACATCTGAGTAAGTGCAAACACAACTCTGTACACATGTACACATCACAGGCTGATGAGAACGATAATGAGCTGCTTGCACTTGAATGTTGAAATGACCATTGGGCACACTCAAGTCATGATACACCTATGTTTTACCCCATGTGCAGATTCAACAGCCACATCTCAGATGGCTGCACACCCCAGACTGTGTCACACTCCAGTAGTCCGAAAAGCTAGGCCAGTCCACAATGACACAGAGGCAGACACCTGAGTGCACATTACACAATGTCCAACATGTTGGATGACACACAGGAGTAGGAGAGCAGAATGCTAATTATTGCCGGAGAGGGTATACCTGTCCTGGTCCCTGTGCAACATGGGATTACCCTGAACACTAGGCAGGTGGCTATGCATGTGTGACACACATGATGTACATTCTTCTGTGGCCCCAACATTGGTCTCACCTGCTGCATGGGTGTGTTGTAAATACCCCAGACACATGTGGTGAGTCAGATCAGCAGTTGGACACATATAAATGGACCACACACAGTACATGTCAGATTTTGCCAAATGTGTAACCAATTGACCCAGTCATGAAGCCCACAACAAAGTCCCTGTAGCAGATGCTGTCCCCAACTTTAACCTTAGTTAACAGGAAGGACACAGAACCCAAGTGACAGAAGTCACAGACTGAAAGGGCCACACCTGTGTATCAGATGAGGATGGGGCATAACACAATTGAGGAACATGACTCTTGTTGTAGCAAACAGACGCACTGTGGTAGTGTAACCAGCCTAAAGGAGTGCAAACAGCATGTGAGACAAAGGTCACAGAAAAGGCTAGCACTTACCCCCTCCTTGCTGCTGTCCGGCCTTCAACTGCCCATCCAGGTCAGGGAAGACCACCGCCAGAATCCGGAGCATGTGGGGTGTCAGGGGCCGTCGTCCACCCCTCCTGCGAGGAGGCGACAGCTTCAGCTGGACCCTTGCGATCCGCCGGGTCCAGCCACGAAGGTCCTGCCACCTCTTCTGGCAGTTGCGGATGCGGCACCTGTAGACCCCCACAGATCGTACTTCCCGGGCGATGGTCAGCCAGATATCCTGCTTCTGATAGGCATCAACCTGTGAGGATGACAAAGCTAGAAGAGCATCACTACACATGCAACATATTTGTGCATCACTCAGTTGGAAATACATGTCTCTATCACAGGGGCACAAGATGTACACAGGTAGTGCAACCATGGTAATGGACAGTTGTCCAGCAGTTACAACATGCAAACATTGCCTGGGAATGACAAACTACTCAATTTGCACTCTGTCAGCACAGTACCTGTTCAGTACATATAACTACACACTTTGGGGGTGACAACTACTCAGTGAGCATGCTAGCCACTGGTGTACACAATGCTAGTACTGCTAGTCAGACAACATGCACAATGAGAAAGGATGTGGTTTGCACACTCACCTGCTCTCCTGGTTTCCCATACAGCTTGCTGTACTGTGGAAGGAGGCTGTCCAGCAGGGCCTGGTTCTCCTCCTCTGTGAAGCCTGGGGCCCTCTCCACAGTACGTGCGATTCTTGAAGCCAGAGGATGCAGAGACAGCAGCAGTGGTAGCAGAGAGATGTCAATCTGTAGCATGTAGTGCAGGCAAGTGAGCTCTCAGGGCCACAGACAGCCTTATATCTGTGCTGCAGAGTCAGAATCTGTCCCATGCGTACAATGCAATAGGTCCGACACGTTTGCATCTAATGAATCTGGCCAATCCATGGAATTGCACAAGTCGTACACGCCTTCCGCATCGTTTAAAATTTCAACTTCAGAACACCATTGAAATTGCAACATTGTTGTAGTGAGCAAACTGAATTTTCGGCTCACGATTCGTACAAGTTTCGAATCCGCGTCCGTCTCCATGACAGGCCATAGCCAATACGTGCACAGGGCTCGGTACCTAACTGTACAACACGTATTTTGAAAAACAACACGCACCCGTATCCATGATAGTCAATAGCCAATGCGTACGTACGGCTCGGTCCCTGGGTGTACGACGCGTCTTTTGAAAACTCACCCGCGTTCTCCCCATTACAATCTCTGGTCCAGGCATGCGCACGGATCGGTCTCGAAGTGTACGACGCGTCTGTGATAAAGTCACCCGCGTCTCTCCCCATTACAATCTATGGTCCAGGCATGCGCACGGATCGGTCTCGAAGTGTACGACGCATCTGTGATAAAGTCACCCGCTTCTCTCCCCATTACAATCAATGGGCCAGGCATGCGCACGGATCGGTCTCGTACTGTACGACGCGTCTTTCCTGAAGTCACCCGCGTCTGCCACTGTTGGTGTCACTGGCTAACGGATGCCACCCACTGTTACTTGCCAGGGAATCAGGTGCACACCTACAACACCACAGCCTGTGACACAGTGTATCCAAAGGCATGTAAGGCTGCATTACCTGTGTGTGTATGGGGGTCAACATATGATTTGTTGTGTAGCACTTTGTGGCAGCCACTCCCAGACTGTGCAAGGGTTCATGGGGACAGCTTCCTTTGTGTGTTCATGCACATTACCACTGTAATAGACAACTGTACAGTTCAGAGCTTGAGGCATGTACACAGTTCCAGGGGGACTTTGTGTATGACATGTTACATACACCCTGACTCTTAGGTGGGATGGTATGTGTGTCACAGGGTGTTCCAGTGCCACAATTGTGATGTACATCCACAGTCTGTGCGCATATTGTGTTTCAGATGTCTCAGATTCCATGTGCCCAATGGTAAACAGTCTCCACATCCATGTGGTTTGTGCATGCACATTGATGTTGTGTCTGTGTGTCACAGATGTCCATGTAAGTCCTGCAGAGACATCAGGGGCCACTTCCTGTGGGAGTCATGGGCGTGTAGTGGCGTGTACATGATACGCCACATCATGCCAGTGTCCGTGTGGCAATACAAGGTCCCTGAGTATCTGCCTGTCAAGGAGCTGTGATGCAGGGAAGACATCTGTCCTCACTTGTCACTGTGGTGTGTGTTTGGTATGTGACATCAGTACAGATGTACTGTGACACAGCCCATTGAGTTGACACAGCACAACATGGAACTTGTTGTGTACACATGTTGAGATGAGATGTGAGATGATGGGCATGTAGGTGACATATGTGTCCATACACAACAGCACACACATAAAGCACTTGTGTCTTTTTATGATGTATCATGTGAAATTTAGCATGGTCAGTGCCACATAGGTAGGGGAACTTACTATCTTTCTTTGCTCACCTATGTACTGCAGGAGACCAGCTGTCCATAGACCATTCCCTGACCTTGCTACCATGGTTGAACGTGACTGCATCCGACGGTACCGCTTCACCAGGCCACTGATTGAGGATTTGGCGGAGCAGTTGGCCCCACATTTGCAACCAGGCCGGCCATACCCTACAGTGCTGACCCCCAAGGTGAAGGTGATGGCAGCCCTACACTTCTTTGCCACCGGTACCTTTCAATACACTGTGGCGTCTGCTGGTGGGATGTCACAGACTATGTTCAGCCTTGTGCTTCGCGATGTGTTGGAGGCAATGTTAACTTTCCTGAACCTCTACATCCATTTCCCTAACCCACAACAACTCACTGACATCAAGAGTGACTTCTATGCACTGGGGAGGATGCCACATGTCATCGGCTCCATTGATGGGACACATGTGGCTTTGGTACCACCACAGGCACATGAGCTGCCATACCGGAACAGGAAACATTTCCATTCAATTAATGCTCTGGTGGTATGTCTGGCGGACATGTCTATTTCACATGTGTGTGCACGATTCCCCGGTTCTGCGCACGATGCGTACATCATGAGGATTAGTCGCATCCCGAGGATGATGGCACAGATGCAGAACCAGCGTGCCTGGCTTGTCGGTGTGTACTGACTGTTTGACATTGTGTGTGTTTGGCAATGTTGTTTTCCACGCTCTTTTCAAACTCAGCTAATGTGCAATTGTCTGTATGTAGGTGACTCCGGATACCCCAACATGCCGTGGTTGCTGACACCCCTCAGGAACCCTGTGATACCAGCAGAGATGCGCTACAATGAGGCACATGTTCGGACCAGGAGAGTGATTGAGCGGACATTTGGTCTCCTGAAATGCCGCTTCCGCTGCCTGGACAAGACAGGAGGGGCCCTCCCATACGCACCTGCTAAGGTGTGCAAAATCATCATAGTCTGCTGCATGCTACACAACCTGGCAGTGAGGAAGGAGTTGCCTCTCATCCCGGATGACGATGACCAACATCCGCCACCTGTGGAGGATCCTGGCCTGGGCCACGATGCCAGTGATGATGATGATGATGAGGGTGATGACCGCACACAGCTCATCAACAACTTTTTCGCATGAATGTGAGTATACAGGGATGTTTTGCCAATGTATTGTGTTTGCCTGATATGTGTTGGTGGTGCTCAGTTGCTGTGTGAGTGTGGCTGTGTGCTACTTGACTGGATGCGTGCAGTGATGTGTCCTTTCAGGTAGTCTGTACTCCTCAACGTGTTGACATGATTACGTGGTTTTGTGTGGGTATCTTGTGACATGTTTCGGGCATGTGTATTGCTGTTCTATCGTGTTCTTCTGTCCTTCACAGGGTACTTTGGCTGTTTGGTCAACTCTGACCCCCGACTCCCAGAATCCAGTTCCAGGGTGGAAGTAGTCGTCTACCAACAAGTGATGTGCCACACACCCCTGGACTTTAATTATTCCACACTTGGTGACTGTGTGGCCACTGTCACGTGGGATTACCTTGCATCTGTGGTGGCATCAACATGTTGCAAATGTGTAATCAACCTGTGCTTCACTTTGGGATGTGCGTTGTCGGTCTCCACACATCCAACATTCATTTGCATGCTGTACCTGTGGGCATCTTGCCACAGACTCAAGAAGGGTGTTGTGTATATGCATCCCACTGCATTCTCTGTTCACATAAGTTAGGACGATGAGTTAGATGGGCATGGTAAGTATGTGTTGTGTTGACGTAGTGGGGTGTCTACCTCATATGTGTCACATCACCATGACTCACATGACTGTGTTTACATAGCTGTAGTAGTTCACATGCACAGACATCTTTTCACAGGTCATCCTCTCAATAACACAAACCAAGTTTCAGTCACAACAGAGGCATGTATTGTGTTATAGTGAATTTATTTACATGCATGTGTTTGTAAGTTATACGTAAGTGAATGTGCTGTACAGTGTAATAGGAATCCAAAGCTCACAGTGCAGTTGGTAGTGTTGATTGATGAAATTTCTAGAGTAAAGTCCACAGTCCTTTGGAACATTGGTCCAACTTAGACCCTCCATCACATGTGTGGGAGTTTAGCGACAGTCAACAAGGTGAACGCTTTGCACACATTGGATGATGTCTAGAACAGGTAGTCACGTCCTGGTGGGTATGCATGGCCATCTGCCTCTTAGTTGTCCTTCTTCGGACGACCCCTCTTCTTATTCTCAGGGGGACCCTCAAGTGCAGGCTGCTTCGGTGCAGAGGACTCTCTGCCAGAATCCACCTCCCTCCCTGTGGCAGTTGCTGATGTAGTGGCAACTGATGTAGTGGGCACACAGGGAGGTGTGGTCATGTTGTTGGCTATCTGGCGGAGGCATGTCAGTATGTCCCTATGCACGGCCGTGAGTTCATCAATTGTGTCCATTTTGGACTCCATCCGGGTCATGTGGGAGTCCATTCTGGCATGATGTGCAGCCTGCTGCTGTTGCATGTCCCTGAGGATCCCCACAACCTGGCCAAATCCTCCGGTGCTTTCCTGGTACGCATCGATGATGCGTCCCAACTGCGGATCTTCCTGCAGTCCAGCCCCATCTGCAGGCCGTGGCCTCACCCTGACCACCCTCACACCACCCCTGCCCACACGGGCAGGACCTGCCCTGGCAGCCACAGGCGACACTGGGCCCCTGTCTGTGTTGGCACTGGTGTTGTTGTCCGTCAGCTCCTGGGTGCCCTGTGTACCTGTGCCGTCGTTGTCCTGTTGCCTTGGTCTGGCTGTGTTGGCAGGGGGGATTGAGGTGTTTGCAGGTGGTCCAGGAGTGGTGGCAGGGTGTGCTGATGTTGCAGCTGCTGGGGCTGGGAGCGGGGCCACACCGGAGGTGCCAGGTTGTTCATCCTCATCCGAAGAGGACATAGAGGCATCCACACCGGGGAGGTCAGGGTCATCCCGAGTCTGGGGCTGGGATTCGTCTTCTGTTCTTGCTGGGTCCCCAGCATCCCCTGTGGGTGTAAGAGACACACAATGTATGTAATGTTTCTGCACACATCAACGGTTCACACACATTAGTTGCCACTGCACATCATGATGAGTGTATTTACATTGCATTGTCCTACATTGTCAGTGACGGGTGTCTATTTTGGTTTAGCACAATGTCATTTGATGCTTGAGCAATTTGATGGGCACGTAGGGCTGTGTGCATGAACATCTCATTTCATGATTGTTTGACTGTACATAGGCATTGCTACTCATGTGCCCTCATGTGCCTGACACAGGTGTGTCCCTCCTCTCAACATTCGTACTTTAACAATGACATACATGCACTTCCACTTGCAATGTGTAGCACGTTTGGACGTTGTGTGCTGGCATTTGTGCTTGTATTTGTGAGTAACATTGTTGTGTCTGAACAACATGGTCACAGTACGGTATGGCTGCATTCACTGTGGAGATACTATTTTGTTGTGTGTGTCCCTAGTTCACATATCATTTCACACATTGGATGGTGTTATCCGTAGCTGATGATGTTGGGGCAGAGTTCTGTGCGTGAAGATGTCATTTATGTGGTCAATGTCCTCCATGGTAAGGGGTATTTACAACGGCAGATCGCAGACTATCCCATGCTCATGAGAGAGGGCCAGAGGTTTGTGTGTTTGACTTATGCTGCTGTGAGTTGTATGCCTACTCCTGCCCAGGCCAGGATACTCCTTGTGTTGCAAGTGTCAATGACAGTGAGGGGAGTGTTGTGTGAGGGATGCAATCGAAGCTGCACGATGTAGGAGTGGAATGCAGATCACCACAGTGCCTTGTGTAAATGACACCATGCTACGGTGTCAGTTATGTTGCTGTGGCCGTTCCATTCACTATCATGTGTCACCTGTGAATGGTGTATATGTGGTTTGGGGTGTGGCTTTTGGTATGTGCTATGCCTACTCCTCCCCAATTGTCATAGAGGGCACACACCTTCACAACCAGGCCAGGGGCACCCCTGCCACACTGCAGGCCCAGACAGTGAGAGGATACATACAGTTGCGATGGCTGTCAGTGTGAAGGGGTTTGAGGGGGCAAGTGCATTGGTGTGACTTGCAGCCAATTCATACGTCTGGCCAATGTGTCAGGCATCTCGCCTGGGCATTTACTTTTTGTGTGAGTGGTCCCAAGGGGTGTATTTGTTCCTGCTGTGGATGTGTGTGTATTTGCGGGATTGCTGGTATTTGGTGTACTTGCAGGCCCACCTTCTCCCACAGGGGCCAGCTAATCCCCCCTGTAGGAGGCTTCCATTGCAGGGAGTCCAAGTTAAAGTTCTGGATGTCAGACAGTGGTGTCCTGTTGTTTGTTGGAGCACAAGTCCCAGCAGGGCCTTGTGGTCCCCACAGCAGGGCCCAGCGTCAGCCATCTTGGCAGTACTTTCCCACTCCCTGTGGGGTGAGCATGGTTCAGGGTGGGCTTGATGGGCCATGTGGGAGGAGGAGTATTGGCTGTGACTACGACTCCCATCATGCTATCTGATACACCCACCTTCCCAGAATCCCCAACCTTCCCTCCTGTGACTCAGCTTCCCTGTGAGGTAGTGTAACAGTGCTGTCAAGATGGCTGACAGTGGTGTACTGGTGTTTGTATGAGCAGTACTCCCAACAGGGCCTTGTGCTCCCCACAGCAGAGCCCAGCGTCAGCCATCTTGGCAGTACTTTCCCACTCCCTGTGGGGTGAGCATGGTTCAGGGTGGGCTTGATGGGCCATGTGGGAGGAGGAGTATTGGCTGTGACTACGACTCCCATCATGCTATCTGATACACCCACCTTCCCAGAATCCCTGACCTTCCTTCCTGTGACTCAGCTTCCCTGTGAGGTGGTGTAACAGTGCTGTCAAGATGGCTGACAGTGGTGTCCTGGTGTTTGTATGAGCAGTACTCCCAACAGGGCCTTGTGCTCCCCACAGCAGAGCACAGCGTCAGCCATCTTGGCAGTACTTTCCCACTCCCTGTGAGGTGAACATAGTTCAGGGTGGACTTGATGGACCATGTGTGAGGGGGTCTGGTGTCTGTGACTACAACTCCCATCAAGCTTTTGGCTACACCCACCCTCCCAGCATCCCTGACCTTCCTTCCTGTGACTCAGCTTTCCTGTGAGGTGGTGTAACAGTGCTGTCAAGATGGCTGACAGGGGTGTCCTGGTGTTTGTATTAGCAGTACTCCCAACAGGGCCTTGTGCTCCCCACAGCAGAGCCCAGCGTCAGCCATCTTGGCAGTACTTTCCCACTCCCTGTGAGGTGAACATAGTTCAGGGTGGACTTGATGGACCATGTGTGAGGGGGTCTGGTGTCTGACTACAACTCCCATCAAGCTTTTGGCTACACCCACCCTCCCAGCATCCCTTACCTTCCTTCCTGTGACTCAGCTTCCCTGTGAGGTGGTGTAACAGTGCTGTCAAGATGGCTGACAGGGGTGTCCTGGTGTTTGTATGAGCAGTACTCCCAACAGGGCCTTGTGCTCCCCACAGCAGAGCCCAGCGTCAGCCATCTTGGCAGTACTTTCCCACTCCCTGTGAGGTGAACATAGTTCATGGTGGACTTGATGGACCATGTGTGAGGGGGTCTGGTGTCTGTGACTACAACTCCCATCAAGCTTTTGGCTACACCCACCCTCCCAGCATCCCTGACCTTCCTTCCTGTGACTCAGCTTTCCTGTGAGGTGGTGTAACAGTGCTGTCAAGATGGCTGACAGGGGTGTCCTGGTGTTTGTATTAGCAGTACTCCCAACAGGGCCTTGTGCTCCCCACAGCAGAGCCCAGCGTCAGCCATCTTGGCAGTACTTTCCCACTCCCTGTGAGGTGAACATAGTTCAGGGTGGACTTGATGGACCATGTGTGAGGGGGTCTGGTGTCTGACTACAACTCCCATCAAGCTTTTGGATACACCCACCCTCCCAGCATCCCTTACCTTCCTTCCTGTGACTCAGCTTCCCTGTGAGGTGGTGTAACAGTGCTGTCAAGATGGCTGACAGGGGTGTCCTGGTGTTTGTATGAGCAGTACTCCCAACAGGGCCTTGTTCTCCCCACAGCAGAGCCCAGCGTCAGCCATCTTGGCAGTACTTTCCCACTCCCTGTGAGGTGAACATAGTTCAGGGTGGACTTGATGGACCATGTGTGAGGGGGTCTGGTGTCTGTGACTACAACTCCCATCAAGCTTTTGGCTACACCCACCCTCCCAGCATCCCTGACCTTCCTTCCTGTGACTCAGCTTCCCTGTGAGGTGGTGTAACAGTGCTGGCAAGATGGCTGACAGTGTTTGTTGGTGTTTAGGGCCAATGCCTTGCTGTATTTGTTGTTAGGTTTTTACATGTTATGACCTAGTTCGATATTACTCTGAGATAGCAGTTGTTGCGTTTGTGTAACTGGCATACACATCACAGAATTACATTTTTTCGGGCTTACTTTGGATTTGCAGATGCTACTTGGTTTCAATGTCCCCTTGGCAGTGATGTGTGTGTGTTGCCACACAATATTGACTAGATTGGTTGTGTACTCACCAGGCTCTGGTATTCCTGTTAATCCATGGATGCCCTCCGGTGGGAGTATGGTCCGCACTTTCTCCTCCCAGGACGTGAAGTATGTTGGTTTTGCAGGAGGGCCACTGCCAGTGTGCTGGCTCAAGGCATGGTCTCTGCCTATGAGCTTCTTGACCCTCCTGCGCACATCATAATACCTGTTCTGGATGTCATCCTTTGTGCGCAGGCAAGGTGCTTGTGCGTTCACCTTGTCGACGATCCTCTCCCACATCTTTGTTTTCTGTGACATGGGGGTCTGTTGGACCAAGGTTCCAAATAAATGTGGCTCTACTCGGAGTATTTCATCAACCAGGACTACCAACTCACTATCTGTGAACTTTGGATTCTTCTTTGGGGGCATGGTGCTGGGTGGTTGTGGTGGTTGATGTGTGTGTGAGGGTGTAAGTGAGGGTGAGTGGGTGTCAGTTTCTCTTGCTTGTTGCGAGTGTGTTTAGGAGGTGGTAATGGTGTAGATGTTGTGTGGTGGGTGAGGTGTGGGTGTTGCTCAGAGTGCAGTGTAGTTGTCTCCTCTGCTGTCATGTGTTTGAAAATAGCAAAGGATCATGGGAGTGGATTTGGGCCTTTATGTAGGTGGAGTTGTGGGTGTGTCTTAGTTCCATGTTTTTTTAAATTTTTATTTATTGGCTTTGTCATTGCTTGTTTGGTCCTTTTTTGGTCTTTTTTCCTTAGGTTTTGGTGGGCGTGATGGAGACGTTCATTTGACCGGGACGGACGCTGCCAGTGGCTCTTGCAGGGTAATCCGAATCTGTCACACTGTCATTCTGCTGTGTTTCTTCGTTGGCGAACGAGTTGGACGCAAAGGAGTCTACTGTTTGGTAGTCACTGTTTTCTGTACGTCTCGGTCTTCCGGATTGTGCTCCGTGCGAGTCGGTCTCGTTTTACACGCATTGCATCGTATTACGCGGGTCGTACAGCCCGGGTCCGTGTCGGTCGCGTCCATTCCTGATGCGTGTCGGTGGGTACGGTTCCAGGTCTGTTTACTGGCGAATCACTGTTTCCCGTTCGGTTCGGTCGTGCGGCTTGTGTTCCGTACGAGTCGCTTGTAATTCACACGCATTGCATCGTACTGCGCGGGTCGTACGGCGCCGGAACATGTCGGTCGGTCTCCATTCCAGGTCCGTGTCTGTCGGTACGGTTTCCGATCGGAATCGGCCCCTAATTATTAATACTAATAGTTTTCAGGGCTGTCTACCTTCTGTTCACATCTTTCCAATAGGCCGAATGATGTACTCAAAACTTTGGCTGCAAAAATAACAAAGATGAATTTGGTAATTCATAAGGCAATCTAGGTTTGAATTCCAAGTGGGCATCATTGCAATGAATGAATGAATGAATGAATGGACACTTGTAAAGCGCATGGCTACCCGGAAGCATCCCAGCGCTGAAGCAGTAACCAGAGAACCGAAAAAACTAAGGGAAGAGCCACGTCTTGAGTTGTTTTCGGAATGCCAGATGGTTAAGTTCACTCCGAAGGTCCAACGGAATGGAGTTCCATAGTCTGGAGGCATTAAACGAAAAAAGCCGTCCGCCACTTCTGGCCTTCTTAATCCTGGGGACTACTGCCAGATGGAGTCTATCTGAGCGGAGTTTCCTATTCGCCCTGTAGGGGCGAATCATGCCGTTGTTGATAAGGGGTCCGCTCCCCACAAGCGCCTTATGGGCTATGCAGAGTGCCTTAAATTAATTCTCTGTTCCACCGGAAGCCAGTGGAGAGAGCGCAACGCAGGCTTTGCTGAGCACCTGATGGGAGTCTCCGTAAGAAGCCTAGCTGCGCAATTTTGAATAACTTGAAGCTTTGCGGTTACTGACTTTGGGGCTCCCAGGTAAAGGGCATTTCCGTAGTCAATCCTCGACAAAATCAGCGCCTGGATCAGTATCTTTTTTGCAGGGAGGGTAAGAGGGGGAGAATTTTCCGAGTTGTTCTGAGTAGGCCGTAGCAGGCAGCGACGGTCTTCCTCGCCTGAACTTTGAACGTGAGTTCCTGATCTAACCATATTCCCATACTTTTGATCTCGGTTTTGGGGACTGGCACCGGGCCCATAGTGGTAGGCCACAAGGTGCCGGATAACGCGCTCCCGGATTGCCAAGAATCATGAGTTCGGTTTTTCCCCGTTAAGCTTCAAATAAGATGCTCTCATCCACTTGGACACGGCCTCAAGACAAGACCGAAGGTCGTTAGTCTGATGGTTGGAATGGTTCAATGAAACGACCAGCTGCGTATCGTCAGCATATGTCACCATGTGGATCCCGAAGGGAGATACAACATCTGCCAGAGGGGCCATATAAACATTAAAAAGGGTAGGACTCAGGGAGGAGCCATGCGGGACTCCGCACTGCAGGGGAATAGGCTTTGAATGCATATCGCCTTCCCAGACCTGGAAGGACCTGCCCTCCAGGAAGGATTGTAGCCATTGCAGGGCTAGTCCCGTCACTCCTGCTTTCCTGAGGCGGCTGGCCAGGACACGGTGATTCACCGTGTCGAAGGCTACACTCAGGTCGAGGAGGATTATTGCTGATGACCCTCCTGAGTCAAGAATTTTCCTGGTTTCTTCCACTACAGATAGTATAGCGGTTTCCGTCCCTTGTCCGGGGCGGAACCCCGTTGAGAGTGGTGGAGGACATGATTAGTTTCTAGGAACATGGAAAGGGTACGGTTAGCAATTTTCTCCGCTATCTTACTGATTCCCGGTAGAAGCGAGATTGGACGGTAGTTACCCAGGTCGGCTGGGTCTAGCGTAGGCTTTTTCAACAAAGCTTTTACCATCGCCCTTTTCCATTCCAAAGGGACCATGCCCTCCTTGAATGAGGCATTGATCAGACTGATGGCTATGGGGGCGATTGTTGGACCCACCAATTCTAAGATGTTGGGGGTTGCAGGGTCCAGCGGGGACCCACTTTTTATAGCTGATAGGGTGGCTAAGAATAGTGCCTGGGTCAGCATGGGAAAAGAATCCAGGTTATTTCCCACTGACTGCCTGCCGACATTCGTATTCTCAGTGGAAATATTTAAATCACTTTGCGGAAAATGGTTAAGTATATTTTGAACTTTAGTCGAAAAATATTCGGCTAGTTCATTGCAGCGGAGACCGGAGGGGTCAGGTGGGACCGAGGGGCAAGGTGCTTTGAGTAATTTTTTGGCGATTCGGAAGATTTCTCTAGGGCAGCCCGCGACGGACTAAATTTTTTCTTGATAAAAGGCAGTTTGCGCACTTTTTATTTCCGCCTTGTACCGCCCAACGGCCGCCCTATATTCCTGTTTCCATTTCCAATGCGTCCATCCTTTATTACACTTTAAATACATAGCATAGTGTCCAGATGTTGTAGTAGGTCCATCATGGAAAATAATAGCCACTGCTGTAAAGTTCTTCCTGAAATAGATATTTGACTTGCATTAAATAAAAATATTTTTGTTTCCAATTTTCTTCCATTTGCTCTACAACATTGTAGCATTAAAATCAGATATTTTCCAAGGTATGCAGACAGAATATCGAGTTTGAAATGTCGACTTACACAAATATCGAGTTGGAAATATTGTGATACAGAAATATCGACAGCAAGAATATCGTGGTCAAGAATATCAACTTTAAGTTAAGAAATATCGTTTTTTAAAATATCGAAGTCATTAATATCGTTTGCAAAAATATAGTTGTTTAAAATATTGTTTTTTTAATTAGTATTATGTATTTCCAGTATGTATTTTAAATGTATGTGATCTATTTTTTTGTATAGGTATTGTTTTTGTTTTTAATATATGTGTTACATTTTTAGTAGTTATCAATTTTATTTTAATTAAATTTTGCGTTTTTTAGTTCCGTAGCGGGTTGTGGAATAGGGGGAAGTAAATTAATTATAATAAATTAATGATTATTTTTTATTTAGTAATAATTGTTTAGTTTAGATTTTATAGTGTCAACTGTGGGAAGTAATTTATTATTAATTAATTATTAATTGGTTAATTAATTGTTAATTAATTATGGTAATTTTGTAATTTTTTTAGGAGCAGGTTGTGGGGTTTATAGGGGTAAATGGTGGAAAGTAATTTAGGGGCATATTAGCAAGACTGGCGATAAAATTATCGCCGTTTTAGCGGCAGGAAACTGCCGCTAAAACGGCGATAATTAGCTTGCTAATAGCGTTATAGAATTCCAATAGAAGCCCAGGTTAGATGTGCAGAACATCTAACCTGGGCTTCTATTGGAATTCTATAACGCATATTAGCAAGCCAATTATCGCCGTTTTAGCGGCAGTTTCCTGCCGCTAAAACGGCGATAATTTTATCACCAGTCTTGCTAATATACTCTAATTATCATAAATTAATAATTTTTTTAAATGTATTATATTTATTTAATTTAGATTTTATAGTGCTAATTGTAGGAAGTAATTTATTATTAAGCAATTATTAATTGGTTGTTAATTATTATTAATTAATTAATTGGTAACTAATTATGTTAATTGTGTCATTTATTTAGGAGCGGGTTGTGGGGTTTATAGGGGTAAAGGGTGAGAAGTAATTTATTTTTAATTAATTATTTGTTAATTAATGTTAATTAATTAATTAAAATTTAAATATGGAAATTGTGTAATTAATTTTAGATGTGAGTTGTGGGGTTTATAGTGGTAAAGGGTGAGAAGTAATTTATTTTTAATTAATTAATAATTATTTGTTAATAATGCTAATTAATTAATTAAAATTTAAATATGGAAATTGTGTAATGATTTTTAGGTGTGGGATGTGTAGAGGGTGGAAAGTAATTTATGTTTAATTAATTAATAATTAGTTGATCATTAATATTAACTCATCAATTGATAATTAATTAGGGTAATTGTTTATTTTTTTGTTTGTGAGTTTTGGTTTTATAGGGGTAACGTTTGTGGAGTAAATTAATTTGTATCTGTTTTAATTTGTTTTTTAATTAATAATATTTCTTTAATTGATAGTTAATTATGTTAATTATGGAGGTACATTTTAAAAAAATGTAGATGTGTGTTGTGAATTGTGCGATGTTATAGGGTAGGAAATGAAAAAAAAAATGTATGTAATAATTAATGTTTTTGTTTATAAATACTTTCTAATTAAAAATAGTTATTTGTTTGTAAATTATTTGTAAATCTATTTAATATAATATTTCTAGGTATTTGTCATATCTATTTAACATTATAATATGTTTCTATTTGTTAGATTATTTAAATATATTTATATATTTTTCATTTTATTTATTTTTAATATTTTGTGTTGGTGATATTTTGTTTGTTTTGAATTTTGTACTGACTGAAGTGGGAATAAAAAATGTTACCCCTCAAGATATCCAACACTTTCCCTACTGTTGCACTAACTAGAGTGGGAATAGTAATTTTTACCCCTCCGCTATCCAACACTTTCCCTACTGTTGCACTCACTGGAGTGGGAATAGTAATTTTTACCCCTCTGCTATCCAACACTTTTCCTACTGTTGCACTCACTGGAGTGGGAATAGTAATATTTACCCCTCCGCTGACCAACACTTTTCCTACTGTTGCACTCACTGGAGTGGGAATAGTAATTTTTACCCCTCCGCTATCCAACACTTTCCCTACTGTTGAACTCACTGGAGTGGGAATAGTATTTTGTACCCCTCCGCTATCCAACGCTTTCCCTACTGTTGCACCCACTGGAGTGGGAATAGTCATTTTTACCCCTCCGCTATCCTACGCTTTCCCTACTGTTGCAGTCACTGGAGTGGGAATAGTCATTTTTATTCCTCCGCTATCCAACACTTTCCCTACTGTTGCACTAACTGGAGTGGGAATAGTAATTTTTACCCCTCCGCTATCCAACACTTTCCCTACTGTTGCACTCACTGGAGTGGGAATAGTAATTTTTACCCCTCCGCTATCCAACACTTTCCTACTGTTGCACTCACTGGAGTGGGAATAGTATTTTTTACCCCTCCGCTATCCAACACTTTCCCTACTGTTGCACTCACTGAAGTGGAAAATTTAAGTTTAAAGACTTTTAAATAGTTAATGTTTTAATTTATAATATAATGTTTTTTTATTAGATTTTATGTTATTGGTGTATGTATATATATATTTATTTGTAGATTTGTATATATACAATTTTAAAATAAATTAAAATTAATAGTTTATTAATTGTTTTAAAGTAAATATATATATATATTGCATTTTATATACGTATGTTTAAATTTGTTAAATCAAATTTATTTGTTATATTTGTAAAAATGTATATTAAATCTAATTAATTTTTTAAGTTAATTTTATTATTTAATATATTTAATATTATTTTTTATACATATATTAAAATCGATATTTTGTACAACTATATTTTTTACATCAATATTTTTTCCCGATATTTTTGTACTTACCATTATAAATATAGGATGTCAATATTTTTTACATCAATATTTTTAACTCGATATTTGTGTATGGGGATATTTTGCGGGTCGATATTCTATCACTGATAACATCTCTGATCTACAATGTGAACATCTCATATCCTGATTGGCTGTTTTTATCAATTTGTTAAAAGGTACTGATTTGCAGTCTGGTATCGTCAAGTATATGAATCGTTCTGTTTGTATTTCAGTGGTAGAAGTAAATGAACACTCTTCACTTTTATGATCCCATCTGTAAAATTAGTCCAAATAAGTTTTCAATCTGTATTTCTTCATGTTCTAATACTCCAAGCATAAGCATTAGAAATTATTGTGCATCTTGTTGTATATTGAGAGTAAATGTCAATGAACCAGTACATATATGTGGTGTTCTGTATATTGTATATTGCTGCATATTGTATTTCTGTATTACCTTCTGTTGTATTTCTTATGGTATAGAATGCTTGGATTGTTATGTCCCTCTACCTAGTGTAATGCTGTATTAGAATGTATGGGAACAGTGGATTAAAACATCAGCTTTAGTTGGTGCTGATCCTCTGGGCCCGTTAGACTTATGTGCCTATTGCTGGAATAAAGGTTCCTGCCTAACTTCTCCTGTGGTGGACTACATCTTTACAATATAGCCAAAAGATGCTGATTGCCAGAAGCAGTATGCATGTTACTTCTGTCAGTTACCAACTGTTGAAATACATGATGTAGTAAAGAACAGAATCTTTTTTCACGATTTCCCATGATTTCATGATGAAGATCTGGTAGATAAAACACAACATTCAAAATCACATTAGCATAACAGTTGATACTTGAACTATTTTCCAACTGGTATCCTACAATGTCATCTACAGTTTCCATTTTCTTTTTCATTATGCCTTCAAGTTTGTCTCCAATTGTTTTCTTTTTTTGAACCTCAGTTGAATGTTTGACATATTTCCATTTTGGACACACTACACGTTTCTCATATATGGGATATTCACCTAAATCAGGAGTATAAAGTCTTCTTAAACGATTGTACTCTCTTACACAATTTGCATCAACACTAACCTTTTTCTCATCAAAATCTATCAAATACAAACCAGACAATGTTCTTATTCGAGATAATGCAACGTATGCCATTCCCTCTTTGAACACTGTACTTCCAATATTTACAAAAGCACTGTCTACACTTAAACCTTGAGATTTATGAATAGTTACTGCATATGCTAAAGACAGAGCAAACTGTTGTCTGTGAACATACAAATCTTTTACAAGCAAAAAACGTACAACACAACGCCCAATCTGTCTTACCTCTTTAATCTGATCACATTTTATAGTCAAAAATTGTATTCCATCTCTATTCTGAAATTTTACAAAATCAACAACTTTTCCCATTGTTCCATTTACTAAACCTACTTCTTCATTCAAATTACGCCACAAAAATACCTGACAGTTTATACATACATGTAAAGTCTTTTCTAAGCCTGCAGTTTTAGATACAGACTTTTCCAAAGAACACAATTTAGTCTGTAGTTTCTCTGTAAGAATAGTCACTCCCTGGTGTTCAATTTTATCAATAGCTTCAATTTCCACTATTTGTTGTTTTTCCAGTTTCAAAAGTTGTTGATTAAATGTAGAACACTCTTGCAGTGTAGGCATTAGGCAAACTATAGACTTCTTTTCTCGAAGCATATTGTCCATTACTTCAGCTGCTGTGTTTCCAGTTGTAAACAAGTTCCTTAGTAGCCGACTTTCTAACGCATGTTTACCATGTTCCGTCAAGACACCAATTCTTATGTCTTGAAGAATATTTCCATAATCTTCATCACTTGCTTGTCGCATATTCTTAACAAGTTCTTTATATTCAAAATGTAACCAAATGTTCACATTTCCAATACTTCCCAAAGATTTTCTAGTGTCTTCATGGACAAGTATTTTAAAAATAGGCTGTCCTTTTACAGGAGTAAGTTGTAGTAGGTCTCCGAATACAATTAAATGTTTTCCTCCAAAGAGAACATCGTAATCTGTTTTTAAAATCTGTTGCATTACAAGTATACAAAGGCAAGCATTAAGTTTGAGGCCATGCTCACCTCATCAATGATTAAAAGTTTCAATTTCTTCAGTACTCTTGAGACTTCATAAAAAGCTTCTCCAGATAGCTTCTGATATTCCAATTTATTATCATGTTCAACTTGTAGCATAAGTATTCAATGTAAAGTAATTCCTTTAATGTTGTGTGCTGCTAATCCAGTTGGAGCTGTTACAACACAAGATAAATGTGATTCTGTAGATTTGTGTAGATAACTGGTCAAAACTTTAATTAAGAAACTTTTTCCAGTTCCAGCTTGACCACTGATGTACATTAGAATAGGTTTAAATGATGAACATTGGCATTCTTTTTTTTCGTGCAGCAAACCATGTTGTATCTGTTGTTTGACTTGTAGAAATATTTCTTTTTGTTCAATATTTAGTTGTTCTTCTAACTTTTCCAACTGAATAATATCCTGTTGTGCTTGTTGCATTGCAGTTTCTACCTCATTCATGGCTATTGCTGCTTCATTTTCGATAATTGGTTGTCCCAGTGGATCTTGACTCAATGAACCATAACTTTGCCTGTCTTGAGAACTTTCTCTAACTATTTCAGCTGCAATAGTACTTGCTTCAATCTCATCATTTAACATTTGTAGATATGTTGGGAAAATTGTGCACTGAATTCTATCTTTAGTTGCATTAAAAGAATCTTCATAGCAGTCAAAATCTCCAAGTAATTCCGTTTCACTACGCCAAGGCTTGAACAGTTGCAGAAGTGCTAAATAGAAAAATTCCCTCTTATCTGGACTTTCGCAACTGAGTTTTCTGTGGTTAATAAGATATCCTTTGGCATGTTTTACTAAACATCCGTCACATCCAATTACTGCATATTTTTCTTCTTTTATATTTTCTGTAACTTTTCTTTTAAAGCTGTAATGTTGAAGTATTTAATACAGACATAGGTTTTCGAGATGTGGACTCCTTTTGGGATAGTATGTATCCAACATATTAATTTTAACAACATCGGTACTTTCTGGTTCATTCTGTGCTAAGTATTCAATTTCTTGTAAAGATTTCAATACTCTATTTCGTGTGGAGGCAAGACCTAAACTTACCCAACTGATTCCTCTTGACTTTGAATATAAACTGGCAGAGCTCAAGCGATCCGAATATTCATAGGTTCAAAGCTCTCGATGGCAAAGCATTTTCAAGCTAAAGCTGTACAATTTCTTGCTAAGACTCTTCTCTGCTGAAATTTCTTCCCACATTTCTTTCATCTCTGTCTTTTCAGATTTGGTTATATATGATGTAACATGGCAAGCAACAGCAATTGAATTATCTGCAACTTATTGAATATCTATGTTTGCATTCCACATTTTCAAAATAACTGGATTGTAGTCATTAATGTACTTTGAATCTTCTGTTCTTTTTAAGTTGTATGTATTCTTCGGAGGTTTCCGAGTTATTGTATGCCTTACTGCTGACTAAAAACTATTTGCTCTTCCTTTAGAAATTATTGGACGTGGGAATCCAAAATGACATTTTGTATAAAATTTTCCTTTACACTTGTATTTTCGTCGATAGTTTGTTCCACATCGATGACTTTGAAACCATAAAACTTGTTGTCTCAAGCTCTTTTCTCCTCCATCTCTTGGAATGGCACACGTAACATACTGTTCGATGAAAGACAAAACAGTTTCATCAGTATCAGTTCCAAATTTTGGAGCATTCTTTATCCATAATAGCATGTGTACATGAGGAGCACCTCTGGCTTGGTACTCTTTCCGCCAAAAGAAATCAGTAACTTCTCCAAGAGGAGGAATATTTTTATTGCAGATAAATGACATCATACTTTGAAACCTATGGTTAAAATACCTGCAGACATTTACAGGATCCAAGGAACAGAGTTCTCCAGGTGTCTTCAATTCAATATTTTTAACATTTGAATTTGCTTCCCGTAGAAATTCAAGTAAATCTTCCCACGCATATTCAGCACAGCTAGTGTTACAAACCATGTAGATGTACCTAGGTTTCTTAACATACATTTAAGTTCATCGTGATGACAAAACCAATATTCATTGGTACAACGTTGACACGCCATCAAATTAATTAACTGAGATTCTAAATTTTCATCTCTTTGTTGAACTTTGTCCATGAATTCTTTTGCAGAAACATGTGGAAGATGAACTCCTGTTTTTAATATGTGGTTCACTGCATATGAAAGTGCAGACAAATCACTTTCAAACAGAAGATGAAATATATATGAAATGCACTGTCGAAATCTTGGATCTTCAGTGTACAATCTTGTTGAGCTGTATTCTGAAGCTGGAATCCATACAGCTCGCTCATCAAATCGTCCACCTTCTCCAGGGGGAATAGCTGTGGAAAACAACAAGCTTCTCAAAGTTTTTCCTAAACACTCATGGGAGTTCCCTTTGCTTCCTTCATTTCAAATAATTCAATACTGTTTCCTATCATTTCTTTTGAATGTAGAGGATGTATAGTATAATGTTCATAAATCTCTTCACTCCTGGACTTGTCCACTTTTTCTATGTGGCCACTTGAAATTTCTGTTTTATCTGCTAAGCATATTACCTGTTCATCAACATTTACATTCTTATAATAAATATTATTCTGTACCAGATATAATGTAGCCTTTTGAAGTTTATTAACGTCTACAAACTCTTGCCATATTTTTCGACTCTTTGTTGGGACACCATTTATTAGACTAACTACTGGCTCATTTTCCTCCCAGTCTACACCAACAGTTTCAATATTTTTCTTAAAATCTAAAGGTAAGTACACAACTCTTCCTTTCAGACCTCTTTGTAAATCTGTTGGTGGCAGCTTACCTGTTTTAGGCTCCATACGAACTATGGTTTGAAATGGGTGTACAGATTAAATATGAATGGACTCTTAGCATTCAAATCTGCCAGTTCCTGAGGAATAGCTACCAACTCTAAGTTGTTATGCACTGCTCTAGCTGGCATTTTGTTCTCTTCTAATTTGTTGTAACAGTATTTACAAATACGTTGATCCGTAGCCAACTCAAACTGACCTTTTACCAACAAATAAGCACCAAATTGCTGCCACTTTTTAAATATAAATCAACATTCCTAGTTTGACTTCTATAGTGAGTACATCGATAACAAATACAAGCATAGGGGTCTATTAGGATGGCGGTCGGAAAACCACCCCGACCGCCATGGTAGCGGAAAACAACCGCCCGCCGGTACCGTGGCAAAACCGGCGGCCAGATTAGGATGTCCCGCCAAAAAAAATGACTGCCGCGGTAAGAGCCACCTAAAAACCACCCGTAGCGGGCGGAGAAGGCGAAAACACATCCGCGGCAGTCGGATTCTCAGAGGAAAAAAACCAAACCGTCGCCAGGACAGCGGAGGCACCGCACGGAACATTAGGATATCCCCGATGTGACCGCGGTACGTTCCGCTGAATCCGACCGCCGAAAACGCCAACAGTGATGAATGGGAGAGCCGCCGGAAGAACTGCAGCATAGCCACCGCTGCGGACGCTCCGTGACAAATATGGCGGTCGACAGAAAAAACTCACAACTAGGCCACAAAGTGCACACAGCAAACTAGCCATGCACCCAAAAACACATAACACACCCCAATGACACAACCACATGGCAACTACAAAAATCCAAATCCCAGGACAACCCACACAACACACCTGACAGCAACACCCCATTTGGACACACCCACATAGCTGAGTATAAAATCAGCCCCTTCCCTGACCACAATCCTTTGCAATACTCCACAACTGAAGGGCCCAACACCAGAGCACAAAGGAGAGGCAAATCTGCACACCATCACTACTCATACCACACACAGCACCACCACCACTTCCATACCTGCACCTCTAACCCTTCTGCACATCACACACCATACACATCACCCCCACCCCCACCACTTACACACCTGCACCTCAAACCCTTTAGCACATCACATACCATGGCACCACAGAAAATGCCAAAATTCACAGAGAGTGAATTGACAGTCATGGTAGATGAGATAGTCAGAGTTGAACCACAACTGTTTGGTAACCTGGTCCAACAGACACCATTAGCCAGAAGAAATCAAATGTGGGCAAGGATAGTCGATAAGGTCAATGCAGTAGGGACCATCCCACGCAACAGACAGGAAATCATCAAGCGGTGGCATGACCTGAAGAGTGTTGTCAAAAGAAGAGGAGCAAGAACCATGAGCTGGCTCAGAGGACTGGCGGTGGCCCTCCCATTCCACCAAGAACATTCACTGCATGGGAGGAGAAGGTGCTTGCCATACTGCATCCGGAGAGTCTCACAGGAATACCCGGGGAGTAGGAGGCTGGTAAGTACAAACAAATGTAGACCATTACACAGCAATGTACTGTCCAGCACAACTACAAAGCTACATCTCAGAGGCACAAGTATATCCATATGCACCACAATATCCAACACATGTCCCACAGATGTAACATCCACTACATCTGAATCACCCCAAAAGGTAGCCAACATTTACAGGGTTGTATGTGCCCAGCAAATAGCACTACAATTCCCACCATGCCCCCTGTCCCACCCCTGAGCAGGATGGAGCACTCCACACCCAGAAGCATTTGGAAGCCATTGTCTCACTACAAACAAACTAACAGGTAGGTAGCCATCTTAACAGGGAGGGCTGTTTGGAGATGGGAAGACTGCAGTACTACTCCCACCATGCCCCCTTGTTCACCATCTCATCAAGATGGAGCACTCCCTCCCACCCAGATGCATGTGTCAGTCATTGCACTGTCCACTTCAAACTAACAGGTAGGTAGACATATTATGCCCTCCTGTCCCACCCCTGAGCAGGATGGAAGCCTCCAACATACACACACATAGATGTGACACAGATCCAACACAACTGTGAAAACAGAACAGGTAAGTAGCCAGTACATGCACCTAGCCATTCCTCCCAAAAAGCATGGTGCCATATGACAACACCAGCCCTCTCATCACACAAAAATACACACAGATCCTATTGCCACTCACAGTGTGCAGACAGCTAAGCAAATGTAACTGTCACAGCAACCAAAGTGTGACACACCAGTTCACATGTAGAAGAAAGTCTGTGCACAATCATGCACAGCACTGAATGCCATGTGTAAGTGCCATGTGGCCAGAGCAGCAAGGACCATATGTAAACAAAGAAAGCATGGTTGTCGGTACAAATTCAGATTTGCACATGACATTACAAAGGTATGCATGAGATGACAATGGCCAGTCCATGCTCAGATGTAACGTCTGCCAGGGCAGAGTGATCAACAAAGAGGCGTCACAGAAATGCTTTGTTGCGCTAGTCCCTAGATGGCAACATGTCCCTGTAATCACAAAACATGCACGTGGCGCATGGTATGTTGTGACACCTCACACCATGGACAACTAATGCATGTACCTCAACATCATCTCAGGAGGCACAGTAGTGCGCATACAAACAATGTGATGACTAGTCAACTGTGTGGTGTACAAACAGTGAATAATACACAGCTAACACAAAGCTTGCGGGGTGCACTACAATGACCATTTCCCATCTGTCCCACAGGTGACCAAGAACTGACTGCAGAGGACAACACCAGCAACCTGCAGAGCCAGTCTCCCCGACCCCCGGAACATGGACTCTCGGATGTTGACTCCCGGTATTCAGAGGACGAGGAGCTCGGACCCGGCCCATCTGGTGTGCCAGGGCGCAACCGGTCCCAGGACCCCATCGTCCCCCCCACCACATCTGCAGCAACACCAACAGATACGCAGACCACTGCTGTTAAAGCCTGTGCATCCTACACCGCCACCACCACCACCAGTGCTGCCTGCAACACCCTCCCTGTCCCAGAAGATGACCACCCCACACCACCAACTGAGGAGGGCAGGGAGAGGATGCGGGTGCCTACAGTGGTGATGCAACAGGTCTGGGCAGCAGGACAGGTGGGAGTGGCAGGGTCACTCACAGACAACCAGAGCCTGGTACCGAAGCCCTGGCAGCATAAACAGAGTCCTTGGGGCATATGAACGGGCCCAGGGACGTACGGCCCGGTCAGAAGAAGATTCCCGTGAGCTCCTCCGGCTGAAGAGGTCCATGGACACCCGCATGGGAAAAATTGTGGACCTCCTGGGCCAGATAGTGGCGGCAATGAGGGACAGGCCTGCGCCACAAATAACACCTCCACCTCCCCCTGATGGGTCACAGGATGACAGTTCAACATCCTCCCCTGCGGCCACAGAGAGGGGTGAGTCCTCAGACCCCACAGGCCCTACAGCAGAGGCCCCTGCCAAGCGACGAAGGGGCCATCCCAAGAAATCCCTGGGAGTATCCCATGGCAAAGCACCTGCCAAACGTCAGTCACGGAGCCAGCCATGATGGCAACACTCTGCACTACTGCATTGACTTCTTGGACTGTCCTTCCCCACACTGCCTTGTGAATGGCATCTGTCTGTTGGACTGGGTCACCACATCAATGTGATGACAACTCGATTCTCTCATGTACCATAACTGTCAACTCACTGCTTCACTAATCACCTCAATGTAAATGTTCACCCCCCTCATATGTCACTATTGTAAATAAATACACCTCACACACATGTTGTTGTTTCTGCTCCGTCTTTATTCCAGGATGTGCAGTCATCACCATGATTAAAATGTACCATGAGTATGGAATGTATGTAGGCAAGGAGAGGCTGAAGTGACCTGGGAAAACACAACAGAACAAGATTCACTAGTCTGGGTGTGGTATCACAGACATCACACAACACATACCATAAAGCTAATACAACATGCACACATCACAATGAGCAACAAGTGCCAACATACACATCCTGTAGATGTTCAAAATTACCCTGTCCCATAAACATTGTCAGCCACCACTGAGTCAACAACCGGCTGCAGTCACAAAGCTCACATACACCTTCACAACAACAGCAACATCATCAGACAATGGGTCCGTTGTACATTGTCCCTCACCTTCAAGTGAAGTAGCGGTTGATGAGCTGTTGACGCAGGTCAACACCATCCTCCTCTCCACTGTCCTCATCACTGGACACGGGTTGGTTTGCAGGTGGGGGCCTTGGCTGCTCATCATCATCCAGGATCAGGGGGATATCCTTGCGAATGGCTAGGTTGTGGAGCATGCAGCATGCCACTGCAATCTGACACACCTTCCTGGGCGAGTACATGAGTGCACCTCCCGTCTTGTCAAGGCAGCGAAATCGTGACTTCAGGAGACCAAAAGTCCGCTCCACCACACGACGTGTCCTCCCATGGGCATCATTGTAGCATACATCAGCTGGTGTCCTGGGATTCCGCAGTGGGCTCAGCAACCACGGACGGTTGGGATATGCAGAGTCACCTAGGTGTGAGAAACAAAGATAAACCTTGTAATTACATTGTGGCAGAGGACAGCATGTCACACACACAGCATGCTACTGGACTCTTCGTACTCACCCACAATTCATGCACGCTCAGGAAGCAGATTAGCCATGAGCTGTGGTACAATGCTGTTCCGCATGATGTATGAGTCATGGGCTGAGCCTAGAAATTTGGCACACACGTGCGTGATGATCACGTCCGCCTGGCACACCACTTGCACATTTATGGAGTGGAAATGTTTTCGATTCCTATAAATGTGCTCCCGTGCCTGTGGTGGAACAAGCCCAACATGGGTGCAATCAATGGCCCCAACAACATGGGGGATGTGTCCAATGGCATAAAAGTCTCCCTTCACAGCCGCCAATTCAGGCACCCTGGGGAAATGGATATACCTGTCCTTGTATATCATCATGGCGGACAGGACATCACGCAGCACCATGCTGAACATGGGTTGCGACATCCCACCTGCGCTGGACACCGTGTGCTGGAATGATCCAGAGGCAAAAAAATGCAGGGCCGCCATCACCTTAGACGTTGGGGTGAAAGCTGTTGGATATGTTCTGCGAGGCTGCAGGTGGGGCTCCAACATAGCACATAGGTTTTGGAGGGTGGCTCTATCCAGATGCAATTTCCAGATGACCTCCTCATCCTCCATGTCTGCCAGCACTGTGTAGGGACGATGCAGATTTGGTCTCCTCCTAGTTGAGATGAAAGTGGACACATGTCAATTCAATACACCATGAGACGTGTACAACATCTTACGTTTTGACTGACACAACGCCAACAATGACTGTCATCACAATTGAGTTACAGAGCAGCTTACACGTAGGGACACCTTCAGCTACACTACTCGCACACTTGTCCCCTTTCACACAGCAAGTACATCCAAAACAACATCTGACTATGCGAATGCACGTAGGGATATGGCCACATCTAGCATGAGCAGGCCTGAGAGTATTTCATACAGCATATGTGTAAAACTGCAACACCACTGTCTCATACCTAGCTGCTGTACCTGACACACCTTCAGGCGTATGATGAACATGGCACACATCAACAACACAATGACCACAGGCTGAGCGTAAACAACAAGTGTGTGCATGATCCAAGAAAACAAGACAGTCAAATCTGCACATTCCACATTAAGACATACATCACTGTGATTTTCACAGCACTTTCACACATTGACATGTGTACACATTTGAGAGTCCATAACAACACTGTTCTGTGTACATGCCCATCAATATCACAAGTGACATGTGAGTGAGTACATGCCAATGTACTACATGACATACACAAACATGGCATGTGTAGTCAGCAGTGTGTTAAATGTTACACTGGCATTGTGTGCACAATGATGTGCCATTAATCATGTGGCCACTGTGCACTGTTGATGACTGGCCATTGGCCATTGACACAGCATGATGGGTCCATAGGTGCTGACAAAGTGCTCCGCCACCCAAATCACGATCACTCACATCAATGTATGGCACCCAAATCGCGGAAGCTACCGCCTGCCACCAGCGGTGTGTCACCACCAATCCCTAGAACACAATCGCGGTAGTGAGAGATATATATGTATTGCCAAATGGCGCTTAGCATGCTCCGTCACCCAAATCACGGTCACAGGCACCAATGTATGGCACCCAAATCGCGGAAGCTACCGCCTGCCACCAGCGGTGTGTCACCACTAATCCCTAGAACACAATCGCGGTAGTGAGAGATATATATGTATTGCCAAATGGCGGTTGGCATGCTCCGCCACCCAAATCACAGTCACAGGCACCAATGTATGGCACCCACATCGCGGAAGCTACCGTCTGCCACCAGCGGTGTGTCACCGCCAATGCCCATGCCCTTGCAGCCAATGGGAACCGCAATCGTGGTAGCCTAATGCAATTTTGAAAAACGCGGAAGGCGTGCTCCGCCACCGTGGGCCGGTCATTGGATGCAATTGAAAGATGCACCACCGTGGTAGCGCCCGCCTGGCCCCTGCGGTGTGTCACCCCCAATGCCCATGCCCTTGCAGCCAGTGGGAACCGCAATCGCGGTAGCCTAATGCAATTTTGAAAATCACGGAAGGCGTGCTCCGCCACCGCGGGGCCGGTCATTGGATGCATTTGAAAAAGGCTGACCTGGCACACCAATTGCAGCAGCTTGGAACCACTGAAACTGCCCCAGGGGGCTATATATGTGTGGGAGGGAGCCTTACATTTCCACAGCTTCTAGATCCTGCTGCCTGAGACCCCTCACCTGCTGCTGCTGCTGCTGTCTCCAGGGACTGCTGCCTGCCACCCCTCAACACCAACTGCTGCTGCTGCTGTCACCTGGCCACAGTGATGGCGAGGACTGAGAAGACCCGGGCCAGTCCCTTCACCAGCGAGGAGCTGGAGGTCCTGGTGGACGAGGTGCTCACACAGTATCCAAGGCTATATGGTGCCCCAAATGTTGTGGTAAGTCTTCAACAGTGTGAGTGAGAGTGCAGGGGGGGCACACATGAAGTTGAGCTGCTGCAGTATGTGCCTGGGAGTGTGGGGTTATGTCATGCACTGCCTAGCATGCTTTCTCCAGGGGGAAGGGGTGTGTAGCCTATTTCACACGTTTCCCTACCTGCACATCAAGATTTGAGGGACATGTATTGTCTTGTCAGCCATACAGTGACGCAGCAAGTTGGTAATGCAGGAGTCAGGACAGTGATTGCTTGTGTGAATGGCTGTGTGGGTCCCTGTTGTCCTTCTCAGTGTGAGCCCACCTGGCCTGCACAGTCACCGCCCAAACTGACAAGGACACATCACTGAATGTACAGAGTGTTACATGTGTCTTTTTTTCTTTACTCTCCTTCAATGAGCCATCTCAGCCCTGTAGCTTGCACACGACAGGCCTTGTGAGACAGGGTGTGGGTTTGTGAGATCATGTCCCTCAATGTGACCTCCATGACACAGTGAGTCATTCACAGGGCAAGGACATTGAGGGCTGCGCAGTGTTGGACACAGTGAGTCTAACCCCCAACATATGTTGATATGTAATGTATGTCTTGCTCTACCTAACAATGGACAGTAGATGTGGGCAGACTAGACATGGCTTCATGTGCTGGCATCCTGCATGTGTATGAGATGGGCAGGTACTGTGTCCACCCTCACACCTGCATGCATTTACGTGTTGTTCTCCCATGCTGATGTACCATGTGAGATGTATTCTTGTCTCTGTGAGACATATCTGTGTATTTGGTATGAGTCAGTATCATGCCACTGTACTGAGAGATATTGGTACATAACACTGTGTCACTGATGTTTTCCCCCTCTTGTCTCCCATGCCTGCAGCTCAAAGTACACCAGCATAAGGCGGTGTGGAGGGCCATTGCATGCAAGGTGCGGGCTCTGGGTGTCTCAAACCGACAGCGCACCCACTGCCACAAGAGGTGGGATGACATCTGCCAGCTGAGCAAGAACGTGCGGAGATGACGCTGAGTCTGCTCCCTCGGAGTGGCAGGTTGGCGCGGCGCAGCATGACACCACTAATGGCCCGCATCTTCGCCGTGACACAGCCTGAGCTGGATGCACGTTTGAAGGAGCATCAGCAGCAAGCTAGGGGTGAGTATTCTGGGAAGGGTGACTTTGGCTGTGAGTAGCTGCATGTGTTCACAGCCTGGGACAGCGCTGGGCTATGTGATGTTGGTAGTGTGATGCAGTGGCTTGTAAGTGGCCTCTGTGCTGGGTGCAGCTGTAATGCATTTGCCCTACCTGTACTTCCTAGTGTGTTTGAGTACTGAGCATTGACATTGTATTCTGAGTCGTGGGCTTCAGGCATCGTCTGCATTGGGGAAGTCTGGGAAATCACATGGAAGGGAACAGCAGTGTGCCTAATCTGAGTGTGCTCTCATCAATGCGTGCATTGCCTGACCTCAGATTTGTGAGGCTTAGACATCTGACGCCAATGTGCTACAGTACTTGTGCCCCACAGTACAACATGGTGGATGGCATGAGCTCATGGCCATTGTGGACTGTTATGTTGGAGTCTGTATCTGTGTTGTCCCCTTCTGCTCCATCCAGATATGACAGTGGCAACATGTTGTGGGGTTCATCCTTGCCCACATCAGGGCCCTAGGTGTGCTCAGAGCTATTTGTGTGTCTGGTTGAATGGAGACACCGGCAGGATATTGTGCTGTGTGGTCATCACATTCTCACTTATGCCTGGTTTTCTTGTTTACACGCACTGTTTGAGTTCTAAATTGAGGGTGCACAATGTCATAGCACAGGGTGGTGTGCAACATGTAGATTTCTTCATCTTCAGTGATGCTTTGCTTGCATATGTTTGTTCTGTTGATGCCAATGAACTGACCCGACATCTCTCTCTCTCATGCAGCATCTCCCGTGGGCACGGGAGGACAGGGGACGGACACCAGTGGTGAGGCATCAAGCACAACAGCTGCACACGGGCACAGTGACACAGATGTGACCAGCGCCTCGGAGGGGGACAGGAGTCTTCTGGAGGAATCACAGCCAGAGACGCAAAGCTCAACGTCATCTGACGCCAGCGGTGACGCATCCATGTTGGCGGGCACAGGGAACGGGGACTCTGCCTCCTCTTCCACCACAAAGCGTACAGTGCCCACCCTCCCAGCTACTTCCACTGTTGCTGCCCGTGTTCGCACCAGTAAGCAGGGAAGAGTGTCCTTCACCCCAGGCACCGCTGCCCCTGCCCCTGTCCCCCCTGCTGTCATCGGTGCTGAGTCTGTGGACCTTTTGAGCCAGCTGTGTGTGGGCCAGACAGCTCTCCTCAATGCCTTCATAGACCACGACAAAAAGTTGGCACAGGCGGTTGCTTTCATGGAGGGCATACATTCAGACGTGGGTGGGCTACACCGGACTGTACAGTCTTTGTCCTCCGCAGTGACGGCAGCCCTTCAACTGGCACAATCTCGGAGTCCAGCTCCAGTCCCTTTGTCCACCCCCCTGCCAGTGGCCACATCGGACGATAGTGACCACGCACAACAGACCTCAAGGTCAAGATACAGCACACGCAGCACACAGCAGCAACAGCCAAAGCGGTCCAGGGCGCAGACACCATCCTCACAGAAAACTAAAGCCACCCCAGAGCGCAAAGACATAAGCCCGTCAGGCGACACCAAGGGCCACAAAGCCAAGAAGCAGACCTCAGGGTGACATGCCTCAGAGGCATCCCCAGCCAAGGACTCAGCGTCTTGCAAGCACAAGCAGACAGTTTCCGTGCCCGCTGAGAAGGTGGTGCCTGCTAAAGTACACATAAGAAGAGCTCCAAGGCAGATTCACCCACAACCTCAACTCCCATCCAAAGCCCTGTGAAGCAGGGAAATGCGGGCACTGTAGGGGAAAACCTGGTAAACAGGGGATGGAGGGGCAAAGGCAAGGCCAGGCCAAGCGAACAGCTGGATCCAGCATGTCCCCAGAGGGAGGGCCACCGTCTGCACCTGATGCAGCTTTGGTGGTGAGTGTGCCTGTTGTGGCCGCCCCACCTCCCTCTCCTACCAAGACCACACTTCCATATCGAATCCCCAAGAAGTGGAAAGGTACCCCTCCACATTCTCCCTCCCACAATGTGTCTCATGGCAGCATATTTCCGCCTCCACGGGCCACCACACCACCCGGTCCAAGCAGCCCTCCGGCTCCCAAAGCCACTGATGCCTCAAGCTCAGCTGGTCCCCTCTCTCCCAGGTCTAGTCCTCCAACTGTCCCCGACACTTAGCCAGCTCCCAGTCAGACTGACAGACAAGTCTGAGGCTAAATCCCCCTCACACACCTGTCTCTCCCACAGCGGTGCCTGTACTGTCCATTGTTATCCCCCTAGCTGTGTTGCTGACCATGACTGTGTACAGTCTCACACATTCCCTGTGCTTCTCATGTACCTACTCTGCTGTTTGGACTGGCCACTGGCCTTACTGTACATTGCTGTGTTTGCCCATTCCCTGTGCAGCTTCTCATGTACCTACTCTGCTGTTTGGACAGGCCACTGGCCTTGCAGTACATTGCTGTGTTTGCCCATTCCCTGTGCAGCTTCTCATGTACCTACTCTGCTGTTTGGACTGGCCACTGGCCTTGCTGTACATTGCTGTGTTTGCCCATTCCCTGTGCAGCTTCTCATGTACCTACTCTGCTGTTTGGACTGGCCACTGGCCTTGCTGTACACTGCTGTGTTTGCCCATTCCCTGTGCAGCTTCTCATGTACCTACTCTGCTGTTTGGACTGGCCACTGGCCTTGCTGTACATTGCTGTGTTTGCCCATTCCCTGTGCAGTTTCTCATGTGCCTACTCTGCTGTTTGGACTGGCCACTGGCCTTGCTGTACATTGCTGTGTTTGCCCACTCCCTGTGCAGCTTCTCATGTGCCTACTCTGCTGTTTGGACTGGCCACTGGCCTTGCTGTACATTGCTGTGTTTGCTCATTCCCTGTGCAGCTTCTCATGTACCTACTCTGCTGTTTGGACTGGCCACTGGCCTTGCTGTACATTGCTGTGTTTGCCCATTCCCTGTGCAGCTTCTCATGTACCTACTCTGCTGTTTGGACTGGCCACTGGCCTTGCTGTACATTGCTGTGTTTGCCCATTCCCTGTGCAGCTTCTCATGTACCTACTCTGCTGTTTGGACTGGCCACTGGCCTTGCTGTACATTGCTGTGTTTGACCCATTCCCTGTGCAGCTTCTCATGTGCCTACTCTGCTGTTTGGACTGGCCACTGGCCTTGCTGTACATTGCTGTGTTTGCCCATTCCCTGTGCAGCCTCTCATGTACCTACTCTGCTGTTTGGACTGGCCACTGGCCTTGCTCTTGTCTACTTTTTATGCCTATCTGTGACATTTGTAATAAAGACAGTTGCTCCTGTTGTCTGCTTTGACAGTCTCCTTGCTAAATAAAGGGTTTTCTGTGTGGGTATGGTTTAATGTGACACATGCTCTGTATGCCACTTTAACGTTGCCAGTTGCTAGTTTCACTATTTCAGAGTTTGGCTGAGGTGAGAGGCACTTCAGTTCTACTTGCCTCTGAGACTTGGGGGTGCACTGATGGTTGTTTGTGATGATCTACTGTTATCCTAATGATTCCATGTTCAGGTTTCCTAAATTGTACACATGTCATGTTAGGATGCACTACCAGCACAGAGTGGGATTCTATCCACAGGATTTCAGGCAGGCTGGCCAGGGTCATCATGTATGTGTGATCTTACTTTATGTGTGCCCAGCAGTGTAGGTGTATAGTCATCATCTTGTGAGGGTCAGTCATCCTAGTCACATTGGTTACTTTCAATGTGTGCACTTGTGTGGTCAGGAAGTGTGCAGTGTGGAGGGGGTGACTTTGTCGTGAGTGTTGATGTGTGTGTGCACCTGCAATGTCAACTACACACATGTGTCACCCAGGAGTAGGGTGCCTGTTTGTGTAATTGTTCAGCCCTGTGATTGTGATTGTGTGCACATGTGTGTGTTGTATGTTGTGCACTGTGCAGTGTGTTGGTGTGTCCTTGCAGTTCTGGCTGACTCCTACTTGTTGTTTTTGCCAATTGTGAGAATGCAGAGTATGTGACTGGCAAGTCAGTTTTGTGTTTTGTTGATCATCCATGTGTCTTGATGCTGTTTGTACTCACTGTGCATCCCTGCTCAGCCACTCTGACATTGTGGGTGTGTTTTCTCATGCATTGCTGTCACATGGGGCTTTATTGCCTCCAGTATGGCATGTGGTATGTGGTGTCATACCATCCCCTATCTGTGCTTCAGATGCCTACCCATTGTGAGTCTGGACTCCATCTATTTGTGTATGGTACACTCCTGCCATGTCCACTACTGACGTACACATCACTTCACTTTCATGTCAGCTGTCCCCTTGGTTTGCCTGTGTGTGTGCCTCCCCATCACTTCATTTGTAACACTGTGCTTTGTGGTGCAGATCTTTGCACAGGACCAATGTGCCACTCAAGACATTTTCCCTATTGGTTACATGTTATTTTCTTGTACTGTTTAGCAGTCATGGTTGCTCATATGCAGTTCAACTGTTTGTGCTGCACAGTCCTCTGGTCAAGTTGTTTCCACTTTGGTGTCCCAGACTTGTGCATCTGTGGGTGTTGGGTTAGGTGTATGTGTATTTGCTGAGGTACTGCTTCACTTCCTGAGTGTGATGTTGTCAGTGTGCTGTTTTGATTGTTGTTGTGGGTGTTCATGGTGTGTCACTCATGTCTGTGTGGGACTGGTATGTTTGGTGTGCACACACTGCTTGGTGTGCATGCAGTGCTGTGGGTGTATGTTGCCTTGTCCTTGCCTGGTGTGCATCCCGTGATGTCCTGCTGTGTTTGCAATGTGATTTATTGGCATGTGCTTCTGCTGTGTGTTTGATGTGGCTGTGTGCAGTGTCTGGGCTGTGTTGTCTCTTGCAGATGACAGATGCTCTGTGTGTGGTGTTCTATTTGCATGTCAGTGTGTGTGTTTTGTTGGTGTGGTGTGTTTCATTCAGATGTGTGTTGCTGTGTGGTGTGCCTTACTTGTGTGTCTGTCACATGAACTTAGGTCTATTCTAGTTCCTGTGCTTGTGTTAAGTGCGTCCTTGTTGTTTTCTCCTCTCATATCTGAGCTGTCTCTTGTCAGTCTTGTACATGTGCAGGCATGTGGTACACTGTGACATCATGTTGACTTGATGGGTGGTGTGGTATGTCTGTCTGTGTGTCATTGTAGGGCCATTTCTCCCAGTTTGTGTCCATGATTGTTTTGTGATGGTGCACTTCTTGTCTGTGTTGTGGTATGTTGTCTGTGCATTGTTCCTGACTGATGGGGTTGTGCACTCCTGTTCTGTCTGTGCTCCCATTGCCTTTCCACAGTTTGGCTGCACATTTCATGTCTGGTCTTGTTGTGCTTCTGTGTGTGTTTTAGTTGAGTTATGTGTTTGGCTGTTGTTTTTGTGCAGACATTGGTTCTGGCATCCCTGTGTGTGTGTGTGTGATGTTTGTGGGTGCCCCCAGGGAGTGTTATTGTTTGTCTGTGTATTGATTGGACTTTATTGACACCCTTCTGTGTGTCTGGCATTGGTGTTGTGTGCTGCAGGTGTGATGGGGGGAGGGTATGTGTGAAGATTCCTACTTGTGTTTGACAGTCATGGAGTGTGTCAATGGGCCCTGTGTGTTGTGCTGCTGACATGCTCCTGTCAAGTAGTTGGATACATATGTGTGGCTGTTCACTGTTTGACTTCAGGGCCTTCCTTTCATCCCTGTGCCTATCCATGGGTTGCCTTGCTTTCTCCCTGAGTTGTTGCACTGAGGTGACTGTGGTTTGACTTCACTCACTGTGCCAGCCATGTGTGATTTGATGGGCTGAGGGTGTTCTTATATATTCCTTGTCTTGCACGTGATGTAGCAAAACCAAAGGGGATGATGGACGGAGTGTTGAACATTGCAAGCACTCACCCCCAGTCAACTGATCTGGGTTTAATCCATCATCATTCTTTAGCTCACTCCGCCACCCCAGTTCAGAGATGGCCATATGCAAATCAGTCTGACCCTGTGCCTCATGGGAACAGTCCAGCCCGAACTGCCAAGCCATGTCTTCCCTGGACCGGAAACAAGCATCCTGGGACCGGTTTCTGGCTTACAGCCGTCATCAGCCAGGCTATCTTGAATCCAGTGGCAAAGTGAGCAAGGGACCCACGTCTGGGCATACCCTGCCAACTTAGGGCGAACATAGCAAAACCAAAGGAGATGATGGACGGAGTGTTGAACATTGCAAGCACTCACCCCCAGTCAACTGATCTGGGTTTAATCCATCATCATTCTTTAGCTCACTCCGCCACCCCAGTTCAGAGATGGCCATATGCAAATCAGTCTGACTTTGTGCCTCATGGGAACAGTCCAGCCCGAACTGCCAAGCCATGTCTTCCTGGACCGGAAACAAGCATCCTGGGACCGGTTTCTGGCTTACAGCCGTCATCAGCCAGGCTATCTTGAATCCAGTGGCAAAGTGAGCAAGGGACCCACGTCTGGGCATACCCTGCCAACTTAGGGCGAACATAGCAAAACCAAAGGGGATGATGGACGGAGTGTTGAACATTGCAAGCACTCACCCCCAGTCAACTGATCTGGGTTTAATCCATCATCATTCTTTAGCTCACTCCGCCACCCCAGTTCAGACATGGCCATATGCAAATCAGTCTGACCCTGTGCCTCATGGGAACAGTCCAGCCCGAACTGCCAAGCCATGGACCGGAAACAAGCATCCTGGGACCGGTTTCTGGCTTACAGCCGTCATCAGCCAGGCTATCTTGAATCCAGTGGCAAAGTGAGCAAGGGACCCACGTCTGGGCATACCCTGCCAACTGAAACCCCGAAACCGGTCCTAGGATGCTTGTTTCCAGTCCAGGGAGGACCTGGCTTGGCAGTTCGGGCTGGACTGTTCCCATGAGGCACAGGGTCAAGACTGATTTGGCATATGGCTGGGTTCAAACTGGAATGGCATGGTGAGCAAACAAATGATGGATTTAGGCCCAGATCTCTGTACTGGGGTGAATGTATGACATTGTTCTGCATTCTGTCCATCAACTGTTGTTTTTGCATTTGTCACCCCGAGTTGGACGGGTATGCCCAGACGTGGGTCCCGTGCTCTCCATGCCACTGGAATCAAGCTATCCTGGCTGAAAAGGGTGAAACCCCGAAACCGGTCCTAGGATGCTTGTTTCCAGTCCAGGGAGGACCTGGCTTGGCAGTTCGGGCTGGACTGTTCCCATGAGGCACAGGGTCAAGACTGATTTGCATATGGCTGGGTTCAAACTGGAATGGCATGGTGAGCAAAAAATGATGGATTTAGGCCCAGATCTCTGTACTGGGGTGAATGTATGACATTGTTCTGCATTCTGTCCATCAACTGTTGTTTTTGCATTTGTCACCCCGAGTGGGACGGGTATGCCCAGACGTGGGTCCCGTGCTCTCCATGCCACTGGAATCAAGCTATCCTGGCTGAAGAGGGGTGAAACCCCGAAACCGGTCCTAGGATGCTTGTTTGCAGTCCAGGGAGGACCTGGCTTGGCAGTTCGGGCTGGACTGTTCCCACGAGGCACAGGGTCAAGACTGATTTGCATATGGCTGGGTTCAAACTGGAATGGCATGGTGAGCAAAAAAATGATGGATTTAGGCCCAGATCTCTGTACTGGGGTGAATGTATGACATTGTTCTGCATTCTGTCCATCAACTGTTGTTTTTGCATTTGCATGTGATGTACACATGCTTGGTAGTTAGCTCCTTGGCCTTCCAATTGTGGGCATCTCACTTTAGCTTTCCTATATGTTGTACTCCATTGCTGCTGGCATGTGGTCTGTGTATGTGGCTGTGTGTCAGTGTGGGGTATGTCTGTGTGACTTGGCAGGCTGTGTGCCCAGTGGAGTGATTGTTCATTATCTGTGTGTGTGTGCATTTTCTGCTTGGACTCAGTTTTCTTGCCATGTGTGTGGTGTTGTTGTGGTGTGTGGGTTGCCCTGGCCCTGTGCTTCTGTGCTGTGTGTTCCTCTGCAGCCACTCCTGCTGTAGCTGTCTCCCCTAGTTGTTTGGTGTGTGTGCAGGGTGTGGGTTCACCTGGCTTGTTGTTGTGCATGGGGGAGCACAGGAAGGGCACATGGCATGTCCCTTCATGGGGGGGCTGGTGTGTGGAGGGTGGAGGTGTGGCTCTGTGGTCTTTGTGCACTACCCATGCCTGACGCTGGCCCTGCCTTCTGCAATGTGCGCATGTTTTCCCGCGTTTTCACCGCTGCGGTGACGTGACCGGGACATTACTTCATGATCGCGGTGGATGGGTGACCTGGATGCGAAGGGGTGATTTGGTGACAGGTAGGATATGTGTGGGTACACTTGTGGATGTGTTCCTGTCCCCACCACGGTGTCTGGTGTGGACAGGAACCCTAGATCAGCCCATGTGTTGTGGTTGTGTGCGGAGTTGTGTTGTTGCGTACCTGCGGCAGCGTCCGTGACGGGCCATGATTTGCTGGTGATGTATCCGGTACAGCACCGGGAAGACGTACAAATCTGGGTCCATTGCGCTCGGGACCGGGCGGTTGGGACCGGGTATCAGGTTTAGCGCTCCGCTGTGATGCTTCCGCCGTCTCTGGTTGGGCGGTTTCTCCGCTGCGGTGCGGCTGGCTGTTTGGGGCATCCTGATTTGTACGGCGGTCGGGATGTCATTCCGCATGGCGGTGAGTCTCCATTGGCTCCCACCGCCGCGGTGGCGGGCGCACTTTGATGGCGGTTAGCATCGCACCGCGCCGGACGGGAAATGGGCTACGTTTGGCCATCCTAATATGGCGGGCGTGAGGTCCGCTGCTGGCATGCGGAAAAAAGCATTTTCCGCCCCTGCCAGCACCGCGGTGGTGCCTCCGACCGCCATCGTAATAGGCCCCATAGTTTGGTTTTTCAGATGAAACTGTCTTAAACTTTGTAATTTCTTCTGCAAACTCATCAATACTAATCTCTTTCCCGTGTTCTTCAACACCTGCACTTATCAAGCTCTCACTTACTCTACACTCCTCTTGTGAACCAAAACAATGAAACTGTATATCATCATAAACTTTTTGTACATCTGATGCTGAACCGTGCAAAAGAGCTGTGTTTATTTCACTTAAACATAATGCAGGAGTTTTTGCATAGTAGAGTCTCCTTACTAACTTCCGCATTTCTGAGTGGTGTACTGCTAACATTCTTAAATGATGAAAAGTACTTTGACACACTTTTCTTGAAAGACAAGCCAGAGAATGACCCTGCAAGTTAGTATATTTTCTTATTTTACATGGATCTAGTCCTTGTAACATCTTATTCTTCTGTTTAAGACTTTTTATTTGCATATTCTCGTTAAAAAAAATGCAATCTGTCAATAGATTCCTTTTGAATACTGCAAATACTGCTACAATCCCACTTATATACAGGAGCTTGTGTACGCTTCCCTTGAACTTCTTCAGCTATTACTTCTTCTAAACGCCTAACAACCATTTTTTTTATGTGACAACCATCTTTCATCTCATAGCATCGACCACAAGTATCAACTGCATGTACTAATGTGTTCTGTTGAAAATAGCTTTCTTCATTAAAGAAAGGCTCAGTACTAGAAGTGTGCTTCCATTCACCAGTAAAAGTTTTACAAAAGTTACTTCTATTAACAAGCCTTTTTCTTTTACTTTTCTTTTTCATAAACACCATTGTTTTATCCAATGTTCTCATTCTCTTCAATACTAATATAAATAATGTTCATTTCAATTCAAAAGCAGTATCTACTACACTTTCAATATGTTGCTTCTTCTTATACGGTGCTGATCTTTTTTTTATACTTTTTACAATCTTTTAATACATTTTGAATTGCTCTACTTCGAAACATTCATATACGTATCTCTTTAAATTGTTTTTGTCTTCCTATAACATGTGTTGTTTTTCCAAAAACTAATGTTTTTTTACCATTACAATTCTTCTTTTCCTTGTGCTTTGTTGGAAAACTTTTCTTTTTCCTTTCATTATTATTGTCTTTCTTTAATCTCTCTGCAACTGTTTTAAAAAACTGTTTAGTGCTCTTACCAGAACAGACTTTATCCTTAGTAACATTTAGGGGCCGATTCCGATCTCGGCCGGTAGGGCTCGAATCGGATTCGGCTTTACCGGATCCGATTCGGAGCCCTGTTTCCCGACCGAACCGTACGCGGGTCCGGCCGAGCGAGTACGATGCGAAATCTCCGACCGACTCGTCCGGGCGTCCCGACCGCTCCGACCGACTCGCTCCCGGCTCGAACCGCTCCGACCGACTCGCTCGGACTCGACTCGCACCGCGCAATGGAGACGTTTCCCGTCCGGGTAAGTACGATGCGCGCCGCGAGCAGTCCGACCGAGCCGCGCACTCCGGCTCGTAAGAGCTGTCGGAGCCGTACTTTGGGGGTCCGTGTCGGACTCCCTGTACGCGTAGCCGCGCGAGTCGCACACAGGGGGGACCCATGGGTCCCCCTACCTGTGCGTGTATGGCGCGAATCGCTCGCCGCGCACCCGCTGTAGGGGCGCCCTTGTCCGACTCGCACCCATTGAGTCAATGGGAGCCCGCGTACGCGTTGTACGACCGGCTCCCATTGACTTCAATGGGAGTCCGACCGACTCGAGTCCGATAACATACGGACGCATCGTACTCGCTCGGTCGGACTGCACGGGTCCGATTCGGTCGGAAATCTCTCCGGGTCCGGCTCGGTCGGAGAAATTTCCGGCCCGAATCGGAATCGACCCCTTAGTCTTTTTCTAATGCACTCTATTTACTTTTCTTTAAGTACTTCTGTTTTCTTGGTTGTCTTCTCTTTTCATGTTTTCTTGCCATCTTCAATTTGTGATCCAAACAAAATAATTTTCTAAAAAACAAAGAACAGTTTCAATAGTTTGTTACATCAATTAACAATTTTAAATTAATTACATGTCAATATTTATAATAACTAGTAAGCAATTGCTTACAATTACATTGCTATTCTCTTTATAACAAATAAAAAAACAAAAGTGTAGAACCAAGCAAGAGAACTCCAGAAACAGGGGAAAAGGTGCTGCAAGAGAAAGAAAGGGACAGAAAGAAAAAGAAAGTTTTAGAAACAGTGAAAAGAAATACACAAAGAACTACACAGCTACTAAAAAATCTGAGAAATGCAGAAAGAGGCAACAGAGGTGCACAAAGAGACAATAGGGGTGCACAAAAAAACAACAGAGGTACACAAACATGCAAGAGAAGTGCACAAAGAGGTAAGAAAGTTGCAGAAAGAGGCAAGAGAAGTGTAAAACAGGGAAGACGGGTGCAGAAAAAGGCAAGAGAGGTGCAGAAAGAAGCTTGGAAGAAGCAGAAAAAGCAAGAAAAGTGTATAAAGAAACAACTGATGTTAAAAAAAACAACAGAAGTGCAGAAAGAGTCAAGACAACTGCAGAAAGAGGAAGAAATGTGCAGAAAGAGGCAAGAGAGATGCAGAAAGAGGCAAGAGCGGTGCACAAAGATGCAACAGAAGTGCAAAAAGAGGGAAGAAGGGAAAAGAAAGAGGCTAGAGGATTACAGAAAGCAACAGAGGTGCACAGAAAGGTAACAGAGGTACAGAAAGAGGAAAAGAGGTACAGAGAAGGGAAGAGAGGTTCAGAAAGTGACAAGAGACATGCAAAAGAAGCAAGAGACGTGCACAAAATTGGTAAGAGAGGTGCACAAACAGGTGAGCAAGGTGCAGAAAGAGGGAAGAGGGGTTCAGAAAGAGGCGTGATTGGTGCAGAAACAGGCAATAGAGGTACAGAAACAGGGAAGAAGGGTACAAAAAGAGGCAAGAGGAGTGCACAAAGAAGCAACAGAGGTGCAAAAAAGGCAAGAGATGTGAAAAAAGGGACAAGAGACATACAGAAAGAAGCAAGAGAGGTACAAAAAAGGACAAAAGAGGTACAGAAAGAATTAATGGACATGTTGAAAGAAGCAAGAGAAGTGCAGAAAGAAGCAAGTGAGCTCCAGAAACAAGCAACTCAGGTGTACAAAGAACTAAAAGAGGTGCAGAAACAGTCAAAAGAGGTAGAGAAAGAAGCAAGAGAAGTACAGAAAGAAGCAAGAAGAGCACAGAAACACACAACACAAGTGAAGAAAGAGACAAAAGAAGTGCAGAAAAAGGCAAGAGAGGTGCAAAAAGTGGCAAAAAAGGTGCAGTAAGAGGCAAAAGGAATTCACAAAGAGGCAAGAGAGGTGCACAAACGGGCAACAGAGGTGCAGAAAGAGGAAAGAACAGTGCAGAAAGAGGCAAGAGGAATGTAAAAGAAGCAACAGAGGTGCAGAAAAAGGCAAGAGAGGTGGAGATAGAGGCAAACAGGTACAGAAAAAGGTAAGAGAAGTGCAGAAACGAACAAGACAAATGCAGAAAGAAGCAAGAGAGGTACAGAAATTGACAAGAGAGGTGCCGAAAGAGGTAAGAGAAGATGCTGAAAGACTCAAAAGACGTGCATAAAGAGATAAGAAGGTTGCAGAAAGAGGCAAGTGAGATGCATAAAGATGGAAAAGGGGTGCAGTAAGAGGCAAGAGGGTTGCAGAAAGAAGCAAGAGAGGTGCAGAAAGAACCAAGAGAAGTGCAGAAAGAGCCAAGTGAAGAACAGAAACAGGCAAGAGGGGTGCAGAAAGAGACAAGAGAGCTTATAGAAAGAGGGAAGAGGGGTGCAGAAAGAGGCAACACGTGTGCAGAAAGAGGCAAGATGAGTGCCAAAAGAACCAGGAGAGGGGCAGAAAGTAGCAAGAGAAGTGCAGAAAGAAGCAATAGATGTGCACAAAGAGGCAAGAGGAGTGGATAAAGAATCAAGAGATGCACAGAAAGGAAAGTGAGGTGCAGAAAGACGTGAGAGAAGTGCAGAAACACGCAAGAGAGGTGTAGAAAGAGGCAAGAGAGCTGCAGAAAGGGAAAAGAGGGGTATGTAAAGAAGCAAAAGAGGTGCAGAAAGAAACAAGAGAAGTGCAGAAAGAAGCAACAGAGGTGCAGAAAGAGACAAGACAGGTACAGAAAGTCAAGAGAAGTACAGGAAAGAAGCAACAGAGTTGCAGAAAGAGTCAAGAGAAGTGCAGAAAGAAGCAAGAGAACTCCAGAAATTCAAAACAGCAATCTTTGCAATGTTACTGTTGTAAGTCTCAAAATGTACCTGAAAGCATGCATGCTGGTGGATCATACATAAAAGAAACATACAAATAGTTGTATACCTGTGTTACACACGTGTAGCATCTTCAGATGCATAACACGTATGAGAATACATGTGCAAGTAGAGATATACCTCACTACAAAGACTAAAGCACTACTATACAATACATAACACACCTTACAAATGTGTAACTCACCTTTCAAATAGTATTGCAAAATATGAAATATCAGAAACTCATAAAAGATTTTCTTTTTCACACAATAAATGTAATGCACCACTCTCAACAAGGTAAAACCAGTAATGGCAAACTTTCCCTCTCTTTCTGCACACAAATAAATGTAAGTAATAAATGAAAATGCTTCCTTCAATTCTGAAACACATTTCTATTGGTTCAACCTATTAACCCTTTTTAAGTGTCTTCTAAAAGTGCCCAAACTAGTTCTGTAATTTACTAGAGTCGCAACTCCACCGCGGTGCCGCAGTGTAGCATCGCGATGGAGCCGCGAACCCTTATGGGAGTTCAAAAACCTATTTCCAATAATACTAGTATTATTTTTTAACAACACACTACTTCTAAACATACTACTGATTTGGGAAAACTTAATTTAGTAGCATATTACTTATATATAAGTTACCATTTCACATTTTAAAACCACAGTTAAGTTTCAACCCTTCCCCAATTCTGCTTAATCCTAGGTTCCATTGTAACACTTTCTGCAACATTCAACTGTACCAGAAGATCACAAGTTCACCACATTTTCAAATTCAGCACACAAACTTACAAATGCAAATAGCAAGTGTGGTTGACTTTTGCAAAATATTACCTTATCCTATCTACTGTACCTTTCAAACATCTTTTAATAACCAATCAGAAACATGCTTCTTCAGGAAAGTAACATGCATCCTATTTTTGAGTGCACAATGTTGATGAACAGCCAATCAGTTATCTGTTTTCTCAAAAATAGTATGTTCTCCACCATTTTAGACACCTCTCATTCTACCAACTGACTACCTCAGCTACAGACATCTTTTGATTCCTTCCAGACATCCCTTCAAAATGCTTACAGTATGGATTGTAGGGCACAGCTATGTTTTCTGGTGCAAAAGGTACGCTGAACACAGAGGTATTGACAAAGACCTAGGTTTGCAAAATGTGGATATTAAATGGTTTGCACAGAGAGGATTAAAGTGGCACCAATTGATGCCTTTGGTTAAAACCTTTTTGCATCTCCAACCCACTGACCTCATGATTGTGCACTGTGGTGGCAATGACCTAGGCAAATTGACTTGGGTAGGGCTGGAAATCCTATTGAAGGATACCTTTGCACAATTGATGTTGCTTTTGCCTCAAACTGTCTTTGTATACTCTAATATATGCCAAAGACAGAAATGGAAGTGGTCAAATCAATTCTGTCCACAGATTGAGAAAGTTAGGAATAATGTCAATAAAGCTGTTTCTGCTTACCTCAGAGACCATAGGATGGGCTCCATCTATAACAACAATCTATGTTTTGATATGCATGACATCTACAGAAGTCCATTTCACAGATGAAGGAAACAGAGTGTTTCTCAAGAACCTTAAGCTGTGCATCTGCACTTACATGTCACTCCAACAAAGTCATAATGAAAACAATGGCTCTTTTTAGAGCCACCCTATACCCCAACAGTGAATCTTATTTATTTTTTAACATGCATACTCTTTTTCAATATTTTCTGGATTCGCAAATCCATCGCGAATTTGCAAAACAAAAGCACAAATTCAATGTACTACAACACAATACACTTTTCAATTTTAACTTTTAATTTTTATTTTTGTATATTATTTCTAACTCTATCAAATTTAATGTGATTATTAACTTCAATCTCACTAGCTCTAAAAATAAAAGTTCACAAATGCAACACTACCTTCCGAATTATATACTACTAAATTATTTATTTAAAATGGATCCGTGAATCCACCGCGATGTTACACTGGGGGCAGCGCTGAGAGCCGCGATAGGGTGCGACTCCTATCACGAGAGTAAAAAAAGAATAATTAATGCCCCTCAGTTCCATTGCCCGGGGGACCCCATCCCCCTGGGCCAGGCCATTTAATAAAAAAAAATTAAAAAAGGGAGAGTGGGCCGCTTGGCCCTCCCTTCCCGAGCCATGTTTGGCCCCGGGTAACCCATCCCCTGGGGCTTGGCCAATCCTTTTTTTTTTTTTTAAATGAATGGGGGGGCCTGTGCAGCCCCCCTACCTGGGCCATTTTGAGCCCCGTGGACCCCATCCCCTGGGGCTTGGCCACTTACTGGGGACCGCGAGGGGAGCCCTAATGCTCCCACGGTCCCTTCCAGCTCCCCACCTCCTGCAGGAGCCGGCATTGCTTTTGGGCAAAGGGAGCTGCTGACATGCAGCTCCCTTTGCCCAAAAGCAATTCTGCTTTGCTTCATGGAAGCGAGAGCAGTTTTCCTGCTCTAGCTTCCATGAAGCGAAGCAGTGTTTGCTATGGCATGGTGGGAGCAGTGCTCCCGCCATGCCATAGCAAACTGCAATGTACCGGGGGTGGGCACCCCCAGGACATTGCTGGAGCCGGCCCTGGGGGGGTGGTGGTCCCCAGGCCCAAGGAGGGCTCCTGGAGGGGGGCCGCAGGGCCTCCTCCCAACAGGTTTAAAGCCCTGGGGAGGTGGTTGTCCACGGGGCTGGAGGTCCGCAACGGACCCCCGCACTTATTTGATGTATGCCCCGGGGAGGTGGTGGTCCCCGGGGCAGTGTGGGGGGCTACGAGCCCCCCCAAAATTAATTTTTTTAAAGTAGCCCTGGGGAGGTGGCGGTCCCTTGGGCTTGGGGGGGCCCACGAGGCCCCCTGCCCATTGATAAAGCCCCAGGGAGGTGGCGGTCCCTGGGGCAGCATGGAGGGGCAGGAGCACCCCCACACTACTGCCCCCGGGATCTGGCCCGCCCGGGGGCTTCTAGAAAACAAAGCACGGGAGACTGCTCTTCATTTTTTGGGGGGGGCAGAATTTGCGGACCCTACGCTACTCCCGCCAATTTTTATTTTTTTTTAAATGCTTTTTTGGGCCCTCGGGGTTGCTGTGGAACCCCCTGAGCAGGCCTAGGGGGTCAGGGTGTTTCTACCTTGCCCCCTTTTCTTGTTTTTTTACCTTTTTTCTTGTGACTCGGTTCAACTGAGTCACAAGATGGCTGCCAACATTTCCTGGTTGGAACTGTTCGCAGCCAATCAGAGTCAGGCTCGAGATCGGGAGGGTTCCCAGATCCACCATGGCCAAAAGATATGAATATTTCTAAATATAGGAATTTCTCAGGAACTACTGAACGGATTTACACCATTTAACAAAAAGAGTGCCCTCTGGACCAAGAGCTACCTTTCTGCTAAATTTGGTGTAATTCCGTTCAGCAGTTCAGGCTGTAGCTGCGACAAAAGTTTCCTATGGAAATTAACATGGAGAAAAAGTGTTTTGGGACCCCCCTTTTTTCTCGGCCCCTGCTTGACAAATCACCCCGAATCTTTCAAGACAGGAGCTGACCTGAGCGCCCCATTAGTTTTGAAAATTTCGCAAGGATTTGTGAAACGGCGCCAAAGATATAATGTTCATCCATTATAGTCTCTTTTTGGAGCTTCCTCTTGTGGTTCCCATATGCTCCTTTCCTCTTCCTCTTTTGTTCTCTTTGCTTGAGACACTTTCTCCTCTGCCTGTTTCTTCCTGTCCTCTTCCACGTCCTCTGCGCCTCTGACCTCTTCCTCTCGTCCTGGTTTTCAGTGGTGTCGTTCTTGCCGGCCCCTCCTTAGGAGCCGGTATTCATCTAAAAAAGTAGTGGCAGTGACTTTTCCTGTGTTGTCGCTCCCAGAAGTAGTACTGGTTGTTGCGAAAGATGTATCAGTATCAGTGTCACTGCTTGTCCTTGGGTCGTTGCCAGAGTGACCTGATATTGTGGTGGTCGAGTTCGGTTCAAGATTTCCATTGTTGTATAGGTGGTAATATTTGGGACTGTATGTAAGGATCCTCCCACTTTCATAGTCACCGCAGTCCCTATGCAGCTTCCTTTGCTTCCTCGCTTTGATGTCTTCTTCATATTTTCGCATTCGTGGTTTAAGTTCATCCATGAATTTCTTGATACTATCTTGGTCACTGGTAGTTTTCAGTTCTTCTTCTATGTTGTTTATATCTTGGATAATCTTCTCCCTATCTGACAAGGCACATTTGATTAGTATGTTCAGCATGTTTTTTGAACTAGTTGCAGAGTTTTCTATCCATTCCTCCAGCATTTTGGGATTTGGGGACTCATATGAAGGTGTTATGTATATCCTCAGTCTACGAGTCACTATGTTCTTATCAAGGTAATCCTGCAGGGATATTGCCTCCCACCACTTGGAGGTTTCTGCCCTTTTGAGTTTCTCATATTTCCTCAGTTTGTCTTTAAGGGACGTATTTTGTGTACTTGCTGGTTTGGGGGCTTTGTAAGGACAATGCTACATGGGTGAAAACATCATAGTTGTCTGTAAGGCAATGATGCCATGTTCCCAGTGTCATGGCGTACCGGTTGGCCATGGGTAAAACATTCGCCGGCCGTGATGCACAATCTGATGAACAAAATGGCTGTGCTTATAATAATAATAATAATACCGACATTTATAAAGCGCAAAACAGCTACCTCAAACAGAGGTGTCCCGGCGCTCAAGCAGTAGGCAGTAGGCCGACAAAACGCTTAAAGCAGAGACCCCAAACCACTAATCTGACCTAAAAAGCCAGGTCTTAACTGCTTTCCTAAAAAGAGGCTCTGAATCAATGTGACGGAAGTTGCTTGGCAAGGAGTTCCACAATTTGGCAGCCCAGACCGTGAAGGACCTTCCGCCTATGCAAGCCTTCCTAAAGCGAGGGGTACAGAGCAGCTTTTGTGAATTGGACCTCAATGAGCGAGTCTGTTTATAGCAGCATAGTCTTTGTTTTAGGTAGCTGGGACAGTTACCATGCATAGCTCGAAATGCCAAAGTCAGAGCCTTGAATTCAATTCTTTTTGCCACCGGAAGCCAGTGGAGCTCTTTTATATGCGGAGAGACATAAAGACGGAATGGAACACGTCTGATCAGTCTCGCAGCCGCATTTTGTACCATCTGCAGTCGTCTAATAAGGTACTTAGGCAAGCCCAAATAAAGGCCATTAGCATAGTCCAGCCTAGATGTCACCATGGCATGGACAATGACTTTGCGGCAATCTTCTGGAAGCATATGCAGACATTTCCTCAAATTTCTCAATTTGCTGAAGCAAATCGCTGTCACCTGTCGTATTTGAGCCGAGAATGAGAGATCAACCTCCCACTTTACGCCTAGATTTTTTATAGTAGCTGCAGGGGCAGAGGGTGGTCCCATTTCCAACGCCCACCAAAGATACGGCGCTGGAGGCGGCTCCTTCCCGAAAAACATCACCTCCGTTTTTCCAGCGTTGAGTTTGAGTTTATTATTGTTCATCCACAGCCGATATCTCTCAAACAGCCCTTGAAACTCTTGAAGGAGTCCTCAGTCTGCTCTTTATAGGAAAAGACCAACTGGGTGTCATCAGCATAAGAATTCGCCTTCACCCCCCAGTTAGCTATCAGGGAGAACAGCGGAGCCAAATAGAGATTAAACAAAAGTGGACTCAACGCTTAACCCTGAGGGACTCCGCACCAAAGATGTTTAGGTTCAGACTGATAGGGTTGCAACGCGACCTTCTGTGAACGATTATTGAGGTAAGACTTCAGCCAGGCAAGGGCCATGCCCCCAATACCCATCTCCTGCAGTCTTTGAGCCAGCAGGGTGTGGTCAACTGTGTCGAACGCAGCAGAGAGATCCAGGAGCACCAGCATCGCTGATGCCCCTGAATCTACTGACAGTCTTACTGACTCAGCCACCTCCAAGAGAGCAGTCTCCGTACTAAAACCAGCCCGAAATCCGGATTGGGTGTCATGTAAAAAGCCATTACTCTCAATGAAGGTAGTTAATTGCCGCTGCACCCGTTTTTTCCAGCATTTTTGCTGGTGCCGGCAACAGAGAGATCGGCCTGTAGTTGTTCAAGTCCCCAGGATCCCCATTCGCTTTTTTTTCAGGGGGAGAAGTGTGGCATGTTTCCATATGTCTGGGAAAATGCCAGATGCAAGGGATGCATTCCATATGTGAGACAGTACATGGTTAAGAGAGTGAGCCAACACTTTCCATAGTTTAGGGGGGCAGGGGTCATCCGGTGCACCTGACTTACATCTTTGGATTTCCGCCAGAGCTTCTTGCTGAGAAATGGAGAGCAATTTCATAAGGGAAGGTTCAGGCACGCAACCCCCACTCCTATCTGTTTTCTCTGTCTCTAGTACCGCTGAGAAGGAATTGTACACCTTCTGAATTTTACTATCAAAGAAATCTGAAATATTTTCACACAGAGAGAGGGAGGGTTGCACATCGGTCTCTAATTCTCTAGGTTTGAGAAAGGCATTAACCACCTTGAATACCTCTTTAGTAGTATTATCGGCCTTGTAAATGCAACTAGTTATATGATCCCTCCTGGCTACTTTTATCAGTTTGTGCAGCTCTTTCAATGCTTTTTTATATGTAATTTTAGCCATCTCACAATACTTTGCCCTCCACTGATGTTCCAGGCGTTTACATCTGCTCTCAACTGTCCTGAGCGTCTCCAAAAACCAAGGGGCATTAAGCATTACATGGATTTTTAGTCACCTTGACTATGTCTAAACCGGATCTGTAAACCATGCCTTGTTTCTTCATTCTGTGTGTGAACAAGACTGTGCAAACAGTTGAAACACGTTATGGAACCAATTGAATATCTCTTGATCTGCTAGATGCCTGAGAGTGCACTTCATTTTGGATGGACTTTATTGATTGAATGTCCGGTGTGTCCCGCCGGCATAGCGCGCCACCTCTCACAGGCCCAGGGTTACAGAAGGGACACTTTTTCTCTGGATATATATATAAATATTTATATATATATATATATATATATATATATATATATATACACACACATATTACTTACTGGTGGTTGCCAGTAGGTAGTTATAGTTATGACCTAGTTTCCATAGGAACAGCATTTTTTGACTTGCCTTTAACCCGCTGGACGGAATTCTGGATGGAATCGCACCAAATTTGGCAGAAAGGTAGCTCTTGGTCCAGAAAGAGCTCTTTTTTTATTTGGAGTAAATCCATTCAGTAGTTTTTCAGATATTAAATAAAAAGAAAAGGGGGCAGGTTAGGAATACCCTGATCCCATAGCCCTGGTTCTGGGGTCCTACGGACCATGTGAGGGCAAAAAAGCATTTTCTTTTGTTTTCGGTGAGAATCACGGCCAGATCCACGACTCCGGTGAAAAATAAAAATAAAATAAGCATGGGTCCCTGCACTTGTTTTGTTTTTTGAAGGGGACACATGTGGCCTCCCTCCTCAAGGGGAGTTTAACCCTGGGGACCACTACCTTCCATAACTGCTCACACACCCTCTCATATAACCAGTAACCCACTCAGGCACCCACTCACAGACCCATACAACCACTCACACAACCACTTACATATCCATACAATCACTCACACACTCACTCGCCTACCTGCACAACCAGTCACACACCTACTCACAGACCCATACAGCCACTCACACACCCACACACCAACTCACAAATCCACTCACACTCCCTCAAAACTACTCACACACTAACTTATATACCCATATAGACACTCACACACCCAATCATAGACACATACAGCCACTCACACACCCACTCACAGACCCATGCAGCCACTCACATACCCACTCACACACCCATACATCCACTCACGTACCCACTCACACACCCATACATCTACTCACACACATACTCACAGACCCATACAGCTACTCAGACACTCACTCATTGACCTATACAGCCACTCACACACCCACTCCCAGTCAGCAATAATGTAAGCGCAAGGTAAGTGGTTTTATTTTTTATTTTTTTTATTTTACCTATCCCGTCATCTGTTGACTTCCCCCACCCCACCCCACCACCCCTTAGCTCTTACCTGTACCGGCTGCACCTGCATACAGAACTCACACACCTATTTATTCACCAATACAGCCTCTCAGACAGCCCCTCACTCCCCCATACATCTACTCACACACCCAGTTATTCACCCATACAGACACTCACACACCAACTCACCCACCCATATAACTACTCACACAGTCACTCACACACAGATTCAGACACTCACACAGCCACTCAGACGACATATGTTAGAAATACTATCACTCATTTGGAGGACAGAAAGAAAAGTAATTTAACTTATTCAGCAGTTCAGTATCTGTCTTTAACTCTCAGAAATGTTTTCACAACACTTACACACAGTGGATGATGTCATCAGTGATGTCATTTGAGATGTCATCAGTGATGTCACTGAGGGCCCGGTTTGGGGCCGTGTCTAGGCTCAATGTCAACTGGAGGAAAACTAGGCTATACCCAATGACAGCTAATGCCCTTCCTCCACCTGACCTTGGCCACCTGAAATGGGAGCCCAACTGCCTACAATATTTGGGAAAGTGTGCAAAAGAAACAATTGATGGACGGAATGCTGGACAATGCAAACATTCACCCCCAGTCACAAAGATCTGGGTTTAATCCATCATTCTTTTGCTCACCACACCACCCCAGTTTGGACCCAGCCATATGCAAATCAGTCTTGACCCTGTTCCTTGTGGGACAGTCCAGCCCGAACTGCCAAGCCAGGTCCTCCCTGGACCGGAAACAAGCATCCTGGGACCGGTTTCAGGGCATCACCCTTCTTCAGCCAGGCTAGCTTGAATCCAGTGGTGTAGTGAGCACGGGACCCACGTCTAGGCATACCCTTCCCACTTAGGGCGACATATTCAAAAGAAACAATTGATGGACGGAATGCTGGACAATGCAAGCATTCACCCCCAGTCATGCCGCTGGAGTCAAGCTATCCTGGCTGAAGAGGGGTGAAACCCCGAAACCGGTCCTAGGATGCTTGTTTCCAGTTCAGGGAGGACCTGGCCTGGCAGTTCGGGCTGGACTGTTCCCATAGGGCACAGGGTCAAGACTGATTTGCATCTGGCTGGGTTCAAACTGGAATGGCATGGTGAGCAAAAAACGATGGATTTAGGCCCAGATCTCTGTACTGGGGTGAATGTATGACATTGTTCTGCATTCTGTCCATCAATTGTTGTTTTTGCATTTGTCACCCGAGTGGGACGGGTATGCCCAGACGTGGGTCCCGTGCTCTCCATGCCGCTGGAGTCAAGCTATCCTGCCTGAAGAGGGGTGAAACCCGAAACCGGTCCTAGGATGCTTGTTTCCAGTTCAGGGAGGACCTGGCCTGGCAGTTCGGGCTGGACTGTTCCCATAGGGCACAGGGTCAAGACTGATTTGCATCTGGCTGGGTTCAAACTGGAATGGCATGGTGAGCAAAAAAACGATGGATTTAGGCCCAGATCTCTGTACTGGGGTGAATGTATGACATTGTTCTGCATTCTGTCCATCAATTGTTGTTTTTACAATATTTGGGAGTCAAAATATATCATGAGCCAGCGGAGCTACTAGAGGGAAACGTGGGTAGAGCAATCAGGTCAGTGAAGACTGCAATGGAATTCTGGGGTACATTGCCGTTATCAGTGGCGGGATGTGTGGCGGTCCTGAAGATGGTGGCGCTTCTGCGCCTCCTGTACTACTTCGGGGCTTTGCCGATATGGATTCCGAGGGCAATGTTCAGAGATCTTGACTCACTGCTCACGTCATTTTTCTGGGGAGCGGGGCGCAGACAAGTAGCGCTGGCCACCTTGCAGCGCCCGACGGCGGCTGGAGGGCTAGCGGTCCCAGATTTCGAAGGTTATTATATTGCTGCTCAGCTATACTGGCTGATTCAATGGCTGGCAGCCAGCCGCAACCCAAAACAGGAGCAGTACCCAGCTGCACCGGATGCCACAACCCTCGCGCCGATACTTCTGAGGACACGACGGAGCACGTCAGCAGACACCATGGAAACTAGAGTGGTAGTGCGATGCTGGGCTAGGTACTTGAGACGGGTGGTGGTCAGGATTCCCTACTCTCCAGACATCCCAATGACTATGCTGAGATGGTTGCCACAGGGAGCTCATTGGGTGGGGTTGGAGGACAGGGAAGAGGCAGGACTAAAGGCGATGGGCGACTTATACCTAGACTCCACGCTACTCCCATTTGCAGAGCTGCAAGCGGCATACGATTTACCGGGAGGTCACTTCCTTAGACACGGGCCCTCACCAGGAGGATTAGACAAAATTGGGGAGGAGGGGGTGCGGAACCGTGGGCACTGCTGGGGTGCAGATATGTAGTACTCTCAGCGGGAAGAATCAAGACAGTTTCCTGCCTGTACAAGGCAATGAGACAAGACATGCAGAAACCATTAGAGCACTTGCAATTACAGTGGGAGGAGGATTTGGGTAAACAGATCCCAGAGGCGGAGTGGGACAGGCTCCTAGAGCGGACCCCGAAAGTATCCAGGAATGCGCGATTCAAATTAATTAATTTCTACATATTCCACAAAGCGTACTTAACCCCATCCCACATTAGAAGATACTTCTACATAGACACAGCAGCGTGCCCAAGATGTGGAGAGAGAGAAGCACATATCATCCACATGTTCTGGAGCTGCCCCACCCTGCAAGCCTTTTGGGGAAAAATTAGACAAATAATAGGGGATCAAATAGACAAGGAGCTCCCGCACACCCCTGAGCATTTCCTACTGGGATGGTTCCCACACACGGCTAAAAACAAAACAACTGGGAGATTCCAGGACTTAGCTTTCATCCTGGCCAAAAGGGAGATAGCCAGAAACTGGAAGACACCGGGAGGACCTAGAATTCTTTCTTGGAGGAGGGAGCTAGAGAAATGGGTGGGGGCGGAGGGCAGATTGCTCCTCAGGGAAGCTGGCCGAGGTATAGGGAAGATAAACAGGGCAAGGGCCTGGGAAAACTTAGTAGGCGAGCTAGTAGCGGAGAGGCACGATGGCAATGGAGCAAGCACCGCACCGCCACCGGCGAGTCCAGAACAAAATGACAGACTAGGACGCAGAGACTAGGGGAGGCAAGAGCCGTTGTAAGCCAGAACCGGCGCCTGCAGCTCAAGAACCCAATAATATTTGAAGAACAGATTGTATCCACCTAAGCGCAACTCAAGGAGGGAGGGAGGGATAGTTTTGTTGGGGGGATAAGTTAAGAATAAATGCACCAGCAATAATGCAAGATGCCTTATGTACTTGACTACAGATGTACAACTAATGACTGCAGATGATGTATTTGAAAACCAATAAAATCTGGTTGTAAAAAAAAAAAAAAAGTGACGTCAGTGAAACAGAAAAACAATCGCGTAAAACAAGAAAAGGGGGCAGGGTAGAAACACCCTGACCCCTAGGCCTGCTTAGGGGTCCCACAAGGACCCCCAGGGCCCAAAAAGCATTTTTTTTTTTTTAAATCGGCAAAATGCGCGACGGATCCGCGGATCCGGGCGCGATGACAAAAACGAGCGCGGCCTCCGTGGGCTCGTATATTTAGCCCCGGGTGGGCCAAGTCCCGGGGCAATGTTTATTTTATGAATGGGGGGCCCAGGGGGGCCCCCAGCCCCGTGGACCGCCACCCCCGGGGCTTTCTTTACATATTTGCAGGGGGCACATGGCCCCCCACAGCCCCGGGGACCGCCACCCCCCGGGGCTTGTATTTTAAATGGGTGGGGGGCCTCCAAGGCCATCCCGGGGACCGCCACCCCCCGGGGCTTTTCTTAAATATTTGCGGGGGCACATGGACCGCCACCCCCCGGGGCTTGTTTTTTTTTTAAATAAAGAACCTGTGTGGGGGGGCTCCAGCCCCCCCACACTCCCCAGGGACCGCCACCTCCCCGGGGCACTAACTATGTAAATTCGGGGGTCCGTTACGGACCCCGAGCCCGAGGACCACCACCTCCCCGGGGCTTTGCCAATGTTGGGAGGGGGCCACGCGGCCCCATCCTGGAGCCTGTGATGGCCCTGGGGACCGCCACCCCCAGGGCTGGCTCCTGCAGTGTCCCGGGTGCCCACCCCGGGACACTGCTGTTTGCTATGGCAGGGTGGGAGCCTCGCGGCTCCCGCCCTGCCATAGCAAACTGTGGTTTGGATTTTGGAAGAGAGAGCAGGAAACCTGCATGTCAGCAGCTCCCCATGTGGAAAAGCAATGCTGGCTCCCGCAGGAGGCGAGGAACCGGCAGGGACCGTGGGGGCATTGGGGCTCCCCCCACGGTCCCCAAAGGAGAGGGCCAGCCCCGGGGGATGGGGTCCCCGGGGCTAGAAGTGGCCCGGGAGGGGGGCCACGCAACCCCCCACCCCTGTGTATTAAAAAAAAAAAAAAAAGGAGACCAGGCCCCGGGGGATGGGGTCCCCGGGGCCATATCTGGCCTGAGGAGGGGGCCACGAGGCCCCCTCACAAAAAAAAATAAAAAAGGATGGCCAGGCCCTGGCGGATGGGGTCCCCGGGGCCAGAAGTGGCCCGGGATGGGGGCCACGCGGCCCCCCTCCCACCCAAAAAAATTATTAAATAAAGGCGGGCCCCGGGGATGGGGTCCCCGGGGCCAATAGAGGCCTTAGGAGGGGGGCCATGCAGCCCCCCCTTCCTATAAAAAAACAATATGTGTCAATATGATGTCATCAGTGATGTCATCAGTGATGTCACTGACCATGTCATGAGTGATGTAATATGTGACGTCATCAGCAGTGCATTGCGGGGGCGTGAGTTATAGTTAGCTGAACTAACTATAACGGGGGAATTTCTATGGTTTTGTACGAGTGAAATGTCCAACTAACTATAACGCCCCTGAAACCTCAGGTTTTTCAGTGAATTTCTAAGGTTTTTAAATGCTAATTTCTAACTATAACGTGCCTGAAACCTATGGTTTTTTCAGTGAATTTCAAAGGTTTTTAAATGCTAATTTCTAACTATAACATGCCTGAAACCTATGGTTTTTTTCAGTGAATTTCAAAGGTTTTTAAATGCTAATTTCTAACTATAACGTGCCTCAAACCTATGGTTTTTTAAGTGAATATATATATATATATATATATATATATTATCTACTGGCGGTCGCCAGTAGATAGTTATAGTTACAACCTATTATCCATAGGAAATCCGCGACATTCTATTTGAAATAACTCTCTTGCCGGTTGACGTATCTTCGCAAAATTTTCAAACTTTATGGCCCGCTCCGGTCCGCTCCTACCCTGAAAGTCTCGGGGGATTCGGTCAAGCGGGGCCGAGAAAAAGGGGGTCCCAAAACGCGTTTTCCCCATGCAATTTTCCATAGGAAACTTTAGACACGGCTACAGCCCGAACTGCTGAACGGAATTACACCAAATTTGGCAAAGAGGTAGTTCTTGGTTCAGAAAGAACCCTTTATGTTAAATGGTGTAAATCCGTTCAGTAGTTGCTGAGAAAATCAAAAGTAAAAAGATAGTGATATCTAGGGCCGCGGATCCTCCCGAGCACGAGCTGGATGTTAATTGGCTGTCAGCTGGCTGTCAACATTCCGATTCAGGAAATGTTGGCAGCCATTTTATCCCTCGGTAGAACCGAGGGACAGAAACAAGTGCGCAAAGCGCACAAAGGGGGCAGGGTAGAAACACCCTGACCCCCTAGGTCTGCTCAGGGGTCCCACAAGGACCCCTGGGCAAAAAAACAATTTTTCGATGTTAATTGGCCCCGGGTGGGCCAAGTCCCAGGGGCATGCTGGGGGGGTTAATTTTATGTGTGGGGGCCTCTAAGGGCCCCCAAGCCCCAGGGACCACCACCCCCGGGGCTTTATGTATAATGAAGCGGGAGGGCTCTGAGCCCTCCCGCAGCCCCGGGGACCACCACCTCCCCGGGGCTTCTTTTTAATTAAAAACCTGTGTGGGGGGCTCCAGCCCCCACACGCCCGAGACCACCACCTCCCCGGGGCACTAAGAAAAATTAAAATGGGGTCCGTTTTGGACCCCCAAGCCCCGGGGACCACCACCTCCCGGGGCTGTGCACTGAATGGGAGGGGGGCCGCGCGGCCCCCTCCTGGAGCCTGTGGTGGCCCTGGGGACCACCACCCCCAGGGCCGGCTCCTGCAGTGTCCCGGGGTGCCTACCCCCGGGACACTGCTGTTTGCAATGACAGGACGGGAGCCTCGCGGCTCCCGTCCTGTCATAGCAAACTTGCTTTGGATATTGGAAGAGAGAGCAGGAAACCTGCTCTCTCTTCCAATATCCAAAGCCGATTGCTTTTCCACATGGGGAGCAGCATGTTAGCTGCTCCCCATGTGGAACAGCAATGCCGGCTCCCAAGGGACGTGGGGAGCCGGCGGGACTGTGGGGGGATTGGGGACCCCCCCACAGTCCCCAACGAGAGGCCAGGCCCCGGGGGATGGGGTCCCCGGGGCCATAAGTGGCCACGGAGGGGGGCCACGCAGCCCCCATCCCCAAAGGAAAAAAAAAAAAAAAAAGTGCAAGGCCGGCCCCGGAGGATGGGGTCCCCGGGGCCTTAAATGGCCTGAGGAGGGGGGCCACGCAGCCCCCCTCCAAATAAGAAAAAAAAGAGGCCATGCCCCGAGGGATGGGGTCCCCGGGGCCAATACAGGCCCAGGGAAGGGGGGCCACGTGGCCCCCTTCCCGTTTTTTTTATTTTATTTTAATAATAAAAAAAGGGGTAAGGCCCTGGGGGATGGGGTCCCCAGGGCCTAAAAATAGGAAAAAGGAAGGGGGCCACACAGCCCCCCTTCAGAGGGCGGGGGGAAACAAAAACAAAACGATCGGGCCCGCAGGCCCCGCCCCTTCCTTCACCACTCTGCAAACGCGCCCCCTGGCGCGTTTGCAGAGAGGAACAATTCCCCTTGAATACTGGGGGTCCCTGGGGGCCAACTAGCCCACCAGGAACCTCCAGTATGCGCCAGGGGGCTGCCTTGCAGAGAGGTGTACAGAGGCCACGCCCCTTTTTACACCTCTCTGCAACGCAGCTCTGTGGCGCTTTTTGGAGGTATATGGTGGGCTAGTTGCACCCCAGGGACCCTCAGGATTCAAGGGGAGTTAATCCCCCGACTTAAAACGCGCCACGGGGCGCGTTTGCACAGTGGTGAAGGGAGGGGGCGGGGCTTCAGGTGACATGTGTGCAAACAGGCCCCGTGGCTCATTTTAAGATGGGGAATTAAATCCCCTTCAATCCTGAGGGTCCCTGGGGGCCAACTAGCCCAACAGGTACGTCCAGAAAGCGCCACAGAGCTGCGTTGCAGAGAGGTGTAAAAGGGGTGTGGCCTCTGTACATGTCTCTGCAACGCAGCCCCTGGCGCATACTGGAGGTTCCTGGTGGGCTAGTTGGCCCGTAGGGACCCTCATGATTCAAGGGGACTTAATCCCCCAACTTAAAACGCGCCACGGGGCGCGTTTGCACAGATGTTACCTCAGGCCCCGCCCCCACCCTTCACCATTGTGCAAATATTCCTCTAAAATCAGCCGAAATCCGAATTCTGATTTACTCACCTGTTATCAGGAGAGACCTCAGTGCTGCATCTTTCAGCCCAGTACTGGTCCTGAAAAGTAATTTTAATCGTACTTACCAGTAACTTGAATTTCCTTCCATAGGCTAACATTGACTGGTTTCACTTGGAAATTCTTCTAAGTGTGGAGTTTTGGAACTTTAAAATATTCCTCTAAAATCAGCCGAAATACGAATTCCGATTTACTCACCTGTTATCAGGAGAGACCTCAGTGCTGCATCTTTCAGCCCAGTACTGGTCCTGAAAAGTAATTTTAACCGTACTTACCGGTAACTTGAATTTCCTGCATAGGCTAACATTGACTGGTTTCACTTGGAAATTCTTCTAAGTGTGGAGTTTTGGAACTTTAAAATATTCCTCTAAAATCAGCCGAAATACGAATTCCGATTTACTCACCTGTTATCAGGAGAGACCTCAGTGCTGCATCTTTCAGCCCAGTACTGATCCTCAAAAGTAATTTTAACCGTACTTACCGGTAACTTGAATTTCCTTCATAGGCTAACATTGACTGGTTTCACTTGGAAATTCTTCTAAGTGTGGAGTTTTGGAACTTTAAAATATTCATCTAAAATCAGCCGAAATACGAATTCCGATTTACTCACCTGTTATCAGGAGAGACCTCAGTGCTGCATCTTTCAGCCCAGTACTGATCCTCAAAAGTAATTTTAACCGTACTTACCAGTAACTTGAATTTCCTTCCATAGGATATCATTGCCTGCTTTTTGCTGAAAAAGTTTCTGTGTTGATTTTTGAAACATACAAATATTCCTCTAAAATCAGCCGAAATCCGAATTCTGATTTACTCACCTGTTATCAGGAGAGACCTCAGTGCTGCATCTTTCAGCCCAGTACTGGTCCTGAAAAGTAATTTTAATCGTACTTACCAGTAACTTGAATTTCCTTCCATAGGCTAACATTGACTAGTTTCACTTGGAAATTCTTCTAAGTGTGGAGTTTTGGAACTTTAAAATATTCCTCTAAAATCAGCCGAAATCCGAATTCCGATTTACTCACCTGTTATCAGGAGAGACCTCAGTGCTGCATCTTTCAGCCCAGTACTGATCCTCAAAAGTAATTTTAACCGTACTTACCGGTAACTTGAATTTCCTTCATAGGCTAACATTGACTGGTTTCACTTGGAAATTCTTCTAAGTGTGGAGTTTTGGAACTTTAAAATAATCCTCTAAAATCAGCCGAAATACGAATTCCGATTTACTCGCCTGTTATCAGGAGAGACCTCAGTGCTGCATCTTTCAGCCCAGTACTGGTCCTGAAAAGTAATTTTAACCGTACTTACCGGTAACTTGAATTTCCTTCATAGGCTAACATTGACTGGTTTCACTTGGAAATTCTTCTAAGTGTGGAGTTTTGGAACTTTAAAATATTCCTCTAAAATCAGCCAAAATACGAATTCCGATTTACTCACCTGTTATCAGGAGAGACCTCAGTGCTGCATCTTTCAGCCCAGTACTGATCCTCAAAATTAATTTTAACCGTACTTACCGGTAACTTGAATTTCCTTCATAGGCTAACATTGACTGGTTTCACTTGGAAATTCTTCTAAGTGTGGAGTTTTGGAACTTTAAAATATTCCTCTAAAATCAGCCAAAATACGAATTCCGATTTACTCACCTGTTATCAGGAGAGACCTCAGTGCTGCATCTTTCAGCCCAGTACTGATCCTCAAAAGTAATTTTAACCGTACTTACCGGTAACTTGAATTTCCTTCATAGGCTAACATTGACTGGTTTCACTTGGAAATTCTTCTAAGTGTGGAGTTTTGGAACTTTAAAATATTCCTCTAAAATAAGCCGAAATACGAATTCCGATTTACTAACCTGTTATCAGGAGAGACCTCAGTGCTGCATCTTTCAGCCCAGTACTGATCCTGAAAAGTAATTTTAACCGTACTTACCAGTAACTTGAATTTCCTTCCATAGGATATCATTGTCTGGTTTTCAGCAGAAAAGTTTCAAAGTGTCGATTTTCACAAACTACAAATATTCCTAAAAAATCGCCTGTATGACTTAAACGCATTCTTTCAACTGTTTACAGGAGATGCACCAGTGCTGGATCCAGGATCCAACACTGAGTAAGAATAAGTAACGATAACAGTTTTTAACTTCTAAGTGAATTTCCTTCCATAGGATAACATTGGTGATTCTATGAGAAAAAGTTTCTAAGTGTGAACTTTTAAAGTACAATAATATTCCTTAAAAATCACGACTGTAACCAAAACGCTTTTACTCAACTGTTTACAGGAGATGTCCCAGGACTGAATCTAGGATCCAGTAATGTGGTTAGAAAAGTAATCCATAAAGTAACTAATTGCATTTAACTAGAAATTCACATTGAGCTGAATGTTGCATTGTGTTTGAAAATGTGTTGCCCATTGCAACAACTGTAACTACTGTACTTAAAAGTCTATTGCCTATGTGCAAAGTAATTAAACTAAAGTAATTCATTCTGAGAAAGTATTTTTTGTAATGTAATGTATAATGTAATTACAATGTAATTTAAAAAATAAAATATGTAAAAAAAAATTGTTTCTAAAAAATTTGGAAATCAGTATGAAAAAAATGTATATAACAATTAATACATTTAAAAATTGTCATTTACAAATCCTTTGAAATTCACTGAAAAACTGTAGGTTTCAGACATGTTATAGTTACAAATTAGCATTTAAAAAACCTTTGAAATTCACTGAAAAAACCATAGGTTTCAGGGACGTTATAGTTACAAATTAGCATTTAAAAAACCTTTGAAATTCACTGAAAAAACCATAGGTTTTAGGGACAGTTATAGTTAGTTGGACATTGCACTCGTACAAAACCCGTGAAATTCCCCGTTATAGTTAGTCCAGCTAACTATAACTCGCGCCCCAGTAATGCACTGCTGATGACGTCACATATTACATCACTCATGACATGGTCAGTGACATCACTGATGACATCACTGATGACATCTCAAATGACATCACTGATGACATCATCCACGTGATAATCTCATGCACCTCCTCACACCCTAATATAACCTTTGATACACCCACTCTAAATTACAGACTGCCATTCGCAAAACCATAGACACTCCAACACCAATAACTACATACCCAGTCACTGATTCTTAGGTCTACGCACACATCCACTCACTCACCCGTACAGTCACTCATACTTACGGTCACTCAGTACAGGACTATCATATGCACTCATACTCCTATATACACACTCAAACACCGCCACTCATCCATAGAGGTACTCACACACCTAGTCAGTCATGCAAATAATTAAACACACTACCATTTACTCACCTATACAGTTATACACACACCAGCTCACTTACTCATACAAATAGTAGCACATTCTTACGCTCTTATACAATAACTGATACAAGCACACACTCATCCATACAGCCACTATCACAATCACTCACTCTAAGCTTATAGCTATTTATATACTCCAACACACATATATACTGCCTTTCACATATGTAGTTACTCACACATGTACCACTGGGACATACATTCACTCACTAACACACTCTTACACACACTTACCCACCCATACAGTCTATCACAGTTGCACTCTTGAAACCATCCACCCAGTGAATCACCCACTCACACATCTATGCACAGAGTTGCACACACCCCTCCCACACAAACACTCAGGCACCCATACAGATACTCAGACAAGCATTCAATAACTCATATAGACACTCATGTAGCTATTCACAAACACATGCAGCCACTTACACAGCAACAGACTGACGGATACAGACATTCACCCAGTTTAGTCACTAACCCATGCATTCAGTAAGATACGTTAAATCACTCACTTATAGAGTCAGTCACGCACCTACTAAATCATCCATACAGACACTTACACACCCACTCATTCTTCAATACGTCTTTTCCTATATATATTAAAAATATTTAAACTTTACAGAAACACACAGTCACTGGATGATGTCATCAGTGATGTCATCAGTGATGTCATTTGAGATGTCATCAGTGATGTCATCAGTGATGTCACTGACCATGTCATGAGTGATGTAATATGTGACGTCATCAGCAGTGCATTGCGGGGCGCGAGTTATAGTTAGCTGGACTAACTATAACGGGGAATTTCACGGGTTTTGTACGAGTGCAATGTCCAACTAACTATAACTGTCCCTAAAACCTATGGTTTTTTCAGTGAATTTCAAAGGTTTTTTAAATGCTAATTTGTAACTATAACGTCCCTGAAACCTATGGTTTTTTCAGTGAATATATATATACATATAAATTATAGAGTGGTGGCAATTATAATAAGGATTCCCAGAGAAAGGAACTTCCTGCCTTTTAATTTTGTAAGTGCAAATTCTTGTTTAGACAAACTAAGGGCATGATTACGAGTTTGGCAGTCCTGGAGCGGGCCGCCACACGAGTGCCCAGCTCCTGGATCACCAAATTCAACAGCCGGTCGCCTAACAGATTAAGACTAATCTCGTGGTCTGTGGGTCCTTTGGCGTTCCCACAGCGGTGTCTATTAAAAATGCACCGCAACGTGAACGACAAAGTCCGTTCCTGCAGGAACAGGGGTGCATGCACACAAGGGCACACATTATGTGCCCCCCTGCATGCACACAACGGCCCGAGGCAACAGGGAGCCCTGTAGGCTTCCATTTGTGTCCTCTCCACCACAGTTTTCATGGCGGGCTCACCGCCGGTGCGATGGTGCCCACACCACCACCGTGTAGTCATAATTAGACCGTTAGTCTGTGTTCTGAATGTTAAGAGGAAATATAGTGTAGTACACTGTAGGCCCAATTCACAAAGGTAAGGTTAGACCAAAAGTATAACTCAGACCAAAAGTTTAACTTTACTACTTTTCAGTATTCATAAAGGTAGGTTACTACTAGTAACTTTACTACTAGTAATTTCACTAGTAGAAACTTTACTATTAGTAATTTTACTAGTACTAATTTTACTAGTAGTAAAGTTACTAGCAGTAACCTACTTTTGTGAATACCAAAAAGTAGTAAACATAGACTTAAGTAGTAAAGTTAGATTTAAATCTAACTTTACTACTTTTGGTATTCATAAAAATAGGTTACTACTAGTACCTTTACTACTAGTCATTTTACAAGCAGTAACTTTACTACTAGTAGGTTTACTAGTAGTAATGTTACTAGTAGTAACCTACCTTTGTGAATACCGAAAAGCAGTAATGTTAGACTTTTGGTCTAGGTCACACTTTTCGTCTAGCTTTACCTTTGTGAATTGGGCCCTGTATTTTTAATTTTGTACATCTTAATTTTTTTTGTATTTCTGTATGTACCACTGTACTTTCTAGGTAGTACTGTGTTACTCCCAAAACATTTTTTGTAAATTTATAAAACAACTTTTACCTACCTTAACACACTAATATAAACTGATTCATCCCTTCCTATCCACTTATAAAACATTAGTACACTATATTTACACTTAAAACCCAGAATGCAGACTAAGGGCCTGATTTAGATCTTGGCGGATCTTGTCCCGCCGTAACTTTTCTGATGCTTTCGTCACCCGGCTACTAGCCGGTCCACCCGCTCAATTTAGATGCTGGCGGGTCTATGGACGATAGTCTGTCTGAATGCCGCCGTCTCCACCAGAAATTTCCTCCCGCCTTGACGGCCTCATAGGTAAAAGCGGCTGGCGGAGGGAAGCCAGCCAATATTACCACTGGGCCAATCACGATGTGCCTTTCCGTCGAGGAAACTGTGGCGGGTAAACCCCCAAACCTGAGTTGGCATAATCGTAGGGATATGAGGTAGAAACTTACGTTTCCATCATGAACCCGATTGCCCAGGTCCTTCCTTTGCTGCTGCTACTTGACCACAAAGCAAGTCAACTCCGTCACTGCCGGAATCGAAAGTAGGCTACCTTTTTACTTGTTTTCTTAAGAATTGTCTATTTACATTTGCTCTGGACTCATGCATTTTTAAATTGCTTTTACATGCAACTTTTTGATGTGTAATGCCTATGTGTTTATTTTTTCACTTATTAATTTAAAATAAAAACACCTGTATTTACATATAAAAACACATTTCAATTGTAAAATTTTAAATATGTAAAAATAATTGAGATAATTCTGTCTACTTTTTTCACAGTTAAAAAAATAAAATGTTAGAAAAAAGGAGTAAGCATGATAGAGGATAGCCTTTTGGAGGTAGAGGGAGCTAGAGTGGGTGATGTGCTTGTGACTATATGTTTGGCAGTTGTATGTGTGTCTGGTGTTTGTTGAGTACATTTGAATGTATGTTTTCTGGCTGGCGTTTGATAATCTGGTTAGTATGTGTGTTTGCTTTTGGTTGGTGTTGTTTTGTGTGTAGATGTACTTTTGTGTAAGTGTTTAGGTTTTGACGAGTGTGTTGTGGGTGTGGTGGTAGTTTTGGTGGTTGTGGATGTTGTGCTTGTGGGGGTAGCTTCAATAGTGTGTGCATCTTGTTTGTGTGTTTGTTTGTGTTTGCTTGTGTGCTTGTGTTTATGTGTGTGTGATTGTGCAGCTTTTGTCTGTTGGAGTGGGTGCCTGCAAAGAAGTGAGTGTACTTGGGATTGAGGTGGATTTTTGGAATTGGGTTGAGGAAGGGACCTGAATTGGGGCAGAAGGTTGGGCTCATTGGGAGGCTGGGGTGAGTGAGGAGGCTGCCATGTTATGTGTAAAAATAAGGGCAAAACACATTTGCAACAGCTAATTTAAAAACAAAAACTGCATGTATGTTTAGTGACACATTAAGTCTGCACTCCACCAGGGATTCCTGTCAGGGCTCTATGATGTGTAGGATCTGCAAGACTTTCTCCTCCCAGGGATATAGTGTTAATGGGGCCTGGGAGGACCACCACCAGTCCTCTGGGCCTCCAGGTGATGCTTGGAGGTATGCAGGTGACAACAATTAGCATAAGCACATCATGTGTGCGATGCTAGCATCCATCCAAAGGCCACAGAAATAGTACAATATTGAACGCGTCCCGCGAAGGACTCACTCCATCACAATTCTGCTGCTAGGACAAAGCCAGCACAACTGTGAACTCTTAATAGGCTCGGTGCAAACCCACCACCCTGACAGCGACGGAGTACTGTTAGCCGTAGAGGAGTCCGTCACGTTGAAGGAGGTGAGCCACTTGCGCGACGGAAAACAGTCTGTTAGCGTGGACGGCAGATCAGCCAGCCCACAACTAAATATGGCAGGTAGGAATCCATCAGCTCGACGGAGTACTTGCAACTGCTGCCACGGAGGGACGACAGGAGTCCAGCCACGATCTAAATCAGGCCCTAAGTGTGGTCTGAACAATATGGCTGGCTTTTAATTTTGTAGGGGTTAGCATTACCCAATCATATACTATTTTGATTTTCCAATGTACCGCAGTATAGTGCAAAATTACTATGGTATATCATGGCACAATATATCACTATGGTTTTGTGCATTATGGGCCTGTCCTATCTTTTCATATGCCTTTGCGAATAGCAAACAATTGTAAACTTACATAAGTGTGAGTTTACCTTTCTGAAGCAGGCCATATAACTTTAAAACTACTGAACCAATTTAGATCTACTACCAAAAAGCACCCTTTACCCCTATAATCTATATTTTCTGCTAAATTTCAGCTAAATGCGCTCAGTCATTTTCCCGCTAAGTCTGTTTAATCAATACTCTATGACACGACACAACACTCCATTCCAATGTACAACACGCCACTCCACTCTATGACATGTCATTACACTCTTCTACACTCCACTCCACTGTATGACTGTCCACTCCACTCTATGACACTCCATGCCACAGCACTCCACGACACGCCACTCCAATCTATGTCACACCACTCCACTGTACCACACACCACTCTACTCAATGACATGCCACTCAACTCTATGACCCTCCACTCCACGCAATGCCACTCTTCAACTCGCCACTCCATGACATCCCACTTCTCTCTACGCTATTTCAATCTACGCCCCTCCACTTTAAGACACTGAACCCCAAGCCACTCTACACTACTGTACGACATACCACATCACAACACTCTACTCCACTCTATGTCCCTCTAATGTACACCACTCGACACCACTGTACGACATGGCACACCACACCGCTGTAGAACACGCTACTCCACTCTATAACATTCCACTCCACTGTAGTACATGCTACTCCACTCTACAGCACTCCACTCTACTGTACAACACTCCATGCCACTCTACAACATGCCACTCCATCTGCGCCACTCTATTCTTCACCACTCCAGTCTACGCCCCTCCACTGTAAGACTCTGTACAACACTCCACTCTATAACATGACATTCCACTCTACTGAATGAAATGCCACTACAGTCTACGTCACTCCTCTCTGCTCTTCAACATGCCACTTCACTCCATGATTCTCCACTCTATGCTGTTCCACTCTATGCCACTTCACTCTGTGATACGCCACTTTACACCAGTTGACTCTAAGCCGCTCAACTCTACACTATTCCAATCTACACCACTCCACTCTGCGCCACTCTACTCTACGCCCCTCCACTCAAAGCCACTCCACTGTACTCTAAGACACACCACTCCTCTCTATGACACTCCACTGTATGCCACTCCACTCTGTGCCTAGAACACTGTATGCCACAACACTGTATGAAACAACACTCTATGCCACATCACACTATGCCACTCCACTATATGCCACTAAACTCTACGCCATCACACTGTACCCCACGATACTCTACGATATGACACTCTATGATACAACACTGTACAACACTGCACTCTTCGCCACGCCACTCTATGCCACTCCACTCTACATCACTCTACTCCACTCTCCGACTCTCCACTCTGCCAACCTATTCTCCACTTCATGGCATTCCACTGTACAACACCATAATCCAGTCTTTGCCACTGTAGAACACTCTACTTCACTCTATGTCACGCTACACAACTCCCTCTACACCACTCCACCCCAATTTACCCCATTGTACTCCATGACATATTACTCCATTCTACTCCACTCTACTCCACTCCTCCACTCTAAGCCTCACCACTCTACTCTACTCTCTTCCATTCTACGAGACTGTACTCTGCAACACTCCACTCCACAACGCTTGACTCCACAAGACTGCAGTCGAAGAAATTCCACTGTATAGCACTCCACTCTATGATACTCCACTCTATGCCACACCCACTGTACTCTACGACAGGCCACTCCACTCATCAGTACTCCACTCTAGACCAATCTACTCCACTGTATGTCACTCCACTCTACGCCAATCTACTCCACTGTACTCCACATAAACATTAAATAATATATACACATGCTTGAACAAAAAACAATTATATTATATCACCAAAATAATTTTTATTCACCCCAATAAAATAAATAACTAAATACATAACAATATAAATAAAAGAAAATATTTACATAAACTATCAACAGTTACTAATGAATAGATTCCTTGCATAATCTTCGAAGTCCTACGATACAAGGATGGTATCAAGGACAGCAACTTTTAGATGGATCAGAGACACGTTGTTTACAGGAGAACCCTCGTAAGCTCTACTCCTCGGGGTAACTGGATCCGAAGAGTCTCAGCGCAGCAGCAAATACCCACCATGGAGTGGATAGAACAATGAAGACTAATGGAATATTAATGGACCGAATGTTGTATAATTGTACTATTTGTTGCAATACCCCATTGTGACTCTTTTACTCTAATTATCTGTCGATACCTTTCATCTGGCTCTTTCAACCCTATATACAGCGCTTTGATACCCATGGGTCATGTGCCCGCTTTATAAAACACTCTAAAATAAAATAAAAAAATCTAAATAACATTTATATAACAATCTAAATATTAACAAATATATATATAAATAAAATAATATTCAAAACTATCAAACTAAAACTAAACTTACCAATAGAATCAAACTATAAACAAACGTATGCAAAAAGAACAATTGATGGACATAATGCAAAACAATGCCATACATTCACCCCAGTACAGAGATCTGGGCCTAAATCCATCGTTTTTTTGCTCAACATGCCATTCCAGTTTGAACCCAGCCATATGCAAATCAGTCTTGACCCTGTGCCCAATAATAATAATAATATTAATACTGTCATTTCTAGAGCGCGAACAGCTACCTCCTAGGAGGTGTCCCGGCGCTAAAGCAACAGGCGACTCACGGAGGGGCGACAAGATCAACAACGAAATTAAGCCAGATTAAAAAGCCAAGTTTTGATAGCCTTCCTAAATTGGGTTTCAGACGATAGCTGACGCAAAGAGTTAGGGAGGGAATTCCACAGTCTTGATGCCCCAAACATGAAAGATCTTGCACCCAACCGAGTTTTTCACTCGAGGGGTGCATAGCAGGTTCTGAGAGCAGGATCTCAGCACACGTGGCTGCCTATAGACACCTAGCCTCTGTTTTAAATACGCAGGGCAGGATCCATGAACTGCCCGAAAAGCAAGGGTCAAGGCCTTGAACTTAATACGCATGGCTACTGGGAGCCAGTGTAATTCTCTGATGTACGGAGAAATGTGCTGCCGAAAAGGAACATGTTTGATAAGTCTCGCCGCCGCATTTTGAACCATTTGCAGTTTCTTAACTTGGTAGGCCGGAAGGCCAGTGTAGAGGCCATTTGCATAGTCCAAGCGGGCAGTTACTGTGGCATGGATAACGGTCTTGCGGCAGCTCTCAGGTAGCAGATGTAAAAATTTCCTGAGGTTTCTCAGACGACAGAAACAGGCCGCTGTAACCTGCTGAATCTGGGCGGAGAAGGACAGATCGTCCTGCCATTTAACGCCCAGATTTTTGGCACAGCTCGTAGGAACCGGTGCCGGGCCCATTTCCTCAGGCCACCAAAGGACTGCCACTGGAGGCTTGGATTTGCCAAAAAACATCACTTCAGTCTTATTGGCATTCAATTTAAGTTTGTTATTATTCATCCATCCTGCGATGTCTTTTAAACAGCCTTTGAAGCACTTAAAAGAATCTTCGGTCTGATCATTAAATGGGAAAACCAATTGGGTGTCGTCGGCGTAGGAAATCGCCTTCACTCCCCAGTTGGCTATCAAAGTAAATAAAGGGGCCAGGTATATATTAAAAAGGAGCGGGCTAAGAGCCGACCCCTAAGGTACTCCGCACCATAAGTGCTTGCGGGTGGACTGATGTGGTTGTAAGGCCACCCTTTGAGTGCGCAGGTGGAGAAAAGACTTTAGCCAGGCCAGAGCTGTGCCGTTAACTCCACTATCCTGAAGACGCTGCAACAGTATAGCGTGGTCCACAGTGTCGAATGCAGCAGAGAGATCCAGGAGCACCAGCATAGCTGAAGCTCCTGAGTCCAGTGACATTCTGGGAACAGTCCAGCCCGAACTGCCAGGCCAGGTCCTCCCTGGACTGGAACCAAGCATCCTAGGACCGGTTTCAGGGTTTCACCCCTCATCAGCCAGGATAGCTTGACTCCAGTGGCAAGGAGAGCACGGGACCCACGTCTGGGCATACCCGTCCCACTCGGGGTGACAAATGCAAAAAAAACAATTGATGGACAGAATGCAGAACAATGTCATACATTCACCCCAGTGCAGAGATCTGGGCCTAAATCCATTGTTTTTTTGATCATCATGCCATTCCAGTTTGAACACAGCCATATGCAAATCAGTCTTGACCCTGTGCCCAATGGGAACAGTCCAGCCCGAACTGCCAGGCCAGGTCCTCACTGGACTGGAACCAAGCATCCTAGGACCGGTTTCGGGGTTTCACACCTCATCAGCCAGGATAGCTTGACTCCAGTGGCATGGAGAGCACGGGACCCACATCTGGGCATACCCGTCCCACTCAGGGTGACAAATGCAAAAAAAACAATTGATGTACAGAATGCAGAACAATGTCATACATTCACCCCAGTACAGAGATCTGGGGCTAAATCCATCGTTTTTTTGCTCACCATGCCATTCCAGTTTGAACCCAGCCATGCGCAAATCAATCTTGACCCTGTGCCCAATGGGAACAGTCCAGCCCGAACTACCAGCCCAGGTCCTCCCTGACCTGGAACCAAGCATCCTAGGGCCGGTTTTGGGGTTTCACCCCTCATCAGCCAGGATAGCTTGACTCCAGTGGCATGGAGAGCATGGGACCCACGTCTAGGCATACCCGTCCCACTCGGGGTGACAAACGCAAAAAGAACAATTGATGGACAGAATGCAGAACAATGTCATACATTCACCCCAGTACAGAGATCTGGGCCTAAATCCATCATTTTTTTGCTCACCATGCCATTCCAGTTTGAACCCAGCCATATGCAAATCAGTCTTGACGCTGTGCCCAATGGGAACAGTCCAGCCCGAACTGCCAGGCCAGGTCCTCCCTAGACTGGAACCAAGCATCCTAGGACCGGTTTCGGGGCTTCATCCCTCATCAGCCAGGATAGCTTGACTCCAGTGGCATGGAGAGCACGGGGCCCACGTCTGGGCATACCCGTCCCACTCGGGGTGACAAATGCAAAAAGAACAATTGATGGACAGAATGCAGAACAATGTCATACATTCACCCCAGTACAGATATCTGGGCCTAAATCCATCGTTTTTTTGCTCACCATGCCATTCCAGTTTGAACCCAGCCATATGCAAATCAGTCTTGACCCTGTGCCCAATGGGAACAGTCCAGCCCGAACTGCCAGGCCAGGTCCTCCCTGGACTGGAACCAAGCATCCTAGGACCGGTTTCAGGGTTTCACCCCTCATCAGCCAGGATAGCTCGACTCCAGTGGCATGGAGAGCACGGGACCCACGTCTGGGCATACCCGTCCCACTCGGGGTGGCAAATGCAAAAAGAACAATTGATGGACAGAATGCAGAACAATGTCATACATTCACCCCAGTACAGAGATCTGGGCCTAAATCCATTGTTTTTTTGATCATCATGCCATTCCAGTTTGAACCCAGCCATATGCAAATCAGTCTTGACCCTGTGCCCAATGGGAACAGTCCAGCCCGAACTGCCAGACCAGGTCCTCCCTGGACAGGAACCAAGCATCCTAGGACCGGTTTCGGGGTTTCACCCCTCATCAGCCAAGATAGCTTGACTCCAGTGGCATGGAGAGCACGGGACCCACGTCTGGGCATACCCGTCCCACTCTGGGTGACAAATGCAAAAAGAACAATTGATGGACAGAATGCAGAACAATGTCATACATTCACCCCAGTACAGAGATCTGGGCCTAAATCCATCGTTTTTTTGCTCACCATGCCATTCCAGTTTGAACCCAGGCATATGCAAATCAGTCTTGCCCCTGTGCCCAATGGGAACAGTCCAGCCCGAACTGCCAGGCCAGGTCCTCCCTGGACTCTAACCAAGAATCCTAGGACCGGTTTCGGGGTATCACCCCTCATCAGACAGGATAGCTTGAATCCGGTGGTATGGAGAGCACGGGCCCCATGTCTGGGCATACTCGTCCCACTCGGGGTGAAAAATGCAAAAAGAACAATTGATGGACAGAATGCAGAACAATGTCATACATTCACCCCAGTACCGAGATCTGGGCCTAAATCCATCGTTTCTTTGCTCACCATGCCACTCCAGTTTGAACCCAGCCATATGCAAATCAGTCTTGACCCTGTGCCCAATGGGAACAGTCCAGCCCGAACTGCCAGGCCAGGTCCTCCCAGGACTGGAACCAAGCATCCTAGGACCGGTTTCGGGGTTTCATCCCTCATCAGCCAGGATAGCTTGACTCCAGTGGCATGAAGAGCACGGGGCACACGTTTGGGCATACCCGTCCCACTCGGGGTGACAAATGCAAAAAGAATAATTGATGGACAGAATGCAGAACAATGTCATACATTCAACCCAGTACAGATATCTGGTCCTAAATCCATCGCTTTTTTTGCTCACCATGCCATTCCAGTTTGAACCCAGCCATATGCAAATCAGTCTTGACCCTGTGCCCAATGGGAACAGTCCAGCCCGAACTGCCAGGCCAGGTCCTCCCTGGACTGGAACCAAGCATCCTAGGACCGGTTTCAGGGTTTCACCCCTCATCAGCCAGGATAGCTCGACTCCAGTGGCATGGAGAGCACGGGACCCACGTCTGGGCATACCCGTCCCACTCGGGGTGGCAAATGCAAAAAGAACAATTGATGGACAGAATGCAGAACAATGTCATACATTCACCCCAGTACAGAGATCTGGGCCTAAATCCATTGTTTTTTGATCATCATGCCATTCCAGTTTGAACCCAGCCATATGCAAATCAGTCTTGACCCTGTGCCCAATGGGAACAGTCCAGCCCGAACTGCCAGAACAGGTCCTCCCTGGACTGGAAACAAGCAACCTAGGACCAGTTTCGGGGTTTCACCCCTCATCAGCCAAGATAGCTTGACTCCAGTGGCATGGAGAGCACGGGACCCACGTCTGGGCATACCCGTCCCACTCGGGGTGACAAATGCAAAAAGAACAATTGATGGACAGAATGCAGAACAATGTCATAAATTCACCCCAGTACAGAGATCTGGGCCTAAATCCATCATTTTTTTGCTCACCATGCCATTCCAGTTTGAACCCAGCCATATGCAAATCAGTCTTGATCCTGTGCCCAATGGGAACAGTCCAGCCCGAACTGCCAGGCCAGGTCCTCCCTGGACTGGAACCAAGCATCCTAGGTCCGGTTTCGGGGTTTCACCCCTCATCAGCCAGGATAGCTTGACTCCAGTGGCATGGAGAGCACGGGACCCACGTCTGGGCATACCCGTCCCACTCGGGGTGACAAATGCAAAAAGAACAATTGATGGACAGAATGCAGAACAATGTCATACATTCACCCCAGTACAGAGATCTGGGCCTAAATCCTTCATTTTTTTGCTCACCATGCCATTCCAGTTTGAACCCAGCCATATGCAAATCAGTCTTGCCCCTGTGCCCAATGGGAACAGTCCAGCCCGAACTGCCAGGCCAGGTCCTCCCTGGACTGGAACCAAGCATCCTAGGACCGGTTTTGGGGTTTCACCCCTCTTCAGCCAGGATAGCTTGACTCCAGTGGCATGGAGAGCACGGGACCCACGTCTGGGCATACCCGTCCCACTCGGGGTGACAAATGCAAAAAGAACAATTGATGGACAGAATGCAGAACAATGTCATACATTCACCCCAGTACAGAGATCTGGGCCTAAATCCATCGTTGTTTTGCTCACCATGCCATTCCAGTTTGAACTCAGCCATATGCAAATCAGTCTTCACCCTGTGCCCAATGGGAACAGTCCAGCCCGAACTGCCAGGCCAGGTCCTCCCTGGACTGGAACCAAACATCCTAGGATCGGTTTCGGGGTTTCACCCCTCATCAGCCAGGATAGCTTGACTCCAGTGGCATGGAGAGCACAGGACCAACGCCTTGGCATACCCATCCCACTCGGGGTGACAAATGCAGAAAGAACAATTGATAGACAGAATGCATAACAATGTCATACATTCACCCCAGTACAGAGATCTGGGCCTAAATCCATCGTTTATTTGCTCGCCATTCCAGTTTGAACCCAGCCATAAGCAAATCAGTCTTGACCCTGTGCCCAATGGGAACAGTCCAGGCCAAACTGCCAGGCCAGGCCCTCCCTGGCCTGGAACCAAGCATCCTAGGACCGGTTTTGGGGTTTCACCCCTCATCAGCCAGGATAGCTTGACTTCAGTGGCATGGAGAGCACGGGACCCACGTCTGGGCATACCTGTCCCACTCAGGGTGACAAATGCAAATAGAACAATTGATGGTCAGAATGCAGAACAATGTCATACATTCACCCCAGTACAGAGATATGGGCCTAAATCCTTCATTTGTTTGCTCACCATGCCATTCCAGTTTCAACCCAGCCATATGCAAATCAGTCTTCACCCTGTGCCCAATGGGAACAGTCCAGCCCGAACTGCCAGGCCAGGTCCTCCCTGGACTGGAACCAAGCATCCTAGGACCGGGTTCGGGGTTTCACCCCTCATCAGCCAGGATAGCTTAACTCCAGTGGCATGGAGAGCACGGGACCCACGTCTAGCCTACCCGTCCCACTCGGGGTGACAAATGCAAAAAGAACACTTGATGGACAGAATGCAGAACAATGTCATACATTCACCCCAGTACAGAGATCTGGGCCTAAATCCATCATTTTTTTGCTCACCATACCATTCCAGTTTGAACCCAGCCATATGCAAATCAGTCTTGACCCTGTGCCCAATGGGAACAGTCCAGCCCGAACTTCCAGGCCAGGCCCTCCCTGGACTGGAACCAAGCATCCTAGGACCGGTTTTGGGGTTTCACCCTTCATCAGCCAGGATAGCTTGACTCCAGTGGCATGGAGAGCACGGGACCCACGTCTGGGCATACCCGTCCCACTCGGAGTGACAAATGCAAAAACAACAATTGATGGACAGAATGCAGAACAATGTCATACATTCACCCCAGTACAGAGATCTGGGCCTAAATCCATCGTTTTTTTGCTCACCATGCCATTCCAGTTTGAACCCAGCCATATGCAAATCAGTCTTGACCCTGTGCTCAATGGGAACAGTCCAGCCTGAACTGCCAGGCCAGGTCCTCCCTGGACTGGAACCCAGATCCTTGTGACTGGGGGTGAATGCTTGCATTGTCCAGCATTCCGTCCATCAATTGTTTCTTTTGCATATGTCACCCTAAGTGGGAAGGGTATGCCCAGACGTGGGTCCCGTGCTCACTACACCACTGGATTCAAGCTAGCCTAGCTGATGAAGGGTGATGCCCTGAAACCGGTCCCAGGATGCTTGTTTCCAGACCAGGGAGGACCTGGCTTGGCAGTTCGGGCTGGACTGTTCCCACAAGGAACAGGGTCAAGACTGATTTGCATATGGCTGGGTCCAAACTGGGGTGGTGTGCTGAGCAAAGGAATGATGGATTTAACCCAGATCCTTGTGACTGGGGGTGAATGCTTGCATTGTCCAGCATTCCGTCCATCAATTGTTTCTTTTGCATATGTCACCCTAAGTGGGAAGGGTATGTGCAGATGTGGGTCCCGTGCTCACTACACAACTGGATTCAAGCTAGCCTGCTGATGAAGGGTGATGCCCTTAAACCGGTCTCAGGATGCTTGTTTCCGGTCCAGGGAGGACCTGGCTTGGCAGTTCGGGCTGGACTGTTCCCACAAGGAGCAGGGTCAAGACTGATTTGCATATGGCTGGGTCCAAACTGGGGTGGTGTGGTGAGCAAAAGAATGATGGATTTAACCCAGATCCTTGTGACTGGGGGTAAATGCTTGCATTGTCCAGCATTCCGTCCATCAATTGTTTCTTTTGCATATAAACAAACGTAAGCAATAAAATCACACAAATAATTAAATTAACAATATAAAAGGCACACAAATGTTGTCAACTTAATACTGCAAAAACGACAAAAGCTACAAGAAGAGGACACTGCCAGATTTTCTGACCAGACCCTCAGTGAAGAAGTATATATATATACAGTGGTGGCTAGTAGGGAATGGGGGTGGGGGGCAGGGGGAGACGATGAAGGCGGGGTTGTTTGAAAATATATTTCTTTTTAAACTGCACTTACCTTTTCTCCACCAGCCGCATCGCTCCTCCACTTCTCTGCTCTTCTTGACTTCAGTCCGGAAGAAGCTGCAAAAGCTCCCGGGCACACAGGCTCCCCTGAGCCAATCATAATGCTGCAATGCAGCGTTGTGATTGGTCTGAGCAGCGTGGATCGGTGCTCAGATCAGGACAGGGAGCCTGTGCATATTCCCTACCAGGCTGTCCATTACAGCCTGGTAGGGAATATGCAAAGTGCGCATGACTGCTTGGCTGGCCAAAACGGCCAGCCAAGCAGTCATGAGCACTTAGGGGTGGATTATGATGTCGTTCGGAAAGGCTCCGAACGTCATTCGGTTCGTCCGAATCCGATTTGGAAGCCTTGTTTCCGACCGACCGATTATGATGTTTGGAAACTATTCAGACTGTCTGACTTGGTTCCGAATGGTATTCGAAGTAAACGAGTCATTCGGAGCTGACTCGTACAGGTCTATGGACCGCGTTTCCGAACGAGCGTATAGGATGTCGGATTCGGAGGGCCTTTCCGAATCGGTTGTTCCAACATGGACTGGCTGTCAGAATCTGACTTTGGGGGCCCATAGCAGACCCCCTTCATCCGGGGGCCTCCTAATCGGGCCTGTGGGTGTACCCATGGGTCCCCCTTTCCAACCATGCACAGTGTGGCGGGCACCTCGGGTTGCCCGCCACAGCGTGCACGATTTTCCACACACACCCCTTTCTTCAATGGGAGCCTGCGTAGTTGGTCGGAACACAGGCTCCCATTGAAGTCAATGGGAGTTCGACCGAACGGTGTCTGGAACCATCGTAATCGGTCGGTCAGACTCCCCGATTCCGATTTGGTCAGAAACCATTCCCAAACCGATTCGGTCGGAATGCTTTCCGAACAACATCGTAATCGACCACTTAGTGTGCATAGTCCTCTCCTCCTTCCACCCTGAGCCACCAGCCCCGCCCCACCCTAATCCAGCCCGCAGAAACCAAAAATAGAACAATAATAACCTTGTTATTATCATTTTATTTTACCCCTTTTCACTGCTCTAAAAGCAGTGGGGGCGACGCTCCTCCGCCTTAGCGGAGGAGCTGCCACTGTACATGTCTCGACAACTACCATGCAAAGTAAGAATAACTTATATTTAAACTAAAACTTACTTGTAATTAAAATTAAAATTGTAAAATAGAAAAGAATTAACAAAACACTCTCCAACTTCTAGCTCTTTACATGTGCTTAGTTAAGGAAAATACTATAACTTCAAAAAGTGCTAACCTGCCAAAAAACAGCACAAATTGCAAACCAGAAAAATGACTTTGAAAAGTCAGTATATGTAAATTATTATAAAATAGAAACTCACCCCAAAACCTATTAAAACAAAACCTAATGATCTCAATCTCTACAAACCACCAACAAATAAACATTTAAAATGAAACTGAGGCTTTTTTTTCTTCCAACAAAAAAGAAAGCACTTGCTCCGCATTACAAAAACTCCAAAGGAAAAGCTGCAAAAAAGTGTGAAACATCTAAGAAGAACATACATGTAAGTATAAATAATAATAGTAGTTGCATAACGTTATATGTAAAGTACAAACGTATAAAGATTTTAAAATTGTGATTATTTATACTATTATGCTACTTTCAGACACAATGACAGAAAGAGCAAGATACATAATATCCCAGAAAGGAAAGCAATTACTAAGGGCCTTATTATGACTTTGGCAGTGTGGGAGTGGGGCCGCCACGCTGCCAACCCTGCTCGCACACCGCCAAAGCCTAAACAGATCGCTCGCCATATTATGACTTTTTAAGTTGCTGACGGGTAGTTCTATGGCGTTCCTATGGCGGTGCCTTTAAAATAGGCCCCGCAATGGGAACGTCAAAGCATGTTCTTGCACAGACCGAAATGCACAATGTTGTGCATTTTGTTCTGTGCAGGAACATTGGGGGCATGCACACAGGGGGGAATAACATGTTCCCCCCTGCATGCACCCCATGGCGCAGAGACAGCAGGGCCCTATAGGGCCCCCTTTGTTTCCTCACCGCCACACTTTTCATGGCGGTCGCACTGCCATGAAAAGTGTGGCAGTGAGGGAACTCGTAATATGCTTGGCGGGGCCACAGCAGCCCCGCCAAGCATATTGTAGCCCTAAAACCGCTGCACCACCTCTGATGCCTGGTGGTTGCGATGGTCCCACGGCAGCCCCGACCGGCCTGGTCAGAATAGGGCAGTCGGAAGACCACTACGGCCGCATCCCCCTGAGTCTGGCGGACCGTGGACCACCAGACTTGTAATAAGCCCTTCGTCATATTGGCTACACCTACAACCAAGAAAGTACATTGATGGAAAATGTGAATTGGAAATGTACCAAATATTATTCTAATGCACGCTAAGGGAGGCCCACTAGAAAAGATAATGTTACTAATGTAAGGGAACATAACCACCCACCAAATGTGACAGAAATAGAAGGGAGGTATTGCAGTATATAAGGGAGGCAAGCACTAGCTCCCAGAAGCCCACAACTGAAATCCTAAAAGATATAGTCACTAAAGTCCTCGAACATATCACAGGTTAACTACCACCTATATCCAATTTAAAACGTATAATTGCAGGAACTAAAAAAAGTCACCAGCAATACTCCTCCTGCCCTTAGAAGATATAGAAATACCAGAACACCTAAAAATTACACATTATGAGAAACCGTTATATGACAACCTAAACAATGATAGATGAATTCTAATATTTCCTACAGCAGATTAGTTACTAAAGCTAAACCATTGTCAAACCTGAATGATGGATGAGACCTTGAAAATGTGTCCCAAACCATTCGCTCAGATATACACCATACATGGTGAATATCAAAACCACAAATATCCATTTTGCACATGCTCTGCTACCAAATAAACAAAGTAGCACTTGCTACAAACTCTTAAACCATATTAAACATAAAACAAATAACTACAACCCACAAAAAATAATCATAGACCTTGAGCAAAACATCAATCAAACCATTTAAAAAATGTACCTCCACCCAGCCATGCAAGGCTGTTAAAATCATTTCAATCAAATCAAAGCATATGGAGACATCTCAAGCAATCTGCACTTAGGGGCCAATTACGATGAGTGTCGGAAAGCCTCCGACCTTAGGTCGGAGGCTTTCCGACACTCATCGTTGGTTTTACTTCCGAAAACCTAATTACAATTTAGGTGGTCGGAATCAAAACCAGCCGGTCATTCCGGCTCAAGGAGACCGGCCCGTAATCCCAATTGACGGCGCTTTTGCCATTGCGATTACAATGCTCGGTTTCCCACAGGCTTTCCATGCCAAGCTTTCCGACATGGAAAGCCTGTCGGAAAGCGAGTTTGGGGGCCCCTAGCAGGGCCCCCTTCTTATTGCGGCCTCCAGTTGGGGGTCGAGGGGGCACCTATGGTGCCCCCCTGTGGATCTCTGCACTGTGTGGCAGGCACCTTGAGGTGCCTGCAATGCGGTGCAGGAATGAACATAATTTCCCATTTCTCAATGGGAGCTTGTGCTACGGCCAGTTTACAGCCATAGCACAAGCGCACATTGAGAAATGGGAGCATGCGACCGCACCCAGTGCGGTCGCATTGTAATTCAGCGGTCGGGGCCACCGACTGGAGGCCGGTCGGACCCGTATGTGCGACGGTGTCTGATGGACGCAAGTCCGCCTGACATCCTAATAAGGCCCGAAGTGTAGAATATGTGACAAACAGTCAATATGCCTTTAAAATAATAAAAATGATAGCACTAGCCTATGCCCCTGTCACTGAGGCAGCTAACTACTACAACTTACTAATAAAAAAAGCCCTTTTATACCAACAAAATGGACACAAGCTAAGCCCCCTAATGGGTTACTTCGAAGATACTTGGGTTGGCAGACTACATCGCTCCAGAACAGACACAGACACCAACTCAAATTCCAGATACCATGGTGGAATGTTATGACAGAACCTTGGCACAGGACGCCAAAACAAACAACGCAGTGGAAGGATGGCACAATGCCTTCCAATTCATACTAGGTAGAACCCAACCTACACTCTATAAATGTATAGAGGCATTACAAAAAGAGCAAAGCTACCAACAACTGCAACTAGAGAATCCTGTAACCCAAATTGCACCTAAACTTACCAAACAAACTAAAAGAATGTACGAAATGCTACAAAAGTCAAACTCTACATAAACAACGAAGGAGTAGATTACTTAGAAATAATAACCACAAGCATATTATAAAATAAATACTAACATACAAAACTGTCAAAAAACAATAACATAATCTTAACCAAAATGGCAAACCATTTTTTATATAAATAATAAACATAAAATGTTATCAGTCAAAACATTAAATAAAATTCCAATCTTAAATAAGACTGACATAATAAAATAAAATATTAATTATTTACATTAAAACTCTAAACCTCACCAACCAAAATGCTCAAAGAATAAACTCAATCTCTTACATAAAATAATTACAACACACAAAATACACATTTCCAAATAACACGCACATAATATTTAGACAATAATAAAAATCACATTTCCTACCCAAAACAAATAAATTAAATTTGACATACTGCCCTGTAGCTGAGGATCATCCTCTGCAATCATGTAGTGAAAAAGTACAATCCACCAAAAACGTGCTTTTTTTTCCAAAAAGCCCCCAAAAATGCAAAAATAAAACCAATCAAATAGAGATCTGCCGAAGCAATCCAAAGTATCTAGGAACCATAAAAAACACTAAAATGTATTTAGAAAAGAAACGCTCCTGGAAAGCCAAAACAAAAGGAAATCAAAGTAAAAAAATATTGGTTTATTATAAACCAAAAGAGATGTCCTTTAAAAAAAAAGATAAATCCAAATGGCCCTAGGACACATTCGTAGAGAAATCCTTTAAAGTAAAAACCGGAAACCCACCCACAAAACATTACATTCCCAAAAGTACATTTACATTACACTTAATGATCATAAAGCAAATAACATAACATAATATAACATAACGTATTGATACATTACTGAAATAGTGTACAAAAACCCAAACCGACACACTAGTGAAAACCACTACAATTAATTCAACTAAATGTACAAAAATCCCACAAACATTAGTATAACTAACCTCTAGACCTCCCCCCTAACATCCCACTACACTCAAAGACCTAAAAAAAACTTTAAAAAGGACTTGCCTGTTCTGACGAACAGCAGCACCTTACTGCGACCTGGATCCCGAAAAATTGACTACAAAACTGAAGGTCGCGGTATAAAAAATGAAACTTAAAAAAAGACTATCTCCCCATAGAAATACATGGGAAAATAAGTAAAAAATGTTGAATACATTTATTCAAAAATGTAAAAAATTATTACACATGTAAAACTTGTGAAAAAAATTAAAAATTGTAGAGTATAAATTAAATAACTGTATAAAAATGTGCAATTATTTAATATATAAATGAAAAATGCATGTTAAAATTATATTAAAAATATGTATATAAAACAATTCAATAAATGTAAATGTTAAAAAATATTAAACAATTGAAAAAAACGGAAAATTTACAAAATAAAATACTATTTAAATATGATTTACATTGTTTATTTAATAATAAAAATTAATTAAAAATTGTTTTATTTCTCAATATATGTGTTTTTAACTAGAAATGTATGTTTATCAATGTAAAAATATGCATTAAATAAGCATTGAAAATATAAATAAAAATTGGAAAATCTGTTACATGTCTTTATCCTATGAACTTATGTAAATAATAATGCTATTTAATACATATATACAACTAACTACTTTTTAAATTATCTTTCTAAACGCCAACAATACTAAGGGCCTTATTACAAGTTTGGTGGTCCTCCTGTAGGCCCGCTACCGCTGTGCCGACAGGAGGTCAACCAAGTCTGTTGTGTGCCCGCCCGCCAGATTACAACTGTAATACATGGTGGGTGGGCAGGCCTGCTGCAGGCTCACTGCTGTGTCTGTATAAGGCTCATAGGTGATCCTTAACAGCAGGGGCGGCTGTGACAGCGCCGGCAGCACATTCCTGCACAGTATGGCATGCATGCAACACCATGCAGGAACTGGGGTGCAACTCCAGGGGGGCACAACATGTGCCCCCCCAGCATGCAACCCCACGACCAGGAGCGCCAGCATATTGCTGACTCTCGTTCGCTGCGTAACTTTGCGGGATCCTGGATCCCCGGCGGACACATCGGTCCTGTGGCGGTCTGACCACCACACTTCTAAAACTGGGGGTGGACCCGCAGTGTGACGGTGGTTAGACCACCGTAATCGTAGTAAGGCCCTAATTAATTGACATAAACTTCTCCTACTACATACAAATGCAATTTAAAAAAAGTATTTCACACTAAAATGGTTCAATTAAATAATCACACTCCAACGTAAACCATTTTAAAGAAAGATTTGGACACTAAATTGGTGACGTACTATTCCAACTCCAATTTATACCAATTTGGGGAAGGTCTTGAACTCTAAAGGGGTGACATTTCTTATTCTCACTCCAATCTATATCAATTTGGGGAGGGTGTTAGACACTAAAGGGGAGACATTTACTAATCCCACTCCAATCTGAACTACTTTTGAGAAGGTGTTGGACTCTAAACGGGTGACATTTACTACTCCCACTACATTCTTAACCACTTTGGCAAAAGTATTAGACACTAAAGGGGTGACATTCACTATTCCCACTCCAATTTAAACTAATTTGGGGATGGTGGTGGACATTAAAGGGTGACATTTACTATTCCCACTCCAATCTAAACCAATTTGGAGAAGGTTTTGGACACTAAAGGGGTGACATTTACTATTCTCACTCCATTCTAAACCCATTTGGGGAAGGTGCTGGACATTGAACGGGTATCATTTACTGTTCCTACTCCATTCTAAACCAAATTGGGGAAGGTTTGGAACACTAAAGTGTTGACATTTACTATTCCCAATCCAATCTAAACCAATTTAGTGAAGGTCTTGGACGCTAAAGAGGTGACATTTACTATTCCCACTCCAATCTAAACCAATTTGGGGACAGTGTTAGACACTAAAGGGGTGACATTTACTATTCTCACTCCATTCTAATCCCATTTGGGGAAGGAACTGGACATTGAACGGGTATCATTTACTGTTCCTACTCCATTCTAAACCAAATTGGGGAAGGTTTAGAACACTAAAGTGTTGATATTTACTATTTCCAATCTAAACCAATTTAGTGAAGGTCTTGGACGCTAAAGAGGTGACATTTACTATTCCCACTCCAATCTAAACCAATATGGGGACGGTGTTAGACACTAAAGGGGTGACATTTACTATTCTCACTCCAATTTAAGTCAATTTGGGAAAGTTGTTGAACACTAAAGAGGTAACATTTATTATTTCTACTCCGATCTAAACCAATTTAGGGAAGGTGTTGGGCACTAAATGGGTGACATTTACTATTCCCAATCTAATCTAAAACATTTTATGCAAGGTGCGGGACACTAAAAATGTTATATACACAATCTATACTCCATACTCACACATAATTACTGTAACTCGTGCACCTCCGCACACAGTGTTGTCAACTTGCTAGCCACACTACATTAACTATAGCTCACGCCTTTACAATGAACTGTTAAACCCTTTCATATTACATCACTCATACCATGTGAAATTATCGCATTTAGAACAGCGCTTATCACATCTCAAATTACATAATTTCGGAGAACATTGTGCATGGTAGAGTGGCGAGTTATGATGTAGCGTGGCTAGCGTGTTGACCACACTGTGTAGGGAGGTACATGAGGTATGGTAATTTGAAGGTGGCAAGTGAATTATAAAATTAAGGTATAACTATGACTTTAGAATTTCTACTATTCATGTAGTTTAAGTTTGGTTTGTATAGAAAGAATAAATAAAGTTATGGTAAATTGAAGGTGATGCGTAAATTACAAATTTAAGGTAGAACTATAACTTTAGAGTTTCTAATGTTTGCGTAGTTTAAGTTTGGTTTGTATGGAATTAATAAATAAGGTTTTGCTAACTATAACTAATATAACAATTCCTTTTCAGGCTTAGAGTGCTGCATAAATTATGCAAAAAAGAAGCAGAGAACTCTGGGTAGTCGCCAAGATTAGTTGGAAAGCATCTCCTGTATAGAGCACCATACAACACGATCTCGGCCGGTAGGGCTCCGAATCGGATTCGGCTTTACCGGATCCGATTCGGAGCCCTGTTTCCCGACCGATTCGTACGTGCGTCCGGGCGAGCGAGTACGATGCGAAATCTCCGACCGACTCGTTCGCGAGACCCAACCGCACCGACCGACTCGTACGCGAAAGCCGACCGCTCCGACCGACTCGCTCGGACACGCCTCGCACCGTGCAATGGAGACGTTCCCCGGCCGGGCAAGTACGATGCGCGCCGCGAGCAGTCCGACCGACTTGCGCCGTCCGGCTCGAAGGAGCAGTCGGAGCCGTACTTTGGGGGTCCGTGTCAGACCCCCTGTATGCGTAGCTGCGCGAGTCGCACACAGGGGGAACCCATGGGTCCCCCCTACCTGTGCGTTTACGGCGCGAGTCGCTTCGCCGCGTACACGCTGTAGGGGGCGCCCTTGTTCGCCTCACACCCATTGAGTCAATGGGAGCCCGCGTACGCATTGTACGACAGGCTCCCAATGACTTCAATGGGAGTCCGACCGAATCGAGTCCGATGGCATACGTGCGCATCGTACTCGTTCGGTCGGGCTGCTAGGGTCCGATTCGGTCGGAAATCTCTCCGAGTCCGGCTCGGTCGGAGAGATTTCCGGCCCGAATCGGAATCGGCCCCTCTGAATCTGCTCACCTCAAATGTCTGTTTTCGTAGCAAAGATTTTAAGCATAGGATTAACACAGTGCCATCCATGCCGAGTTAGAAAAGGACATATATATATTGAAAGTTAACAAGTATTGTAAAAAGGTTAGTGGAACAACTAAAATTGAAATCATGGTCTAGACATAGTAATTATGCCAAAATCATTCATATTACTGAACGGAAATAGTTTTACTGTTTTGACAAAACTGCAGGGATCTAGGCTCCATTATATCCTAATTGCTATTCTGCTTAACATCTTCACCTTCTACTTGGTTCTAAAGTTACATACTTTTATTATAAAACGTGCATGAGGAGACACTCAATTATGTTTTTTAGTATTTACCTAGACTCTCTGTAGCAACATTAATCCCTAGAAAGTGTAGGTTGGAGGATTTAATACATGACAATTTTACTGCGACCAACTTTTTTTAGTCCTGTATTTACAGAACTAGTGTGCAGAGGCTGGCGGCCTGATTAGTAACTTGACATGAATAAGACACTTTATCATTAGACTAAAGTGTTCCTTAGCAATTAATGTGACAGTTGGTCTTGTGAGTAACATGTTTTTTTTGTAATAATGCCAAACTGGTATTGTGTGTTTTTACATCATATTTTGATTACTGAAATGAGCTTCTCAATTTTATATTGTTAATATTTTTATTAGCCAGACAAATAATTTGAAAGCTCTACGATTGTATTTCTCAATAGTGTGCTGTGCTATAAGGTCAAGTACACATGAAGTGGAATCAGATAACACATTAATATCCAAATGTATCCTCCATATCAACAGAACAAATTTTATTGTTATTGTTATTATTTTATACAGATTTGTAGAGCAAACTATCAGCCCCGAAGGTATCCTGGTGCTGAGCAGATGTGAGTCTAGCCAAACCTTTGACCAAGTGGGACTACTCGAAAAGCCAGGTCTTCAGCGTCTTGTGGGATGAGGCTCTTATTTTTAGCACCTGGTCGTTCCACGCTTTAGGAGCAATCCTATGCGTGGGATGCGTGCAATTAGGAGTCCAGACTAACTGAGGTGTCTGGAAGGTCTGTGAAAGCAGATGCGATTGTTGAAGTATGCTTAGTTAGTGTTATGTAGTGCCTTGAAAATGTGGGTGAGGAGTTTGAATTGTGCTCGCTTGTGTATGGGGAGCCAGTGGTGCTCCTACAGGTATGGTGTGATGTGAGTGAAGCATGGGTGGTTGAGAGTGATTTTGGCTGCTGAGTTCTGAATGGTCTGCAGCCTTCAGGTATGTTTATTCTTGATCCCGACATAGAGGGTGTTCCCATAGTCCAGCATGCTTGTGACAAGGGCATGAGTGACGGTTTCCCGGGTGCTGATTGGAAACCATGTGAAAAATATTTCTCAGGATCTGCAGGGTATGAAAGCATGAGGCAGTGACAACACTGACTTGGGCAGGCATGTCGAGTTTGCTGTTGATGACCAACTCGAGGTTCTTAGCTTGGGTGTTTGGGGTGGGCGTTGGTACTAGCTGTGTTTGCCACCAGGTGGAGTCCCACAGTGAAGTGTTCTTCCTGAAGTTCACAATTTCAGACTTGTCAGTGTTCAGCTTAATACAGTTGGTCTTCATCAAGAGGGTGATTTCAGTCATGCATGCATTGAACTTGATCCAGGTACTAGGCATCTTGTCTATGAAGGAGAGATTGATCTGTGTGTCATCAGTGTAGGAGAAGACGTTGATTGTCGTGAGAACGAATGATGCTGGCTAGATGGATCATGCATGTGTTGAAGATGAACGGGCTGTGGGAGTATTCTTGCAGAACTCCGCAGATGAGGTCACAATTGTCCGAGATGTATGGTCCCCAGCTAACTGACTCTGTTCTCCCAGTCAGGAAGGAACATATCCATCGGAGAGCGTGTCCTTGGATTCCGATGTTGTGTAGGTGTTGGATGAGGATGAGATGGGAGACCATGTCCAACACTACGGAGAGGCCCAGGAGGATGAGGGCCGCCATTTCTTCTCTGTCCAGAGTCATGTGAATGTCTTTCCTGGCGGCGAGGAGGGCAGTTTCCGTGGTGTATTGGCTCTGAAGCCAAACTGAGTTCTGTCATGGAGCTGGTGGTCGTTGAGGTATTCAGTGATGCGTCTGTTGATTATTTTATCTCTAAGACCTTGGTCGCGAATTGTAGCAGAGAGATTGGTCTATAGTTGGAGAGCATTTAAGAGTCTGCTGAGGGATTCTTCAGCAATGGGGGGGACAGTTGCTTGTTTCAAAGGTCACGGAAGAGGTGGTGGCATTCAGAATGAGTGTGAGTATGGCCCTGATGGGTTTACAATGTTGGTTATTTGCTGATAGGTTTATAGTGTTAGTAATTTGCAGTCATCTTTTGGTTGACAACATGTCCCTTGGATGTTTAAAGTGTTTGAAAATGTCAGAAAAACATAACGTTTTCAACTAACAGAACCACTGAAACAGTTATAGTTATCTTAAGTAAATATAACTCATGCCCTAAAGTAACTATAACTTTTGTCATCGCCTTGCACTGTTCACATGTTACATCACTTTTAACTTGTTCTTTGACATCATTGATAACATCACTGTAACATCTGAAATTATATCATTGATGACAACATTGTGCATGGCGGCGAAGTGAGTTATAGTTATTTCGGGACACAAGTTATAGTTGCTTGAGATAGCTAGAACTGGTGAATTTCAGTGGTTTTGTTACTTTAAAACGTTATGTTTTAACTTACATTTTCATCTAACTATACTGACCCTTTAAACTTTGTTTTTTTCACAGGGCTGGCTCCTACTATGTCCCGGCGTGCCCACCCCCGGGACATAGCTGTTTGCTGTGGCTTAGTGGGAGCTTTAACCGCTCCAGCCATGTCACAGCAAACACTCAGATTTCAGCAAGCAAGAGGTGTAAAAATGAGCTTTTGTCTTTTTCGCGCAGCATGAGGAAGAATAAAGGTCAACAACGAGCAGAAAGAGGCAAAATAAAGGTCAGCAACGAGTAGAAAAAGGCAAGAGAAAGGTCAGAAACTAGCAGAAAGAGGCAGAATAAAGGTCAGAAACGAGCTGAAAGAGGCAGAATAAAGGTCAGCAACAAGCAGAAAGAGGCAAAAGAAAGGTTAGCAACGAGCAGAAAGAGGCAGAATAAAGGTCAGAAACTAGCAGAAAGAGGAAAAATAAAGGTCAGCAACGAGCAGAAAGAGGCAAACAAGATGCAGCAATGAGCAGAAAGAGGCAAAATAGAGATCAGCAACTAACAGAAAGAGGCAAAATAGAGATCAGCAACAAGCAGAAAGAGACAAACTAAAGGTAAGGAACAAGCAGAAAGAAGCAAAATAAAGGCCAGCAACGAGCAGAAAGAGGCAAAATAGAGATCAGAAACAAGCAAAAGAGGCACAATAAAGGCCAGCAACAAGCAGAAAGAGGCCAAACAGAGATCAGAAACTAGCAGAATGAGGCAAAATAGAGGTCAGAAACAAGCAGAAAGAGGCAAAATAGAGGTCAGAAACGAGCAGAAAAAGGCAAAATAAAGTTAAGAAATTAGGAAAAAGAGACAAAATAAAGGTCAGCAACAAGCAGAAAGAGGCAAGATAAAGGTCAGACAAGAGCAGAAAGAGGCAAAATAGAGGTCAGAAACGAGCAGAAAGAGGCAAAATAAAAGTCAGAAACTAGCAAAGAGGCAAAATAAAGGTCAGCAACGAGTAGAAAAAGGCAAGAGAAAGGTCAGAAACTAGCAGAAAGAGGCAGAATAAAGGTCAGAAACGAGCTGAAAAAGGCAGAATAAAGGTCAGCAACAAGCAGAAAGAGGCAAAATAAAGGCCAGCAACGAGCAGGAAGAGGCGCAATAAAAGTCAGAAGTGAGCAGAAAATAGGCAGAAAATGAGCAGAGAATGAGCTGAACTCATACAGGCACTCATGGAACTACTCACAGAACAACTCAGACACTCTCACACCCACTCACAGACCCAGTCAGACACCAATGCACCCACTTACAGAATCACTCATACTCTCTCTCACAGATCTACTCAGACTCACACCCCAACTCACAGACCCACTCAGAGACTGATGCACCCACTCACAGACCCACTCAGACACTCATGCAGTCACTCACAGACTGACTGACACACTCATGAAAGCACTCGCAAACCCACTCACATCCACTAACAGACCCATTCAGACACTCACACGCCCACTCACAGACCCACTCAGAGACTTACACACCTACTCATAGACCCACTCAGACACTCACTCACCCACTCACATGCCCCGTGAGACACTCACTCACCCACTCACAGAACCATTTAAACACTCATGCACTCACTCACAGGCTGACTCACACACACATGGAGGCACTTGCAAACCCATTCAAACAATCTCTCACCCACTCCCTGACCCACTCAGACACTCATACACCCACTAACACAGATTGAGACACTGACACACTCACTCACCCATTGAGACACTCATGCACTCAGTCACACACTCACTCTAAAAGGTTACAATTAGAAAAATAAAATTCAAAAACCTTAGAAATTCTCTTAAAAACCAAAGGTTAGAGGGACATTATAGTTTGGAAACAGAATTTAAAAATACCTTAGAAATTCACTTAAAAAAACCAAAGGTTACAGGGACGTTATAGTTAGAAAATAGAATTTAAACAACCTTAGAAATTCACTGAAAAGAACAAAAGTTACAGGGACATTATAGTTAGGCTGTGTGGGCGATGGGGCGAGCACAAGTTAAGTTTTTTTTATTTTTTTTTATTTTGTTTTACCTATCCCGTTGTCTGTCAACTCCCCCCCTTCCCCCCCCCCCCGGCCTGCCCACCGCTCTTACCTGTGCCAACCACACCTGCGTTTAGTGCTCATAATGTACATTTTATTACATGTACAAACTTAATGTATATATTACATAAGATGTTTTACACTTCACACCTCCTTCCCAGTCATCTGAATAATGAAGGATTTGAGATCTCAACCAGAGACACCTGCCTTACATTTGGTACATTTCTTGAACTGATTGTACTATAGGTGGTAATGAACCATAATCTATTTGATTTGTATTCCTGAATCTTAGAAAAACAATATTCTGTATATTGAATCCTATTTTAAGGAAGTCTCATTCCCTTATAACCAGTACAGTTAAATCAATTCAGTGACTGCCACTTTTTTTGTTCTTTCTTATTCTTTTTCTAGACATTCCAACGCTAATATTTATCTTTTCAATCTAATTACCAGTCTCGAACACGGGATAGCAACCAACAACCTCCCTTTTTGCAAGAAAATTGGATGAGTATTTTCAACAACTATATGTCACCAATCTATAGGAAAACGTCTCAGCCTTCTAGGAAAAAGGCTTTGTTACTCAGTTTATTGCAGTATAAAGGAAAGAAGTGTTGGATCTTTTACCCCAAATTCACATGTAACTGGCATCGCTTCATGAGAACCACAATGAGATGAGGGAAGAGTTGGATAGGATGAAGTAGAATTTCACTGATGAGCCTGATATCATAATGTGAAGACTTAACTACACCAGATGTCACTTTATCAATTTTCCCATTGAATCGTATGTGGCATCTCTATGAATTTTAACTGCTAAATAGGACTTGGGAACCATTGTTGATCACTATACCAGCGCAGTTATTAAGCCATCACAATCCCACTTTAGCAGAAACTTTTGATATTGCTAAAAGCAGAAAGGGCTCCATTAAATCAAATACTGCCTAAACAATGATGGAATGCTGAATGCTCATATTGCAGTAGTTCACAGTAAAGTGTCAAGTGAGAAAGCATTTTTGGATAGAAATAAGAATAAAAACACAAGAAAGCTTAATGCTAAAGTTACTTTTTTAAGTGGCAGTCTTAGAACTAGGCAACATCTATCAAAAGCTTCCCAATTTGTAAGGAGTGTTTATGGGCAACAAGGTGAGACGTGTTGCCCATGTCCCTAACTCACATAGAAGAATCAGTGTGTGCATAATAAGGACTGCAAAGCTAATCATCGTTGACGTGCCCTAGGAGTTTTAGTGAACCATGATGGGAAAAGTTAGGGATAGTTGTTGATTTCACTAGTCAAAATTTTTGAACAGATAGGACACCTTAAGGGCTTCAAAGCGTATTATTGATATTTAAGGAGAGAGACTTAGGGGCATATTTCCAATAGAAGTGACAAAGTGCGGCGTTAGCCTTCTTGGCTTAACGCCGCACTCCGCCACTTCTGAAACGCAGGGCTGCACCATATTTACAACAATATGGTGCAGCCCTGCATTTCCCCCTGTGCTGGCGCTAAATTTAGCTGTCTAGCGTCAATGCAGGCACCCTTGCACCTGGATCAAGGGTGCCTGCGTTGCAAGGGAAGATTGTTTATATGCAGGAAGGTGTCCCTTCCTGAACATAAACAATCTTCAAATGGCTTAATGTAGCACACATAGAAGTTGCAAAACGGCATTTTTTGTTAATGATTGTTTATGTGCAGGAAGGGACACCTTCCTGCACATAAACAATCAATGGTGTTTTGCTGTTTCCATGTGTGCTGCACAACGCAGCACACATGGAAACAGCAAAAATGAGGAGAAATTAAACATTCCTCCTCCTTTCACCAGGATAAGACCAGGTTTTTGGGGTTGGAACGTCCACCGCAAAACCCATTGCCCTCCCCTTTCACGTTAAGTATAGCGTGAAAGGGTGCCCTATTTACAAGTCAGTGTTAAGCCACGTTAGTGGCATAATGCTGCCTTGTAAATATGGCGAACGCCTATCGCCACCACAACGTCCCAAAAATTGACGTTGTGGTGGCGATAGGGGCTTGTAAATATGCCCCTAGAGTTTTGGGTACTCAGGGATTCCATTTGATTAGTTTCTGATACCCATTTCTATAAACATTGGCAAAACAAGAAACCTAAACCTTACAACATCAAGGTATTTGCATATGGTGAATTATCATTGACAGGACTGTGTTTTTTGTATCCACTAAATGTATTCAAAATAGGAGAACACATATGAAGGTACCTGGGCAAAAGCAAGTCAGCATGCCATCAGGGATATGTAGGGGTAAAGGTGGATCCTAGTGCCGGTATTATATTGAAGGACTGTGGGGGAAAAAGTGTGGAATTATTAATGCATTTTCCAAAAAGAGTTAGGAAGGATTTCCATATCAGAGTAACCAATACTACCCTGAGGTAGGGTTGATAAAAAACACAGCGTAAAGTCTTCTAGGTGAGAGAATCCAACAAGGAATGATGCAGAAAGAAAGAAAGCTAAATTCAGGGACCAGAAGGTATTTAAGTGGGTGATGAATATGACAAAACATAAGGATAAAAGAGTGTTGCAACTTATCCTTACCCTTCTCTGACCAAGGCCTCCTTATATATATGGGCTAGGAATGAAATAAGATCACAGGAAAAAAGACTGACAAAGACTTGAAAATTGACCATCTTCAATAGGAATGTATTTATAACTAGCCACACCTACTTCTTCAGGACAATGGCATATTCTAGAGGTGGCGGGCATAAGAAGAAAAATCTTATGTTTACCTTGCTCCCTTTCCTCCATTTGGTGACCTCAGTAATTCATGCACTGATGCTCTGCAAGCCAATTCTTCAGTCCAGTGCTTGATGCCCATGGTGAACCTTCCAGGCTGCCCAGCCGCCGGATCACCAACACTGGCTGAGAGGAGGAACAGAATCCTCATTATATACCAAGTTTGAGGGACAAAGACGTGCCTCCTTCCCTTCTGAAGATACGAAACTATGTGACCTCTGGTGAGTCTCGTTCCTAGGTGTTGCACTTGGCCAACATCAACAATACCTTTAGCATGCTAGCATAACACCATTTGCATGGCATCACAACAGATTATTAAAGATAAATGGCACAAATGTATGTGAAAAGATGAAGTATTAATGAAGGTTATCAAATTTAGCAGAGAGGTTTGCCAAAAGAAAGACCCTTGAAACATGAACTTTAATTTTTCTGAAAGTTAAGGAAGAACTTATTTTTGAAGAGAACCCAGGCATGAGGGAAGCAATCATGAGCAGGTCAACTTGTTTCTTCAATGTCAGTGAGAGAAACACTAATTAAAGTGCCACATAGAGGTCATATGAGTAAGAATGCCACCAAGAAATAGCAGAGAAATTTACTGGTGGCTGTAAAGGGATGATCATATGGTACCTTGTGCCAAATCATGTGCATTGCATATGAATACAGATAAAATAAAGCTTAAAATTGTCAAATGCATCAGGTAAGGTTTACAGAAAGACACAACACTTGAGTTCACCTGAAATGGTAGGTTGAGGTAATAAACATATTATTGAACTAATTAGTTAATTCTCGAAGTGAGCATCACTTAAATGAATTGTTAACTCCAATACAGTTGTTGTTTAGGTCGAGCATTCGAGACCTCTTGTATATACTTTAGTAAATACTTATATGTGTATGTACTTTGTGGGCTCTGGAGATCAGCCCTAGGACTTGTCTGCTTCCGCTTAAGGACTTTTTTTCTGTTCAACTGCCTCTATTTAACTGTCTTGATAGAAAACGACCAGTAGAGGTCAGTAAAATACCAGAGTTGCTTTCTGCTGAGGGACTTTCTTTTTTTAATTTTTCTGGCAACTGCATCTATTTTACTTTTTGATAGAAAACGACCAGCAGAGGTCAGTAAAATACCAGAATCACTTTAGCATTCTCTAGATTCCAATCCATAGAAATTGTCTTCCACGAGCACCCGTAGACAATAGTATTTTTTACAAATCTTGTATTTTCAGTGATATGACCACCGAAGGCCCTGATTTTATATAAAAACAGAGCTTTGGACTATACCATTTCCCGCTGAAAGGCAATATTTCTCTCCATGTGTTCCCATACCTGGCGTGTCACGCAGTTTGGTGCTTACTTTCCCTCTATGTTAAAGAACAGTAGATGTTTCAGCACCCAGGCTAATGTGCTGCGTAGCTAAATACATATAAGGTCCCAAAGGCGAGACCAATTGGATTGCAAATGCTTGTTTTTAAATGTTTTTGAGTTGTGAGTTTTAGGGAACAATTTCCCACTTACATCACCATGATGATGAGTCCAATTTCCATTATGGAAAATGAAGCAATGGCTAAAAAGAATAGCTCAACCATGTGAGGGTGGCATTATATGCACTGCACATGAGTGGCTTAGTTCAACGATTCCACAGGATTACTGTGGAGGCAGTGAAATGAGCCTTAGATTTGAAATTTGACTCATCCTTGTAGCCCTCACACCACCACAGGTTTGCCTACTTTTAAATTATTATTCTGGAGCGGTAAGCCTGTTTCTGAGCTGAATCGTGATTGTAGGAGAAGGCACATTCTGAAATGCATCTTCAGACAAGGAAAAATGCTTGTGAGAAGGAAGGTAAGAAGTAGCAATGATATCAGAAGAAACATGTGGTAACTGATTTGAGTATTAGCAAACGGGTGATATAGTGGAAATGAAGCAACCTCCATGGGATGGTAAATATCAAATTGGTTGATAAGTTGAAAATGAAGAAACCTGTATGGGATAGTAAAACGTTAGTCAGAAGGTCAGATCGCAAAACATTTTTGATTGGCGCTATTTCATATCCTTAGGGGTAAGTTAAGGCAAAGCTTGGTGCAAACACATTTTACCACCTTATTAGGAAAATAGGTTTCTGGAGGTGGTAATGTTTCACAAGATTGTTTCTGTGGATTTGTACAGTGGCTTTTTGTTGTGGTGCTGATGTGTTATGATTTTTGTACGACTATGTTTTGTGCCGTCTTACTGCAATGTGATGTTGTGTTGTGTTGTGACTTTTGTGTTCTGGTTTTATCTTTTGTTGAGTTGAGCCTGTTATGTATTGTGCTATGCTACTTTTAGTGCATCATTGTTTTATGCTCTGTTGTTTACAATGTTAATAAATGCTGCTGAATTTTTTAGCCAAAAGCAACTCATGCATTTAAAGTTCCTGTGACACACAATCATTCACCACTGTCAAAGGTGGTAAAATAACACTTCTCAAATTCTTCAACTATTTAAGACACTAGTCAGGCCACAACTATGGCACAAACCATGGTCTGGATCACAAAACCTTTTTGACCAGCATTATTTCCTGTCCTTGGTGATAACTTAAGGTAGCGCTTGCTCCAAACACTTTTTACCACCGTATTAAAACAGGATTCTGGAGGTGGTAATGTGTGAAAAGAACATTTATGCACATAAGTTGTAGGGCATTTTGCTGTGGTGGTGATGCGTTCTGTAGTTGTTTGTACTGCCATGTTTTTATGCTGCATTATTGTAATGTGATTTGTGGTGTTGTACTGCGGTTGTTGTGCTGTGTTGTTTTTTTTATATTCTGGGTTATGTTTTATTTGTGATGTCATGATACTTTGCATAACCTATTGGGTTATGTTCAGCTGGTTTCTTTTATTATGCCAACAAATGCTGCTATATTTCCAGTCAAAAGCAGCACGACTTGAACCTTCCAGTGACAAGCAACCATTTACCACTGTATAAGGTAGTAAAATAGCGCTGCTCCAGCTCTTCAACTACTTAAGACACCAGTCAGCCCAAAACTGTGTCTGAGACTGTCTTAACTTAGCACTCCCAATGCTCCCAAAGCTCACTTTTTGTGATCAGTCCCAAGGGTCTTAAATTGGCACTTGCAGTGCTCACTTTGTGTGAAAAGTCCCAAAGCATTCAAAAACCTTTAAAGCTGTCTCTATGGTAAGTCATCTGTAAGGTTGTGTAATGAAACATGGTGGAGACTTACCAGGATTGCTAAGGTCTTAGGGCTTACGAGTCCCATGACACAGGATGTCCTGTATCTGAGCACGTGATTAAGGAAAATCTGCAGAGTAATGGCACAGGTACAAGTGTTTGGGAGTGTGGTTTGAATCGATTGGGAAGGTTTTGGTAGGATAAGGACTGAGTGGAGTATGATGAGACGTAACAGCTTTTACATTGTCCACTTCCTGATAAATGTAGCAATTTTGTCTAATGTCAATGATACTTTTTGTTTTGTTTCAAGTTGGAGAGTTTTGTAGTAATTTTCGTCCAAACATTAGTTACCTATTGTTCCAGGAGCAGGTCAGTTTTGAATGTATTCACATTATTTACCTCTTATTCCAGGAAAAGTCTAGGTTTGTGTGCATCCGAGGGTGCCCTTTCTCTTCAACCTCTGTTAGCGACATTCCAAGTTCTGTATTCCATAGGATCCTCTCAGCCTGGAAGTGCTTGGTTTTAGAGTTAGCCACAGTTGAGGCAGAGCTGCTAGCTGGACCCACTGTTGGCTCCTAAGAAACCTCTTTACTTCCTTTATTGAGTTGCTCTTTATTGCAATAGCGGTGTTGGGAAAAAAGCTCTAGTACATTCGCCAGGTCCAGTTCTGTCTGCACTGTGCTCGCCTAATCGAGGAATCAATGGACACACACACTATTATACACATTCTCAGTAAAAGGCCATTACAAACCCTGGCATGTATGTGAGTATCAAGCCTTACATCTTTTCCATCACTGAGGAAACCTGGCCATGATTTGAATTTTTTTAATTTCAAGCACATTTTTGAAGTGACTGAACCTGCCTTTTTGAACGCTTAATTACATTTAACATAACTGCCACAATGCATTTCAAATTCCCAACATTCATGAACACTCTTAAAGTTACAGCACAAGCCAATTTGAAAAGTTGTATCATAACAGCTTTCCCAAACACTCAAAATGCTCAAACTCCAAATACAGTTGTAAAAATAATTTTACCATATGCACGAACACTCCTTGTCCTCAAACCCCATAGATTGGAAAACATGGATTAATTCTGTGGAAAGTACATTTTTAAGTTTCATGTTGCAAAATTGTAAAAGCTGTACGGCATTTTTGTCCATAGCGGAATACACATTTACCTCCATGCAGACAACAAGATGAGCGCAATTTCATATATGGGATGAAGTACCGTCTACCATACATTATAAGGATATTGCAAGTCACAGAGGAGTTCTGTGACAATATAGAGGAACGAAGCCAGAGGCATAACTCATTTATAAGGTCATGGAACTCGGAGGTGACTTGCAATTTCCTTATATTGTGCAGGAGGAAGTACTTTATTCCTTATAATATATGGCCACACCATTACTCTTCCTACAAACCACTTAAATCCTTGGTGTGGTGCTCTTCCATATGAAAGAGATAGCATGCTTGTAAACATGAAGAATTTTAGGTAAACTCTCTTGCACAAAATTAAAAACACCAAAAAGCATCTTCATATGTGTTGAAAAAGATATTATAATCAGTTTAATACAAGCCAGGTTTTAAAAATGTTGTACCCCAGAATGTGCAGAAACATTCATTGAGATTCCATCTTTTTCTATAATTTTCTAAATTGTGCAAAAAATACACATGTTGCCATAGATATCTTCTTTCAACTGATCACTGATCATGTAGATAGAAAAATAGCGCAGAAGGAAAGCCACATGTCTTTTTCGTTTTTGAAAATGCAGCCTTATTTATACTCTGTGACCTGCTTTTTAGGTCTCGGCCTGCACCAGCGCTTGCGCTGGTCTGGTCGAGAGTTTTAGTAAGCGGGTTTTGGAAGTGCAAACCCACTGGCTTTCGGCTGGCGACCAGCTTGCGTTCACGATGGCGTGCACGCGCGCAGCTGAGCTGCCATCTGGGTTTCCTATCTCTTCCTCATTTCCTCGTCATGGCTCATTAACTCTCTGGACTCTGATGTTTCAATCGCAGCAGCAGCTCACATTACCAACTGACGGCCCTGGACTACAGTCACATGAAAAACAACAGCGATTAGCATTGAAATGCAAGCTTTTTTTTGTCTAGTTAGAAATATTGCTTCGGTGGGTTGATTTCACCTTATATCGCTATTTGTTTTATATTGGGAGTCACAGCCTAATTACCAGTATTTTTATCTCACTTTTTTTTTATTTTTATATTTATTCGTGCAAAGCACAAAGCTATATTTAAGGTTACTTTTTCCGCGTCACTTCTTCACTCTATTTAAACTCCACACCCCCCACTCTTATTGTCTCTCTCCTTCTCTCTCCCCTCTCTAATTCTCTCTCTACTTAATTAACTCTCCCCTCTCTATCTATTTTAGCCTTTCATTCTCTCTCACCCCTTTATCTGTTTCTCTTTCAAACTCCTTCATTCACTCTCTCTCCCCTTCTTTCTCTCTCTGTATCCCGCTCCACTCTTTATTCTATGTACACCCTTTCTCTCTCTTTCTCTCTCACCACCCTCTCTAATTGGGCATTATATCTTCACTCTATCTCTCACTCGGCAACACCACAGTGTCACTCAGCATCACCACAGCATCACTCAGCGTAACCACAGCATCAATCAGAGCCAGCACAGCATCAATCAGAGCCAGCATAGCATCACTCAGCACCAACACAACATCTCTCAACGCCATCACAGCATCACTCAACGCCATCACAGCATCACTCAGCGCAACCACAGCATCACTCAGTGCAACCACAGCATTACTCAGCAAAACCACAGCATCACTTAGCGCCACAACAGCATCAATCAGCGCCACCACAGCATTACTCAGCAGCACCACAACATCACTCGGCGCCACCACAGCATCACTCAGCACCACCACATCCTCACTGAGGGCCAACACTGCATCACTCAGCACCACCACAGGATGACTCAGCACCACCACAGGATGACTCACCACCACCACAGGATGACTCAGCACCACCACAGCATCGCTCAGCACCACCACAGCATCGCTCAGCACCACCACAGCATCGCTCAGCACCACCACAGCATCGCTCAGCGCCACCACAGCATCGCTCAGCGCCACCACAGCATCGCTCAGCGCCACCACAGCATCGCTCAGCGCCACCACAGCATCACTCAGGGCCACCACAGCATCACTCAGGGCCACCACAGCATCACTCAGGGCCACCACAGCATCACTCAGGGCCACCACAGCATCACTCAGGGCCACCACAGCATCACTCAGGGCCACCACAGCATCGCTCAGCGCCACCACAGCATCGCTCAGCGCCACCACAGCATCACTCAGGGCCACCACAGCATCACTCAGCACCACCACAGCATCACTCAGCAGCACCACAGCATCACTCAGGGGCACCACAGCATCACTCAGGGGCACCACAGCATCACTAGGCGCCACAACAATATCACTCGGCGCCACCACAGCATCACTCGGCACCACCACAGCATCACTCGGCGCCACCACAGTATCACTCGGCGCCACCACAGCATCACTCGGCACCACCACAGCATCACTCGGCGCCACCACAGCATCACTCGGCACCACCACAGCATCACTCGGCACCACCACAGCATCACTCAGCGCCACCACAGCATCACTCAGCGCCACCACAGCATCACTCAGCGCCACCACAGCATCACTCAGTGCCACCACAGCATCACTCAGCGCCAAGACAATATCACTCAGCACCACCACAGCATCACTCAGCGCCAAGACAATATCACTCAGCACCACCACAGCATCACTCAGTACCACAGCAGTATCACTCAGCAAGACCTGAGTATCATTCAGCATCACCTCAGCATCGTCTCTGCAACAGTCACCACCACCACCACTACCACCTTAGCATCACTCAGCACCACCTCAGCCTGCTCTCGGAATCTGGCATCTGTTGATTCTCCCCTAGCGTCTGGCCACTGCTAGTGTTATAATACAGGTACTAGTTCCCAACCTTCACCCTCCGATTGTTTATGCCCCCTCAAAAAAAAAGCTTTAACAAACAACCATTGCAATAGGCAGAAACAAGTTGCCAGCATTGCAAGAACAAAAGAAAACTGAGGACATTTTTTATTGTAAATAATTTTTTTAATATGGTCGTTCAGTTTTACATAATGCCTTCTTGGTCATATATAAAGTAACAAAAATGCTTCTGACACTTTTTTATTATAACTTTTCAGCATGCTGCACAGCAGCCACACTTCTCTACAGCACAGCTTGAAGACATTGGCAAAGTCAATAGCTCTGGCTAAACACTTATAAGGCCCCAAAGGCGAGACCTATTGGCTATGCCAATGCTTGTTCCCTCTGCCGTTGGTTCTAGCAGCGGACATTGTGAGGTCAGAACTCAACTGTAATAAGCTATGACAGTTGAGCAGCTATGTCATTTCTTTATTACAAGCGACTAGGTGTGTCACAAGTCGCCAGTAATATTAAGACGGGCTGTTATACAGGGATTGCAGAATCCATGTATTATAAAGCTCCTTACCTTAACATGGTCACATTGTTAAAATTATAGCCCGCTTACGTAGCCGGCACCAGATTTAAGCTGGATGTTTTGCTCTTTAGAAACAGTGCAGTTGACAGCATTACAAAAAACGTGCCTATTAAATAATTCCATAAAAACTGTCTCCAATACTGAACACTGTTAATGTATTCAACTTTTACAAGCATAGCCTATGGTTGGTTATTAATAGTATCAATACACATGTGCGCAACCACAATTCTAGGAATGTGCCTTGACTTGCTATTTTTATACAACGTGTATGTGGTCCCAGGGAACCTCTGAATTAATCGTTTCAACTTGACTGTTCAAGAATTGCAGATACTATGGTATAAGATTCATTGGTTAAAATCTTCCTAATAATACTGACCAGATCTGATGTACACAGCATTGGAATGAGTTATAAAATCATAAGTGTGCTTATGTATTACATTACTTAAGAAACTCAGCTGAGAGCTAGGGGCTTCTCTATAGGCAATATCGCCAAAATTGTAACGATATAGTGGATAGAAACCAGAAGGGAACTTTATACATGTAAAAGGTCGGCAATGGAAGTCTAATGAACTGGTATCTGGAAGTGATAAGGAAGAGAGGTGTAAATAGCTATGGAATGTAGGAAGGCGTGAAATAATTATACTAGACTGGCCTAATGGGCCTTATATGATGCTGATATTTATATATCTCTAAATAAAACTCGCTGTGAAAAGTGTCCTTGACAGGTAGAAAATTGTCAAATTGGACCCAATTCACAAAGTTAAATATATACATGCATATTTACTCAAATGTATATTTACTCCTGCTCCTTGGTGTGAGAGTCCACATTTTTCTAATTACCACTCCTAGAGGAGACTTACACCGGGGTGGAGATATGTGACTTACATGTCTCCACCGCTCAAATGAGGGAGTGGAGCCTCCTACAACAGACGTTAGGGTAGAAAATAACTACTAGCAACTTTTTACCTGTTGATGGAAATCTCCGTCACCAGAGTGTAGATCTCCTAACAGCAAAGTATAGGCAAATTTAATCAAGTTTTTTATTTCAAAAATACTTATGTTAATGTATAATATAAATTATTTTAAAATATGTTTTATTAATCGGAAAATAATAAAATAACAATTTAATGCACATTAGGGATGGCGCCTCCCGCTAGCGCGTAGTCCGTGGTGATGCTCCTCCCCCCTCCTATGATGGCGTCTTTCGCGATCGGCGAGGAAAGAAGTGGACGTTAAGGGCTGCCGCGGTGGTTGAAATCGCGCCGCGTCGCACTTTTAAGTTTGGATACGGCGGATGTTGCAGCGTTTCTGACGGCCTCACGACTCATGCCTTTGGGGGTATCTCTGGGTCGCTCTCGCTTCCTGGAGGGACGCTGACGGTCAGAGATCGACTCTTGAAGGTTGGAAGGGTCAGGTCTCATGTTGCGGAGAGCGAGGCACCCGCGGCAGTAGCGATTTAAAGCCTTTGCATGATGTGAGAAGCTTTACGTGCGGAGAGGTGGAGAGTTGGAAAGTTGGAGTGGTGTGTCTTGTAAAAAGAGGGCCACCTAAGAATAAAATAAATTGTGGAGACTTTTTGAGAAGAGACTGGAAGGCGAGGTATTGGAGAAGGAGACGGGGACGCGGACTGGAGGAGAGCGGCAGGAGGGTAAGTCTGGAGAGAACCTTGATAGTTTTTTGTTTTAAACTTGGGGTGCTAGGACAAAACTTATATTATGAAGAAACAACTGAGGCTTGCCGCAGCAGCAGCGAAAGTAGACGCTGCAATTGCAGCCAAATCTAAAACACGTTCAGCTAAAGCCAAGCTGAATTTGATGGTAATGAAAGCAGGAGGTAAAATGCATCAAGGGGAATCCTCCTTCAGCTCACAAAGTTCAGAAACTGACGATTTGTCTCTTAGGGAGATAAGTTTAATAGAGGCTGCAGGAATCAAGCCAAGGGATATCAACGTGGGTAGTTTATCAGGAGAAGCTGCATCTGATAAAAATCTTGAACATAAAAATGCTAGAGATTTTCCTCTTTTTGCTAAAAAGATGCTACTTCCTACCACCATTACTTCTCCGCGTTCAGACAACCCCAGTCAAAATCTCCCGGTGCAGAAGGCCCTAAAAGATTTGACAACATCAGCCACGCTATCGGCGCAAGTAATTTCTCCTGGCCCAGTTCCCTCCTCTCCTCCTGGGGTCTCCTCTCTAGAAGTTTATGGCATGCAGACACAAGCAGAAGATCACCGGATGGCTTCACTTGACGCAAAACAGCTTAATAACACCGCTTTAACTCTGGCAATGGCTATTGCGTCTTCACTTCCTCAGTCCCCTCCTCCTCCTCTCTCTTCTAGTGAAAAGATCAATCAAATTCAAATCAATGCTACCTTGGCAGACCGGCGTGAGCAGCAGGGCCAACATGATCTGCAAAGCCAATTAGTAGCTCCGGCTCCAGCCATAAGGGAGACTGAATCGGTGGATTCTTTGACGCTCGAAGATTTCAGCGAGATTTTGCCTGGAACCAAAGAATGCAATTCGGCTGTTGTTGAAGATGAGAATGAGAAGGTTATGGCATATCAGCTGGATGTCAAAAATATGCTAAATATGATTCTTGAAGAGATTCGGGACATGAAAAAAGCGCAACAAATTGAAATCGCAACAATACATCTGCGCCTGGGGAAGATCGAGGAAGCGGTTGCCAGCCTACCAATTCGACTCCAGGAAGCTGAAGCAAGAATTTCCCTGGTTGAGGATCAAATGATTGGCATTAAGCAGCAAGTAGATTTACCCTCCCGTGACAAAATAAGAATGGAAAATAAAATCGAAGAGCTTGAAAAATTTTCACGTCGCTCAAATCTTCGTATAGTTGGTGTCCCAGAGCAGATTGAAGGAACAGACACACTCAAATGGGTTGAATCCTTTCTGAAGAAGGAGGTGATTACAGAGTTCGCCGGTGATCTGTCTGTAACCAGAGCTCATCGGGTCCCAGCTCATCTTCCCCCAATTTGAAGTTTCCTCTGACTATTCTTGTTAATTTTGCAGACTTTCGCATAAAGGAGAAAGTTTTGTCTAAAGCAATTTTGTCTAAACAGTTTGAAATTGAGAATGGTGCAAAATGCAGAATTTTCTCTGATATGTCTGCGGAAGCGGCAAGAAGACGCAAAGACTTTGTTAAGTTATTGTATTTGTTCAAGGCCCAAGGGGCACAAGCCTCTATTGCCCAACAATCCAAGCTCAAAGTCCTTGTCCAGGGGAAGTTTCATTTATTCACACACATTGAAGAAGCCCAGGAGCTTCTTAAAGTTATTTGAGCTGGGAAGTAACTGGAGTCCCTTTTGTCTTTAGGAATGTCCTTGTCGTTGGGTGGAGCAATATTCAGATTTTTGCTTCTAAGGCCACATTTATGCTTTCCATCTCCGTTGTTATCTTTCCATGTATTTCATGTATTTTGATCTGGAAGGTTTGGTTTGTTTGTTTATTTTTTTTATTTTTTTGTGGTAGGAGGGGGTAGGTCACTTCAGGTGCAATTTCAGGGCACCAATATTAGCATTTGGGGGGGGGAGAAGGTGGATAGCGGGGTTTGCCGCTTTCTCTAGGTTGAGCAGGTATGACTATCTGCTCACGACACTGGGCTAAGGGTGGGATCACAGGGGTGGAAAGGGAGCATGGGGGAAAAAATGAAATCCATATTTTTAGTCTATATTTATCAGAGTATTGTAATTATTGGTATGTGAAAGTGAAAGAAGAACATTTTGCTTCTCGATTAGAGAGGGCCTCGGGCCTATCCTCCGAATTATTGAAAGGTATTTTTAGATCCTTCGGGATTCTTTAAAATTTGTTCTTTCTATGCAAATGGGAAATAAGGAAAGATTGAAAGTGGTTTCGTTTAATGTAAATGGCCTCAACAATAAGAGGAAAATGCGGGCCATTGAGGCTTGGATTAAAACAGAGAATCCATTGGTCATTTTATTACAAGAGACCCACATTCCAGCTAGTAAAATTTCCAATTTTGCAATGTTTAGATCTTGGGCAGCCTATAGGGGTTTCTCTTCGTCTTCTGCAGCACAGAGGGGCACGGCGATTTTTCTTAGTAAAAAACTTCAGGTTGAGGTAGTTAGTTCTGCATGTGATCAAAGTGGTAGATGGTGCTGGGTCACCTGTAATCTGGACCACCGGCCTTTGACGTTTGCTAGTATATATGCCCCCGTAGAGGACAATCCTCTCCCATATGAGGAACTTTTTCAATCATTAATTCAAGTCTCGGGAGATTTGATTGTCGGGGGGGATTTTAATTTATTAATGAATCCTAATATTGACTCCTCATCTAATATAAAAAAGCAGCTAAAACGTAAAACTTTTAAATCTGTACTTAGTTATAGCTCAATTCTCGATATCGCCGATCCCTGGCGGGCTGCATTTCCTTCGGAAGTGGTGTATACTTGCTTCTCAGGGAGATTCCAAACCTTCTCTCGCATTGATTTTTTTCTTGTTTCCAGGAAATTGGTCTTTTTACAACAGAAAATTCTCCAAAATGGGTTCTCAGACCACGCTTTGGTGGTATTAGAGCTAGCATTAGGTAAAGGTAGTTCAGTTTTTAAAATGCGGTCGTTAAATCGGCAATATTTGTTGGAGGAAAATTGGGTGGCTACTATTAAAATACAAATCACAGAGTTTTTGGAGCGAAACTATAATTCCGCATCGCTTCATGCGATTTGGGATTCGTTTAAAGCGTTTTTTCGATGTTTAGCCATTGGTAAAGACGCAGAGAATTCTAGAAAATGGAAGGAGGAAAAGCGGATATTAGAATATAAAGTGCAAAGAGCCCTGGAGAGATTTCTTCTTAGCTCCTCGCCCTCAAATAGACGTCAGTGGGATCAGGCTAAGCGGAATTTGTCCGAAACATATTATGCTAAAAGTGATTTCCTCCTCCATCGGGATAGGCAAAAGATATATGAAGAAAGCAATTACACAGGAAAATTCTTGGCACGGCAGGCTAGGGAACGGGCCGCAATGAATCAAATAGTGGCACTAAGATGCCCCACCTCTGGCTCTCGGTCAGAGGACTCTGAGGTAATCGGAGATATAATGGTTCAACATTATAAGGCTATTTATAGTCAACATTTATCAATTGATACATCCTCGCTGGAAGATTTTCTTCAGGAATTAGAAGTGCCCGCTCTATCAGAGGAGGATAAAGGGCATATGGTGAGTCCTTTTACAAAAGATGAGTTAGGGCTTGTTATTAAAAATCTTCTTAGCGGTAAAGCCTGCGGCCCGGATGGCCTGCCAGCCGAATTTTTTAAAACGTTTTTAGATGTAATTGTGGATTATCTTTTATTAATTCTAAATTCAGTTTTAGAGGGGGTCCTATTCCGTTGTCATTCCGAGAAGGAAGTGTAGTCAGTTTTAAAAAAAAAGGCAAAAATAGTGAAGATCCCAACTCATATCGTCCAATTACGCTTTTAAACGCTGACTACAAAATACTAACTAAACTTTTAGCTAATCGTTTTAATGGAATTGCCTCAGATTTAATTCATCAGGATCAAAATGGTTTTATTGCCGGAAGGCAGCTTGGCACGAACACGCACTTTTTGGTGGAGGCACTTGACTATTTTTATACCCTGAAGATACCAGCATTAGTGTTATTTTTAGACGCCGAAAAGGCATTTGATTTGGTGATCTGGGAATCCCTATTTTGTATCTTGGGTAAATTTGGAATCCCCTCTAAAATCACGGGGTTGGTTGAGCGGCTATATTCGAATGCTGAGGCAAATATAATTATTAATGCTGTGAAGGCAGGTCAAGTGAAAGTAAAGAGGGGAACTAGACAGGGATGTCCGTTATCCCCGGTGCTATTTGCCTTTTTTATTGAGCCCCTAGCGATTGCCATAAGGAATAACATTGATATCCGCCCTCCGCTTCCAAATATGGGTAAAATAAAACTTTATGCAGACGATATCATGCTCATTATAAAACCAGAGAAGGAAGTACAGGCAAAGGCCTTTCAGATTTTCGAACGATATGAGGCTTTTGGGGGGTATAAAATTAATTTTTTTTAAAATGAAATTTTATTATGCGGTGGTGGGGTATCCTCGGATTTACATCCCGACATCATGTCATGTTTAAACATAAACCCGAAGAGATATCTAGGGGTTCATTTTTCACCATTGATTTCAGAATTATATGACTTAAATTTTGCTCCACTACTGCGCAAAGTTCAAGATCTGTTTACTTGATGGAATCCCCTCCCACTGACTATTTTAGGCAGGGTGGCTTTGATTAAGATGTCAGTGCTTCCACTTTTTAATTTCCTTTTATCTGCAATTCCATGTGTTTTAGGTAATTCCTTTTTTATGAAAATTGAGTCTATGTTTACATCTTTTCTGTGGGCCAAGAAGGTCCCCCGAATTGCACTGAGCACTTTATATGAGGAGCGAGTAAATGGTGGGTTAGTTCTCCCTAATCTGAAGGAGTATTATTTTGCATACTTTGTACAATATATGTCCAGATTTAAGCAGGAATCACAGTCGGGCTTTTTTGAAAAAAAATGTATGAATTTAATCTGTGGGGAGAATCAGATCCATTGCCCACTATCAATTTTTAGATCTCCTAAATTAGTTCGTTATAAGTGTTTACTCTGGTTTTATCATAAACGTCAGGCACTATATAGAAGATATTCTATTCCAGTAATTAATAGCTCAACTCCGATCGCGGTTCCTCTGCAGGAATTAAAGATTCATCTACAATCACTCAAAATTGGATTAAGGCAGGGTTTCGGAAACTCTCGGACTTCCTGCAGAATGACCGATGGTTAAATATAAATGAAATGTCCCGTTTAATTCCCCGGGATTTTCTTCTTTTAGGGTCATATAATGTTTTTAGGAAGTTCCTTAACAAATTGGACCTGGCCCAGATTATTAATCAGAAAAGTTTGGTGTGTGATTTATTAGAAGATTTGGGTTTAAAGAAACCTGCGAAATGGAGAAAACTCTTAGCCGTAATTAAAGGGAAAGATCTAGAAGCGAAGGCTATAACTAAATGGGAGAAATATGAGGAGATGGAAATCACCACTAATGTCTGGTCCACAATTAATAAATTAAATTTCAGTACGGTCAGAGGGGCCAATTGGCAGAGGATGCTATTTTTTAGTAAGTGGCTTCTGTACAGAACCCCTAGTTTTATAGCTAAGGTGTACCCTAATAAATCGGGGCAATGCTTTCGGTGCCACAACTACCCTTCTGCTAATTGGACACATATAATAGTACAGTGCCCTCTGATTAAGAAATTCTGGATAGACATTTTTGATTATTTAACAGCGAGCCCAATGTTCTGCTGATAGTGCTAGGTTATGATCCAGATCTCGGCCTGCCAGAAAAACTCATTAAACTCCTGTATATCAGAATGGCCGTCGCAAGGTCACTTTTACTTCAAAGATGGCGAACGGACTTAATACCTTCGAAAAATGAATGGGTTCGAAAATGGCACAGGTCAAAAGATGTGAACGAACGTATGCCGCACGAACAGGAGGGCTGAAGAAGTTTGATAAGATTTGGGCTGACTTTTTTAATGGTGATGTTTAAGTTGTAGAATCGGTTCGGGAGTTTTTACTGGTAGTGTTCTGAATTTTAGGAGGTTTAGGAAAATAGTAGCAATAGGGTGTTTGGACTAGAATATTTCTGTCGGTGTTAAGAAAATTATATAAGATTAGGTCAAACTTGTATATACCTTTTTAGCTGGTACAGACTCTAGGACTGTAAGAACTAGGATCTGTCTAAATTATTAGTATCATCTGGCAAGGGATATTGTTTTAAGATAGACGGGTGTTTCTCCTTGTGGTTGAAAAGTTTAGCGCTCGACATGATGGCTGCTGAATAGTTGATTATCTGTTTTTATGTTGAATCATATGTTTTACAATGTTGTTGAATTTGATGATCTTTTTCATGATTGTATATTATGATGCTAATTTATGGATTTCAATAAAAATAAAAAATAAAAAAAATAAAAAAATTAATGCACATTAAACAATTAATCTAAATGTGTATTAAATAATACAATATTTAAAAAAAATGATTTTAATTTATAAATATTAATTTCTAAACAGTAATTTAAAAAGAATTTACCAAACTAACATTTTCATTTTTATTTAATATTTAGAAAACTTGATTAAACCTCAATCTATTTAATTAATTTGAAAATGTTTAAATTGTTGTTAAAATTTAAATTATGTATTTTATTAAATAAAAGATCTCCGCCAAAGAGCTCCTAATAGGGTGCCCATTGGGTATTGCAGCGCCGACCCGACGGGGAGCAGGCCCTATGATGAAGCATGACACCCAGCTGGCTGGGTGTGTGAGGGCCCTAATTCCGAAAGGAGGGCTTCCCCTTTCCCTTCCTTCGCAGTAGGACCACCTACCGCTCTTGTTTTGCACTCTCTCTCTCTCCTTCTTTTACTGACCCACTCAGGAACTGCATACCCCTTTCTGGCCGTCGGAATATGTAGATCACTTTTTATTCGAATTTGTGAACACTTTGCCATCTTATATTTGAGACACTAAAGACTTTGTAAGAGTAATTTCCAACACCATGTGGGAACAAGACATGCTAATGATTGTCTTAGATATAACAAGCTTATATACTAGTATCTCACATGTTCATGGCATTGAAGTGATACAGTATTTCCTTAAAGGGAGATCACTTAAATTATTGGAACACAATGCCATGCTGATTGAATTTATCACCTTCTGTCTGACTAATAATATCTTTACATTTCAGAAGCAATTGTATAGACAAATATACAATACGGCCATGGACACCTGCTTCGCCCCCAGCTATGCAAATCTTTTCGTGGGCTGGTGGGAGAAGCAGGTGGCCTGGTCGGTTACCAACAGCACATGGGTATCGTGTATCATTGGGTGGAGTGATGCTGAAGACTATACCAGGGCCCTAAACAAAAACAGAGTCAACCTTCACTTCAGTGGGGAAATTAGTGATAGTGAAGTCAACTTCCTAGATCTTAAAATTTTCATTGCAGAGGGACAGATATGTACCACACTATACCGAAAACCGACAGCTGGGAACTCGGCATTGGAAGCAACTAGCAGTCATCCCCATCCACTCAAACGAATTATCCCCTATGGGGAATTACTTCGATTAAACAGAAATTGCACCAGAAAAGATTACTATGAACGTGAAGCTCAGGGTGCTATTGAGAGGTTTAGAAAAAGAGGAAATTTGGACACTGTTTTGGATCAGGCCCGAGAGAGAGCTGAAAAAATATCACGTAGCACACTACTGAAAGGTAAAACCAACAAAGACACATTGGGGAATGAATTTAGACTCATTACTACGTTCTCCAAGGTTGCTAGTGCGTTGAGTAAGATCATACAACGTCACTGAGGTATCGTAAAAACTGATCCTATCTTAGGGAAAACTTTACATGACTTCCCCAAAATATATATAGGGGAAGTCTTTCATTAAAAGATACCATAGTTCGAAGTCATTTTTCCTTGCAAGCGCCAAGCGCCAAGTCCCAGGATCAATGAAATCACAGGATTTTTTCCATGCACCAAATGTAAGCCCTTTAAAGGCAGCACTAAAGTGCTCTCATATGCTCTACCTGGATGTTAAAAAAAACAAAAAAATAACTAAATTTATGACGTGCAGCACACCATATTGCATCTATTGCCTGAAATGTCCATTCCAGCTATTGTATCTAGGTATTACCATTCACCCGACCAAACGTCGCATACTAGAACACGCACGAGCGATTGAGAATAATGACCAAACTTATCCTGTTGCTAGACATTTCTCTACCCATCATAAAAGTAATAGGAACCTCCTCTGATTCTTCTGTTTAGACCATATCTCTCAAAATGAGAGAGGTGGAGACAAAGTAAAAAAATTAAGACACCTGCAATCCAGATATATCATGGACTTACAGATGAAGATTCCACAGGGCCTCAATACTGAGGAAGAATTAGCCATACATCTAGGTTAGTACTAAGAGAAATACAGAAAGAGGCAATGGGTGGAGTGTGCCAATCAGATGGTAGTACTGACCGTCTATGTTGTGTCTTTTATAATATACCCAGCAACTTTAGGTATGAAATTTATTAAATGAATCATCCAATGCAATTCAGTTCAACAATATGATTAGCCATAGTATTTGGAAGTGAGGTTACACATCCGGGTTCGGAGTGGGACAAAGCTCATTCAGAGCGAGATATTGAAACCACTTCAGAACCCGAGAAATGATTCATTAATAATGAACCGCTTGCGAACACTGGGATATGTGACAAATATGCTGATTAGAGGTTTGAACACATTGTGTTTGTAAGTGAGGTTACACATCCGGGTACGGAGTGGTATAAGGGCTCATTCAGAGCAAGATATTGAAACCACTTCAGAAACCAAGAAAGGATTCAGTAACAATGAACCGCTTGTAAATGCTGGTATATGTGACAAATATGGTGAATCAGAGCTAAGATTTGCAAAATATTTGCTGAGAAAATTTATTTTTTGAGGGGTCTCATACAGTGCATGATTTTTCATCACAGTCTCTCGTTATCATTAATTATTAGTATGATTTGACTCAGAATGAATTATTGTGATGAATTGAAATGTTTCATACATAATGTAATTTTAGTAGGACTAAGGGATTCACCCAGTCATAGAAACAGAGATGGCATCTATCTAAATTTGGCGCCGTTACTGTGTAACGTAACAAGTACGGCGGTCCCCCGGACAATGATTTGCATATACAAACACGATAAGATGTTTACAATTGCATGTGTTAAGATGGCGCGCTTAAAAAATTGTGACTTGTACCGAAGCGCCCGCTTTCTATGTCAATGCACATACAGGAAGTTGTAAGAAACATGTATATTAACACGGAATTGCTACGAAAACACTGAATGTTCATGAAGGCGCTAGCCGAAACGCGTCCGTTGTACTAGTAACCCGGGTTATTTTCCTCCCTCGTGAGAGCTGTCTCTTCTTGGGAAGAATTTGGAGCGATATATATATATATATATATATATATATATATATATATATATATATATATATATTATCTACTGGCGGTAGTAGATAGTTATAGTTAGGACCTTTATCCATAGGAAATCCGCAACATTCTATTCCCAATAAGTTTGGCGTCGTTTGACGAATCATCGCGAAATTTTCAAAACTAGTGGGACCGAAACGCGTCATGGCGGCACAGCGCTAATAAAAAGAAAATAAACATTTTGCACAACAGAAAGAGGAGTCCGTTCCGTTTTTCCGATTCTGGGAGCATAGAATCACTGTGGAAAAAGGTTACCTGCAAAATATATATATATATATATATATATATATATATATATATATATATATATATATATATATATATATATATATATATATATATATATATATATATATATATATATTATCTACTGGCGGTCGCCAGTAGATAGTTATAGTTAGGACCTTTATCCATAGGAAATCCGCAACATTCTATTCCCAATAAGTTTGGCGTCGTTTGACGAATCATCGCGAAATTTTCAAAACTAGTGGGGCACTCCGGTCCTCTCCTGTCTTGAAAGTTTCGGGGTGATTCATCAAGCGGCGGCTGAGAAAAAAGGGGGGTCCCAAAATACGTTTTCTCCGTTTTCGCCATCTTAATTCCCAAAGGAAATTTTAGCCACGGCTACAGCCCGAACTGCTGAACGGAATTTCACCAAATTTTGCAAAAAGGTAGCGCTTGGTTCAGAAAGCGACCTATTTTTTTAAATGGTGTAAATCCGTTCAGTAGTTGCGGAGAAATTCAAAAAATCAGAGTGAAAAAATCGATTTCCCATAGGAAACTTTATGCAAGGCTACAGCAAAAACTGCTGAACGGAATTACACCAAATTTGGCAAAAAGGTAGTGCTTGGTTAAGAAAGCACCCTTTTTAAAAATGGTGTAAATCCGTTCAGTAGTTGCTGAGAAAATCCAAAATAAAAGTTTCGATATTTATGGCCGCGGTGGATCCGCGCACCCTCCCGACCTCGAGCTGCATGCTAATAGGCTGTCAACACTCCAAATCAGGAAGTGTTGGCAGCCATCTTGTTCCTCAGTAGAACCGAGGAACAAGAAAGCAGTAAAAAAAAGTGCTCAATACGCAAAAAGGGGGCAGGGTAGAAACACCCTGACCCCCTAGGCCAGGATGCGCCAGGATGCGATTATGGTGCGCGGATCCTGCAGATTAAAAAAAAAAACAAAGCGCGGACTCACGCGCTTCTTTGGTAATTGGCCCCCGGGTGGGCCAAGTACCGGGGGCATGCGGGGGTTAAGTTTTATGTGTGGGGGGCCTCTAAGGCCCCCAAGCCCGAGGACCGCCACCCCCGGGGCTTCTTTTTATTTTTTTAAATTACCTATGTGGGGGGCTTGAGCCCCCACATGCCCCGAGGACCACCACCTCCCGGGGCACTAAATATTTTAATGTGGGGGTCCGTTACGGACCCCAGAGCCCAGGGACCACCACCTCCCCGGGGCTGTGCAATACAAGGGGAGGAGTGCCGCGCGGCCCCCTCCTGGAGCCCTTGATGGCCCTGGGGACCGCCACCCCCAGGGCCGGCTCCTGCAGTGTCCCGGGGTGCCTACCCCCGGGACACTGCTGTATGCTATGACAGGACGGGAGCCTCGCTGCTCCCGTCCTGTCATAGCAAACTGCTTTGGATATTGGAAGCGAGAGCAGGAAACCTGCTCTCGCTTCCAATATCCAAAGCAAATTGCTTTTCCACATGGGGAGCTGCATCTTAGCAGCTCCCCATGTGGAAAAGCAATGCCGGCTCCCGAGGGATGCGGGGAGCCGGTGGGACCGTGGGGGGATTGGGGACCCCCCCACAGTCCCCAACGGAGAGGGCCAGCCCCGGGGGATGGGGTCCCCGGAGCAAGTAGTGGCCCAGGAGGGGGGCCACGCGGCCCCCTTCCCCAAAATTTAACACAAAAAAAAACAAAGGCTGGCCCCGGGGGATGGGGTCCCCGGGGCCATAAGTGGCCTGAGGAGGGGGGCAACGCAGCCCCCCTCCAAAACAATAAAAAATGTTTAAAAAAGCCATGCCCCGGGGGATGGGGTCCCCAGGGCCGATTAAGGCCTCGGGAGGGGGCCACGCGGCCCCCTTCCAAATTGTTTTTTTTTTTTTAAATAAATAGGGGGCAGGCCCTGGGGGATGGGGTCCCCAGGACCAATAAATTAGAAAAGAAGGGGGCCACACAGCCCCCCTTAAAAAAAAAAAACACCGGCATCGCGCCGGAGGCCACGCCCCTTCTTTCACCACTCTGCAAACGCGCCCCTGGCGCGTTTGCAGATGAGGAACGAATTCCCCTTGAATACTGGGGGTCCCTGGGGGCCAACTAGCGCACCAGGAACCTCCAGTATGCGCCAAGGGGCTGCGTTGCAGAGAGGTGTTCAGAGGCCACGCCCCTTTTTACACCTCTCTGCAACGCAGCTCTGTGGCGCATAATGGAGGGAGCTGGTGGGCTAGTTGCACCCCAGGGACCCTCAGGATTGAAGGGGAGTTAATCCCCCGACTTAAAACGCGCCACAGGGTGCGTTTGCACAGTGGTGAAGGGAGGGGGCGGGGCTTGAGATGACATGTGTGCAAACAGGCCCCGTGGCATGTTTTAAGATGGGGAATTAAATCCCCTTCAATCCTGAGGGTCCCTGGGGGACAACTAGCCCACCAGGTACGTCCAGAAAGCCCCACAGAGCTGCGTTGCAGAGAGGTGCAAAAAGGGGCGTGGCCTCTGAACACCTCTCTGCAACGCAGGTCTCTGGCGCATACTGGAGGTATCTGGTGGGCTAGTTGGCCCCTAGGGACCCTCGGGATTGAGGAGGAATTAATTCTCCAACTTAAAACGCGCCACAGGGCGTGTTTGCAGACATGTCACCTCAGGCCCCACCCCTTCCTTCATCATTGTGCAAATATTCCTCTAAAATCAGCCGAACTACGAATTCCGATTTACTCACCTGTTATCAGGAGAGAACCCAGTGCTGCATCTTTTAGCCCAGCACTGACCCTGAAAAGTAATTCTAACTGTACTTACCAGTAACTTGAATTTCCTTCCATAGGCTAACATTGACTGGTTTCACTTGGAAATTCTTCTAAGTGTGGAGTTTTGGAACTTTATAATATTCCTCTAAAATCAGCCGAACTACGAATTCCGATTTACTCACCTGTTATCAGGAGAGAACCCAGTGCTGCATCTTTTAGCCCAGCACTGACCCTGAAAAGTAATTCTAACCGTACTTACCAGTAACTTGTATTTCCTTCCATAGGAATCCATTGTCTGGTTTTCAGCAGAAAAGTTTCAGTGTCGATTTTCCCAAACTACAAATATTCCTTAAAAATCGCCTGTATGACTTAAACGCATTCTTTCAACTGTTTACAGGAGATGCACCAGTGCTGGATCCAGGATCCACCACTGAGTAAGAAAAGTAACGATAACACTACTTACCTGCTAAGTGAATTTCCTGCCATAGGATAACATTGGTGATTCTATGTGAAAAAGTTTCTAAGTGTCAACTTTTAAAATACAATAATATTCCTTAAAAATCAGTACTGTAACCAAAACGCTTTTACTCAACTGTTTACAGGAGATGTCCCAGGACTGAATCTAGGATCCAGTCCTGTGGTTAGAAAAGTAATCCATAAAGTAACTAATTGCATTTAACTAGAAATTCACATTGAGCTCAATGTTGCATTGTGTTTGAAATTGTGTTGCCCATTGCAACAACTGTAACTACTGTACTTAAAAGTCTATTGCCTATTTGCAAAGAATTTAAACTAAAGTAATTCATTCTGAGAAAGTATATTTTGTAATGTAATGTATAATGTAATTACAATGTAATTTAAAAAATAAATAGTTGAAAAAAATGTAGTAAATCAGTATCAAAAAAATAAAGATAACAATTAATACATTTAAAAATTGTCATTTACAAAACCTTGGAAATTCCCTGAAAAAAACCATAGGTTTCAGACATGTTATAGTTAGGAATTAGCATTTAAAAAACCTTTGAAATTCACTGAAAAAACCATAGGTTTCAGGCACGTTATAGTTAGAAATTAGCATTTAAAAAACCTTTGAAATTCACTGAAAAAACCATAGGTTTCAGGCACGTTATAGTTAGAAATTAGCATTTAAAAAACCTTTGAAATTCACTGAAAAAACCATAGGTTTCAGGCACGTTATAGTTAGAAATTAGCATTTAAAAAACCTTTGAAATTCACTGAAAAAACCATAGGTTTCAGACACGTTATAGTTAGAAATTTGCATTTAAAAAACCTTTGAAATTCACTGAAAAAACCATAGGTTTTAGGGACAGTTATAGTTAGTTGGACATTGCACTCGTACAAAACCCGTGAAATTCCCCCGTTATAGTTAGTTCAGCTAACTATAACTCGCGCCCCGCAATGCACTGCTGATGACGTCACATATTACATCACTCATGACATGGTCAGTGACATCACTGATGACATCATCCATGTGATAATTTCATGCATCTTCTCACACCCTAATATAACTTTTAATACACCCACTGTAAATTACAGACTGCCATTCTCAAAACCATAGACACTCCAACACCAATAACTACATACCCACTCACTGATTCTTAGGTCTACACACACATCCACTCACTCACCCGTACAGTCACTCATACTTACGGTCACTCAGTACAGGACTATCATATGCACTCATACACCTACATAGACACTCACACACCGCCACTCATCCATAGAGGTACTCACACACCTAGTCAGTCATGCAAATAATTAATCACACTGCCATTTACTCACCTATACAGTTATACACACACCAGCTCACTTACTCATACAAATACTAGCACATTCTTACGCTCTTATACAATCACTGATACAAGCACACACTCATCCATACAGTCACTCTCACAATCACAATCACACACTCTCGCTTATAGCTATTTATATACTCCAACACACATATATACTGCCTTTCACATATGTAGTTACTCACACATGTACCACTGAGATATACATTCACTCACTAACACACCCATACACACACTCACCCACCCATACAGTCCATCACAGATGCACTCTTGAAACCATGCACCCAGTGAATCACCCACTGATACATCTATGTGCAGTCACACACACCCCATCCACACAAACACTCAGGCACCCATACAGATACTCAGACAACCAATCAATAACTCATAGACACTCATGTAGCTATTTACAAACCCATGCAGCCACTTACACACCAACAGACAGACGGATAAAGACATTCACACAGTTTAGTCACTAACCCATGCATTTAGTAAGATACGTTTAATCACTCACTTATAGAGTCAGTCACGCACCTACTAAATCATCCATCCAGACACTTATACACCCACTCATTATTCAATACACCATATATATTAAACATATTTAAACTTTATAGAAACACACAGTCACTGCATGATGTCATCAGTGATGTCATTTGAGATGTCATCAGTGATGTCATCAGTGATGTCACTGACCATGTCATGAGTGATGTAATATGTGACGTCATCAGCAGTGCATTGCGGGGGCGCGAGTTATAATCAGCTGAACTAACTATAACGGGGGAATTTCACGGGTTTTGTACGAGTGCAATGTCCAACTAACTATAACTGTCCCTAAAACCTATGGTTTTTTCAGTGAATATATATATATATATGTGTAATTATATATATATTCTTTTTTGAATTTATTTTTTCTTTGAATTATAACACATCTCTTCATGTAAAGGAGAATGCTTGCACACGAAAACATTAATCACAATCCTTTTAGTGACTATCTTCTACAGTATTTCAGACAGACCCTTTTTCAAAAAAGGCTTTTAAAAAAGGCTTCTCCTGATATTAGTATGAGTTTTCAAAAAAGGCTTCTGCCAATACTAGTAAGGAGCTATTCATTAAAAGCATCAAGATGAATATCTTGGAGCACCAGTGCTTTCTGTTATATGAAGAGTTGTGAGGATTTGTGTAATGATGATGGACGGGACCAGCAATGTAATCACTATTGCCTTGACTTGAAGGCATATATGCTATCTCAGAAAAATGAAACCATTCATCAAGAACCACGACCTCAAAATGGCAGTGCAGGCCTTAGTCATTTCGAGGTTGGAGTACGGATGTACTACCCTCTCGGGTCTTCCCAAAATCTCAACAGCCCCTTTAAAAGCCTGTCTCAATGCAGCAGCAAGACTCCTAACAGGATCTAGGAAATTCGACCACATTTCGCCACACCTGAAGGCGCTCAACTGGCTACCCTATGAAGCTAGAATCCACCTAAAGATGGCTTGCATCACTCATAAAGCCCTACACCACAATACCCCACTGTACCTATACCAAAAACTTACTTTATCTGGAGGAAACAGATACTCTAGAAGCTCTGACAATCTACTCCTGAAACCCTCTCATTTCAGAAAGAAAAAAACGTCTGATAGAGCATTCTCAGGAGCGGCACCAAGAATATGGAACTCGCTACCGCCGTACATCAGGAAAATCTCTTCTACACCACTATTCAAAAGGGAAGCAAAATCATTCCTGATGAGCAAATTCCTCCCCTAACTCTGCACATTCCTCACCATATGGGACCTCACCTCCACACCAGCTCTCACTGACCTGCAAGGAACTGAACCAGTCTACGACTCCAAACTTGTTTCTTCACTTCCCTAATGACACCGTCGCCCCTTTGACTTACACTTACTCGAACTTGATCATACTGCTCCGAACAAATCGTCTCCCTTTTGGTTCTGCTACCTGCCGAACGCTGTTACAAATATTTTGATACTCTGTATGCTCTGTTTTGTGCAAAATGTCTCTACAATTACCATGTTTCTTTGTAAAGCACTCTGATACCCTACCCTGGGTCTTCTTCGCGCTATAAAAATCTCTAAAAAAATAAATAAAAAATATATATATAATTTTTTAATTAATTTAATTTCTCTAACACTAGTCCCGATGGGGAGTTACTTTAATTCCTTGCCTCCACTATTTTCTATGGGGTTGCATTGTAGTACCAGTGGATGGCCATGTTTGGTGCTTGACTTACTTAAAGGCTGGGCTGGAGTGCATTTGAGCCTATTTTGACACTTTAGGGTAGTTGTAATGTTAGAATTACATTTTGTTAATTGCAATTGCCTTACTCTTTTGTGGGTGTGTGTTTTGTATTAGCATGTCCCTCCCAACCCCCCCTTAAATTTCCCTAAGCCCCTCTCAATTAGTAGTAATTATACAGCATTTTCCCACCAGTCCCACTGGTCCTTCCCACATCTACTAAGTGGTATATCTATGTGTGTGGAGCTTTCCGCCACCATGATTGAGATTTCTGCACAGAAAAGGCCAAGGTCTCCGGTTGTAGGTTTCTGAATTGAACTTCGTAGTATGTGAGTAGTAGTACTGTAGTACTACTTTAGCTACTACAATTGCAGATTGTGTACATTCTCCACGATTTTTTAATGTCAGGCACAATATTCAATAGAAACATTCAAACAAAGGTAGCAGTTTCCATTTGTGATCTTTTCTCTGTGTCTCGAAGGTGTTGTCGCACATTGATGCCATTGTCTCCTCACCATTCTCTAGCCATCTATCTAGTGCCATGTTCACATTCCATAGTTGCCGATCTGGCCCTAATTTCACCCATCTATTTGTGCATTCAGAATAGTCTTGCCATACAGCATCTCAGCAGGAACCTCCATTGCGCTGGAATACTGCTCATTCCCCTTACAGCTAGCCACTGCTACCTTCCATTGGATATTTGTGCTTAGTATTCTTCCTTTCTTCAAACCCCTTGAAGGGGCGGTTTCTCCATTAGGGCTGTGGGCTGCGCCCCTCTGAAAAATCCTACACATTTACCTTAAAAAATATAAAAATGGATCGATTTATTTAGAGATACAATAGTATCTCTAAATAAATTGATGTATTTAAGTCTGGGTGGTCTATTTCAGGCTGCCTGCCCCGCCTCGCTCTGAAGCAGGAGACTGAAGACATGCAGTAAATCAACTTTCTTAACATGAGGCACCACGCAGGGCTTTCTGTTTTAAAGCCCTTCATTGCCATTGGGGTCTCTGGTTGCATGCACACTGTAGGCCAGTGACGCAATAAGCGTCACAGTTTCGGGCGTAGGAGACGTCATCCCTGCGTGATTTCAGACATCTGTCATTCAAAGACGTAGATCCCACTCTTTCATCATACGTGAGTGTGGATGCAAGCACGTCTGATCCGGTGCCTTGTTCTCGGTAATGGTAAGTGTTTGCAAGCTAATGCTGTGTTCTGTATATTGTGCTGAGACCCCTCATCATGCTACTCTTCCCCACTGTGACACCCCAGGCCCTTGCTGCACATCACTCGCTACTTTAGAAGCGGAGCTGCGGCCTTTGCTCCCTTGTGAAATGGATCCAAATAAGGAGTAGGGTTTGGTCTTGCTCCCTTGCGAAATGGATCCAAATATCTGAGTCAGGCCCAAAGCGAGAGATATGTGCTTACTGTGTAACATGTGCTTACAGTGGCCAGTTCTCTGATGTATGGCATTAAAACTGGCCCTGTGTAAATGCTCCTAAGTTTACACTGATGCTAAAAACATGGATTGACTTGCAAACAATGAATGTTAAAAACGTCAAGGGAATGCATTTCAGCGATTTAGTTCCTCTCTTATTTTACATGCTTTACTTAATCTTGCATTCCCCATGAGTTAGCTATTTTATAATGTTGTTGTTTCTCTGTATTTTTTTCTGTGCATACTTTGAAGCTTGGCCCATGCCAAGTGTTTATGAGGGGCTTTGATTGAGCGCTCAGGTGCTAAGGCTAAAGCCAAACAAAGTGTCTGTCAGTGGGTTGGCCTCTCTGCAGAGCACACAGAACAATGTTTGTGTATTCCATTCGCAACTGAAATTCTGTGGATATGTGTGTGAAGGGGGTACATTGATGTCAAAATATGTGCAAGACAAAAGTAAGAGAAATTAAAGTGCTTAACTTTGAGGGAGTGCAGTGCATGTTGAGGGCGGTGAAGTGACAGAGATGCAAGGAAGGGCATTCGGCGAAGAGTGAAAAGAGGATGCTGAAGAGGAAAGAGAGGGGGTTGAAGATGTGCAGATGGACAAGATATGCAGAGAAAAAGAGGATACATATCTAACATAAAGCACACATAATTGAAGGCCAATACTCCTTCCACAGGCCTCAATTCTATTTAATTCACAGACACACTATTTCAGAATTTAAACATTTCCAATGTTGATTATTTATAAGAAATCATTGTTGTTACTCATTTATCTTAAACAGCTAATACCCAGTGACAAAGCTAATCATACTGACAGGCTTTAGGCGTATGTCAGTTGCTGCGCCATTTATCTGGATAAGATTACATCTCAGAGAGAAACCAAAATACCGGTCTGATGGCACACTATGGGAATCACAGAAATGTATTTGGCATGTTCCTTTATAGACAGCACCTACTTTTTTCATCTCACTTAAAGACCTGTCTGCACATATTTCTATATGACTGGTTACAGCTAGCATCTGTTGGTGCTTCTCGTAGTCTGGTTAGAGCATATTTTTCCAAAGTTAATGCTGCATGCAGCGCAAGACACTGGGCAAGCATACATTTTAAAGGGCTAAAGTTTTAAAGGGCTAAAGTTGTCATGCAGAACAATTTACATATTACAGTAACTGCTGAACAAATTAATGCAAGAAGATATGGGGCAGTTTTTAATGTGTTTTATATTTCAAGACTATACGTTCCCACTGCTTAATAAGCCTTGATTTATCGCTACATTCATTTGCTTTAAAATGCATCATTTGCCAATCTTTTTTTTTTCATTTCTTTCTCAGGAGAGGGTCTCCCCCTGGACCCCAGGTTTGTCCATAGAACTTGTTCACATCGCTTGCTATATAAAAATCATGCCCAACGGTAACGCCTCACCACTTTCAAATGTCACCAGCTGCCACTGCCCTTTAGTCCATCAACCATGGGCTTAATTATAGTCTGTCTTTTATTTTGAGCCCGCCTTGCGTCTCCTCACATCCCCAAAACACAATAATACTCAGTGGGGCAGATTTACAAGAAAGTGACTCAGTGCGTTCTGCAAGCTATTTGGCTGCGCCGCACTGAGTCACCTTCAAAACACAGGGATGCGACATATGTACAACAATATGTCGCATCTCTGTGCTTCCCCCTGCGCTGGCACACAAACTGCTGCCATGCGCTGGCGCAGGCACCCTTGCACCATGGTGCAAGGATGCCTGCGTCGGGGGGAGATTGCTTCTGTTCAGGAAGGGTTCCCTTCCTGCACAAAAATAATCTGAAATGCCGTTTTTCAACTTCTATGTGTGCTGCATTAGCACACATAGAAGTTGAAAACGTCATTATTTCAATGATTGTTTATGTGCAGGAAGGGAACCCTTCCTGAACAAAAACAATAATTAGAGGTGATTTCCTCTTTCTATGTGTGCTGCAGAATGCAGCACGCATAGAAAGAGGAAAGAAAAACGAGGAAAAATGAATACATTTCTCCTCGTTGCACCTCCCTCCGCCCCTCCCCTGGGGAGGCGTAGCATTCACACGCATTTCCAGATTTACGATTCCTCGTAAATCTGGAAATGTGTCTGGTTCCATGGGTGTTGCGTGGTAACACCTACAGCAACACCCATGGAACACCCCTTTCACGCAAAGTACTGCGTGCAAAGGGGCCATATTTACAAGGACAGGAAAAGTCACGCAGGGTGGCTTTTCCTGTCCTTGTAAATATGGAGCAGTAAAATGCGCCACCGGTAGGACACAATAAGTGACGCAACGGTGGCGCAAGGGGCTTGTAAATCTGCCCCAGTATGTTTATTCTGTTGTTTGGGGACTTCATTTCAGGGTTCTTCTGATCCAGAGCAATGTAACAACGGAGTTCCTACATCCCAGCGAACTTTTCCCATCCTAATGGGATATCCCTCCCCGGATGGGCAAAGAGGCAGAACACCTAGGCACAGTATTTGTTTCAGAAGACTGTTTACAACATGGCCCCATCAGCATCCAAGCCCCAACCCACATGCCTGACGGGTTTTCAAGTCTTTTCTCCTTTTCACCACACACTTCCTAATTCGTCCTGATTGTCTGTTTTTATTGGCTCCCACGTTCTTTCTCCGTTCTTTGTTTTACGTAGCAGACCACGGGCTTTTAGAGATCTAAAGGCTGAGCCTCATCAGATCCTTTTGGACTGCCTCGATGTTGGTATTGAATGCTCTTTTGTTTTATGTGCAATTCTGTTTCTGGGAGAAAAATGAAGAAACATTTGCACTGGCATTCTATGGAACTTCCGCAATTTCCTCACTCGAAAGGAAAAGCAGACAGAGTAGGGTAAAGCATTGTGGCTCAGCTAGTGACACATGCTGTTGAACACTACTGTGGCGCCTACGTCCAGGTGTCTTCAAACCTCATGCAAGCTCTATCCTGAGGTACTCATGTAGCCTAACAATCCGAAGGTGCTCATGTGGCCCAAATCCAAACAGGTTTATACTGGTATTTTAACCATGGTATCTGTCAGGGCTAAATTTAGTGCCTGTGCAATGGCTTCTGTGTACTGCAACAATTGGACTCACACTAAGGTGCTTCGCCAGCTTCACTTATGGTACTTATAAACACTAGAAACACCGATAAGACCCTGATAAGTCTACAGCGTGCCACAACGTTTTAGCAATTTTCCCTGTCTTATTAGTGCAGACTCAAAGATTTTATAACATAAACAAGTTACGAACGAAAAAAGTAAGTATTGCCAGGATTTTCTGGGAGAAAGAGCATGGATCTTCCTGGATAAGAGTGCTGGGACGCCAGTGCAAGGTGAAAACCATTACAAATACTATAAAAATAAATACATGAGCTAAACATATGCAAAGAAAAGTTCCAGCAGGGGCTCGGCACAAATGACATATCTGGGTGTTTGCTGGGTACGTGGAGCCCTCTTCTGGTTCAGTTACAAATAACCCTCAGAATTCCAGCTCCCCACCAATCAGGTCTGGATTCTTCAGTGACGCCTTCTTAAGCATGTTTACAGGATGACCTGGCCTCACCCCCATACTGCTGCCACTGGTGGAGCTGTGGGTATTTTTTGGATAGACGCAACACTAATTGTTCAGCAAAGTGATTGCCAGCAATGATCAGGCTCATTTGAAGGGTTCCCTGGTCTTTAAAGGCAATCACGTATAAAGGTACTGCTACCAGGCCTTCCACTGTGTTTTGTATCCAAGAACCAATGTCTACAGGCATTGAGTGTCTTCCAGGCAGAGATTGTTTGGGGCTGTCGTCTTTTCTGGGTGATGCACATGCTGCCTACATTCGGAATATGTACTATTCTGTGTTCTAGCCTCTTGCTGTTGTGAAACCTCCTATGCCAACAATGCCATGCCACAACCAGAGATTCCATATCTCTTTAACTCATACAGAGACAAATCACTTTTCCCTGGCAGGCCAATTTCTGTCTGAGAGAAGACTGCATGGTACACTCCTTCTAAGACTGACTCTGACGTATCCTCAGAGTCTGAAAGGATTCCAAAAAAATAGTGGACGAAAGTTAAATTACCGTGGTCAGTTGTTTCCATGTCCTTATGCATGAATCACGGATCTGCTTGTACCTCAATTTAACACAGCTTTTTCCGACCAAGTTTCTCCATTCCTATTTCATTTTTATTCAAGACAATGCTTAAGAATGGAGTTCAAAATTGGCAGTGGCCAATGTCCTTGTCGAACCCTTATGAACATTCCTGGGTGCACTCTCCTCCTTTCACCTCAGGAAAGAGCCCAGCAGCTGCTCTAGTGTCAACACCTCCAGACTAATACTTTTAATGACTTGACTCAATTAGGAAGTGCTTCTACCAGAATGTATCAATGCACTTAAGAAAGGCAAATGTTGATATGCTCCTAAAGTTAAAACATCTGATCCAGAGTGGCACAGAAAGCGTTACGGTGGAGCTTCGAGTCTCTTTTGAACAAAAATATGCAGAGAGGTTGGTTGATCCAAATGGGACAAACATGTTGAAACTGAGTCCATGTCTTGATCATGTTAGAACAGTGACTTAAGGAATGGTTTTGGGACTCTCAGTGAGGAGGCAAAGGTGGATTTATTGTTTTAGACAGAGGAGGCCTGTGAGAAAGACCTCAATTTACCATTCTTTGGCAAAGTGTTATTGTTGCGTTAAGGGTTTTTCCACACCCGGGGAGCCCAGTAAGACACGGCTGATACTCAGGTCTGTCTCCTCCTTATTTGTATACACATAAAAAGACGATGATGGATTGTAGTACGCACAGGCGTGTCGGCCGTAGGTACAAACTTGTGATATGCTGGCAATTACCAGTTGGCTTTTCGAGTCGTGAGTCGCACTGAGTATGTGGGTATACAGGTAGAATGGTTTCCACACTACGTACTGCAATTAATGTATATCATTGATACGATGATCGAATATGACTCGTTACAACGCGAGTCATCACAATGCGTGCCATAACAATGCGGTCGTTACAACGACCGCGTTGTTACCACGCAAAGCCATTACTACGCAAGTCATTACATCGACTTGCAGTAGTTGGCGTGCTGACATTAGAAATAGTATAATTTACTATTCCAACTACAGCCTACGGAACAGTAGGGAAGGTGTTGGAATAGTAAACTATACTATTTCTAATGTTAGCACGCCATCTACTGCAAGTCGATGTAATGACTTGCGTAGTAATGGCAGTGCGTGGTAACAACGCGGTCGTTGTAACGACCGCGTTGTAAGGGCATTGCGATGTGATGCCCGCGTTGTAGTGGCTGTTTCCCATGATGATCTAGTAAGGATGGTGATCTAAGATATAATGACACTTCAAGGGTACCCCTCAATCATGGCAGTACTAAGAATGATGGAGGTGGTGTCAGAATGTGGGAGTGTACCCCTCAATTAGGTTAGTACTGAGAATGATGGAGATTGCGTGAGAACGTGCAGTCTTTGGACACCATTTAGCTAGGGCAGTGTGTGCACATATATAATAATGGACTGCCACAGCATCGGCAGATGCGGCATAAGTTGAACTTCGTAACTTGAGGCAGCATATTAAGAACAAAAAAGAGTTTTTGTAAAAAAGGATACATACTGGTCCATCTGGTGATACGCACATGTGTGCGGACGAGACATCGGATCACCGGGTATTGGGCACACCTTCCATACTTTAAATTGTGACCACTTCCATTTTTCTTCCTTTCCCCTTGTTTGCCTTTTCCTGTAGTGTCTGACTATGAAGGATACCACCCTCTTCTTTACTGATTCGCCGGTATGCCCTAAAGCCTAGGGTAAGACATTGGTTCAGATATTAATTATTGTACTGTCCTTTGTGTTAAATGAGCCATGGAGGCTTCATGATTAATTTTGATCCTACATACAATTGGTGTAATGATAATTGAGTCTTATGCATGTGGAGCTAGCGGCTCCTACCAATATTGTGGGTACCCACCACACGAGTCACCCTTATTTAATAGCCTTAATTACCTCAGGATTTGCACGGCGTGATTAAAATAATTGGGTGTATAACGAACCATGGGATGCCATTCAAATGATGCCTTTATCCTCACTAAGTTTACTTTGGATAGCTCCAACCCTTGTAGTACAAGTGTATGCTTTGTGTTTTTTCCTTCTGTTTCCCTGTATCAGGTTAACCACGGATTCAGGAAGTTAGGAGCCCAGGTAGGATTCACTTGGGTTATTAAATAGGTGTATCACTTACATGAGTATCCAGGGTACTTTAGACACCTAGACCATAATGAATGCCCCAGACCTATTAGGCTATAAATTGAGGGCAGAAACATCTTGGCAAACTTAGGATGGACTTGACTCATTATACTCACCATTTTCCATCACTTGATCGGTTTTATTATACTTAGGGTCCTCACGAATAAAGGTGATAACTGAGGAACCTGTGGGTATTTTTAATTCAGCTGGATCCCGTTTCTTGTCCAGTGGTTTTGTGTAAGAACTCCATCCTACCGCCAAGACTTCATAGAAGTTGAGCCCGCCCTGGTAGTATCATCCTACCACGATGGGGAGAGGATGCCGATGATGAAGCATGACACTATTATGTGTGTGAGGCATCCCCTTCCATTAAGGATGGCCTCCCTGTTTTAAACAATCTATTGTGACCGGCAGTAGGCAGTGCTCGACCGAGCGCTGGGTCTTTTGCACGTCTAATTGTTCAGCTCCCTACTCTCTGGTGGCCAGCGATTTCTTGTTGTGGAGGGCAGTACGGTTGCCTTTTTCCTCCCCTCTCTCTCTCATGTGGTAACATACTGACACCATTTAAACATATACAAGCAATACATGCAACAGCACTAAAAGGGATGAAACCTTTATAAAGAGAATAGAACAACTTCATAGCCCTAAAGCTCAGACCTCAAAAGATCAACCAGTGTTTTCACTCCCACTTTCTTTCTCACAGTTAACAAGAAAATGCTATGCCTGAACCATCCTGGATATGGATTAATTGTCCACCTTTTAAGGGAGTCATTCAAAATAGAAAGTCTGGTCTTGATCCTGTTCAGAGGGGACATGTCCTAGCAGTTTTGGCTGGATTGATCCTACTGAAGCAGGAACAAACCTGATTAGCAAAGGGTTGGTCCCTGTGTGTAGTGGCCCTGTGTGCAAAAACATTGTAGCCTGAGTAATTACCATACGTTTTGTACTTTTCTAAGATAATGGCAATAATCAAAGTATTTTACGGTATCAGGGGTAATTACTAAAACAAACAGATTTTCATGAGGAAAAATGCAAAACGTTCTTGATATTCAATCTAATTAGAGGACTCAATATCAGAAGAGGGTAGATTGAATTCCGTCTTTGAGCCAGAATGGAATGCAGACGCAGATTACATCGGGGATCACGTAATACTAAGATGATATATAATCCCCGAAATATGGGAGTGGTCTGATCCTGACCGAAGCCAATCTATCTTTTTCTGATATTGTGTTCTCTATTTAAAGTGGATATCTAGTCGTTCATAAACAACCAGAGACCAACTCCATCAAAGATTGCCAGAAACAGTTACAGTTGTGAATTTTTGATGAAAAAGAATTACCTTAATAACTGTATAGAGAAGGAAGTTTTGTACTTTACCTGGGCCTAAAATTAATAATAAGATACATCAACACAAGATGTTAAGAAATCTGTATGGCCTCAATTGTGTTTTTACCAACCTGATGAAGGCCTAAAGTGATGCGTCCGAAACTATAGATTCCTAGTTTGTGCTGATGTTGAAGGTATAAGACTATAAGAGAGGCGTTATCCAGATATATCTTTTATGTGGTTGGGAATAATGAAAAACAAAATCCCCATATGTTATTACTGACTCACTCTTCCAAGTTTTAAATTGTTAAAGGATGAATGTTGAACCTGCTTGGATAGTTTGTCTAGTGTTTTCATGTGTTTGATGTATCTTTTTCAATGAGTTTGTTAATATGTCTTCATAATGAATAGTTTCAGATGGCACTAATATATTTATAACACTATTAATAAAAGGATTCATTTTAAATCATACTTTGTGTGTGATCTCCATGCTCGAACCAAACTATTTAATGTGATGTCATTCTGTCGTGCTATATTGTTTTGAGAGCCTCAACATCCACAGTAAAATAGATCAACCCCCTTTATTTAGAATTTTTATAGATCAAAACCTGGCTGATAGACCACTGGGGAAAGTACTCTGGATTCAGAAGAATCAAAGAGGTGGGAATTTATATATTTCCCCTGTAACACATGCTACACTACTGACCTGGTTCTTTAATAATACTGTATTTACACCAGGCATGCAACCAGGGGCATTTGTGAAGTGAAAAGAGTAGGGTGTTGGAAGCTTCAGGATCTCTATGAGAACAGAAATATCAAATACTCTGAAGATATAAAAAAGTAGTAAGGCTTCCCCGAAACAAAGTGCTTTTGCTACCTACAGATGAAGCCTTTAGACTCCCATAGGTCTATCAAGGAGGGAGCCAAATGTGAATAAGCATATTTTAAGGGGTTTCTCAAACTCTTAACATCCAGTAGGCATCTGGTTTCTAAAATATATGCAGTTCTAAACACAGCCCCACCTCAAAAGAAACACACTTATGAGAAACTTCAAATTACTTTAGATCATAAATATCCAGAGTTTTACAAGGGGCAATAATTATGCATGTCAGGCTCAATCATGTGAAATAATCTTTAAAATATCATACAGATGGCACTATACACCAGTGAAACTCAACAAAATCAACCACACAAAATCGCAGGACTGCTGGAGACAGTAATGGGAGGTAGACACAATCACACATTTATTGCAGGCATGGCCAAAATTAGTACACTTCGGGGAAGAAGTGCTAATAGCCATATCTCAAATCACCAGCAAAGGCATAGAGAGAACTCCCAAGATAGTCCTACTGGGACGTCACTGGAAAAAATAAAACTCTCCAACTGCCACCCTTGGAGTGAGGGAATGTTGATCCCAGAAATGCACTTATATTAAATAGATTTATTATTTCCACCACTGTTAGTACTTCACCATGGCATCAATTAAATGGAGTAAGCTTTTTACCCCACCACTTGTGAAATTATCAGTGACAAAAAGTGTATTGGATATTAAAATTGACTCTCATGAAGTCGTGCATACAGAGGGAAACAACCATTACAACGCAGTCATTACAACGCACTACATTTACAACGCAGTCATTACAACGCACCTGCCTTTACATCGCATGCCATTACAACACAGCCATTACAACGCATGTCACTACAACGCATGCCATTACAACGCATTACCCCTACACTATCCAACACTTACCCTACTGTTGCACTCACTGGAGTGGGAATAGTATTTTTTACCCCTACACTATCCAACACTTACTCTACTGTTGCACTCTCTGGAGTGGGAATAGTAATTTTTACCCCTACACTATCCAACACTTACCCTACTGTTGCCCTAAAAGTATTATGCGTTGAAATGGTATGCTTTGTAGTGGTATGCGTTGTAATGGAATGCGTTGTAAATGTAGTTTCTAAAAATGCGTTGTGATGGCATGCGTTGTAAAATCATGCATTGTAATGGATGTTGCGATGTAAAAACCGCGTTGTAAAGGCATGCGTTGTAAATGTTTGCATTGTAACGTGTCCTATTCGCATACAGAGGAATGGGGTACCAAGGGACCAAGTACGTTATGGTCATGCATTTGCTAAGTCCTTGGTTATTATTATGGCTTCTGATGATCCATTGGTATTCATTTCAAATCATAGTAATAGGCAAGATAGTAGTTCCTGAATCGTCCAGTAAGAGGACCCTGTATGACTTAGGTGTCTAGAGAGATCCACAACATTAGTTGGTAAGCACAAAAGACATCAGATAGTCATTTTGACTCAATGTCACTTATGGTAACCCCTATGAAGATACAGAAACTTTGAAGGCTTCTGTCACTCTCTGGGTATTTTTGAGAATATTATTCACTCAGAGGTTTTCATCCAAAAGGCATACATTCATCAGTGTTATAAAACCAAGATAGCATCAGTATCTTCTCAGTGGCATGTTCTAGTATGTGTTATTTGCACAGTGACCTTCAGACTAGTCGACACTCGCTTGCAAGAACTTTTGCTTTTGATACAACCTGAAGATCAGACACTGACATTGACAAAGCTAAGCTGGTAAACATTTTTGGTTACACAAAACCAATGCTAGACTCAGTAATACTCATGTTAAGACCTTCAGCCCACCTTGATATATAAAATGAATGATGAAAGTATGTGAGAAGGCATGTGTGTCCCTTAAAGTTTATAAAGGATTGGACCTGCCCACACTTTCATGTCTTCGCCTCTTACATGAAATTCTGTCTCATATACACATGTTGGTTTCAGTACAGTTTATCAAATATTGTAAGACATCCCTATTTTTTCTTGGGGTCTGACATGACGATTAAGAGATTCATCAACTCTCTGTCCTCTGAGTTGAGATACTGTATCACCTATAGTTAGGGTAGAGAATTATAAATAAGCACATGTATTTTCTTCATGAGTGTGGTGCAAATTGGTTTTAATATGTGCACAGTGTAGTCAAAAACTAAGGGAAATTTACCACCTGATGAAGAAAGCCATCATTGATTGCAGACATGTGACATTTTAACACTACTTGTGTTTGTATATTCTTCCCTTGCAGGTATCCTGAAGACTGTGGACACTTAACCCATGCTCTGAATGTTTCTGGCTCAAAGTCACACTTTATATTATAATCACAAACTGTGGTGTAATATTCACAGAGTAGGTCATGGTCCTGATCAAAGTCCATTAACCGATTTGTAGACAGTGTTTTTGAGCAGAAACATGTCAACCTCTTCACATGGACAAATTATTTCCTACAATTTTTAATCTGCACACTGGAGATAGTAATACAGTGTATAGTCTATCAGTCAGTAGGTTAAGCATTCTCTGTTTCTTTCCCCTCTGATTCTATAGATTAGGACATCGCCAATATGAAAAACATGAACTTGGGAAACAAAAGAGCTACCCTTCAAGAGGATAGTTGCTACTCTGGTACACACACTTGGCAAATGAGAGGAGGAGTTCTGTGATGAAGTATGCTACCCTTGGTGGGTGATGGTTTTCATTTTAAGAAAGACAAATTTCCTTTACACTTGAAGAGATAGGTATTTACATCTTTTTAGTTACACCTGGAGTTCTAGTTGCCATATAAACATTTTTGGCTAGCCATTTGAAGTGTTTTAATGAAATCCTGCCTGATCTGGTCAAACATTAATACACCCATCCAGCACCTTAAGCTGGATGGAAATGATGGCGGGGGGCTCTAAAATAAGTGTAGGTAAAAAAGCATAACTGGGAATTGTAACAAAAAGGGGTTGTGGGTTGACTGGGGTGTAAGCCCTGGTCAAGCAGCAACCACAATCCTTGTCAGCACAAGCAAACCCCAAATTAACCTGTGCTCACCCCCTTGGTAGCTTGGCACAGAGCAGTCAGGCTTAACTTAGAGGCAATGTGTAAAGTATTTGTGCGACAATTACACTCACAGTAAAACAGTGAAAATACACCACATAAGGAGCCCACGACAGATTTAGAAACAATAGAGTTTAAATAAATAAAACAACCAGAAAACAACAAAAATCCAATTGATAGAACTGGAGATATTACATTTTAAAGTTTGTAGTGAAAATAGCACCAAAAAGCACAAAGTGCAAATTGGGAATATCTGGTCACGCCGGACTGGGACAAAGTCACAAGTTCAGGCCGATCACGATGGAGCGCAGGCCGAGTACAGGGACCCAGTTAGGCCTGATGAACAAAGTACCTTAAATCGTGGCAGGGGAGCGTTGCGTGGATCCGTGTCGAACATGCGCAACGCATCCAGAGCGATGCATCGGTTCCGAGATGCGGCGAGGCTGTGGTGCGAGCTCCTGTTGCATCTTCATTGAGGATCCCATCGACAGGGCTTGTGATGCGATGTCCGGAGTCAGAGATGCAACATGCAGCTGGCGATGCGTCGGTTTCAGGGAGCTGTGAGGCTGCGATACAGAGTCTGGCAGTGGCGTAGAGGCTGCCGTTGACGAGAGATGAGAAGACCTGGGCTTGGGCTGTGGATGCCCCGCCGTGTTGATGCGTTGGTTCCATGGACTACGGTGGGTGAAACAGGTCTTTGAGATGGGTCCTATCCAAACAGGAGCGCCGATGTGTCAGTTCTGCTGGGGAATGATCACTCAGCAGAGAACATGCGTCTGTTCCGCTGGCAAGCACATTAGGCCCACTTCCAAGGGTCCAGGACTGGGGTGGCACCACTTGGCAGGGTAGACTCACAGAGGGCAGAGTCCAGGTGCAAGGTGGTTGTAAGCCTGTTATGTCCCTAATGCTTCAGATCAGGAGGCCAGCCAACTAGTTCTTGGAGTCACTCTGGGCTCTGGATTCAAGAGATGCAGGTCCAGTCCTTCTCACCCAGGCACAAGGGCAGGAGGCAGCAGGTCAGCAGAGCAGGAGTCCAACAGAGTGCAGTCTAGCAGAGTGGCAGTCCTCCAGTAGCACAGCAATCCTTCTTCCTGGCAGAGTATACACAGGTCCAGAAGTGTACTGAAATTGTGGTGTCCGAGGTCATTCTTTTATACACTGATGTGTCTTTGAAGTGGGGAGAAGCTTCTCGAGGCATGCCTTTGAAGTGCACAGATGCTCTACCTTCCCTGCCCTGGCTCCAGACTAACTACAGGGGGTATGCAGCCCTTTGTGTGGAGACAGTACACAACCTTTTCAGGTGCAAGTGAGGCTGGGCCCAGCTCCTCCCTCCCATCCTGCCAGTGATGGCCCACCCAGTCACACCTAAGCTCCCATTGTGTGTGGCTGTCTAGAAGGAATACACAAAGCTCAACTGCCAACTATACCCAGTGATGTGACCAGATACAGGCTGCAGACGGCAAATGGCTAAGGCTAGAAAATGCCAACTTTCTAAAAGTGGCATTTTCAGAATTGTAATTTGGAATCTGACTTCACCATAAGTTAGGATTTTAAATTAGGATGCCAGAGACACCAAACTTAAACCAGTTATATCTTCTGGAAATTACACTTATAAAATGTAATAAGGCAAATCCAATGTTATCCTATTGGAGAGATAGGCCTTCCAGTACTGAAAAACAAATGTAGGTGTATTTCACTACCAGGACATGTAAAAGATAAAAGTACATGTCCTGCTTTTTAAATACATTGCACCCCGGGCTGTCCAGGGCCGATCCTAGGGGTGACATATATATATTTTAAAAAGGAAGGATTGGGCCTGGAAAAATTTTTATTTTGCAAGGTTGAAATAGCAGTTAAAACTGCACATACAGGTTCTGCAATGGCAGGCCTGAGACATGTTTAAAGGACTACTTAAGTGGGTGGCACCTTTATGACTGCAGGCCCACTAGTAGCATTTAATTTAAAGGCCCTAGGCACTTATAATACCACTTTACTAGGGACTTAAAAGTAAATTAAATATTCCAACTGGGTATAGGACAATTCTACCATGTTTTAAGGAGAGAGCACAAACACTTTAGCACTGGCCAACAATAAACAATCTTAGCAAAAAGCAGGAGAAAGAAGGCAAAATGTTTGGGGGTGACCCTGCAGAAAGGGCCAGGCCCAACACAAATCTTTTTCAAGAGATGTGGTCTACATAATTAAAGGCAAGGCTTAAAACATGTGAACTAGAATCTTCTGCTTCACACAGCATACCTCCTTACCAGTATTTAGATGACTACATTTTCTCTTACTGCATATAGACATACCACCCAGTAATGGATACACTTAAAACGAGACCTCTTCACTTTTCCAGTGATTGATACCATTATCAGATAAATAAGTAACAACAATGATATTGTTGTGAATAATTATGTAAGAAATTGCGGTCTTTGTTGAGGGGGGTGAGATCCCACATCAAGAAATAATCGCAATCCTTGTCAGGGTGAACCACAAATGTCAATAAATAAACCTCTGCAAAATCCTCATGTACCTTGGCACAAAAAAGGGGTGAAGCGCCAACTGCAGGTATCTGGTCAAATCGGACTGGACAAAGTCAAAAGTTCAGACCAACTGTAATGGAACATGTAACAGGTATGGGACCAGCTGCCACCCACTGGGAGAGGTACCTTCTATCCTTGGTGCGGCGGCTGCACGGTGCTGTGATGGGAAGCTGTGCATCGCTCAAGGTCGGGTTTGCTGAAGCCAGCGATCAGGAGCTGCTTGGTGCTACGATGTGAGGCTTAGTGTCAGATTCAGTGAAGCAGTTGATCATGAGTTGTGCAGTGCTGCGAAGCATGGCTCTGCTTTGGCTCTGGTGAACCCATGGACCAGGAGTTGTGCAGTGCTGCAATTTGAGGCACTGTGTCGCTCTGCGCTGCTCTGCATTGGATCCGGTGAAACCTTCAGCTAAGCAGGGAGAGGTACACTCTGACTCCAGCCAAGGGTCCATGACCTATAGGTTGGCACTTGGGTATCAGGACTCACTCCCACAGAGGCCAGCAGAGATGACCAGGTCAGATCCACTTGGGTTTGGTCAGCTGGAAAGCAGGAAAGGCTACTGGAGGCTCGTTGTGTTCCTGTAGCTCAACAGGAGGTCAGCCAACTGACCCTTGGAGTCACTTCTGGGTTCCGGGGTTCAAGGTAAGCAGGTCCAATCTTCCTTCTTCAGGCATCAGGGCAGTGCTCTTCTGAAACTTCTCAGGTCCAGGTGTGCACTGATTTCAGGTTCTGAGCGTGTCACTTTTATACCCAGCGTCAACTTGTGGGTGGGGGCAAACCCTTTGTCTAACCCGTAAACAGGTTCTGGTCAGTCCTTCCTTCTTCCCTAGGTTTGGCTCCAGCCTGGTTAGTTAAAAAAAAGGCAGGGGCAGGCTGAGTGTCATGTTCCCTTGAGTGTGTTGGGGCTGATCCTTTGAATTGTAATACACTGGCCATCCTGTCAGGAAGACCCACTCCCCTCTATACTCAGACCCTTTGTCCACTGTCTAGCTCCAATACACATCTCCTAGTGAGGAGCCATCAACCAGCCCAAGTCAGCTGGTCACTCACAGGAAGGACCCAGAAACTTTAGGCAGGGAAATACTAACTTCCTAAAAGTGGCATTTCCAGAAAAATAATTTTAATTTCGCTTGTAACATTAAAGAGGATTTTAAATTACAATTAAAATGAGTGGAAGGAGTATTTTTCTAGTTGTTCCCAAACTCAATTTAGCACTTATTAAATGTAATAGGTGTTGGTCCTGGCCCTTTTTGCAGGGTTTCCCTGAGATTTTTGCCTTCTGTTGCTCATCCGATTTTTGTTGACATTTGGTCTCTGTGCACCTTTCCCTGGTAACGAATGATAAAGTGCTTGTCCTCTCTCCCTATAACAATGTACAATTGATTTGTACTTTTAATTTACTTGTAAATCCCTAGTAATTGGTGCTACAGGCACCCTGGGCATGTAAATGAAATGCTACTAGTAGGCAGCAGCACTCATTGTACCACACACTAAAGAAGCCTTTTAAAAAATGTCTTAGGCCTGCCAATGCAGCCTGTAGTGCAGTTTTAACCTGCCATTGCGACCTAAACTCTACTTTTTAATACTTCACCCCTAAGGTAGGCCCTAAAGGATCATAGGGTAGGGTGCATTAAATTTAGAAAGTCGGACATGTGGGTTTAAGTTTTACATGTCCTGGTAGTGAAAAACTCTGAAAGTCATTTTTCACTACTGTAAGGACTATCTCTCCCATTGGTTAACACTGGGTTACCTTATAACATTTAATAAGTGCTAACTTTAGATTGGGAGCAGGCAGAAATATACTGTTTACATTCAAATGAATTGTAATTAAAACCCTCTTCAATGCTGAAGTCGGATTTTAGGTTACCATTTTAAAAATGCCACTTTTAAAAAGTTTAAGAGAAAAAGAGACCTGGCTACCAATTTTAGTTGCTGCCATTTATTTCAGCAGACTAACAGCCCATACATTTAGTCTTTGGGCCTGAATAATCATTTCTCCATGATTTACACTTTTAGAAACAATTTTTTTGTTTTTTTTGTGTGTAACATGTCAATTTTGTCTGAGACATTCAAAGATACATAGCTCAAAAAATTCAAATATACATTAAACATACACTGAAGGGGCAAATTAAATTATTTACGGATTCTGGAGAGGGACCTTATACACAGATATATCCCCACAGATATTTATTTTCTCCCTCATGGAGAGCATCTCTCCTTAACAACCTAATTAAAGGGCCTTAAGAGAGTGCTCATTGTTTTAGTAATGTGTCTCAAGACATGCTGGTGTGATTTCTCACAATTGATTGTAATGCACTAAATTCATGATTTTGTTCTTCCCCATTTTTTTCACTTCTACAAGTGTATGTTTAAGTGTATGTTTAATGTATATTTGAATTTTTTGAGCTATGTATCTTTGAATGTCTCAGGCAAAATTGACATGTTACAAAAACAAACAAAAAATTGTAAATCATGGAGAAATGATTATTCCTGCCCAAAGACTAAATGTATGGGCTGTTAGTCTGCTGAAATAAATGGCAGCAACTAAAATTGGTAGCCAGGTCTCTTTTTCTCTTAAACTTTAACCACGTCCTACCTGGCCACCCGTTTGGACGTTACCCCCAATTGATACTCACTTTTAAAAAGTTAGCATTTTCTTGTCCCAACCATTGTGTATTCTCCCAATGTTTTGGGTCACATGACTGGGAATGGTTCTGCTGTTGGGATTTGTGTATTCCTTCCAAACAATAACATAAAGGGATTAGGTGTGGGCAGGATGGCTGGGGGTGGACCTGTGCCTTGCCAACCTACACTTCAAAGGGATCGCCTCCAGCACCCACAAAGTAACCTGACACTAATCTTTTGTCACCCCAGACTTCTTGGAGCCTTTAACTTTGGGGGTAGTATAAGGAATCCCCCACTTCAAAGCTGGTACCAAGTAATAATACTGGACCTCCTGAGCCACTCATCAGTAAACTCCTAGGCCTATAAACATTACAGACAAAGGACTACTTTTCTCCCCAGAGGACTGTCCTGGTTCTTGTGGCCCATCTCTCCCCATAGGACTGCCCTGCTGCTACCAGAGGACTGCCTTGACTCCCCTGGGACTGTCCTACTGTTTGAGGACTGTCCTGCTCTCTGAGAAGGAAGACTGGACCTGCTTCCTTCATCTCAAGCTACCTGAGTGACTCCAAAGGTCAGTTGGCTGACCTCCTGTCTGAGCTAAAGGGGCATATCCATCTCCTTAGACCTCCCAGCAACTGCCCAGCTGACCTGCTGCAACTGGGACCTGTCTGGACCAGCCTACCCAGGTTCTGCACCCTTAGCTAGCATCAATTGAGCTTCTCCTTTGAAATAAGGAGAAATCTTGTGGTTTTGGGCTCTTCGCGTCCGTGAATGGGCACGCTCGCGCCAAGACTCTGCTGCCTGCAATGACCACCAACGCAAAGTCCAGTGAACCAGACTTTTCACACTACAGCAACCAGCAGCAACAACCAGCAATCCAAGTTCTGCAGTCAGTGCTACGCAATGACATCCCGCAGTGACCGTCAATGCACAGCTCCAGCAATGACCATTCGTGATGCCCGACCGGCTCTTCGTGTTCCAGCGATGACAGCCCACACCATCCGGCCTACTCTTCGCGCTACAGCAACGACCATCACGGCCTGCTCTTCGCGGCCTCTTCCGCCACAAACGGAACTCTTCACACCAGACTTTCAGAAGGTAACTTTTTGAGAGGCACTAACCTGGTCCTTGGACCTGGCCCACGCTCGATCGCAGTCAGCCTGAACCTATGACTTCCGCCTAACACGGCCAGATCACTGCGAGTGGCGCATTGTGCTTTATCTACTTAAAACCTTAAAATTGCATATCTCTAGTTCTACTGATTGGATTTTTGTTTTTCTGGTATCATTTTATTTATTAAAATGTACTCTAATTGTCTAAATATGTTTGGGATTTTTTGGGGTTGGGTTTTCTCTGTATTACTGATTGTGTGCAGAAAAAATACTTCACACTTTGCCTCTAAGTTAAGCCTTACTGTTTTGTGCCAAGCTACTAGAGAGTTAAGCACAAGTTAATTTTGTGACTTTTGTGGTTCACCCTGACAAGGATTATGGTTGTTGCCTGAGTGGGGATTCCACCTCCACAACCATCAATAAGGTAAACCAATGCTAGTCTATGTGAGGCCATCCTTGCCAAAGTGCAAAACGACTTTGGAGGTTTTTCTCTGTCAGGACATGTAAAACATTAAATATATATGTCCTACTTTTAAAATACCCTGCACCCTGCACTATGAACCTTTAGGGTCAACTTTAGGGGTGACGTATATATATTAAAAAGAAAGATTTAGGCCTGCAAAAGGTTTATTTTGCCAGGTCAAAATTATGGTCTTAAAACTGCACTGCCGGCTGCAACGTTAGGCCTGAGACATATTTTTGGGAGCTAATTTAGTGGGTGTACAATGAGTACAGCAGTCCATTAGTAGCATTTAATTTACAAGCCCTTGGTACTGGTAGTACCATATACTAGGGATGTTTAAGTAAATTAAATGCTAATTTTATCATGTTTAATGGAAAGAGCACACACACTTCACCACTATTTGGCAGGGGTAAAGTGCACAGAGTCCTATGGGCATCAAAAAACGGTTCAGCAACAGAACGCAATAAACTAGGGTGACCTGCAGAAAGGGCTAATTTCCAACAAAATATATTTGAAAATATTTCACATTTGAAAATAGGACACTGTGATTTAAACATTTCTGAACTCTGCTCGGAACCCCACTACAAGGGATAGGGTTGCAGGGTATTCCTCCCCTCCCCCTTATGTGTGTGTTTTTTTTTTTTTAAAACAAACTCAGGACAGGGGACTAAGTCCCCGAGTCCTGTAATGGCTGCCTGAAACAGTTTTTCTCATGTTACAGGGAGCCAATCAGAGGGCTTGCTCCCACAGGAACCTAACTCCCGTTCGAGCAAGTTGGCCCAAGGAAAACTCCCCCCCCCCCCCAGGCCAATCAGAACGCTTTTCTGAAACTGGGTTTGAGGAACTCTTGCGAGTCCCTGAAACCCAACCATCCAGAGGTACAAATATATAAAATCCTCAATTTCTTAAAAACTACTGAATGAATTTACACCAAATCACAAAAGCGCACTTTCTGAACCAAGATCTACAGTTTTCACGGTAGTGCTGCCTAATACAATCTATGGAAAATGTATGGAGAAATTTGGTTTCGTTAAGATTTTTCAAATGACACCAAAGTTATTAGCAAACCAAAAAATTTTCTTCCTAAGGAAACACACCTAACTATAACTACCCAGCCGCGACCTCTATATATATATATTCACTGAAAAAAACAAAGGTTACAAGGACGTTATAGTTGGGCTCAGATTTCACTTATACAAAACCATAGAAATTCAGCAGTTATAGTTACCTGAGCTGACTATAACTTACCCCCGGGGCATGGCCTGGAAACATGGCCAACAGGACGTGAGCTCCCGGCCAGCCTAGCTGTTACCTCTTGCTAAATCCTCTGTAATCCTATCTAACAGTGGCTCTATGAAGCCTCTGTACTACCTGTACACGGAGTTGGAGGTATCACGCTGCTTCTCCCCTCCGGCCTCAACAGCAATGAGGTGACTGCAGCTACGGCCTGCCGGTCCTAGTGTGTGTGCAGCGGCACCCTTCTGCTTCAATTGTAGGGTGGCCCTTACCTCCTACCTGCTGGGGAGAGCATTGGACAACAGGAACACTCCAGCCACATGGTATCTGCAGCGCTGGGCCATAGTTTCGGCTCGGGTGCAGTGCGTGAAAACAGCTCGGCAGTGGAGGCCGGGTCGTAGCCCGAGCCCCGGAACAGCATGAGGACACATCACGCTGATGTCCGTGGTGATGCCCGCACCTGATAGCCTGCCATCGGAGTCTGGGGAGTGAGCGGGCTCTGAGGCCCGAACTGAGAGCTGCAGGCTCTTTTCCCCTTTCCCTCCTAATTGCGAAGCCCGAACAATCAGCGTGACAAGAGCACTCTGCTTCTCGGGCGCTTTCAAGTGGTGTCAGGCAGCAGCAAAGTGCTCCCAACTGCAATGTTCCTGGCTGGTGGTGAGTGCTGGTGCTGGTGAGGAGAGGGCTCCTCGGGCATGCAGTGTGACTGTTAGCCCCCGACACTGTGTTTGATGCTGGTATTAAGCAACTCTGTCTTACTTGCTGGAGGCTGAGCTCCAGGGACTTGCCTACTGCCCCCTCTGGACATCACGTCCCCTTTACCTGAAACTCGAGGTCCCTCTGGGGGCCAGTTATTGAGCAGGAGAACCTAAAGGACTACCCCAATGGCTGCCATTACAGAGACTCCATCCAACTCACGAACACCAAGTCTCTGTCCCATTTGTGTCCTGTGGTAGCTGACATACAGGGTACAGTCACTTCTGAATCATGGACCTACACTGCTGGAGGCCGAGCACTGACTGGAACCTTGTGGGGGTCCAACGTGGTGGCATTGTGTGCTCTCTGATTGGTATTGAGACAGCTGTGACCTTGGCCCGCACAGGGGCCTCGTGGCATTTGGCCGTGGGGGGACCCTCTGTGGCTGACAGGCAGCCCTTGCTGAGGGGGCATAGGGCTGGTCCCCCAGGGATTTTGATTGGAGCCTGGGGTGTCTGGAGGTGCACTGGGGGCCCGGTACTGTGGCTTGGTGGTCTGGTGCCTGGGCAGGGGAATCCTGCTCCCGACCACTGGACCTCAGCACCACTGTGTAGCTAGGGGTATCCCCCGGGGGAGGAGGCCTGAGCGTCCTTGGACCAACAGATCATACACTTGCTCCTATCCGTGGCCCTGAAGACCTCAGTTGAACTTCAATGGGAGGGATTGTCTGCATGCTGAATGTACAGGATGTGTCGGATTGGTGAATAGTGCTGCTATTGATGTGATCAGACACTGTCCAAACTAGCCTTTGGTCGAGATAGTTGAGAGGGGGGAACATGGGGTGGGAAGGATTGGGGGTCACCACAAGTCAAGGCTTGACATGGAACTATCAATGCCTAAGTGAGATGAAACTCTTGAAACATAAGTATACACAGCTGGCTGGCTGGGTAGAGTTTTAGGTGGGTTTAATTTTGGTCCCAGTTGGACCGAGGGGGGTGCTGTGCTCATCCTGGCACATATCATGTGTGGGCTTCAATGGCCGCTAGTTTTTGTCCTAGGGTAGGAGGAGGAGGGCCACTGGTTTGATTGCATTGTTCAGAAATTGAGTTTATCAAGTTCTACAGCATCTAGGGGAGGAATGGGTGATACAGTGGGAAGGGGGACATGGGTCCTCCCTTACAAAGCATGATGAAGGGTGACTTTAGGATCCTCTCCTTGAATGTAGGGGACTAGCCACCAAAGTTAAGAGGTATAGAGTACACTCTTTCCAAAAATGGAATAAAATAGACATTGCGTGTCTGCAAGAAACCCACTTGGATGATTCCGGGGACACATGACTGGCGAAGAAATTGAAAGGTCAGGTGTTTCATTCCTCCTACTCAACATACGTTAGAGATACACTCATATGGGTGACTCCGGGTGCACTTTGCTCACACATACTCAGAGTCTGATGTGGAGGGTAGGTATGTACTGTTACAGGGCACCTTAGATGGCAGGGACTTGAACAAATTAAAGATATATGCTCCTAACACTGATGACCCAGGATTATTTTATACCATGCAGGACCTCCTGACACATGCACTTGACTCACCCATGTTCTGGATAGGGGACTTAATTGTGTGCTGGACCCCATGCTGGATAGGGACGCCCCCTCCCGCCCCCCGAGGGTGGGAATGAAGCCACACATGCTAGATGCTTGGCAGATTGTGATGCAGAACCTGGGTTTGCAGAATGCCTGGTGGTCAGTACACCCCACCGAACGGGTCTTTACATGCTACTCCTTAACGCATAACACCCATAGTCGACTTGATAGAGTGTTGGTCACCGGGCGCTTGTGATGACGCCGGATTCCACTGTACAACTTACTAGGAACCCTCGGCCGACTGAACCTTTATTACCTGCTGAGAAGTGTAAAGGGGAGAAACAATACATCCGTTCCAATCCTGTCATGAAACAATTAAATTCTCGGAAAAGATCACTGACTCCGAATTCCAAGTTTAGAGGTTTATTACAAAACCAAAAATAACTGAACATACAGACACTTCAGAACGAGGTTGCAAAAATACAAAGGCACTAATACAAAGTCCATCCTACGCACCAATCTAATTCAATATAGCATAAAGAGAATGAGCAATTCCAAAAATACTAAACAAGCAATAACTGCACCAACATCTATATTAGTCTTCATCGAAATCTGTAAAGGAAATCCGTTAGTCTATCCCTACACTATTCTAAAGGGGCATCCCTACTTAACTTTGCCCAAGCAAGATTAAGGAAAGGTGTCAGCTCGTGATGACTTCCTCAGAAGTACACTCACGTTGTAAAAGACCGTCTAAGTCTTCACCCTAAGAATCGATCCCTTCCTTTTACCCTCTTTGCTCCTTCTACCTCTCCTCAATCTGCTCCTGCTCAATCTGCCCTCTCTGCTGACTGCCCCCTCTTCCCTCGGGGCACTGTCCCTAATACAAAATGGACATTCGATAGGCCCGCCCAGGTAACACCTCTCCTGGCCCAGCACCTCTCGTAGGTAACTTTCCACTAAAAGTTGAACTCGGTCCAACGACGGTTGAAGTGTCCTTGGGTCTCAGGCTTCTTCAGCGCAACTTCTAATTATCAGCATTCCTGGATACTCTGTAGCGGATCTCCTCCATACCTAACTCCTAAAACAAAAGCATTATTCTAACTAACGAAGACGATGTCCTTGCACCTGCAACGAATGCATGAGAACGAAACAACCTTGCACGCAGATGAATTTCGCTGACTGTCTCCAAATGAGAGCCTCACCAGGGGAAAATACATTTCGGGCCTACATAAACCAGCTAACATAAGGAAACGAATAGACCTTCTTAGCACGAAAGAGTAAATACTCCATCAAGGCCTTTAACATCCACTTAAACACTCATTAATATCACATTTAAAAGCACTACATTTCATCATTGTTAAACGCAATTAATTGCTAATACGTGTGCAACTGCAACATGATGCACGTTTAAATCTACTACATCACATTACGTATAACTATTCCAATATGCATTTGCAACGAACATCGAATATTACATAATTCTCTCTAAAGGCCACTTTACGTTTCTTGAGTGGCAAACTCAACTTAACAATTCATTTACCACTGATTATTACAACATGAATTTTCTAACTGAGATTAACGCACACATAAGAATATATACGGGTACGGACTACTCATGAATATAATGTACCCCTACAATTTTCAGAATATCTTTGCGCTCTATCAGTTCCCCCTCTGATGACTAGTGTCATCAACAAAATCACAATTCCCTGGAGAAAGAACTGACCTAAACAGAACTCGTAGCCATTCTTCCCTGTTGGAACCTTTCCAGATTCTTGATATTCTCATAATGACTGTCCTGCAGTCTAGTCATCCTTACTTCTCTTGCCCTAAGGGACCTTTCGACTTGATTTGCCTTGTACCACTGATAAGCCCTCACAAAACCCCATAGGCAAATCACACAGACCACGATTATAAGGATAGGTCTCAGAATGTAACCAAGAATACGGTTTCCCAAGCTCGCAAACCAACTCCCCACTTTACCAAATCCCTTTCCAACTTTCTCCCAAACGCCCTCTTCAGTCAGATCCTGGACTTCATGATGGATCTCAGTGATGTTACTTATATACTTCTTCAGATCTTTACTATTATCTGGTATATAAGTACAGCACTCTTGCACTTTCAGCATTTTACAGACTCCGCCCTCCTTTGCCAATAAGACATCTAAAGCAAGACGGTTCTGCATCACCATTGTCCTTATCGACAACATCTCTCCATCAACAAGCAATAGTGATTTAGCTGTATTCGTCGACAATTTGTCCACAACAGTCGCCAATTTCCTAATCTTCACATCATTCAAAATCACTCCTAAACCTGGTATTACAACTCCAAAAATGTCTCCAATCACTCCTCCTGCACTTGCATCTCTCCTTGCCCTAGAATGTATTCCTCCTTCGAGGAGTCCTAGCTCCTCTACATGGTAAATCTTGGGGAAAACAGCTGCCAGGTAACGAGTACCATACCAATTGGCAGGCAATCTCACATAAGCGTTTTTCCCACATACGAAGTATACTGTTGGCACCACTTGTACCGGACCCTGCAAAAAGTTCTTCGCTGACTCTTCCATGGTGAAAATGTGATCACACGCACTCTGTCCCACATAGATCTTATCATAATAGGTCTGGACACGTTTCACATACAGCTTCCCTTTTTGCACCAGATCTAATGCTATATGGCCATAGCTCCCTTTCGCTCTGCGAGCCAACTCCTCCTTTGTCCAATCCAATGGACTTTCTCCAGTGTTACGTGTTTGTGTTAGTTGTCTATATCTATCCTCTACTTGATCTACAAATTTCTTTTCTATCTCTGTTAGTGAACACGTTAGGTTATGTCTATGTGCATAAACTGTATCTAGTGATGCAGTCGGTATGAAATACTTTCCAATTCTATCTTCCTGCTTGTAATAATCATACTTATTCAGGTGCTTATATGCTGGAACCTCTGAAAGCATCGCATCATAATTGGAAAAGAAGTATTCATAATGACCTCTCCCATAAAACATGCTAAGCAACAAACTACATGAAATCCCATAAGTCAACGGAAGATAATGATATCTAATGCCCTCATACACTGATGAAGGCAATTGCATACACACATAACAATCACTCACATCCATCATTTCGATATATTCGTATAGCAGCTTGGCATACGCACTAAGCTTGAAATCACTTCTAGACAAATCTACATGTAATCTATGACTATTTTGATCTAGCATAGCCTTTTCAGCTCCTATGGTGTCCTCTTTCTTGCTAGAAGTACTGGGTATAGGTGTCCCTTTCACCTCTATGACTTCTGGCTCATGTGAAATAGTAACTGACACTATGATAACTATAACTATTAAAACTATCACTCCCACTATGGAAGTACCTATCACACACTTGGATCTACGGTTCGGATTTCCAGACTCCATTTTCTTGTTAGTCGTTCAATTTAGAGGATACACAAAAGTCTCTTATTTCCACCTCGATTTGCTGCTCAAAAGTTCAAGCAAAGTTCATTAGAATTCTGGAAATTCGTTCAAAGTTCAGTTTTTCCGGGTTTTATCTACACAGTCCGAAAAGACTTCCCTAGCCCTCTCTCTTCTTCTATTGAAAAAGCCCTAAATTTATTCTTCTCCCACTCGGCCCTAGGTTATCTTCTTGGAAACACCTATTTACAACACACAGTTCATTCGCAATCTATGATAAGTTCAGGTCCAATCGCAGCTAAAACATGATGCAAAATTTCAAGACGAACATCTACCAGTTCATGAGGTGATGCTTCAAATCCAAAAGTAGGGAAAACTAATTTATGCAATATCAGGATTCGCACCCTGCTCAAGGTCGGAGGTTCTGGGACCATGATTGTCAACACTCCTTCAACTTCAAGTCCTGGAACTATCAGTCCCACATCAATTTTCAGTAGAGAATTCCTGCTGACTACTTGTACGGACCTCAGCCTCGCGGAACTCACTGCTCCCGGCATCAGTTACTGCATAAGTCCACTCCGGGGCAGCGTATCTCTGGCAAGGCACTCTTGTCCTTCTCGACCTTCTTGGACCTTCTTGGTCTTGTTCTTCTTCAGTCACTTCTGATTCAGATGTCTCGGACACAGGGGCGAGATCTCTCTCAGGGGCCAACCTCAGATTCAACCTTCTTTGCCTTTCAGGCCACGATTCTTCTGTTCAATTAGCCCTTTTGCTTTTCTCTCGAACCCTCTGCGCACCACTTCCTGCGGCTGAGTCTGACTCTATATTACCCGCAACATTACCTTCTTCCTCAGAGTCAATACCTGGGTTGTGTGTAGCGTAACCCTCCTCAGCCTGGTCTGGTGAGCAACCAGCTTCGTCAGCAACCCTCACAGCTTGGCTTGTCCTCTCTCGTGGCCCTGCCGCCACAGCTGGATTTTCATTCACGAGAGGAGCTGTTTCTTCCAAGGGTTCTGAAACTTGACGAGTATGGGAAGCGTGTATCCAATTCGGCAACCCTCCGCACTTCACCGCTGTGTTCGTTACCAGTATCACCTGGTAGGGGCCTCGCCACCGAGCATCCAAACAGCTCTTCCTCACGTGCTTTCGGACCAGCACCCAATCTCCCGGGCACAAGTCGTGGCAGAGATCCCTTGAAGCCGGAACAGCAGCAGCTTCCACCTGCTGAGACATAGAACGGACCACATCAGCTAGTCCTTTGCAGTAATCAAGGATTAAGTCATCAGTGATGTTTATCAAGGCTGAATACGGTATTGCTGGCAATCGCATCGCCCTCCCCATAATGATTTTGTGCGGGGAAAGACCGGTCCTCCTATCTGGGACACTGCGAACACTCATCAACACTAGAGGCAACGCATCAGGCCACTTCAGAGATGTAGACGAACACACTTTCGCCATCCGTGCTTTCAAAGTTCCATTAATCTGCTCCACTATCCCAGAAGCCTCTGGTCGATAGCTACAATGAAGTCTCTGATCAACATTTAAAGCCACGCAAAGCAATTTCATGATCTCACTGTGGAAGTGTGTTCCTCTATCCGACTCCAATGAAGTTGGAAAACTGAACCTAGGAATCAACTCTCTCAACAATAGCTTGGCTACTGTAAGAGTGTGACACCTTCGTGTTGGGTAAGCTTCCACCCATCGTGAGAAGACACATACTACCACTAAAATGTACCTCAATCCGTTACACCTAGGCATTTCAATAAAATGAAGATGTATCCTGTTGAAAGGTCCTCCTGACCTCCCAATGTGACTCAGTGCGACCACAGTTTTCTTTCCAGCATTCATTTGTTGGCAGGTAACACACCTATGACACACTGCTTCAGCAAACGCACGAAACCGTGGATTGTACCACGTTTGTCTGAACACTCGCACCATCGCATCTCTCCCTAGATGTACAGCACCATGAATTTGCCTTGCCATGGGGCTCAATAGGTCATCTGGTAACACTGCTCGACCATCACTTGAAACCCAAATTCCAACGTCTCCCTTCTCGCATCCTGACCTGACCCATACATCCCTTTCCTGACCTGGAGCTCCTTCCTGCAGGCTCTTGAGTTCCTCCCAAGTGTCTGCCATGGCTAACATCATGTTGAGCTCGGTTCCCTGTTGGCTCTCTCCAGTGTAATCTTCAGTAAATATGCACCCTTGTTCAGCGCAGAAACGTGCAATTCCGTCCGCGTACTTATTTCCAACAGAAACAAAATCCGCCCCCCTCCCATGTGCACCGCACTTTACCACTGCTATTTCCCTGGGACATTGCAACGCTTCTAACAGTCGTCTCACATCTGATGGGAGATCCAGATGATGTCAAGAAACCCCTCTGAGACCATAGCTGTCCAAAGTCGTGAACCACACCAAACCCATATTGGCTGCCGGTATAGATGGTGATTCGGATCTGCTCAGCTGCCAAACAGGCGCGAGTCAAAGCAATGATTTCAGCCACTTATGCGGAGTATACTCCTTCTAGGCAACCAGCTTCAACCACTCCAGTAATGGTACATACAGCAAATGCTGCTCTCAAATGACCCACATTGTCTCTGAGACATGAACCATCGACAAAGAAAATTTCATCAGGGTCAGACAGAGGTTCATCAACAATGTCGGGTCTTGGTTTGGTGCAAAGTTCAGTCACATCAAGACAGTCATGGTCTTCACAATCTTCATCATCTACATTTGGCAATGGTATCAATGTAGCAGGATTTAAAACAGAACACCTCTTCAGAGTCACATGGAGAATATCTTGTCAAGTATGACTTGCTCGTAGCGTGTGAGTCTATTGTTCGTCAGGTGCTGTGTTTTAGTCCTTGTCATCAACAGTTCAACAGAATGCGGAACATAAACAGTCAAAGGATGACCCATAACAATGCTTTCACACCTTTCAATGCTGACACCTGTTGCAGCAACGGACTTGAGACATCCGGGCAACGCTGAAGCTACTGGATCTAAAGTAGCTAAAAAGTAGGCAACTGGTCTACGGACACCTCCATGACTCTGAGTCAGGACTGACAATGCACAACCTTCTCGATCATAACAGAACAATGAAAAGGACTTGTTGTAGTCAGGCATTCCCAGAGCCGGAGCACGACATAAGCCCTCTCTCAACTCCAAGAACGCAATCAGACAGTCATTGTCCCAGGGTACCGGATCACTCACATCCTTATGCGTCAGTCTCTGCAGAGGCTTCGCCTTCAATGAGAAGTTGGGAATCCATTGGCGACAGTAACCAACCATTCCCAAGAACATTCTGACTTCCTTCTGAGTGGTGGGCACAGTCATGTTCATGATCGCCTCAATTCGATCTAGTGACACTTTTCTCTTGCCTTTCTCAATTTGATGGCCTAAGTACTGAACCTCACTCAGACAGTACTGCAACTTGTTTGGGGATACCTTGTGTCCATTTTCCCATAAATGTTTCAGTAAGGCAATCGTGTCAATCCTGCAAGCATCCTCTGTTTCGGATGCAATGAGGAGATCATCAATGTACTGCACGAGAACAGAATTCTGTGGCAGTACAAGACTCTCAAGATTCTTTTTCAAGATCTGATTAAAGATTGATGGACTCTCTGTATACCCTTGAGGGATACGACACCACGTTAACACACGGTCTTCCAGTCGGAAGGCAAACAAAAATTGGCTCTCCTCGTGCAACGGTATCGAAAAGAATGCTTGGCACAAGTCAATCACCGTGAACCACTCGGCTTCACATGGAATCTGGAATAGTATCACTGATGGATTCGGTACCACTGGACAACATGGAACCACAATCGTGTTGACCTTTCGCAGGTCTTGCACAATTCTGTATTTCCCACTTGGTTTCTGTAATCCCATAATGGGTGAGTTACATGGACTGCCCATTATCTCCTTAAGAATTCCCTGCTGAATCATAGATTCGATGACAGGCTTTATCCCTGTAATCGCTTCAGGCGACAGATTATACTGAGGTGTTCTCGGAAACTCAGCATTTTGCTTGACCTGGATCTTAACTGGCTCAACACCTTTGATCAATCCGATCTCCTCTCCTGTAAAGTCCCACACATCCAATGAAACAGAGTCTCTTAGGTGAATGAATGAATGAATGACAATTTGTTGAGCGCGATAGCTACCCTTAGGCGTCCTAGCGCTGCGGACAATACGGGCATGAAAGACACTTGGGGCTGTCCGGGTTTATTGAAACAGAAAAGTCTTGAGGAGCTTACGGAATGAGAGTATATTAGACTCCGATCGCAGATGCGGGGGGAGAGCATTCCATAGTTTGGCCGCGTTGTACGAAAACGAGCGGCCACCACATCTAGTTCTTTTTATCCTGGGTACTTTGGCAAGAAGAGAGGAGGATGACCTAAGCTGTCTAATCGGCCGGTAGGGAGTGATCAGCGGTTGATTTATGGCGGGGCCTGTCTTCCAGAAGGCCCTGTGGGTGATACAGAGGGCCTTGAATTTAATTCTCTCCCGGACTGGGAGCCAATGTAGGCTTCTAAGCCCAGGACTGATAGGAGATCGACGGGGAGTCTGAAGAAGCGTTCGAGCGGCGCAGTTTTGAATGACCTGAAGCTTATTCAGAGTGGATTGTGGGGCTCCCAGATAGAGGGCATTTCCGAAGTCCAGGCGTGACAGAATAAGGCCCTGGACCATGATCTGTCTCGCCTGGAATGGAAGTAAGGGGAGAACCTTCCGAAGCAGCCTCAGTAGACCATAGCAAGTGGCCGCGAGTTTGGTTGCTTGGTGATTGAAGCTGAGGGTGTTATCCAGCCATATACCCAGGCTCTTGATCGTGTCCTTGGGCACTGGGGCAGGACCAAGACAAGATGGCCATAGTGGATTCATAATGTACTTGGGAGCATTGCCTAGGAGCATAAGCTCCGTCTTGTCTCCGTTCAGCTTTAGGCAGGATGCTGTCATCCATTTAACCACCTCCTCCAAGCATTCACTCAAGTTGTTATGGGCTATGTTAGGCCGATTGAGAGCCACTACTAGCTGAGTGTCGTCGGCATAGGTGATGATTTTTATGCCGAACGGACGGACAATTTCAGCTAGGGGGCTCATATATATGTTAAACAGCGTGGGGCTCAGGGAGGAGCCCTGAGGCACCCCACAGCCGAGAGGTTTGCTGGGGGAGGTGATTTCGCCCTCGAAAACCTGAAAACTGCGGTCTGCCAGAAATGACTTGAACCACTTGATGGCATTTCCTGTTACTCCCAATTTGGAGAGTCGTTGTATTAGTATTTCGTGGTTTACAGTGTCAAATGCGGCGCTTAGATCTAAGAGAATGATTGCTGCCGCACCCCTTGGTCCAAGATCATTCTGGCTTCTTCAGTTACTGCAAGGAGTGCGGTTTCGGTCCCGTGCATGGGCCGGAAACCCGTCTGAGAGAGATCGAGCAGATGGTTGCTCTCCAGAAAATCTGTCAGAATAGTGTTGACATGTTTCTCCAGGACCTTGCACAGCCATGGCAGTAAAGAGATCGGCCGATAATTACTGGGGTCCTCCTGATCCAGATTGGGTTTTTTCAAGAGGGCCTTGACCATGGCGCATTTCCAGGGTGGCGGAACTGTGCCCGAGGACAAGGAGGCATTAAGCAGGTCAAGTGTAGTGGGGAGAATGTTGCTGATCGCTGGCAGCAAGGCATGCGGGGGCGCCGGGTCTAGAGGAGAGCCAGATTTCACCTGATGCATGATAAGATCCAATCTAAAGGGGTCCAGTGGGGGAAAAGTGCCCAGGGTAACTAAGGAAGGAGGGGCCATATTTAAGGGCTGGTCGAGTGTTATGTCTGTTGGAGGGGCGGGAAGGAAGTGTATATTGTTAGTATTTTTGGAGAAAAAAACTCTGATAGGTTATTACAGCGGGTTTGTGCGTTATTCATATTTGGTGACTTTTCCGGGAGTTTAAGAATAGATTTGGCAATTTGATATATTTCTTTTGGTTTGGAGGCAGCTGCTTTGATTTTTTCCTCAAAGAAGATTGATTGGGCGGATTTAATTTTGTTCTTATAATTTTTTATTGCATCCCTGTAAGCAGATTTCTTAGAAGGGGAGTAGTCTAATCGCCACTTCCTCTCAAGTTTTTTACAGCTTCGTTTCATTTCCCGTAGAGTGGTGGAGTACCAAGGTGCTGTTACGGTGCAGCGCTTTGTTGCTAGGTTTTTGTGGGGAGTACAGAGTCCAGAGAGTTAAGGATCCAGGTATTGAATTCCTCATTAGCTAAAACGGGATTAGGGTTTTTGGGTGGCCTGGAGGTTTCAAGAGTTGACAACCAACGGTCCAGAGGAAGTCTGGACCAGTTCCGTGTTTTTCGTGTCGTGAGATTTGTGGGGATGTCAGAGTCAGGGGTGGTCAGTTAACATAGGATACATCTCTATACAGAAATGCTGATTTGCAACCTTGAAAGTGGCATCATCATCATTTGTCTGTAATTCCACTCCCTTTGGGGTGCAATAGATGGTACAATTCAGTTTGCACAACAGATCACGTCCTAGCAAACAGACTGGACTTGAGTCGCACACAACAAATTGGTGTTGATCTCGAAAAGTTCCTATTCTCACAGGAATCGGCTCGGTCAAAGGGCTATTCATCTTCTTATTTGCCACTCCTACTACTTGGATTGATTGTCCCGAGAGGGGTAGGTTGGGAACTACTGCAGATCTCACAGTAGAACGGGTAGCACCAGTATCAACCAAAAAGGTGGTGGGATGACCGTCAACATCCGCCTCGACAAACGGTCCCCTCTGGTCTACCTCTAAGACTGCCCCAAGAGTGCAGTCTTCCTCCCCCCTCAGGCACCGTCATGCCAACGGGTCTGAGCTGTAATCATCACAATCCTCGAAAAGGGGCATCTGCTGGTACATTCGATTTACCTGTGGAATTCTCGGAGGTTGCGGAACTTGCACCTGCGGGCACAATGTCCCCCCTTGCATGGACCTGGGTCTCGTCACTCTATTGACGACCTCAGATACCTGCACTGTCTCTCCCTCTTGTTGCACTTGGTTCGCTGGATTCGATCTACACTCGCGTTTCCAATGCCCGATCTTGTGACAAAAGTGACATGCAGTTGTCTTTTTCAATGTTGCCACATCCATCCCTGTCTTAGGGTCTATAGGTTTCCCCCTTCCCGAACCCTGCACATTCTGGGTCCCTCCTTGATTGTTTCCCTGTCTTCTCCCTAATGTCCCTCCACTTGGCTGTGTCTGAACTTCCCTGTCAGCATTTTGCATCTGGACTAGCATTAGCTTATCCTTAAGCTTCCTGTGTTTCGAGTCCACTTCATCGCTGCAGTATCTCGTCCACTGACTTGTTCTGCCAGCAGATCAAATGCTGCTGAATCATGAAGCTGATTTCTGATCTCAGACCCAAGAAGAACTTGGAAACAAACTGTCCCATGTCTTTGGGGTCTAACATGTCTAGCCCAGTGTACTGCTTAAAGGCTTGTAAGAGCTTCTCGTAGTATTCATGTACGGACTCTTTTGGTTCCTGAACAGTTCGATCTATCTTAACCCAATCAATGTCCTGTGGTGAGATTTTGGATTTCAGCCATGTAATTACTTGCTCAAACTTCTTCATGACAATTGGTGAAGGACCATTGGTAACCAAATCCCTGTCTGGTTCGGAAGTTGGCCAATCAACTGCAACTTTACAAGCTGCCCACAAATCACTTGGTACTACAATATCAAACAGTGTATTCAAGTCAACCCACAGCACCTTCAAGATTTTAACAAATCGATCGACCTGTTTGTACCACTCGACAGGCTTCTCCCTCAGCCGAGGAAATTCGTTTGTAAACGCTGCCAAATCACCTCTACTCCAAGGCACATGCACATACCCTCCGTTCTGTACCTCTCGCAAAGGAAAATTTCCCACTCCTATTATCCCCCCTCCTGGAGGCGGTGTCTCTCCTATACTCTTTTTAGTGGTTTTCTTTTTGGACCATCTTTCCTCCCACTTGTCAAGCATGCTCCATGCACGTATCCCTACAATCAGTTCTCGAATGTGAGTTCTCAGCCCTATCACTCTCTTCTCTTCCAGTTCCTGGTCACTGTACTGCAACCTGTGACTTCCCTGCAGCGTCTTAGTTTTGGATAGATCCACCTCGTGTCTTTTGCCAATTCTGTCAGTTTCTCATGTGCTGACCTCGCCTTGCGAGTTACATCTTTTGCTACAAATAGCAACTCGTCTGGTCCATAAAGCTCTACTCTTTCTAATGGCAGGTTCCCACTAATTATCTCATCTACCTCAGCTTTTAATCTCATCACATCCAGCATCTTTGCTCTTATAGCAGTTTTAAGCATCCCTCGACTTGATGTACCACTTGATTCTCCATTCTCACTGCTCTGATCCCCACATCGATTCCCTTCCACTATGTTCTGTAAGGCTGGTCGGCTTCCTGAATTCCCTCGATCCCAGTCTCCTGTCATCCTATCATTAGGGTTTCTCACTGGTGGTTCCCACATCCTTATGTCAGATCTCGAATCGGCCAAAGACCTTGGTCTCGCCGTTCTTACCTCTACCTGTCCTCTAGAGGAGTCTGCCGTGGCTGGCAAAGGAGTACTTGATTCCATGGGCCCCGGAAGGTGACCTATTCCACTCACTATGCCATTCTCTCCAGATCCAGTCCCTTCTCCTGCCACCGATCATGCTAGACTTCCATTTCCTGCCTGATCTGGGTCATATACTGACACTATGGGGCCAATGGTAACCGGTACTGTAAGAGCATCCGGTAGCCTTGTAACAACTGTAACTCCCTTAGCTTCAATGCTTGTTGGTGTGTGTGTTCCCATCCCTTCTGTTCCAGTTGATATTCTTCCGACTACTCTCGCGCTAGGTTGAGTCTGCGATTCTCCAGTTCCCTCTGTTGATACTGCCTTTCCCTCTACGGAATCTGAATTATATGGAGGTGGTCTTTCTGATAGCAATCTATCTAGCAAGCTGTCATCTGTGTCACTATCGTCTTCCTCACCCCACTTCTTCTGGGCCTCTCCTACGTTTATCAGCAACGGAAATAGCCTATCCCCTTCAATAGTTTCCACCCTCCATCTCTTTTCCAGTGCATCCCATTGCGCATCCTGAAACGCCCTGATTGACTTTTTCACCCTTTCCTGACTTCTGTCTCTTTTCCTATCATGCGCTGCTCTTATCCATGCATGTAGCGCCTCAAACTGTGTTGCTCTGGGTAAAGGTCGCAATGAGGACATCACCATTTTCAATTGGTACAACACTTCCAACCTGAAAGTGCCATAACGCGGAAAAGTCAATTCTCCCTCATGTTCAGTCATTTTATGCCAATTTTCAAGCCAAATGATAGTGTGCAATCCCACATTCGTAGCCATATAATGGGCTGGGGTATCCTCGGGTGGAGCTTCTTCTCCTCCTCAAGTAACCACTCTTCTGTCTCCTCTACGCATATCTCGTAAAACTTTAAAACATTTCATGATAAAATCAACGTTTTCTTCGCTTTTTTCCTCTCGACTCGACTTCCTGATGACAATCCAGCAATACCAACGCGGCTTCACACCAACCGACCTATCACAGCGCGACACTCTCTGACGTCACTCTTCCTCCTCATGCAGCAGTTCCCCTCCTTTACAATTCGTCTCTCGCACACTCATGTGTCTCTCTCATGCTCTGAAATAACTGTTTGTCCAGCAAACGACCGAACAGTTACTTCTCTGACTGTCTGTCCACCAAACGACCGGACAGTCTCGAAATTGTCGACCTCAACTCGGGCAACCATCTGTCCGTGAACGACCGGACAACTGCCCCAGACTATCTGCCCACGAACGGCCAGACAGTCGTATACTTAATTGATAGGATCCAATCACTCAATGTTCCACATGCAGTAACCCACGACCTGCGTCGGTTATTCACGCACTCACACATTTCCCTATCACTGGTGGGTTAGTCAACAACGTCTCATGACTCCCACAATCTCTGGTCAGACAATTTCAACTCTGGGTGTCTTCTACACCACAATCTCTTATCCCGGGATATCAAAAATCAAATCTCATGGACCACACGCGTTCGGCCTGAAACCACAATCACTCAGCTCTCATTCCAACTCCGCAAAACATTACACAATCAAAACAACACCGCAATCTAACAGACACACATCCCTGTTCATACTCACTCCACCACGAACTGCTGTTTCCGCCGCACCGTCACTCTCCGTTGGTTTCCATCAACGCCGTCGTCCTCCGCTCACAATCCACTGGATAACCCTCACTTGGGCTCTATGGGGATTCAATGACTACTCTTCTCTACTTCTCCCCTTACTACAGAGGTAACCATCCTCTCGCTACCAACTGATGACGCCGGATTCCACTGTACAACTTACTAGGAACCCTCGGCCGACTGAATCTTTATTACCTGCTGAGAAGTGTAAAGGGGAGAAACAATACATCCGTTCCAATCCTGTCATGAAATAATTTATTTCTCGGAAAAGATCGCTGACTCCGAATTCCAAGTTTAGAGGTTTATTACAAAACCAAAAATAACTGAACATACAGACACCTCAGAACGAGGTTGCAAAAATACAAAGGCACTAATACAAAGTCCATCCTACGCACCAATCTAATTCAATATAGCATAAAGAGAATGAGCAATTCCAAAAATACTAAACAAGCAATAACTGCACCAACATCTATATTAGTCTTCATCGAAATCTGTAAAGGAAATCCGTTAGTCTATCCCTACACTATTCTAAAGGGGCATCCCTACTTAACTTTGCCCAAGCAAGATTAAGGAAAGGTGTCAGCTCGTGATGACTTCCTCAGAAGTACACTCACGTTGTAAAAGACCGTTTAAGTCTTCATCCTAAGAATCGATCCCTTCCTTTTACCCTCTTTGCTCTTTCTACCTCTCCTCAATCTGCTCCTGCTCAATCTGCCCTCTCTGCTGACTGCCCCCTATTCCCTCGGGGCACTGTTCCAAATACAAAATGGACATTCGATAGGCCCGCCCAGGTAACACCTCTCCTGGCCCAGCACCTCTCGTAGGTAACTTTCCACTAAAAGTTGAACTCGGTCCAACGACGGTTGAAGTGTCCTTGGGTCTCAGGCTTCTTCAGCGCAACTTCTAATTATCAGCATTCCGGGATACTCTGTAGCGGATCTCCTCCATACCTAACTCCTAAAACAAAAGCATTATTCTAACTAAAGAAGACGATGTCCTTGCACCTGCAACAAATGCATGAGAACGAAACAACCTTGCACGCTGATGAATTTCGCTGACTGTCTCCAAATGAGAGCCTCACCAGGGGAAAATACATTTCGGGCCTACATAAACCAGCTAACATAAGGAAACGAATAGGCCTTTCTTAGCACAAAAGAGTAAATACTCCATCAAGGCCTTTAACATCCACTTAAACACTCATTAATATCACATTTATAAGCACTACATTTCATCATTGTTAAACGCAATTAATTACTAATACGTGTGCAACTGCAACATGATGCACGTTTAAATCTACTACATCACATTACGTATAACTATTTCAATATGCATTTGCAACGAACATCGAATATTACATAATTCTCTCTAAAGGCCACTTTACGTTTCTTGAGTGGCAAACTCAACTTAACAATTCATTTACCACTGATTATTACAACATGAATTTTCTAACTCAGATTAACACACACATAAGAATATATACGGGTACGGACTACTCATGAATATAATGTACCCCTACAATTTTCAGAATATGTTTGCGCTCTATCACTTGCAAATGGCAGGACTGAAATTTGCAACACCAGTTTATTTTGTTCCGACAATGTATTTGACTTGTATCTTCACTAATAATTTGTATTGCTTATTCCCTTCTATTCAACATTTATTTTCTTCATGGTTTCATTTGTACATTACTCTAGTTCCGCTGGGCCAAGTTCAAGCTATAGAAAACTATATAAATAAATAGGTGATGATACTGTCCTATATGGGTATAGCAACCGTACCAATAAGTGATTTTAATGTCCTTTACTAAAACAGACTTTTTGAAAAGTGTTGTTACTGCCTGCTGAGAAGTGCTGCTGCTGTCTCACTAAATTGTAGTCTCGCTGATAAATGTTGGAAGTGCTTGTTTTTTTCATTTCCATCCTCGGAATCGACTGCAGTTATATACTTCTCGCATCTCTGAAAACAGGATCCTATCGCGTTCTTTCCACTCATAACCTCGCCTTTTGCAGAAGCATCTCATCTCCATAGAATCAATTCTATTATTGACTCCCTGCTTTTGAGTTTGCATGAGACTTCCGTTCTCTTGTTACTGCCACTGATCATTATTTACAGCTGAAATGTCAAGTGTAAAATCAGTTCTTTACATGAGCTGATAATTAAGCCTTGACAACTTCCACTATATAACGAGCCATTATTGTCCATACAATGTAAGATTACGTGGGCTGTTAAGAATGTAAAGTACCCACGATTTTCCTTTGTTTTTTCTTTGTACTGTATGCACATACGTTGTTTACAAAGACATCTTATCTAAAATTGGCAATATGTTTTTGAATAAACAGGAAGGCTAAAACAGAAGCTTTTTATTTTTAAAGTGTGGTTACTTGTTGCACCTGCTTTGGTCACCTGTGAGCCTCTTCAGCAATTTGTTTTTATAGGCGTGCAAATGTAAACACATAACAGTCTACTTTAGCATTGTGTTGGAAACGCACTTTCAGGCAGCAAATTACCTTAAACATGAAGCTCTTCAGATACTGTTTGTTCTGGACTAGATGCTGAAACACATTCATCTTAACCCCTGCTCCAGCTTTTAAGGGTGCACCACTTTAGGCAAACGGAAGCGTGCGTCAGCCATTTTTTATAAAACATTTTTATTCTGATTGAAATGTAAGGCTTCTGATGTAGCGTGGTTAATAAGGCCAAATTATCTCCTCCCCCCCCCACCTGGTCCACCCAGGGGGTATTATCAAAAACAAGTGCGGGACCCTGACTTTAAAAAAAAAAATGTTTACAGGAATTCGCGAATCTTTGCGATTTTTGTCACCAAAATAAAAAAAAACACTTTTGGCCCTAGCGGGGTTTCTGCGGGACCCAAGCACAAGCCTTAAGGGGTCAGGGTATTTCTACCATGCCCCCTTCTCTATTTTTTTATCTTTTTGTTTTGGACTCGGCTGCGTTCGAGTCCCAAGATGTCTGCCAACACTTCCTGTTTGAAGTGTTGTCAGCCAATCAGATCTCTGCATGAGATCAGGAGAGTTTGCGGAGGGTTCACGTCCCTAGATATACAAATGTGGATTTCTTTTAATAACTCTTAAACTACGGAACAGATTTACACCAAATAACAAACAGCACTCGTTCTTGATCCTGAGCTAGCTTTCTGTCAAATTTGGTGTAATTCCAACCACCGGTTTGGGCTGTAGTCGTGTTCAAAATCCCTATGGGAATTAATAGGGGAAATGCACTTTTTTTTACCCAGCTCCTTTTCTCTGCCCCGCTACCTTGATGGATGAACAACTAGAATTAGTGGCGCACTTTTTGGGAAAAATCTCGTGAAGATTCGTCTACCGGTGCCAAAGATATAGGCAAGTCCAAAAATGCTTTTCCTATGGAAACATGGCCCTAACTATAAGTACCTACTAGCAAACTCCAGTAGATAATATCTATATATCTATAAATCTATATATCTATAGATAGATAGATAGATAGATAGATAGATAGATGTGTATATATATATATATATGTGTATATTACCTACTAACCGCCAGTAGGTAGTTATAGTTAGGACCTTGTTTCTATTCAAAAAGTGTTTTTTGTTTTGCCAATATCTTTGGCGCCATTAGACGAATCCTCACGAAATTTTCAAAACTAATGGGGTGATCAGGTCAGCTCCTGTGTTGAAATTTTCTGAGTGATTCGTCAAGCGGGCCCGATTAAAAGGGGGGGTCTCAAAACGCGTTTTCTCCATGTTAATTTCCATAGGAAACTTTAGACATTGCTACAGCCCGAACTGCTGACCAGACCACCAAATTTGGCAAAAAGGTAGCTCTTGGTTCAGAAAGCACTCTTTTTGTTGAATGGTGTAAATCGGTTCAGTAGTTCCTGAGAATCCGCGAACCCTCCCGATCTCGAGCCTGCAATCTGATTGGCTGCCAACAGTTCCAACCAGGAAGTGCTGCCAGCCATCTTGTGACTCGGTTGAACTGAGCCACAAGACAAAAGGTTAAAAAAAAAGGATTAAAAACAAGAAAAGGGGGCAGGGTAGAAACACTCTGATGCCCTAGGCCTGCTCAGGGGGTCCCACAGGGACCCCCAAGGCCCAAAAAAGCATTTTTAAAAAAAAATGGCGAAATTTGCGCTGGGTGCGGGAATCCCGATGAAAGTTTTTTAAAAAACGAAGCGCAGGAGATGCATTTTTTTTAAGCCCCCGGGTGGGCCAGGTCCTGGGGGCATTGCCAAGTTGCCCTCCGTTTACCTCCAGTAAGTCTCACACAGTGGGATTGCTAAGAGGTTTTCGGAAGCCATGCCCCCTTTCTCCACTACTTTGCAAACGCGCCTCGTGGTGCACTACTGGTTGGGGGATGAAGTCCACTTTACACCTAAGGGTCCTCGGGTGCCAAGAAGTCCTCCTGGTACCTCCTGTAAGTCCTACGCAGTGGAATTCCTGAGCGCTGGTTCCAGTGACTGAGTGTTTTTTTAAAGTTTATAAGTGTTAAATATATATACCAAGGTGTATTCGTGAATCAGTGGGTTTATGAGTGACTATATGGATGACTCATTGTGTGCGTGACTGACTGTGTAAGTGAGTGATTAGGTGTCTCAGTGATTGTATGGGTGAGTGACTGTATGAATATATGTATCTGTCTAAGTGGGTGTATGAGTGTGTTAGTGGGTGCGTGAATGGCTATATGGGTGATTGATTGGTTGTTTGACTACGTCTATGGTTGTCTGGGTGTCTGTGTGTGTGGGTGAGGAGTGTGGGACTGCCTCTATGGATCAGTGAGTGGGTGAGTCAGTGGCTGTATGGGGTACTGTTGCGTGTGTGTAAAGTTCTATGAGTGATTGAGTGTCTGTATGGCTGTGTCGGTGATTGAGTGCATGTGTCAGTATGTATGAGTAACTGAGTATGTGAAAGGCAGTATACATGAGTGACAGAGTATGTGAGTGACTGTATGCATGAGTGAGTGAATGTGAGAGCGGCTATATAGAGGAGCATGCTTCTGTCAATGACTGTATAGCTGAGTGAGTGTGTTCCTATTTCTATGAGTAAGTAAGTGGGTATGTGTAACTGCTTGGGTGAGTAAGTGGCTGTATGATTGACTGTATGGGTGAGTGTCTGGGTGTGTGAGTAGTTTTATGGGTGACTCACTCAGTGTGTCAGCGCCTATATGCCTGTATGAGTGGATATATCAATGGCTGTATTAGTTAGTGAGTGGGTCTATGAGTGGCAGTATGGGTAAGTGAGTGGATGTGTGTATAGATCAATGAATCAGTGAGTGGGTGTGTAAGTACTGGTATGGCTTTGTGAATGGGTTTGTGAATGGTTGTGTGGGAGCAGCAGTGGGTGTATAAAAGATTCTACAGTTGTGTGAGTGGGTGTGTCTTCGGAAACATGGTGAGACTTACAACAGAGAGATGGGAAGGATTGCTGTTTTATATTTGGCGAGGCCCAACATTCTGAGCAGTCGGTGAATAGTGACGCTTCCAGAGAAAAGTGAGGTTTTAGACATGTTGGCAGAGGGATTAGGGATTAGGCTCCTTCGTATGAGTCTCTGGCTGTATACATTTAGGTGTCTGCTTGCAATGGGAAGTGCACTCTGTCAAGTTTAAGGGTCTCGTGACTCAGGTATGTGTCTACTTGTACATGTATTCTGACACGTGCTGTGCGTCTGAAGATCCTAGCTTAAAAAACTGGTAGCTTCTCATACAGGTGCACAAATCTTATCAGTTCTGCTCCATCATTCGGTTGCAGAGGGAGACATGTCTTACCTATGTAGGCATCACAGAACCCTCAAATAGACTGTTGAATACCCTGTATAATAAGCAGAAAGGAATATATACACCTTCTACTACAGAAACTTAGAGAGCATGCAGTCTGAAACACAGGTATTCTACTATTTATAGGTTTCTTTTTATGTATCATGTCACTACTCTTGCACTCAGTCATTTACTTAGGTACTACCCATGCACTCATTCAATCACTCACACACTATCTTTGCACTCAGCCATTCACTCAGGCGCTATGCATATACTCCTGCATTCTCTCAGGTACTACCCATGCACTTTTCCAGTCAGCCGGGCACTTCCCATGCATACATCCAATCACTCAGGCACTACCCATACACTCATCCAATCATTCAGGTACTACCTATGCACTCATCCAATCACCCAGGCACTATCTTGCTCTCATCCTTTCATTCAGGCACTATGCATACATTCCTGCATTATCTCACGTACTACCCATGTACTTATCCAATGACGCAGACACTACTCTTGCACTCATCCAGTCCCCCAGGCACTACCCATGCATTCATCCAATCATTCAAGCATCATCATTGCGCTAAACCATTCACTCAGGCACTACGCATGGTCTCATTCTGTCACCGAGGCACTACCCATCCACTCATCCATTCTCTCAGGCAATAGCCATGCACTCATCCAGTCACCCAGGCACTACCCATGCACTCATCCAATCACTAAACCACTACCCATGCACTCATCTAATTACTCAGGCTTTACCCATGAACTCATACATTCTCTCAGGCACTATGTATGCACTCATCCAATCACCCAAGCACTATGCATGCATTCATCCAATCACCCAGACACTACCCTTGCACTGATCCAATCACTGAAGCACTACTCTTCAACTCAAGCATTCACTCAGGCACTAACCATGAACGTATGCATTCTCTCAGGCACTACGCTTGCAATCATCCAATCACCCAGGCACTATGCATGCACTCATCCAATCACTCACGCACTACCCATGCACTCATAAAATCACCCAGGCACTATGCATGCACTCATGCATTCACTGAGGCACCTAGTCAGTCACCCAAAGAGTCAATCACACTGCCATTTACTCACCTATACAGTTATACACACACCACCTCACTTATTAATACAGATACTAACACATACTTAATCTCTTATACAATCACTGACTCAAGCACACACTCATCCATACAGCCACTTTCACAATCACTCACTCTCACATAGTCACTTATATACTCAAACACTCACATATACTGCCTTTCACATATGCAGTTACTCAACTATATACCACTGAGACATCCATTCACTCACCGACACAGCCATACGCACACTCACTCACCCATACAGCCCCTCGCAGACACACTGATGAATCCATACACACAGTGAATCACCCACTCACACATCTATGCAGGGAGTCACACACCCCCTCACCCACCCACACAAACACTCAGGCACCCATACAGGTACTCAGACAACTAATCAATAACCCATATAGACACTCATGTAGCTACTCACCAACCCATGCAGCCACTTAGACACCAACTGACAGACAGATACAGACATTCACACAGATTAGTCACTTACCCATACATTCACTGACACACGAATAATCACTCACTTATACAGTTAGTTACGCACCCACTGAATCATCCATACAGACACTCATACACCCACTCATTCTTCAATACACCTTGGCGTATATATATATATATATATATATATATATATATATATATTTATATAACATTCTTAAACTTTTTAGAAACACTCACAGTCACTGGATGATGTCATCAGTGATGTAATTTGAGATGTCATCAGTGCTGTCATCAGTGATGTCACTGACCATGTCATGAGTGGTGTAATATGTGACGCCATCAGCAGTGCATTGCGGGGGCACAAATTATAGTTAGCTCAGCCAACTTTAACGGCTGAATTTCTCTGGTTTTGTACGAGTGAAATGTCAGCCTAACAATAACGTTCCTGTAACCTGTGATTTTTTCCGTGAATTTCTAAGGTTTTTTTAAATGCTAATTCCTAACTATAACATCCCTGTGACCTTTGGTTTTTTCAGTGAATATATATATATGTTTACTTTTTCCATCAAGGCTGCCGCTCTAAACACAGCGGGTGCTGCGGCTCGCGAGGACGGACTGACGTACACATTTCAATCCTGCATAAAGGTAAACCGCGCTCTCTTGATGCTAATCAATTCTTTATTCAATTAAGTTCATTGAATTCTAATCAATCAATCAATCAGGGGGATTGTAAGCGCGCTACTCACCCGTGAGGGTCTCAAGGCGCTGAGGGGGGGGTCCGCTGGTCTGTTTAGCCGAAGAGCCAGGTCTTGAGAGTCTTCCTGAAGGTGTTCAGGGAGGGGACAACTGAAAAACTGACAGACGCGTTTCGGCCTCCTGGCCTTTGTCAAAGTCAGTGTCCATGGTTACAAATGGGCCTTTTATAATACCATGATTTCATTGGACAGCTCATGCGAGTAAACAATAGAAAACAGACTGCATTTCATTTATTCACTTGCAATGCATAACATTGGTGCCGGCCATTTTGACATGCCTAACTCTTACTGATTCTTGTGAGCAGACGTGATCTCAAACATACAAGCTTGCCAAGGATACTTATAGGATATTGCCAAATATAATATATCAAAATTACAATACATTTTCCAGCTGGATGTCTCTCTCACAGACCTGATGTTAGGATTTTCAATTGCGCCCTAGATGGGCTAACTCGGTTAAGTCTACACATATATCCAACAGAATAAGTTGTAATGTTATATGTGGCCAGATCGATACTGTCATGTTAAAAAAGTACCGGTGATGATAACCGTATACATACATTTGACTTAAACTACACATTGATCCTTTTTTTGGCCTATTAGCTGTCTTAGTGATCGTTTCTTGTGGTACAATATTATTGAGACACCATGTATCCTATTTACAATGCATTCATAATTCTTTCACGACTACATGTTCTTCTCACAGAACTGATGTCAAATTTTTCCATTACATCCTGTATGGGCTTGCCAACTAGTGTGTATATCTTAATAATCCAGCTGGACCCTGTTTAATCAAATAGAAAAGATTAGGGTGCTAATAGCAACATACATCCATTAATTACAATATGACATTCAACATTATGTTGTCCTCTGTTTCTCCTAATACTCCTTTATTCTGACACATTCATATTGGTCGGAAATCATTCTGGAAATTATTATAACGCCCTGAATGGGCTTGCCTAGATCATTTCAATATGTCAACAGACACTTTGCTTTCCTACCGTTTATCTTTTCCTTGTTCCTTAATTTGAAAAACTATTCATGTTATAATCTACTAAAAACAGTTCTGATGGTGTAGTCCTATCATACCTAACCATATTGAGCGTAGCTAACTCGGGATTCTAACTTGACACCCATATGTTTTCAAACACTACACCTCAACTGGCAATGTTCCAAAAAAATATATATATAAAGTAAATAAATCAGTAAATTGACATGTCCTAATTGTAAATATGTTCTGTTCTTCGTACTTAATGGCAAAAAATGCACGCCGCTATCAAAAAGAGAGAAACTGGAGGGAATCCCATATATACCATTCTTCCCCTAGATGTATACAGAGTTCCTCCTCACTGTTGAGGCCCCATAGGACTCGAGTCCTCAGCTCCACAATGTATTTAGATTCAAGGCGCCTCAAAAATCTGACTCTATCCCCTCTTCTTTCTTTGTGGGATACGTGATCTATGCAGAAGAAGTTTAGCATATCACTTCTGCTTTGATGTACCTCTGCGAAGTGTCTCACTACTGGATATGTGACGTCTTGGTTAACTATTGCCGGGGTGTTTTCTAGCACCCGTTTCTTGGCAGGGTGGACTGTACTTCTGATGTATTTCTTCCCGCAAAGGTGTTCCAGACAATATATTACAACACTTGAATTACAATTAAGTCAATCAATCAATCAATAAAAACTTTATTCAATTGATCCATTTTCAATCATAAAAGCAGATAAAAACGAACAAAAACAAATTCATAAAACTTGTTAAATACCATCATAAATCATTATTAGAAGTTAATGCCCATTTCACGAATCATCAATCTCAGTCCATGCCCCTCTACTCATTACTTTCCCAGATCATTGTTTTCCTAAGGCGGAGCATTCTTTTAATATATAAGGCGATCCTCCAAGCAATATGTACATTTTCTAAATGTTGCTGGCAAATTAATGCTGGACGACACTGTCTTAAACCATAAGCTTTTAAAGTAGGAACCAATAATACTTTTCTTTCTGTCACATAAAATTTACAAAAGAACATCACATGTATTGTAGACTGAGTTGATTGTAAATCACAGGGGCAAGGGGGTAAACTGTGTGACCAATCGTTCATTTTAGGGAATGACAGTAATCTGTGGATGGTGCCCAGCCTAAACCTAAATAGCAGCATTCTATCAAACCCACTTAGTATAAAGGTCAAGTAGGGCTCCATCCCCCCAGTAGTAAGTGTTAACTGATGTTGCAACACACAGGGTTTCGATAGCTCGCCTACTACTCTAGCTTCACCCATGTGCGCAAGGCTCATTGATTTTAAATCCTTTCTAGATAGTCCGGACATTGAGCTGGGATTTGTATAAAACTCTGGGTGACCTAATACTAATAAAAAAGACTCCACATACTTCATCCATGGGATCCTCCGGACCCCATCAAGTCTCATTATATCCGACATAATTGTTCTATTTAACTCCGTCTGTTCCATTGTCCATATCCTATGCCAGAGTAGTATGGGTTCTAGTTTTATAAGATCCGAAACATGGACAAGACCCAGTTCCTCATGGCAAGCAAAGGTAGACGTACTTTGTGGTACAGACAGAATAAAACGCAAGAAAGCGTTTTCCACCAATTGTATCGGATGAATATTCATAAAACCCCATACCCCTGCTCCGTATGTAGCAACTGAGATACATTTTGCCTTATAAATTTGTAGAATCTCACCAGGTGGCTTACGTCCTAAATTCCTACAAAAAGTGGCAAGTGCACTGGTAGTTCTCATAAATGCCTGTTTTTTTGCAATTATAGTTTTTGCCCAAGTATCATCATCATTAAATAGAATGCCCAAATATGAGAAACTTACAGTTTGTGATACCTTTTTGCCTTCCAGGAAGATTTCCCTGCCCCTGCCTCTATATTTCATGTTTCCACAGTTCATAATAAAAGTTTTAGAAATATTAATATTTAAGCCCAGATTCGTCATAAAATCGTTAAAACTAACTAAAACCCTTTGAAGACCATTTTGCGTACGCGCCATTAAAACTGCGTCGTCCGCATACAATAAGGTAGGTATCGCACGACCTCCAACTTGAGGGAAGTCTTGACCGCTCTTAAGCAGCTCATCTCCTAATCCATTTATATACAAGTTAAAAAGGAAGGGGGCCAGGACGCAGCTCTGCCTGACCCCCCGCCTAATAGGAAAAGCTCTAGTGCACTCACCACCCTTGCCATATCGGACCCTGGCTACCGCTCCACTATATAATTGCTGTAAAAAGGCTACAATATTCGGGTCCACACCCAGCGAGACTAAGATCTGCCATAATTTACCATGTCTCACCGAGTCGAACACCGCCGTTAGGTCCACAAAGGCCATAAACAAACGGCCTTTTTTTGCCCTAGTATACTTTTAAGTCATTTCGTAATAATGTTTCGGTCCTTTTTGCCCGGTATTTCATAATCCTTTACTTTGACACTTTTTTATACAGGCTTTACATCTAGAGCATGGGTAGAATCCTTTGGCTTCTGGTCTTTTCAACGGATAGTCAATGTGATGGCTATGTACCAGCTGATCTTTGAGGGATACACTTTTGCTATGTGTGACATCTGTTCTATCTGGTAACCAAGGTCCCAAGATAATATCTGCCTGTAAGACATTTCAGTGTTTTTGGATAGGCCACCGGATCTGGTTTGATTCTGCTGAAAAATTCAATACCAATCTTGAGGTATCTCCTTCCCCTCTTTGCTTTTGTTTGGGGGTGAGTAATTCTTGTCTGTCTTTGGCCCTCACCTTGTTAGCTGCTTCTCTCAATACCTTATCAGCATATCCTCTTTCTCTGTATCTGCTGAGTGCCTCACTTTCTGCCTCACTATAGTCCTCGGACAACGAACAATTACGCCTAATCCTTAAAAACTCCCTGTAAGGGATACTATGCACTAGACTACGTGGATGCTGACTCTATGCATGCAGCGTGGCATTCCCTGCCTTAGGTTCTCTACATAACCTTGTGCATAGATTGTTATCTTTGACATAAACTTGCAACTCAAGGAAAGGTACTTCTGTGCTGCTGATGTGGCTAGTAAATTGTAAATTCAGCTCATTGTTGTTTAAAACTGCAATATACATTTCTGCTTCTGCTTGGGTGCCCCGCCACACAACAAAAAGATCGTCAATATATCTGGCCTATAGGGTCACTTTGTTCACCCAATACTCATTTAGTTCCGCCCAGGCCACAGGCTTCTCCCATCAGCCCATGAAAAGATTTGCGTAACTGGGGGCGAAGCACATGCTCATGGCGGGCCCCCTGTGTTTGCATGTACAGTTGCCAATAGAATAGAAAAATATTATTGTTAAGGCAAAGGGAAACAAATTGCAACATCATGATGTTATGTTCTTGGAATTTCAATGATCTATTTTTTAGAAAGAACTCAAGTGCTAATAGGCCATCTTTATGCACTATACAAGTATACAGACTGGTAATGTCCAGTGTCATCAGGATGACATTGTATATTTTGGATGATTCGGATAAAATCTGATGTATCCTGAATATACAAACTGAGGTCTTTAACTAACGGAAAAAGAAATGAGTCAACATAGATAGATGTTTTTTCCAGCAGACTGCCCTTTGATGAGACGATGGGGCACCCTAGGGGGATATCTCTGATTGTTATGAATTTTAGGTATGTGATAGAATGTTGGTAGAATTGGGTATTCCACATTAAGGAATTGATACTCATCTTCTTCTAGGACACCTTTGTCCCACCAACTATTCAACATACTGTGAAAAGCTTTAATGCTGCTGTTGTATTGTTCCCTCTTTATTGGTGTATAACTCTGTAATGTCACTCAGTAAACGTAGTGCCTCTTCCTGAAATGCTGTTTTCTCAAATAGGACCACGTTCCCGCCCTTATCCGAGGGCTTGATGACTAAAGAGGGATCATTTTTGAGCGATATAACTGCTTCCCATTCCTCTTTCTTTAGATTATATATTTTTGTATGGCTTATGGGTTTTGTTGTATTCTCATATTGTCCAATTCCCTAACAACCATATCATGGAATGAATCAATTGCGTTGAAGGGAGTTTTGGGCATGTACCTCGATTTCGCCTTGAATTTGCTCCTTCCACCTGCTTGTTGATTACCTGCTTGCTTAGCAGGTAAAGTCTATTATCTGTTATCCTCCCCATGTTGCCCTGTAGGGATTGACAGTTCCTGTAGCTCATGTAAGGTTTGTAAAGTTTCGAGGTCTCTCCCAGATAGTAGGTCTGTTGGTATTTCCATGTTGTCTTTCTCTGTTTCCTTATGTTTGGGATGCTGCAAATTAAGCTTTTTTAGTTTCAATTTTCTCCCAAATTGAAAAAGGTCAATCCATGTTTGTGAATAGTCTGATCCGGTGGCAGGACAAAAAGTAAGCCCCTTTTGTAAAACAGCAGATTCTGTAGCTGACAGTACACGGTGGGATAGATTGCTAATTGTTAAATTACTTTCTTTTACTTGCGGTAACCGCCTTTCTTGCTTCTGGTAACTTGTGGCTGAACAGACTGATTTCCCCCCTTTTGCCCCTCGTCTGGTTTTCCGCCTGTTTGTTCCGGTGGTCGTGTTCTCTGGGGGAATTCCTCCAGGACTCCATGTTAAGTTGGTACTCCTGGGGAAAATGGACTCCCCTACTGCTGCTTTGTGCTTCAGCACCCCTTGTCGTATCAGTTTCAGATAAATCAGTATCCGCCTCTGATTCCGATGATTCAGTTGTTAGAATTCAATTAATTTAATTGAATAAAGAATTGATTAACATAAGTGTGCGGTGTACCTTTGTGGAGGATTGAAATATATATATATATATATTCACTGAAAAAACCATAGGTTTTAGGGACAGTTATAGTTAGTTGGACATTTCACTCGTACAAAACCATAGAAATTCCCCCGTTATAGTTAGTTCAGCTAACTATAACTCGCGCCCCGCAATGCACTGCTGATGACGTCACATATTACATCACTCATGACATGGTCAGTGACATCACTGATGACATCACTGATGACATCTCAAATGACATCACTGATGACATCATCCATGTGATAATTTCATGCATCTTCTCACACCCTAATATAACTTTTGATACACCCACTCTAAATTACAGACTGCCATTCTCAAAACCATAGACACTCCAACACCAAAAACTACATACCCACTCACTGATTCTTAGGTCTACACACACATCCACTCACTCACCCGTACAGTCACTCATACTTAGTCACTCAGTACAGGACTATCATATGCACTCATACACCTATATAAACACTCACACACCGCCACTCATCCATCTAGTCAGTCATGCAAAAACTTAATCACACACCCATTTACTCACCTATACAGTTATACACACACCAGCTCACTTACTCATACAAATACTAGCACATTCTTACGCTCTTATACAATCACTGATACAAGTACACACTCATCCATACAGCCACTCTCACAATCACACACTCTCACTTATAGCCATTTATACACTCCAACACACATATATACTGCCTTTCACATATGTAGTTACTCACACATGTACCACTGAGATATACATTCAATCACTAACACACCCATACACACACTCACCCACCCATACAGTCCATCACAGATGCACTCTTGAAACCATGCACCCAGTGAATCACCAACTCACACATCTATGCACAGAGTCACACACACCCCACCCACACAAACACTCAGGCACCCATACAGATACTCAGACAATCAATCAATAACCCATGTAGACACTCATGTAGCTATTCAGAAAGCCATGCAGCCGCTTACAAACCAACAGACAGCCGGATACAGACATTCACACAGTTTAGTCACTAACCCATGCATTCAGTAAGATACATTTAATCACTCACTTGTAGAGTCAGTCACTCACGTACTAAATCATCCATTCAGACACTTATACACCCACTCATTCTTCAATACACCTTTCCCTATATATATTAAACATATTTAAACTTTACAGAAACACACAGTCACTGGATGATGTCATCAGTGATGTCATCAGTGATGTCATTTGAGATGTCATCAGTGATGTCATCAGTGATGTCACTGACCATGTCATGAGTGATGTAATATGTGACGTCATCAGCAGTGCATTGCGGGGCGCGAGTTATAGTTAGCTGAACTAACTATAACGGGGAATTTCTATGGTTTTGTACGAGTGAAATGTCCAACTAACTATAACTGTCCCTAAAACCTATGGTTTTTTCAGTGAATATATATATATATATATATATATAAAACCAGAAGCGATAGCAATGACCACGCAACCATATGGCCTGGCCTTTCCGGTGCTCACGATGGTCCGTGGCCTCTGTCTAAAATGAGTGTAAGGATGTCGTCACATAGATTTACGTGGCAAACAGGAAGTGGTACACCAGTTCCAGTGTGTTAACCATTTAATCGTGCTCAGAACGGACGTGTTTCGTCTTCGCAGAAGCCTTTCTCAAACTCATCTAAAAGTGCTCAGTTTCCTCTAGAAATACATATCTTGATTCATGAAAAGTGACCACACTCTATCCGGTCATGCTCAATTCAAATAATCCATGATTCTAAAATAAAAGTTCAAAGCATTTTACCGCATAAATATAAAAATAAATATATACATATATTAATAGATTGTTGCAGCACTACGAGCACCGGAATGCATCTTGTTTGTACACGCCCATGGGGGGCGGGAATGCAATACTTAAGCAGGTGTGCTGTAAGCTAGTTGCTGGGAGACTTTGCATTGGCCTGTGAGCAAGGACGTGTGAGTCCGAAACCGGTCAGGCCATTTTGGATTTGAGACAAAGCTGCCTGCCGCCTTCGTTGATGTCCTCAATAAAAGTGGAAATACCTACCTGCGAGTGCTTTTTCAATGCAAGGGCAACCTTCTTTTTTCCAAAGTTATTGCGGCTGGTCCAGCCGCGAAAGAGCACTGCCGCAAGACAAACAGCGGGTCAGGCGCGTCTCATTATTGGAGGCGCTGCCGAGCGGATGGGCCCGGATTGAGGGACGCAATATGGACAATGCAGCGGTAGAGTGTGACTTTTAACTCCCCCACTTGGGTAAAGAACTTGCACATTTTAAGTCACCAGCAACACCCACATGGGATTAATAGATTGTTGCAGCACTACAAGCACCGGAATGCATCTTGTTTGTACACGCCCATGGGGGGCGGGAATGCAATACTTAAGCAGGTGTGCTGTAAACTAGTTGCTGGGAGACTGCATTGGCCTGTGAGCAAGGACGTGTGAGTCCGAAACCGGTCAGGCCATTTTGGATTTGAGACAAAGCTGCCTGCCGCCTTCGTTGATGTCCTCAATAAAAAGTGGGAATACCTACCTGCGAGTGCTTTTTCAATGCAAGGGTATATGTGTGTATATATATATATATATGTGTGTGTGTGTATATATATATATATATATATATGTGTGTGTGTATATATATATATATGTGTGTGTGTATATATATATATATATATATGTGTGTGTGTGTGAATATATATATATATGTGTGTGTGTGTATATATATATATATATATATATGTGTGTGTGTGTATATATATATATATATGTGTGTGTGTATATATATATATATATATTCACTGAAAAAACCATAGGTTTTAGGGACAGTTATAGTTAGTTGGACATTGCACTCGTACAAAACCCGTGAAATTCCCCCGTTATAGTTAGTCCAGCTAACTATAACTCGCGCCCCGCAATGCACTGCTGATGACGTCACATATTACATCACTCATGACATGGTCAGTGACATCACTGATGACATCACTGATGACATCTCAAATGACATCACTGATGACATCACTGATGACATCATCCAGTGACTGTGTGTTTCTGTAAAGTTTAAATATTTTTAATATATATAGGAAAAGACGTATTGAAGAATGAGTGGGTGTGTAAGTGTCTGTATTGTTGATTTAGTAGGTGCGTGACTGACTGTATAAGTGAGTGATTTAACGTATCTTACTGAATGCATGGGTTAGTGACAAAACTGGGTGAATGTCTGTATGGCTGCCTGAGTATTTGTGTGGGTGGGGTGTGTGAGTCTCTGTAGATAGATGTGAGAGTGGGTCATTAACTGGGTGCATGATTACAAGAGTGCATCTGTGATGGACTGCTTGGGTGGGTGAGTGTGTGTATGGGTGTGTTAGTGAGTGAATGTATATCTCAGTGGTACATGTGCGAGTAACAACATATGTAAAAGGCAGTATATATGTGTGTTAGAGTATTTAAATGGCTATAAGTGAGAGTGTGTGATTGTGAGAGCGGCTGTATGGATGCGTGTGTGCTTGTATCAGTGATTGTATAAGAGTAAGTATGTGTTTGTTTCTGTTTGAATAAGTGATGTGGTGTGTGTATAACTGTATAGGTGAGTAAATGGTAGTGTGTTTAATTATTTGCATGACTGACTAGGTGTGTGAGTACCTCTATGGATGAGTGGCGGTGCTTGAGTGTCTATATAGGAGTATGAGTGCATATGATAGTCCTCTACTGAGTGACCGTAAGTATGAGTGACTGTACGGGTGAGTGAGTGGATGTGTGCGTAGACCTAAGAATCAGTGAGTGGGTATGTAGTTATTGGTGTTGGAGTGTCTATGATTTTACGAATGACAGTCTGTAATTTAGAGTGGGTGTATGAAAGGTTATATTAGGGTGTGAGAAGATGCATGAAATTATCACATGGATGATGTCATCAGTGATGTCATCAGTGATGTCATTTGAGATGTCATCAGTGATGTCATCAGTGATGTCACTGACCATGTCATGAGTGATGTAATATGTGACGTCATCAGCAGTGCATTGTGGGCGCGAGTTATAGTTAGCTGGACTAACTATAACGGGGGAATTTCACGGGTTTTGTACGAGTGCAATGTCCAACTAACTATAACTGTCCCTAAAACCTATGGTTTTTTCAGTGAATTTCAAAGGTTTTTTAAATGCTAATTTGTAACTATAACATGTCTGAAACCTACGGTTTTTTCAGTGAATTTCAAAGGTTTTGTAAATGACAATTTTTAAATGTATTAATTGTTATATAAAAAATTTTAATACTGATTTACTACATTTTTAGAAACAATTTTTTTTTACATATTTTATTTTTTAAATTACATTGTAATTACATTATACATTACATTACAAAAAATACTTTCTCAGAATGAATTACTTTAGTTTAAATACTTTGCACATAGGCAATAGACTTTTAAGTACAGTAGTTACAGTTGTTGCAATGGGCAACACATTTTCAAACACAATGCAACATTCAGCTCAATGTGAATTTCTAGTTAAATGCAATTAGTTACTTTATGGATTACTTTTCTAACCAAAGGACTGGATCCTAGATTCAGTCCTGGTACATCTCCTGTAAACAGTTGAGTAAAAGCGTTTTGGTTACAGTCGTGATTTTTAAGGAATATTATTGTATTTTAAAAGTTGACACTTAGAAACTTTTTCTCATAGAATCACCAATGTTATCCTATGGAAGGAAATTCACTTAGCAGGTAAAAACTGTTATCGCTACTTTTTCTTACTCAGTGTTGGATCCTGGATTAAGCACTGGTGCATCTCCTGTAAAAAGTTGAAAGAATGCGTTTAAGTCATACAGGCGATTTTTTAGGAATATTTGTAGTTTGTGAAAATCGACACTTTGAAACTTTTCTGCTGAAAAGCAGACAATGGATTCCTATGGAAGAAAATATAAGTTACTGGTAAGTACGGTTAAAATTACTTTTCAGGGTCAGTGCTGGGCTAAAAGATGCAGCACTGGGTTCTCTCCTGATAACAGGTGAGTAAATTGGTATTCGTACTTTGGTTGATTTTAGAGGAATATTATAAAGTTCCAAAACTCCACACTTAGAAGAATTTCCAAGTGAAACCAGTCAATGTTAGCCTATGTAGGAAATTCAAGTTACTGGTAAGTACGGTTAAAATTACTTTTCAGGACCAGTACTGGGCTGAAAGATGCAGCACTGAGGTCTCTCCTGATAACAGGTGAGTAAATCGGAATTCGTATTTCGGCTGATTTTAGAGGAATATTTGTATGTATCAAAAATCAACACTTAGAAACTTTTTCAGCAAAAAGCAGGCAATGATATCCTATGGAAGGAAATTCAAGTTACTGGTAAGTACGGTTAAAATTACTTTTGAGGATCAGTACTGGGCTGAAAGATGCAGCACTGAGGTCTCTCCTGATAACAGGTGAGTAAATCGGAATTCGTACTTTGGTTGATTTTAGAGGAATATTATAAAGTTCCAAAACTCCACACTTAGAAGAATTTCCAAGTGAAACCAGTCAATGTTAGCCTATGTAGGAAATTCAAGTTACTGGTAAGTACGGTTAAAATTACTTTTCAGGATTAGTACTGGGCTGAAAGATGCAGCACTGAGGTCTCTCCTGATAACAGGTGAGAAAATCGGAATTTGTATTTCGGCTGATTTTAGAGGAATATTTTAAAGTTCCAAAACTCCACACTTAGAAGAATTTCCAAGTGAAACCAGTCAATGTTAGCCTATGGAAGGAAATTCAAGTTACTGGTAAGTACGGTTAAAATTACTTTTCAGGACCAGTACTGGGCTGAAAGATGCAGCACTGAGGTCTCTCCTGATAACAGGTGAGTAAATCGGAATTCGTATTTCGGCTGATTTTAGAGGAATATTTGTATGTATCAAAAATCAACACTTAGAAACTTTTTCAGCAAAAAGCAGGCAATGATATCCTATGGAAGGAAATTCAAGTTACTGGTAAGTACGGTTAAAATTACTTTTGAGGATCAGTACTGGGCTGAAAGATGCAGCACTGAGGTCTCTCCTGATAACAGGTGAGTAAATCGGAATTCGTACTTTGGTTGATTTTAGAGGAATATTATAAAGTTCCAAAACTCCACACTTAGAAGAATTTCCAAGTGAAACCAGTCAATGTTAGCCTATGTAGGAAATTCAAGTTACTGGTAAGTACGGTTAAAATTACTTTTCAGGATTAGTACTGGGCTGAAAGATGCAGCACTGAGGTCTCTCCTGATAACAGGTGAGAAAATCGGAATTTGTATTTCGGCTGATTTTAGAGGAATATTTTAAAGTTCCAAAACTCCACACTTAGAAGAATTTCCAAGTGAAACCAGTCAATGTTAGCCTATGGAAGGAAATTCAAGTTACTGGTAAGTACGGTTAAAATTACTTTTCAGGACCTACTGGGCTGAAAGATACAGCACTGAGGTCTCTCCTTATAACAGGTGAGTAAATCGGAATTCGTATTTCGGCTGATTTTAGAGGAATATTTGTATGTTTCAAAAATCAACACTTAGAAACTTTTTCAGCAAAAAGCAGGCAATGATATCCTATGGAAGGAAATTCAAGTTACTGGTAAGTACGGTTAAAATTACTTTTCAGGACCAGTACTGGGCTGAAAGATACAGCACTGAGGTCTCTCCTGATAACAGGTGAGTAAATCGGAATTCGTATTTCGGCTGATTTTAGAGGAATATTTGCACAATGGTGAAGGGAGGGGCGGGGCCTGAGGTGACATCTGTGCAAACGCGCCCCGTTGCGCGTTTTAAGTTGGGGGATTAAGTCCCGTTGAATCCTGAGGGTCCCTAGGGGCCAACTAGCCCACCAGGAACCTCCAATATGCGCCAGGGCTGCGTTGCAGAGACGTGTAGAGAGGCCACACCCCTTTACACCTCTCTGCAACGCAGCTCTGTGGCGCTTTCTGGATGTACCTGTTGGGCTAGTTGGCCCCAGGGACCCTCAGGATTGAAGGGGATTTAATTCCCCATCTTAAAACGCGCCACGGGGCCTGTTTGCACACATGTCACCTGAAGCCCCGCCCCTCCCTTCACCACTGTGCAAACGCGCCCGTGGCGCGTTTTAAGTTGGGGGATTAAGTCCCCTTGAATCCTGAGGGTCCCCGGAGTCCAACTAGCCCACCATATACCTCCAAAGCGCCACAGAGCTGCGTTGCAGAGAGGTGTAAAAAGGGGCGTGGCCTCTGTACACCTCTCTGCAAGGCAGCCCTCTGGCGCATACTGGAGGTTCCTGGTGGGCTAGTTGGCCCCAGGGACCCCCAGTATTCAAGGGGAATTCGTTCCCCCTCTGCAAACGCGCCAGGGGGCGCGTTTGCAGAGTGGTGAAGGAAGGGGGCGGGGCCTGCGGGCCAGATCGTTTTTTTTTTGTTTTGTTTTTTTTAGTCCCCTGAAGGGGGGCTGTGTGGCCCCCCTTCCTTTTTTCTGTTTTTGGGCCCTGGGGACCCCATCCCCCAGGGCCTTACCCCTTTTTTAAAATTTCAAAAAAAAAAAAAAACGGGAAGGGGGCCGCGTGGCCCCCCTTTCCCGGGCCTGTATTGGCCCCGGGGACCCCATCTCCCGGGGCATGGCCTCTATTTTTATTTTTAATATTTTGAGGGGCTGCGTGGCCCCCTCCTCTGGCCATTTTAAGGCCCCGGGGACCCCATCCCCGGGGCCGGCCATACCCTTTTTTTTTTTTAAATTATTTTTCAAAACTTTGGGGAGGGGGCCGCGTGGCTCCTCCTGGGCCACTACTTGCCCCGGGGACCCCATCCCCCGGGGCTGGCCCTCTCGTTGGGGACTGTGGGGGTCCCCAAACCCCCCACAGTCCCGCCGGCTCCCCGTGTCCTACGGGAGCCGGCATTGCTTTACACATGGGGAGCAGCTAACATGCTGCTCCCCATGTGGAAAGCATCAGCTTTGGATATTGGAAGAGAGAGCAGGTTTCCTGCCTCTCTTCCAATATCCAAAGCAAGTTTGCAATGACAGGACGGAGCCGCGAGGCTCCCGTCCTGTCATTGCAAACAGCAGTGTCCCGGGGTAGGCACCCCGGGACACTGCAGGAGCCGGCCCTGGGGGTGGCGGTCCCCAGGGCCACCACAGGCTCCAGGAGGGGCTTCCAGGAGGGGGCCGCGCGGCCCCCTCCCATCGTGTGCACAGCCCCGGGGAGGTGGTGGTCCCTGGGCTCTGGGGGTCCGTAACGGACCCCCATATTTAAATGTTTAGTGCCCCGGGAGGTGGCGGTCCCGGGCGTGTGGGGGGCTGGAGCCCCCCACACAGGTTTTTCATTTAAAAAGAAGCCCCGGGGAGGTGGTGGTCCCCGGGGCTGCGGGAGGGCTCAGAGCCCTCCCGCACCATTATGCATAAAGCCCCGGGGGTGGCGGTCCTCGGGGCTTGGGGGCCATCAGAGGCCCCCACACATAAAATTAACCCCCCCCCAGCATGCCCCCGGGACTTGGCCCACCCGGGGCCAATTAACATCGAGCGCGGAGACCGCGCTTCGATTTTTTTTTTCGGCAGGGTTCGCATCCTGCCGATTTTTAAAAAAAATATTTGCCCAGGGGTCCTTGTGGGACCCCTGAGCAGACCTAGGGGGTCAGGGTGTTTCTACCCTGCCCCCTTTGTGCGCTTTGCGCACTTGTTTCTGTCCCTCGGTTCTACCGAGGGACAAAATGGCTGCCAACACTTCCTGATTTGGAGTGTTGACAGCCAATTAGCATGCAGCTCGTGATCGGGAGGGTACGCGGATCCGACGCGCCCATAGATATATATGTGATTTTAATTGTGAATTTCTCAGGAACTACTGAACGGATTTACACCATTTTAGCAAAAGGCACCAGTCTGAACCAAGGGCTACCTCTTTGCCAAATTTGGGGTAATTCCGTTCAGCAGTTCGGGCTGTAGCTGCGACTAAAGGTTCCTATGGAAAAATGAATGGGGAAAACGCGTTTTGGGACCCCCTTTTTTCTCGGCCCCCGCTTGACGTATCACCCCGAGACTTTCAGGGTAGGAGCGGACCGGAGCGCCCCAACAAGTTGGAAGCTTTCGCGAAGATTCGTCAACCGGCGCCAACGTTATTGCAAATAGAATGTTGCGGATTTCCTATGGATAATAGGTTGTAACTATAACTATCTACTGGCGACCGCCAGTAGATAATATATATATATATATATATATGGACAGGAGTTTTCCGTGTAAACCCTCGATGATTTACGTCAGAGTCCCAGAGGGTCACAGAAAGGCAGCACTTACATCAGCAAGCCCAGGCAAGTTAACGTTGTTCACTTATCATTTATTTTTCTTTTTTCATTTTCGTTATTTCTCCAGTGTAAGCATGCAAAGTGCAGAGTGCATCAGAAAACAACAAGACGACCTACGCGTTTCGGCCAGAGGCCTTCGTCAGTAGATAATATATATATATATATATGTATATATATATATATATATATATATATATATATATCTATATATATATGTGTGTGTGTGCTTTTTTTTGTTTTGTTTTTTAAATAACAATTTTAGGAGTCAAGGGTGGGTAGTGGTATAGAAAGGTAAGGGTATGTTTTAGGCTTGGGGTCATGGTAAAGAGGGGTACGTGTAATTTTAGGATTTTGGGGTGGGCAAAGAAAATGGAGGGTAAATTTAGGGTTTAAGGTTGGATAGTGTTAAAGGTAGGTGAGGGGAATTTTATGGTTCAGGGGTGGGCAGTGGGAAAGGGAGGTAAGGGTAAATATAGGGTTGGGTAATGGTAAAGGGAGATAAGGCTCATTTTAGGGTTTAGGAGTGGGCAGTGTAAAGAGAGGTAGGGGTACATTTAGAGGTGGGTACTGTTAAAGGGAAGTAAGGGTAATTTTATATTTTGGGGTTGTCATAAAGGGAAGAGAGGGTAAATGTAGGGTTGGATAGTGGTAAAGGGATGTAAGTGTAATTGTAGGCTTTGGGTGTGGACAGTGGTAAAGGGAGGTATGGGTAAATTTAGCGTTTGGTTGTGGGTAGTGATAAAGGGGTGTAGAGTTAATGTTAGGGGTTAGGGTGGATAGTGGTAAAGAGGGCTAAGTGTCATTTTAAGTTATAGGGTGGGCAGTGGAAAGGGAGGTAAGGGTAAATTTAAGTTTAGGGTTGGATAGTGTTAAAGGGAGGTAAGGGTAAATTTAGGATTTAGGGTTGGATAGTGTTAAAGGCAGGTAAGGGTAATTTTATGGTTTTGGGGTGGCCAGTGGTAAAGGGATGTAAGGGTATATTTAGGGTTGGGTATTGGTCAAGGGAGAAAAGGGTAATTTTAAGGTTTATGAGTGGGCAGTGCAAAGAGAGGTAATGGTAATTTAGGGTTTAGGTGTGGGTAGTGTTGAAGGGAGGTAATGGTAGTTTTAGGGTTTGGGGTGGGCAGTCATAAAGGGAGGTAAGTTTACAGATAGGGTTGGGTAGTGATAAAGGGAGATTAGTGTAATTTTAGGGTTTGGGTGTGGACAGTGGTAAAGGATACATTTAGGGTTTAGGAGAGGGTAGTGGTAAAGGGGTGAAGAGTTAATTGAAGGGTTTACTGGTGGATAGTGGTAAAGAGGGGTATGTGTAATTTTAGGGTGTATGGGTGGGCAGTGGAAAGGGAGGTAAAGATACATTTGGGGGTTTGGGTACTGTTAAAGTGAAGTAAGGGGAATTTTATGGTTTATGGGTGGGCAGTCATAAAGGGAGATAAGGGTAAATTTATGGTTGGGTAATGGTAAGGGGAGGTAAGAGTAATTTTAGAGTTTGGAGTGGGCAGTGGTAAAGAAAGGTAAGGATAAGTTTAGAGTTTAGAGGTGGGTAGTGATAAAGGGGTGTAAAGTAAATATATACCAGTTTCACTACCTTAAATATACTTACTATCCCAACAGCTGTCAAAGTGGCCATTTTCCATGCATGCACCGGGCCCAAGGCGTCCTTGCCACCCCACTGCTTTTTCCTGTTCTTTTTGTACATCATTCGTTGTCACACTCATTCTTTCTTGCTCCCTCTTTTGTTTACCACTTCAGTCCGCTTTCAGCACTGCCCTGTACTTCACCTTTGTCACCTCCTAGCATGTCTTTGTTTGGTTCAACACAAGCAGCATCATCCACACAGACTATTTAGTTCTCTCCTCAGCTGATAGAGTACTCATCTCATCAAAACGGGCTCTGCGTACAGCAAGGGCCCGTTCAGGGTCGCTGCTTGGTGAGTATAAACAGTCCCCAGCGGCGTTGTCCGCTAGAACAATAACATTTGTATGAAACATCACCATATATGGTTTAGAGCATGGCAGCATGCTAGTGCACATGACCTCTCCAGAGCGGTGCACGAAGAGTGGGTATTTCAGAATAATCAAGCACTCTCTTCTCGGGCTCCTTCCAACAGTCACCAAACGATGTTATTCTCGTACGGTTTCTGGCATCAGCTGCTGGAGTAAAACGTTAGCAGATGTCACTATAGTGATTGCAGAAAATGTTCAGACCCGCAAACCCCTGGGGCCCACGTTTTAGTAATTTCTGCTGTTTATGTAATTTCAGCTCAGCACGTCACTGAAAAGTTATTTATCCAAGGGAACTGTGGCCAAATTTGGCAGGCAGCTACGTCTGCCAGTGCCTACAGATGTATTGTTTCCTCCAGCGTTTGCTCGTGCTGTCTGTGGTTTTACTAGAATACTACCCTGACACCAGGCAAAAAATGACAACTATCCACATTATTTTATGTGTTTTTTTCTTTGTTTTGACTTGCTATTTTTTTTACAACCCGTTTTTCCTATTATGCATATTATGGGCCATTGTCTGAATCGATAAAAACAAACCTGGAGTACCGAGCTGCAGCTGGAATGTAAATTAACGTGACCACGTACCCAGACAGAGACGGCCTCCAGCGCTTCAGTATTTATATCCCTCGCGCGCCGTCTTCACTTCGCACTCTCGGAGGACGGCGGTGATTTTTAAGAGCAGAATGACTGCTCGCGCGTGGTAACCCCTTCACGCGATGTCATAATAACACTCCGAAGTCTCGCTTACTCTAATGGCAACAAGGCAGATCAAATGAAAGGCTAGCAAAACGGCTACTGGTCAAGTCCGGATAATAGTTTTCTGTGTAATCGTGAGATCAGCGTGCTTCTTGCAGGATATCGACCTGCTAGGCGCTACAGCAGACCCTTGAATAGGACTAGGGGAGGAGGAAGAACAAAAATACATTGATGAGAAGTATTCTAGTGTACTTGGGAGAAGGGGAGGACATGTACATATGGAATAAATTAGCTTTAACTTATATATAGCATGGCATGCATCAAAACATCACAGGAGGTGACATCATTAAAAAGAACAACATACATTACAATGTTTGTAATATGAAATGCTGCAGTTTTCTCACAGGATCTCTCCTATTTAAAGCCAGTATTAAGTCACAGAATGTTACTTGTTGAATCACTTTTTTTTGCTCTAAGCACCAATGATTCTGCCCGGAGGCAACTGTATAACGCTTGTGCATGTCCCATGTAAAACCTAGGGCCTCATTTACAAGGCCTCTGCCCACTAGAGCGTCACTTTTTCCGACGCTCCAGTGGCGCTGTGTCCTGCTCCATAGTGCCGATATAGGCAACCCTCCCCCCGCAATATGAACATAGCATGCACTGTAATAAATAATCACACAAAACAGGTTTGTTGGAAAAACAGTTTGCTGCAGGTTTATTTCATACAAGGAGTATGCCAACGTGGTGGGTTGTGTTAGTTTGTCATTCCAAACAAGTGTACTGTAGCTCCAATAGTGTTGAGAAATTGGGTTTGGAGCAGATATGCTGACTATCACCAGAACACATCTTGCATTCTTAGTTAGGAGAAGTGTGGCTCAATGGTTAGAGCGGCAGACCCTGATGCAGAGATCTGGCCCGGGACCAGGGTTCAATTCCCGCCTCGGCGGGTCTTGGGCTCAATTTCCTCGGACCTGATAATTCTCGCCTCGGTGCCTATTCTAATCATGGGTCCCACTCTGCAACTCTGGGCAATAGCTTGCTTAATCTCCACAACGGCCCCAACAGCGCTGGGATGCCTAGCTTCACCCTGGGGGTGCCCAGGAGTGGACATTTCACAGGGAAAAGCCAGGAAGGGTTCCACAGCGGTATGCGTACAGCGCCTGGACACCCCTTTGGGGGTATGGGTGCGCTTTACAAGTACAAATTTCATTTCATTTCAACTTACGGGCGATCCAATGGCAGGCAGCGGTGACTGACCTAAGCTGCCCTGCCCGCCTGATGAGCCAAACTGCACCGTGGCCAACCCAATCAGTGCTACCATTTATGTGGGGATTCTCCCCTTTAAATACCGTGGACCACCAGTCCATGACTTTACTCACGCCTTTTTAGGGGCGGAGCGTAGCAAGGCAAGCCCCCGGTTGCTCAGGCTTACAACCACCCAAAGGACCAACAGGGCGCTGACGTTTATCCAGGGTCCTGCCGTAAAGACTCCTGGGGTTTGGCATAGGGCACCCCTCTTGTGCTCCTGACGAGGGTACCCCAATGTACCAGTCAGCCTCCGGATCACCCTGTAACTCTACCAAAGCCCTGGATGTGGCCGCCGTCATATCCAGGGCCCCCCCACCATGGCAGGCTCCATAACAACCTGCCACCCGCAGATACCAGTCCTTCTAGCTGGACCAATTCCCTATCTACCTCTGGCAGGTGTGCCCCTTCCCTATTGGGGTACCATGTGGTGTTTGCACTAAAGAGGCCACGCCTAATTTACCAAGCCCTTCTTATTTTATTGATTTTGAATTTGAGTTGAACCAAGGCCTCCTGCTTTGTGGGCTTGTACTTTGCTTTATTTACGCTTCTGTAGGAAAGTTCGATGGCCTCCCCAGAAGCTGGGGACTACTGTTCTCCTCTTTAACCAGAGTTCCAAGATCTGTCCCGCAGGTGCCCTTTGTGCTATTTTGGGTCTTCTGATTAGGGGTGGCTGGGCCCTGTATTTACCCCTCACTGCCCAGGCCCAGAATTCGGGATTCACTGGTAAGCATAGAGGTGTCCGCCTTCAAGGCCATGAGTATATTTGTTTAAATAAGTTATTGTTTGTGGCAAACACAATACCCTTATCTTTATCCGCTGACCTCCATTTGTATGGGAGTACAGCACTGGCAAGAAATAGGACCCCTTGGGGATATAAAACAACAACTCTCTTCGTAACAACAGTTCTGTGTGATGCACTCCATTGTGCACTGTGTGCAAATTTGTGCATTTTCATTTGGGGGTTGACTAACCCTTGTTTGCCCCCATTACTTGGATGGTCCAAAATATCAGGGTTCCGAATGATGACCATGTGCCGCAACAGCAAGTGAAAATGTAGACATGTATCGTATTTAAGCTGTGTCATGTCCTTTCGATGATGCCTGGGGATCCTCTCCCTCCTAAAACTAGACAAAAGTGGATCTAAAAACAGGGGGTGAGGCCTGAGGTCCCCCAAGTGTACTCCAAATATTCTGCCACATATCATGTCCTTATTGCCTGCAACCCATCAGCCTGACTGCGATCTGCAGATGCTGTGTCGCCATGCTGGTGTCCCCACCCTAGCGTATGTAGCCCATAGCCAAACTTTTGCTAAAGGTATACCAGTGTGCAGAAAAGATGCCAATGCTTTTGAATAGTGAGAACCAACAGTAACATATGAACACAATTTACCTGCACCTTCATAACTAAGAATGCAAGATGTGTTCTGGTGATAGTCAGCATATCTGCTCCAAACCCAATTTCTCAACACTATTGGAGCTACAGCACACTTGTTTGGAATGACAAACTAACACAACCCACCTGGCTGAAGGGCTGTGGGGTATATTAGCTTAATTACAGGAACCCTTTACCCACACTCATCTTTCCAGTATTCTGCTTCATGTCATCATTGTCTGCAAGCTCGTCACCATCTGACTGCGATCTTTGGCTGCTGAGTCAGCCGGTTGATGTCCCCACCCTAGCGTGAGTAGCCCTGTGTCACATTTCTGCTAATGTATACCAGAATGCAGACAAGTGGATGGAAAAGCTTCTTGATGGTGAGAAAAGGAGAACAGTATGTACATATTTGCTGGGATGCAGACAAGAAAGCTTTTTGCTGGAGAAAATTGGGTAACTGAAAGCTCAAATCTTGCCTGCCCTCTCTAAATTAGTGAAATGTGAATAGCTTTAATACACTTTGCCAGCCATTGTCCTCCAACAAGTGTTCCCCACACCTAGAGAACCCTGCCCTCTTTCAAGGACAACCACTCCTTCACCACCTGGCTGGACCAGCCATAGGGCAGGCAGTCTCTAACTTTAAGAGTAGCGTCCTGTGGTACACTCTGGTTTTGCTGAGAGCACATTCCCATTAACTGGCCACTAAGTTTGCACCTCAACAGTTTTATTGATGCAACTCTATTGCACCAATACTGTGTCATATCCAGTACCAGCAGGTACTTGTCTTTTGTGCATCACCAAGTCAGTCCCTTGGTTAGTTAACCGTATTAAAATCTTGCGGTTTCTTTGCACTTTCTTTTCCTTCTCCGACTGCACTATGGAAGGAGTGGTGGCCCCAGTCCCAGTGTTGAAATTAATTGAAATTTAAAGCACTATTTGTCTGGGCATGTCCTGCCATTCGACCTCTACAGCTGGGATACCTAACTTGATCTGCTAGCTGGGATACCTAAATTGCTCCTTCTCAGTGGTAATTTGTAGTAAATCCATGATGTTGTCAACAGCGAGGACCGTGCGGCAAGAAAAACCCATCATGTGTCCATAGTTCCATCTTGTGACACCTCTGCTAGCTGGGCTAACCCATCTGCTCCTATTCAGTTGTAATTTAGTAATTCATGGAGCTGACAACCGCAGGGGCCTAATACCGGGCTGTATATATGCTGCCCAGGATGAACTTAAACAATCGGCTTGGTGTGGATGGGTTGTCAACGTTGCCTGGCTGAAGTGTAATACCTTTGCCAAACAACTCCTGACAAGATGTGCCAGTTCAGGTAGAAGTAAGAGTTATATCCAGCCCACCTTACTTTCCTCTCATCCAGTTATCTGTGTATAGCGCTTGTTGGAACATAACATAACACTTGTGTATTTATGAAGTGCAAGTGCTCCCGTACGCATGTCGGCGCTGAATAAGAGATATTTGTTACCCCACTTTCTGATACTCATTTTAACAACCACAGAAGGATGAAAGGTTGTTTGAACCCAACGGGGTTAGATCCTATGACCATGAGGTTGAACCCACCACCAGACCCAGCAGATAAATCGGTCCAGGTTTTCCTTGCCATTGCCATGACCCCTCCTGTGCCCTTTGAACTCACCCTTTAACCTGCAAGTGGCCATTTGGCTGACACCCCAGCGGGACCTGGCAGTCCTACTTAACCTTCATATCCTTACAGCATACCAACACTCACCGCTGCAGATGCCTTGGTGCGTGAGCATCCGCTGGTCGCACTAGTCAATACAGCGATTATTTAAAGTAATTTAATACAGTGTATATGAATAAAACTATGCACAGGCAATTGAAAATTTCACACGTTCTGTAAAAGTGAAACATTTTGGACTTGTCCGTCAAAATTAAGCTAGTCACCTTAGATCAATTTGTGTGAGCAGAGCAAGTGCATCAAACAGAACCAGGTATGGATGATAAGTGACCCCAATTGAACTAAGACAGAAGCTTAGTGCGGGTGGGTTGTCTAAATGTTGCCTGGCTGTGGTGGAATTGCCCCCCCTCGTGCAGCAACTACTGTACAAATCTGCTCACACTCCCCAGCCGGTATAAATATTAACAGTGAGTGGCCAATGACATCACTGTTGGAATCTAAGATTCCCAATTTATGTTCTAACACAGCCCACCTTATTGTGGGTCCTGCAAGGACCCCTCCGCCTCACTGAGAGTAACCTAGATACTTCTCACTTAACGCACTTGCATGTCACTCAAGAAAGACACCTAGCAACAATGGTATTGCAGCAGAGCCGAAAGAACATGAGTTAATCTTTTCAAATTAAAGGAGTGCAGCTACCAGTACCAGATAATCCCTGGCATTACAAGTGTAATAATATGGTGGCAGAAGCCCACGAAACCATTGGGCCCCATCAAGAATGCAAAGTTTACGAACAGGAATGAACTTCTGACTGAACTTTCTGAGTTGCGCCATCACCTTAGAATTCTTCTGAATTCAGCAAGTCGTGCAGACTGCTTCATTTCACAGTAGGAACTCTTCTGACATAAGCACTCAGCAGTCTTTTAGCCTGTACGAGAAAAGAGCTATTAACTTCGGTGCTCTTCAATATCGCTCAACAATAATGCTACTTTGAATTAAAATAAGGGTCTTAAAACCAGTCCTTTCACATATCCTGATCACAAGTCATAACCCCAACTGCGCGAAAGATTCATCCCTTCTCTCCGGGCCCTCCTGGTCACAGCAGATTAAAGTTTTGCTCCCTCTGTACAGTGGCAGCATTCCTTCCATAAAGTAAATAAAGACAAAGTGTGATCACCCGTGGTGGCACGAGCATAGAAGTGTTCCGTCAACAGAATAAAATAAACCGCACTCCCCCTCTCCCAGCAGTATGCCCACGTGGCATGCGGCCTGAAGATTGGCTGGGACAGAGAAGAGCATTGCAGCATAACTAGGTCTCTCCTCCCTGATTGCAGCATTCCTAAATTACACATGTAGGTGACCAAATAATGCTGTTAAAATACCAAAGGGAACCAGGTACTACCTCAATTATCTCAGCCATCTGCCACAACCAATATTTCCAAAGCTCGAGATGTCGAACATGCTCCCTCTGCCTGACCTCAAACGGTGACCGTAGCTCACTTTGAGCAATAAAGCTGATCAGGCCTTTATTTACGATCACTAGGATCAAATATCAGTCCTCCCTGCCTAATAACTATTGAACCACGTGCTTGCCTCCTAACATGGAAGAATAAGATTAAAGACACACTGTGATGTGCTCACCAATGGAAAAACATGGAAGAAGCATACTAGAGTGATGAAGGGACAGCTTAACCTCCCCCTGGCATGCCATAATCATGCGAGTGACCAAACACAAACTTTCAGACCTTCATCATCTTACTTGCTGGTCCCACTCCGAGCCTGGAGATACACTGGTTACCGATAGTTCAGACACCCTCTGGAAACCCCCGAAATCATGTTGAGAGGAGGTCTCCCGAAATATTGGTTATCTTGATATAATTCGTACCTAAACAACAATATCTTTGGGGCAAAATTCTCTAGGCATACCAGCGCAAGACAAACCTCCACCTTGAGAGAGCCACAGCGAGCTCCACAAGACACTCACACATTTTTCTTTTCTTGCTAACAACGCTCTGCAACCACAGCTCTGCAAATAACCCCTTTGTGCATTTAACATAAAAACGGGTCCATTCCCCGGTGCACCGAGAAATCCCACGCTTTGAACTGGGTCACAGCAAGCAAGCAGCAAAATAGTGTGCTGGCCGGGCTCAGTGCTCTGCAGAGTCGGGTTGCCCATCTTGGAAAAGGCCTTGTTTGAAGTCTTAAATCTCACGAAAGTTGATTCAACTTCTGAATATGGTCTGGTGGCCTCTTTACATTATTCTGCCTGTTCACGGCGTTTCCCCACCACCAGTCCAATCTAAATGTAAAGGTCACAAAAGACCATATAAGGCTTGTCATTCTCTAAGCGCCACCAGCAGAGCGCTTCACAAGTCAGTACAGCTGCACTTTGAGGCTTACCAGATCGCGCATGACTTTGTAGTCTTTCAGGCTGCAGTTTGCCCCACTTTGCTCACTGTAGGCTCCAGCATGCCAAACTGTTGAGTAAAGCCAGCGACCACATATCCTGATCACAAGTCATAACCCCAACTGTGAGAAAGATTCATCCCTTCTTGCCGGACCCTCCTGGCCACAGCAGATTAAAGATACACAAATGTTTCAACCTTGTTTGACGCACAATTTAGGTAGTTGCCTTGACCGAACGGATATTTAAACAGTTACAAGCATCCGCCTTCCACCTTTACCTCAGGCATCATAATATTAAGTAGGTGAAGCAAGACCAAATGGACAGCTGAACCAAAGAATGGCCTCGGTCTATTCTGTTCACCTCTGGCACAATATTAGTAAAACAGTGGAGCACCCGATAAAGGACATTAATTCCATAGAATGTCCCCAGTATTTCACATTCCTTCGGGCGTAGTAATGGTAAAACAGAGCTGCAGTGTCACCCGGTGGCCTACATAGCTTATGGCGCCATATACAGTGCGCGACCCTTGGAAAAGGAGAACGAACTTGTGAGTTGTTCTTACTCGCCCATGGTAATAAACTACTGAAGGACGAATATGGTGAAAAGGGGTGAGTCCACCAACTTGAGGCCTTTTGCCAAACAATTATCTGCCCCCGAACTGACTCTAATCTTTGGAAGTGCCGAAAAACGTATAACTTGCTGGAACAGTTTTTTCAGCCCCCGCTCAGCTGCCCCTTCTAACATTTAAAAGTATTTCTACCTGCCCATGACCTGATGGCCCCCAGCCCGTCCCAAAACACAACTCAGGCCCAGGGTTTTTTTTTTTTTAAAACGGCCCATAACCGTACCCCCAGGGCTTTAAGTGGGACGAAAAAACTAGGGGGTCTCTCAAAGGGGCGTGGTTGATGTAATTGAGGGCATGGCTTAAAACACGCACGCTGGAAATTTGTGCTTAGCTTAGTGTGCCGCCCACTGGTATTTTGCGGCTTCTTTCATTGCATCCAGATATATACTACAAAAAGTAACACTACACCTACAACAAGCCAGTACTATTGGCTTTGTCAATGCTTGTTAGTTGCCTAAGATAAATAAGCCACAATTATGGCTTCGTTGCATAGCATATTGAAAATGCTTCCATTCTGAAATGGTGCCACTGTGAAAGAACTATAGTGAGTCTCTTTAAAGTTACATCAAAGGCAGTGAACGGTGATACTGCAGCTGAGTTAAGATATATATATATATTTCTCTTTTTTTTTCTTTCTTCCTGAGAGTGAGGGCAAAATTGAGAGTCTGATATAGACCTGTTTCAGCTCCTGCTTTTAGAACTACCAGTGCTGAGCACCGGCAAGACCAGGCCCACTTGAACCCCTGCGAAGTGATGACTACCATATACATTTGAAAAAGGTACTTTAAATCATTAACCTTCTTCCCACATGTCAGCCCGCGCTCGTGGTGCTGCAATGGACTGGCCGACCCTCTGGTGGCTGAGCCGCCCGCACAGCAACAATGCTTCCCCCTACTTTCCCTGGGCCTGCGCCTCCAACCACTTGAGCCAGGCAAGCGATTCCCCCGGGAATGCCTCAGGACCGATGCCTGGAGCTGGCATCGCTAGATTCCGGCAGCCACAGCCGCAATTCAGGCCCAGGCACAACCTCAGTGGCCCAATGCCGTCTCTCTGTCCCCACCATCCAGCAGCCGAAGCCACCAGGCGGCGTGGTTGTCAGTCAGGGCCCAGGCACCCGATACCAGCCCGAACCATGCCCAGCTCGAGCTAGCCGCCCCCGCCAGGTATTTACCCGATTGACGAGGGGCAAGCAGTGGGGGAGCGGACGGGGGGATGTATGGCAGCTGAAGCAGCCCGAAGTATTCGGCGGGGCATGGGGCACCCAACACCGAGAAAAAGCTCCGGTGCAAGCGGTTATACAACTACCAAGCTTCAGTCCTGGCTTCAATTTCACATAACTATGGCAACTGATTTGGACTGAGCTCAGGGACTCTGCCTCAAAGAGAACAATGGCAAAATGGGGTATAAATATTGGACCTTGAACCCCAGGTCTTTAGATTACTTCAAGAAAAAAGAGGACCCTGCCAAGAAGAAGAGCAGAAGGACTGTGTGAGGAGTGCTGCCTTTTCTGTGTTAGATGTGGGTTGGCCTACAGTTGCTTCTTCTGTCTGTGGTGGAGGAAAAGGACTGACTCTTTTTGCCCTGCTGTGGTATCTTGCTTGTGAAGAAATCTCCAAGGGCTCGTGTGTGCTTGCCTCTTGTTAGAAATCTCAGGGAAATTAAAGACTTCATGGAAAAAGATCCTTGCTGGGTCTCAAAGTGACCTGCCTGGTGGGAGAGCTGAAGAGCTGTGTGAGAGGAGCGCTGCCCCTGATGTGTATGGGGTGGGACGGCCTGCAGTTGCTGCTCCTGGCTGGAGGAGGCGAAGGACTGGACTGTTCTTCACCTTGGTAAAAGAAAAGTGCAGGGTGAGCCCTTTATTGATGCGTTCTCAGAGCGCGCGTGGAGCGATGGATTTCTAATCCCCAGCTGAGGAAGTGCTTAAAGAATTAACTAGCACATGGTGAGCGCTTCTTTTCCTTTTTAAAAAGTGATTAGCGCATGGTGATCGCTTTATTTCGCCCTTTACCCTGAAGCGCTACTGATTTCTTCCCCAGCACGTGGAGTGCACTCCTATTCCCCGTGAAACAGTGACCACAGCACTGTGCGAGCCTGAACGCAGCCTCCTGGCAGGTTGCCACAGCAACGAGGGAGCCGCGAAAGAAACTGTTCCTGTGCTGTGCATTACCCGGCTCGAGTAGCGCTCCGGCTGAGAGGAGCACTGACCTGGCGGCAGCAAAGGGAGCCGGGCAGAACATGCAGGAAAAGTGTAGGAACTCCGCTGGTCACTTGCTGAGAGGGGGGCTCATGAGGAAGGCTGCTTGAGGGCTGGATTGAAGGAAGGTCTGGAGAGTAGCAGGGCGCGGCCACTCAGTTTGAACCAATGCAGCCGCCGGAGTCCCGCTTGCCAAGCAACCACCAGGAAAGACAAAGGCGATGCGGCGCGCTGCAGCTGCAGCAGAGAAGCCCTCACACCTCCCGCTCCATGCAGCGGAGAGGCCTCGCCAAGTGATCAACTGGTCCTGACCAGGGATCGGGTGAGTGTCCTTCCCCCACCTCTTTCTTGGAGCCACGTGGCGCTGCACCACCCAAGCATGGGCAGCTGCGTGTTTTACCTACTGTTGGGGGCATTGCTATTGCTGGCATTACGGGGGGCACGACTGGCCCCATTGGCCTGAGCAGAGTGGCTGGGCCCCCACCACAGTTGTCTCGGCAGCTGCACCATGTGTCTGTGGGCAGCTGCTACTCATTATTGGGGGGCATTTCTTTCAGATGACGGCATTCCCTATTAAAGGCGCGCAAATGCACTGTGGCCTAGAACTTTAGAGTGACAAATGGTTATTTACGTGTTGTATCTCTGCCTAGAATCATTGCATAAGTTTTAAATCCTGATGTCAGGATTTATGTCATGTTATGCCCTAATGCTAATAGGTGATGTGTTTATGACTTGTGCACCAATTGTACTGTTATGACAATTGCCAAGTTGGCAAAGTGATTTAGGATCTAAGTACTGTTATGAAAATTGTCTTGTTGGCAAAGTGATTTATGTGATTGTGGTCTAATGTGTTTTATATACAATATTTGAGATATTTTTATATATCCTTGTGAGGAGTCTCTTTTGTGGTGTGCCTAGTGTGTTACTGGTGGGTGTGTGTGCTGCGCAAACGCTTTACACATTGCCTCTGGGATAAGCCTGACTGCTTGTGCCAAGCTACCAAGGGGGTGAACAGGGGTTATCTTGGGTGTGTAAGTCCCTTATTCTGACAAGAGTGATGGGGTCTGCTGCCTGAAGTGCACACCCTAGCCAACCAGTGTGCGCCGGCACAGAGACGAGTACAGGAATGCGCTGTATTCTTGTAAATATGGTGCATTCCTGCACTTAGACAATGACACAGCTCAACGCAGCAAAATTGCTTGCGGCACCGCGCTGGGCCATTGTCTTGTAAATATGCCCTAGGAGTCTATTTACCAAGATTTAACTCAGTGTTTGCGTCACAAAAGTGATGGAAATGACGCAAAATCTTTTTTTAATAATTTTCTTCCCAGCGCTAAACTTGTTTAATGCGGGAAAACACTCGAAAGTAGCTCAAAACACCGCATAGCGCTGCTTTGCATTACTTTGCACCAAGGGGGTGTACCATGGGTGGTGCATTGGCCTTCCCATGCAACCACCCACCGTTTCTGATGCTAAACCCATTTTACTTAAAAAAAAGTACACAGGGTTTAGTGTGAGAAAATAACGTCCATTTCAAATAGGCGCTATGAAGGATAAATGCTTGCTTTTCTGACTTTGAATGTGTGCTGCACTGTACAGCACACATACAACTTGGGAAAAGGTTTCAAGTTAGTCTAAGCATGGTATTTTGCACTGGAAGGGTTCCCTTCCAGTACAAAACCTATGCTAGACTCACAGACGCACCCTTGCACTATAGTGCAAAGGTGTGTCTGTGGTGCACAGCAGCACATTTCTGCACCAGCACTAGGGAGAGTGCCATATTTCTGTACATATGGCGCTCTCCTACTCTCTCCTTCTCGCACAGCACAGCATTTGCGTCTACTGCACTGCGTGAGAAACTAGTAAATCTGCCCCTTAGAGATCTATTAGGTGGCTTATCAGCAAGCAAAACCACATTATTTGACTCATTGTGACCATGAAAGCTTTCAATTGGCTAGTCATTTAGATGATAGATTCACAAAGGCTATGTGTAATTTTGCAGTGCACCTTTTAGTATAAGGCGGAAGTGTCATCTGAAAATATTTAGAATCAAAGTTTGTGTTGCTCAATTAACTGAAGAGCATATGGGCACATAGAAAAGTAGAGACATCAAGGCTACTATGAATGATATTATTCGACAAAATAGCCCCTCTTTTTGTTGGTTGCTTTTGGGGTCACGATTGGCTCTAGCCTGATATAGTTGGAACATCTCCCAAACACTATTACTGAAATTGCAGGACTGTGTTGTGCACTGAGTTGTATGCCTGCCAACACCACCTGGAATATTATTACCTCAGGCTTGATCTTGTCCAGGTCTATAAGCAAGCCTTGATGTCTGTCAGTATGGTCTTGTCTATGGATAATTTGAATCCCGAGAGATAGACATTGAGTGAGCTTTGTTCCTCAACAAGGGCCCACTGTTGATTTATGAGCCCCCTATCAGTGGGTTTCTTTTGTGAATGGTAGGTTTTGGATCAATTGATTTTTGACAGATTGGGGACAGTACAGATCCCTTTTTAGGGGATTGAAAATGATCTTATGTTTTTTATGTTTACATTTTAGTATATTACAAGGTGCTCATGTTAGTTAATGTTCATATCTAGGGGCAGTGTCAGGATGTGATCCTTAATGGAGAAGGCTGGGCAAAGATGCATTGACATATTGTAGATTACAGACCATATGTAGGTTAGTGGTATGATAATATGGATGATGCATGCCATTTACTGCAGACTGCAAATTATGAAATAAGGGTTTGGAAAAAGGCTGGAGTTGCAGGTTCTGACATGTCCATATTTTTTAACTTGCTTGTCAAAGAGCATGAATAAACATTTACCAAGATGGTATGGCATGACGGATCCACTAGTAAACCTTAGGAAGTCGGCTTGTTTGGCTATTTTAGTCTAACATCCTTGATAAAAAGCTGTAGGATGGCTTTTTCCTGTGATTTCTCTGCATTGCTTCATTTCTTTTGGCCTTATTTGCTAGCATGTTTATACCTTTGGGATCTAGGAGACAGCTAAGCACCTCCCATTGCAGGTGCTCTGATCCCTAAAACAGAGTGGGTAACTGGTTAAAACAAAGGTGGTCTATTTGACTTTGAAGTAAGATTGACAATTTAAAAAAAGCAACAGTACTCCAAAAAAAACACACTCCTTCATGTAAGAATTGGTGCAATTCCAACATAACCCAGCTGCAACAGGAACCGCCGCTACTACCATAGAGGAATAAGTGCAAACTTGAGCTAGAATGCATTTGTTGAGTAGTAAAAGTGAGAAAAAAAATCTCAGTCACTTGAATCCACAACGTTAATGTAGTTTCAAGGATGACCAGCTAGATTTATGTTAAATTCTACAACGTCTTTATTTCGGTAATGGATCCCAGAATGAAAAATAAAACACAAGCAATGGGCAATGTGTTTCATTCCCTTTCTCCTGAGGATCTTCTTGAGGACTGTAAGAAATGTACATAGATTTTTTTAAAACAAATATCTTATACACAATGTCACAAACATGTGGTATTACAATTAAGAGCAGTCAGATTCATTTATTGTATTAACACACTCACAAATAAATTGCCATCAACATTTGTATGTGCTTTTCTAAAACATAAGCATTGATTGCGCAATATATTTTTATTTGTGATCTTTGGTCCAATTAATATAACATATATCTAGCTATTGTGCACAAACACATTATAGAAATAACCTAAATCTTCTGTTATTTAAGACAAGTCACATTTCCTTTCTTTCAAACATGCTGTCTTGAAAGATATTTTAGTATACTCAATCTCAGTTTGAAAACATTTGTAAAATAAATCACAGCATATACCTATGAACACAGTTCAAAATGCCAAGATTTTATCTTTCACTGAGTCAGCCTGATATATTTCCAAAAATTCAGACATGCTTTATTGTGACCCTACAATGATAATAAGAAAGTCTTAGTTATAATCACAACTTAGAAATATGAAATAATATATTTTTATTTGTTGCCTTCTATTTTATCAAAACATATGTATACAATAAGTACTTTTGTAACACTATTTCAGATTAAACTAAGATCCAATAAAATAGGCTAATTGCAGTCAATAATATGTTAATAATAAAGTTTTTTAATCTCATCATATTATATAGTCAATGAAATCTGATTGAAACGTCATGAAATATATAAAAGAAAATTCCAATAATCAGACATTTACATGTATAATGCTGTAGTTCACATTATTATAATAAAATAACTTTCCAAAACAAATATTATTAATAATCATCATTTATGCGTTCTCCTAGATTTGATTAGTCAGCAAATATCATCACAATGATGCATTTGAATTTTACTGTCAAATAAGTGTTCATACGATACAAAGTCTGATGACAACCCTTACGTATGTCATACATAAACGTTTTAGATTGCCATGTTTAGAAGGTAGGCTAAACCAATTTCTCACCAAAGCAGACTGCACTATATATCAATTATAAATATGGCTTAAAGTTCTGTGATAAGCCTAAATCATTCATAACTCAGAACACGTCTATCCTAATATTTTATAGCAGATGTCTAGGTCACATAAATAAGACATTTTGCAGTTTTGCCTTATTGGGATAGTCATTAATCACAAATGTCACTTGAAATAATGTGTTTAATTTTAGTTAAGATCCAAGAATAACTTCACCCATGTTATAAGGTATGGTGATTGTAATCAACCATTGTTATGTCAGTTACTTTCTTACTTACTATTATCTGTGCATGTCACAAAAAACAATTTTAATTCAACATATAAAATTGTCAACACAACAATTTACATTTTATCTTAACTGGAAAATGACTTAAGAAATATAGAGGAAAGCTTAGGACTTGTACATGTAGTTTAAATGGTCCATTAATCACCAATACCACTTGAAATGATATCGGTCATCTTGGCTGAAATAATGTGATTCGTTTTAGTTAAGATCTAAGAATAACTTTATCCCTGTCATGAGGTGTGAAGTTGTAATCAACAATTATTATGTCAGTTATTGTCTTATACCTCTGTGTGTTACACAGAATTTTTTTTAATCTGCTGTATTTAAAGGTAAAGTAAACCAAATTGTTCCCACAGAGATTTAAAATTTATCTCAATCAGAAATTTACTTCATGAATATGGCGATTTATTTAGAACTTATATAAGTCTAGCCCAATGTTAAATAGCATGTCATTTTATTGTCTCAAAAACAATTACATCAATGAGAGGCCATTTGGCGGTTCCACCATTTCTTAATGGTCCCATTAACCACTAATATTTGTTGAAATAAAAAGCAACTGTACCCATGCTATGTGATGTGGCAATTATTGTCAACAAATATTAGATCTGTTGTTTTCCGGACATAATATTAGCCAGTAATTTTAACATAACCTTATTTTTCGGACATTACTAAAAAAGAATATCAACTGCTTCTTTGCTTGTGAAAGTTCAATCATAAATAATACAAAAGAAGCAGTAAACACTAAACAATAAGCAGGCTCACCACTCATGCATGGGTGCACGTCTAATGGCATTTTAGATAAGTGGCCCCATTTTGTTCCTGATTTTTAAGGCAAATCATGTGACTATGATAGCCCAGGAGCATCCTTTTGAAATGCTTGGGAATTCCACCATATTTAATAAAGCAATGAGCAAGGTTGCTTACACAGGGAACTGATTCTTCTAATGTATTCTGCTGAACATTTTACTATAAAGTGAGTATAAATGTCGTCATATTCAAAAGAGATGAGTCAAGCTTACAAAATGCAGTTTACCAATTTGTTTTTATATTGAACCACAGATAGCCTAACTAATAAATAATAATATTGAATAGTTGTATATTTCAGTGTAATTTATTAATTCCCAAATAACGTACAATTTGTGGCTACAGTGACCAGAATTGTCACTTGTAAGCCAACACAAATCAAACAAAAAGTCTGCCTCTTGTGTTTTGTGACTGATACAAACAGGGGATGCCACTCACAGGACATGTGATGGGTAGCACCATATTTTTACATGTGTAATGAGGAAGCTTTGCCTACTTTTGGACGATTGTATGTACCACCATGTTTATCATGGACTTGGCCAGGATAATATAATGAAGTGCACCAAATTTCTCTTAATTAAGTCCCAAAGATAGCCACAACTAATAAATTATAATAATTCAATACTTTCATGAGTCTGTTTCATTATTACTTCCATCATAGTGCATGGTTTCTGATTATAATTATGTTTAGTCATTACTTTAATACCACACTCTAAAATCCAAGTACACCTCAAAGTCTGTGTTTTGTCCCTGCAACACCAAGTTTCTCATGTAGTATATGTCATATACTACAACTGGCAATGATCAACTTTACTACAAAAAAGACGCATTGTTCCCACCATATTTAAAATGGGAAATGTTCCCAGAACATAATTGCAAAGTTTATCCAGCATAAATTTCAACTTTAGCCTAACACATATATTAACTTGTCTGGAAAATTATCTCAACAATATTAAGTCATGTTTTATTGCCCATCCTGTACCGAACAATCAAATGCTACTATAGTCTAGATTTTAAAAGTTGGCTGTCAGCAACACTCATTCCATTTATAAATGTGATTACCTTTTCATCATAGCTTATTATACCAAGTCAAATAATCCCAGGGGCCTTTATGCTTTATAAAATAGATATCATAAGCTTGATATAGGGGGATTCTATGCTAATAAAAATATCTTTGAATCTTTAAAAGCCTTACTTCATAAAATTTCCACCAGATATAAGACCTTTATGTGCCTCAGTATTATTGGTGTATATAACTTATGAAAAAGACCAACCCAGTATGCCCCTCAGGACCTGGGTCTACATATTACTTAAGTAATGGTCCCATGGGGCTTTTTTATGCTGCAATCTTTATGCACATATTATCACTATCCTTAGTAATTTCAGTCTTTTTGATCAATGTAATAAATATTAGAGGCAGCCTTCTTAGTAAAAAATAAATTATTTGTATTCCATTTTATATCATCAAGTGGGTGCATAACAACAGCATGGATTTTCAAATGGCAACAATAGTGCAGACGGTACAGTGCATGAGCAAGGTGCAAAAAGTGACTATGTTCAAAGTAAAACAACAGCTCATGTTATAGAATCCCTAGTCATAAAGAGAAATCAATATGAAGCCTGTAACAAATCATAGGTCTTCACTAAATATTATCCAACATCTAGACCAAGTGATCTTTAGGTCGACGTTTTGACCTTAAGATAATTTACAGGGTCTCATTGAGGCACATCATCTTACCATTGAAATCCCAACCTATTGGACTTGATGTGTATTCCAGGTATACCTTTATGTGTTCAATCGAGCATACTACTCATCCAGCATGTTTGCAGGTCGTACTTCTCAAGCTCCACTAATAAGGTAGACCACGTTAAGGCATGAATCCCTTGCTAGGAGGCCTGGATATGCTTCCAGTCTCTGCAGCTGAAAAGGCTTAAAAAGTTCGACTTGCACACATGCTGGATTTAGTAGTACACTATACTGAACATATAAAGATATACCTGAGAATACATACAGGCTTTAGCATTTTATCCCCTTACATGGAGCTGTATTGTATCTTTTTTCACAAACCATCCAAGCCTCTGACAACTATTTGACTAAGTATAATAAGCTATAATAAAGAGATGATGATATTTATAAACGGATTGGGTGCTGCCAACTGTAAATATTTAAAATATTGCAGCACTAGATACTTTAGTCACGGAATGTTATTCAAGAAATATGTCCTTGTGAAATTAGAGTTGTTTCTATGGTTCTTACAAGATGGGCCTTAAAATATATAATATTGCTGAGATAATTTTCTAGACAAATTGGTATATGAGCCAAGCAGGATATGCTATAAAATTGTGCTGCTGTCAAGTTTGCTATTGCTATTTTAAATAATTGAATTTGAATTTGCATTTATAAACAGCTTACTTCCCCTGACAAGGCGTTGAGGTACCTGGTATCACCATATGACATTTGGCGATTTAAAACATTTATGTATGAAGGATATGTAAGGGATGTCACCGGACTTTATATATTATGGACACCTTTTGACAATACAAATCAAACACATCATTGAAATGATATTTAATGACAAATCAAACCTGAGACTCTACTCTCATGATGATTACTATTAATTATTGTTTTGTAATGTAAATTTGAGATTATCATGTGAATGTGTCACAACTTAATTGTATATATACGTTGTCTTATTATTGGGACTTTCGTTTAGATATGTTATCAATGTTGGATCAGATATAATTGACTACAGATATAAGTGACTATATAAAATGATGAGATAAAAACATTTATTACTACTATATTATAGGCATAAATTAGACTATTTTCTTAATCTCAGTTATTCTTACAAAAGTATTTATTCCGTAGACATGTTGATAAAATAAGAGGATACACATGTAAATGTATCATTTAGTATTTCCAGGTGGTTATTATACACAAGACTTTCTAATTATCATTGTATGCTCATATTGGGTGAAACTTTGGCAAATATCACCCTGACACAGTAAAAGATAACATCGAGCACCAAAATTATGGCATTGTGAACTGAGTTTTAGGTATGTGCAATGATTTATTTTACATACATTTTCAGACTGAGACTGACTATACGCAAATGTCTTTCTGAACAATATGTATGCAAAGTGGGGAAATGTGACTTGTCATAATACAGAAGACTTAGGTTATTTCCATCATGTGCTTGTGAGCAGTGACAAGATGCATGTTATTTTAATAGAATTAAAGATTAAAGCTTAAATTATATTGGGCTATTCATGCTTATGTTTTAGAAAAGCACATATAGTTATTCTTGGCATATTTATTGACATATTTATTTGTTTATTACAATTATTTACATTGCATGCTCTTGCTTGCAATACTAACTATTTTTAATACTGTATGCACTTGAAATATTTGTTTGTATCACAAATGTATTCAGATCTTTTTGTATGTAAATGGCTTACAGCCCTGAAGAAGTTCCTTAGGAAAAAGGGAAAGAATTGCATTGGCTATTTTTTATCTGTGATGCAATAAAAAAAATATAGAAATTGTTGAACTTAATGAAAATCTACTTGGTCATCCTTAAAATTACATAACCATTGTCGATCAAGAGACTAGAAAAAATACTTTTTAAAGTTTTTAATGTACAAATATGAAAAAACTGGGCAAGTTGCATAAAAGATGTGTTGCATGTGGGTTATAATGTGTCTTTGCACCACCCACATGAGAGAATTAAAAACATGGCATCGGGACCTGTCAGAATAAACCTTTCTAGCATGTTTAAATATCTATTACTAACATTAAGTAAGTTACCTGTAAAATGTGTGTTGGAGCCCAAAAGCCATAGGTCAAGGATTTCTACAACTTAGACATGCAAATATGTTGAAAGCATGTGTTTGCCATAATAGGTTTCAAAAGTGCTATTTACTGCACAGGCGGAAGCAGTCTTTCGATTTGCAAAATCCGGCTTTATGCATTTAACACATAAAATGGCATAGAAAGAAGCTAGAAAATCCCTCTTTGCAGCACTTTTCTAGTTTGTAACAATCTGGATAATAGATAAACTTTGTATTCAAGGGTAAATGTCACAATGACAAGCTTTATAAAAGTGGTTTCTATCTGCCTGAAGCATGACATTCACAGAAACTGGCTCTGTGCCTAAAGCTGGCCAAGAGCTTTTGTGAACGGCCGTCTTCAGCCTTTCATCCATCTGAGGTCGATAAAATGAGTACCATTGAGTTGGGTAACAATAAACATCTGTTATTCAGCGCCAGGACACCTACGGGTAATCGTGCGCTTTACAAATACACCTGTTATGTTATGCCTGGAGAACAAAGGGCCTTTAGGAGTAGCTGTCCTGCTGAAGGATTCCTGAAAAGAAAACAGAGGAGGAATAATTACAGAAGCATCAACCTACCATTATCTAAGGAATGTGAGGGGAGAGAAGGTGATACCAAATGGACCCACAAAGAAGAAGCAGTAACTCAAGAGGTTTCTTATTTGAAAGCAGAGATATGTTTCTGACCTGCCAGGCCAGCTCCTCTAACTCATTGGGTTGCTTTGGGAACAGGACCAGTATGAGTAGGTTTTCCACTAGTGAGAAGAGGGATGTACCTCATTTTATTAGCTAAACCAATGTGGGAACGTTGGTAACTCCCATAGCTTAGATAGCATTCTTCCATTTTGAAAAAATCATAAAAAGGTGCTTTCTGGGAATGTTATAGCCATGGGTCAGAAAATTGCTGAAAAGAGCCAAGTGTCATAAGTGAGTGAAGATGTGATCAAGGACTCCATCAACCATTCTTGACCTACTACTACATCTTGGAGCTCTCTCCACCTGGAAATCAGAACACTGCTATACTTGGAGAAGATGAGAAGACTGCAGCCAAAGTACCACTGACTTCCATGAGGATAGATGTCCTGCAGCCCTAGAAGCCAAAATCTGTAAGGTTATCATTAGGGGCTGGGCAAGATGGCCACCTGAAGTCCACAGGGAGATAAAAGGACAAGAAGGGCATCTTTGAAGAAGAATCAGCAGACTTGTTGGCACTGCCTTTTGGTTGGACCCTGCCCAAAGAGCGTGTTTAAGACTATCCCTGGAAGTTTCGGAGCATTCAGAGAAGAAAGAAATATTCAGTATCTGAAAAATTTGAGACCTATAATGTATTTGAGATTCAGAGGATCAGGACAAGGTGTTGGGAAAGGCAAGACCACTAAAGACAGGATTTCATGGCTTGTCCCACTCAGAGCATTTTGCTGCAAGAAACAAAGCTTTAGTGGGACCTCACACAGAAGCCACTCAATCTCGTGAAGACCTGCCTGTTAGACCTGGCATGTTTTGACGTGATTTCCTCTGACTTTTTGCTTCTGACCTCCTGTTTTTGACTGTGTGCTGAACTTTGTTTTGCTGGTTTTAGGAACCTGGGTTCTGCACGACAACTTAATAAAAAGATTTTACAATAAATTAATGTAGACTGCTGGACCTGGCCGTGTTTGCAGGGTTATCCCCAAACTTTTTGCCTTCTTTCCCCCTATTTTTTTCAAACCTTTTTTTGTTGGCTTTAGGACTCTGGGCACTTGACCACTGCTGACCCGTGCTTAAGTGCATGTGCTTCTGCCTAAAATGTAATGGTATTTGATTTATCCATGATTGGCATATTTGATTTTCTAGTAAGTCCCTAGTACATTGCACTGCGTGTGCCCAGGGTCTGTAAATCAAATGCTACTAGTGGGCTTGCAGCACTGATTGTGAGTAGCTCTTTAAACCCGTCTCAGGCCTGCCACTGCAGAGCCTGGGTGTGCAGTGTTAAACTGCCATTTGGTCCTAGCAAGTTCACCTACTTCCCAGGCCCCAACCTTCCCTTTTATTACATGAAAGGCACCTCTAAGGTAGGCCCGAGGTAGCCCCCTGGGCAGGGTGCAGTGTATTTAAAAGGTATGACATGCACTTGTGAGTTTTACATGTCCTGGTAGTGAAAAACGACGAAATTCGGTTTTCACTGCAATAAAGCACTGTCTCTCCAATAGGTTAGCATTGGAGCTGCCTTGTAACATCTTATAAGTGTATCTTCCTATTGGGAGCAGAATGACTATTGGAGTTTGATGTCTCTGTGTAGTTGTTTTTTTAATTTCAGGTCTGAAAATGCCACTTTTTAGAAAGTTGGCATTTTTTACTTAACCATTCTGTGCCAAGCTGGATTAGAGAATTTTGCCGCCTACCTTGACGACATTGCAGTCTTCAGCTCTTGTTGGGAGGACCATTTGTACCACCTCCAGGAAGTGTTGAAGGCTCTGCAGAGTGCAAGCCTCGCTATCAAGGCCGGTAAGTGCCAGATAGGGCAGGGTTCTGTGGTTCACTTGGGTCACCAGGTAGGAGGCAGCAAGGTGCAGCCCCTGCAACCAAAGATTGATACCATTCTGGCTTGGACACCCCTCAAGACCCAGACAGAGGTGAGAGCCTTCTTAGGCCTCACCGGTTACTACAGGAGATTTGTCAAGGGATAAGCCACCATTGTTGCCCACTTTACAGAGCTGACTTCCAAGAAGCAGCCAAGTCAAGTGATCTGGAAACAAGCATGTCAGACCGCTTTTGACACCTTGAAGGAAGCCATGTGCTCGGCGCCCATGCGCAAGGCTCCTGATTTCTCCAAGGAATTTGTGGTGCAGACTGATGCCTCAGAGCATGGCATGGGGGCTGTGCTTTCACAGCTAAACGAAGAGGGCCTGGATCAATCTGTAGCCTTCATTAGTAGGAGGTTACTTTCCAGGGAACAGAGGTGGAGCGCAATAGAAAGGGAAGTTTTTGCTGTGGTCTGGGCCTGAAGAAGCTAAGGCCCTACTTGTTTGGGACTAACTTCCAGGTTCAGACAGACCACAGACCCTTCAGATGGTTAATGCAGATGAGGGCTGAGAATCCTAAACTGTTGAGGTGGTCCCTCTCCCTACAGGAAATGGACTTTACAGTGGAGCACTGCCCTGGAACAGAACACGCCAACGCTGATGGTCTTTCCAGGTTCTTCCGAATAAAGGACGAGAACTCCCAAGAGGTTGGGTAGCTCTCCCCTCTTTCAGCTGATGGGGACATGTGTTAGACCTGGCATCTTTTGGCGGGGTTTCTCCTGTCTTTTTGCTTTTGACATCCTGTTTTTGACTGTGTGTTGAACTTTGTTTTGCTCGTTTTAGGACTCTGGGCACTTTACCACCACTGACCAGTGCTAAAGTACATGTGCTCTATGCCTAAAATGTAATAGTATTTGTTTTCTCCATGATTGGCATATTTGATTTACTAGTAAGTGCCTAGTACAGTGCACTGCATGTGCCCAGGGCCTGTGAATCAAATGCTACTAGTGAGCCTGCAGCACTGATTGTGCCACCCACTAGTAGCCCTTCAAACCCATCTCAGGTCTGCCACTGCAGAGCCTGGGTGTGCAGTTTTAAACTGCCATTTCGACCTGGCAAGTTTGCCTACTTCCCAGGCCCAAACCTTCTCTTTTATTACACAAAAGGCCCCTCTAAGGTTGGCCCTCAGTAGCCCCCTGGGCAGGGTGCAGTGTATTTAAAAGGTAGGACATATACATTTTTACATGTCCTGGTAGTGAAAATCTGCTAAATTCGGTTTTCACTACAACAAGACCTATCTCTTCCATGGATTAGCATTGGAGCTGCCTTGTAATATGCTCTAAGTGTATCTTCCAATTGGGAGCAGATAGAAATTTGGAGTTTGGTGTCTCTGGACTCAATTTGAAAAAGCATCTTTTATTAAAGTTTTTTTTTTAATTGCAGGTCTAAAAATGCCACTTTTTAGAAAGTTGGCATTTTCTTACTTAACCATTCTGTGCCTCTGCAGGTGTCCCGAATACACGTCTGGGTCAGGGTGACAGGTGGGCTTTTGTGCATTCACTCTAGACAGTCACACAAGGGGAGCTGAGGTGTGCCCTGCATATCCTTGATGGCCCATCACCAGGCTGATGGGCCTTCCTGAGCTAGAGTGGTGGGAGGAGTTGACACTGACACCCGGATAGGGCTGTGCCTGTTCCCCCACAAAGCAGTCTCCACCTCCCTGTAGAGTGCCTGGAACCAGGGCCAGGATGGGCAGGATCTTGTGCACTACAAAGACCTTTCTTTGAAGTCTCCCTACTTCAAAGACCAAAATGGGTATAAGTACTGGACATCTGACATCATGTACTCTTCAGGACTGATGACATTCTGCCAGGAAGAAGAGCTGCTGTGCTGCCAGGAGGGACTTGCTTTGTTATGTTGGCCTACTGCTTCCTTCCTGGGAGTGAGAGGACTGGACTATGATCTCTACATCCTGTTTTCTGAATTTTTCCAAGGGCTTGAGTTGAGCTTGCTTTCCGTCGGACATCTCAGGACCATCAAAGACTTCACTTGAGGTACCTGGGCCCCTCTGCTGAGAGCTCTACTTGCCAAGTGGTGCCAAATCTAGTTTCTTGACCCTTGGAAGTGAGTTCAGTGCTACAAGGAGAAACTGACACTGAGCGACTTCGGAACCGGCACCTGTCTGCAACTTTGACGCCATGCCGCTGCCTGCACCGAAGCCGTGGTTCCCGCTAGACGCAACGACTTGCAACGCAGGCTCCGACGATGCCACAGCACCTCCAAAGAACCGCCTCTGCGGGAGTCCTGAGCACAGTGCCACCGACGTCTGTGACGCCCAGCTTTGACTCCGATGCTGCAGCTGTGGCCCAGTGGTTCAACCTCCTTGCCGCAAACCAAAGCCTCGTGGCTTGACCTGCACTGCCTCATCGACGCTGCCCAGGAACTAAGGGTCATCTCGGCAACCTTCGCATCTTCCCCCCTCTGTGCCCCGCAACGTCCCCAGGCATCAGCGACTCCATGACTCTGAACCGCCGTCAGGAACCGACGCCTCACCTCCTTCATGCAACGCACTGTCCACGAGTGCTGACATGCCAACGACCTGCATAGCAGTAAGGAACCAACGCCGCACTTGCCTCCCCGATGCCTTGCATCCCCTGCATCTTACATTGTCTTTGATTTCTGACACCTACAAGGTACCATAACGGGGTTTGCGTGACTCCCGACACCGGCCCTCGCTCCATCGAGATCAGACTGACTTTGTGAAGTCATCGATGTCAAGCCCAACCTGTTAGCCATGTTGGAGCTATTGTTTTCTAAATGCTATACTTGATTTAATCTTTGAAAGTTCATGTCTTAACTTGTGTATGTTGGATTTTTGTCATTTTGGTCGTTTTACTCAGATAAATATTGGCTATTTTTCTAAACTGGTGTGGAGTACTTTTGTGGTTTTTTCACTGTGTTACTGTGTGTGTGCACACAAATACTTTACGCATTGCCTCTTTAGTTTAGCCTGACTGCTCTGTGCCAAGCTACCAGAAGGCACAGGTAAACTTTTAGTGTGTACTACATTTGCCCTGACTAGAGTGGGGATTCCTGCTTGTACAGGGTGCATACTCTAACAACCAGAAACCCCGTTTCTAACACTACCCATCTGCAATACTTGGCATTGCCCTACGGGAGGATTTCAAGCACCAGAAAAGTGACTACACCTGAACATTTGGCTCAAGAGCAAGAAAAGGTAGCAAAGTGACCACAGTGGCAAGAGGATCTCTGCAGCTACAGTTTTCAAGTCTTCCTCACTCCGAGTTATTGGTACTAAACCTGAAGACTGCAACAGGATTCTGAATTCAATGTTCTTCGTATTTGGAGTCCTTGGTGGCACAGTGTCCATCCTTACCCCATGCATGATTCAGACCTCTATAAAAATGTCTGTTAGAAATGGGATCTCTAGTTGGCAAGGGCTTGCACCTTTGTCCAAGTAGGGACCCTTCTTCCTAGTCAGGGTAAGGGAGTTACACTCCTAAAATAACCCCTGCTCACCCCCTTGGTAGCTTGGCACGAGCATATCCACCCTAGAAATAGGCTCCTCTGCCTCTCCACTGAGATCACCAGATTGCCCACTGGCATGTCTGGCTGCTACCCAGGCCCTCAGCGCTTTTTGTAGCTCCTCCTTCCTAGTGAGGCCTCTGATTTGGATTCTTAGGTTTTTGCAAATCGCTCTCAATTCCTTAACATTGTAGGATTCCAACCTATCCTCCTCAAAGGCAATTTCCAAGGATGCAACAGATGATGCAATTGATTCAGGCATGTTGAAGTAGCAAGTTCAAACTGGCAAGATCAAAAATAGGCCATAAGAAAAAGAACCTGTAAGTGGTACGTAATGGTCTGCGATATGGTAGTAGTGCACACCAATCACTGTAAGTCAAGTGCAAACACAAGTCCTATCCTCACCGCTGACAACCAATGTTAGAAATGGGATCTCTAGTTGGCAAGGGCTTGCACCTTTGTCCAAGTAGGGACCCTTCTTCCTAGTCAGGGTAAGGGAGTTACACTCCTAAAATAACCCCTGCTCACCCCTTGGTAGCTTGGCACGAGCAGTCAGGCTTATTCTAGAGGCAGTGTGTAAAGCATTTGCACAAAACCAACAGTAATACAATGTAAGCACTACAAACGGACACCACACCCGTTTAGGAAAAATATCCAATATTTTTATATACTTTAAACAAGACCAAATACGATAAAAATCCACTGTACAGTACTTCAGAAATAGTTACTTCTCAAAATGTCTTTAAAAACAGTTCCTTGATGTCGATAGCTCCGTCCAGGGCTATCACGGCGTCGTGAACAAACAAATCCAAACAGTTCTGGCTGACCGCGGCGGCCGCGGGTCAACTACGGTGTCGGGAAGACCCGCAAACAGTACCTTTCAGAAATGCAGGGCGTCGATGACCTCGCGGTGAGCTTCCGAAAACACGGCGTCCGCAGGCGTCGGTTCCGGGAGGTCGGTGCGGGCGTCGTCGGGCCCTCGAAGTCACACGCGTTGCAGATCGATCTCCTCTCGGTTGAAGTCAGGAGCACTGGCGTCGGCCGGCGCCGGGTGCTGCGGTGTGAAGTGCAGCGGTGCGGCGTGCGGTGCCCTCAGGTCGCGGTGCGAGCAGCGGCTCGGTGGCGGCGTCGGATGGCGTCGTCGGTGAGACCAGGGTCGCGGAGTGAGATGAAGGCGGTGCTCATCGCGGTGCTGGCAGGTCACGGTGCAGCAGCGGCGTCATCGTAGCTGCAGCACTGTCGTCGGCTGACGAACTGGAGTCGATGGCACCGGCGTCGGTGGGCAAAGGCTGCGGTGCGGGATGAGGGCGGTGCGTCGTGTAACTTATGAGCGGTGCCCCCAAAACCACGGTGCAAGCAGCGGCGTCGAGTCCGGCGTGGAGCGGCGTCGTCGGGGATGCCACAGCGTCGTTGCGAGGCGGTGCGGAGTGCGGTGCCCACAGGTTGCGGTGCGAGCAGCGGCTCGGTGGCGGCGTCAGCAGGCGTCGTCGGTGAGACCAGGGTCGCGGTGCGGCGTTGCGGCGGTGCCCTCTGAGGTGCCTTCAGGACACGGAGTCGGCAGCGGCGTCCTAGACGGCGTCGGGCTTGAAGTCTTTGCTGTTCCTGAGACTTCTTGAACAGGGGGCAAGCTCTACCTCAAGCCCTTGGAGACACTCACAAAGTAGATTGCAGAAAGTTCAGTTCCAGTCCTTTCACTGCCCAAGACAGAAGCAGCCACTGCAGGCCAACACAGCAAAGTGGTAGTTCCTCCTCACAGCTTCTCCAGCTCTTCTTCTTGGCAGTCTTCTTGATCCCAAAGAGTTCCCTTGAAGTGTTTTCTATCCCTGAGACTTCCAACAGGAGGCAAGCTCTACTTCAAGCCCTTAGAGAAAACTCTAACAGCAGGATGATGAAAGCACAGTCCAGTCCTTTCCCTACCCAAGACAGAAGCAACCACTGCAGGCCAACCCCACAACACGCAGCATAGGGGCAGTACTCCTCCTCCAGCTTTCCCGGTCCTTCTTCCTGGCAGGTTTCTTAGTTCAGAAGTAATCTAAATTTCTGGGGTTTGGGTCCCCCTTTTTATCCTCAATTTCTCTTTGTTCTCTGAAGGCAGAGAGGCCTTTGCCTAGTCCAAACCAGTTCTGGTCAGTCCTGGAGCACTTTGTTGACAAGACTCCTGCTTTCCTTTCACAGTGCAGGCCAGGGACATCAGACGCACCACAGGAGGTGGAGCCAGCATTGTGGAGGGAAGGCCCAGCCCTATTCAGGTCCCAGGTGCAACTCCTCCCACCCATCTACATGTAGATCTTGCTATTCAGCCCTGTGCTGACTCACCCTGTCTCCTGGCATCCCCCAGCCCCTGTCACTCACACTCCAGACAAGGAATACACAACCTAGCAGAGGCAGGCTTGGATGGTTAGACAAGAAAATACCCACTTTCTAAAAGTGGTATTTTCAAACACAGAATGTTAAAACCAACTTCACTAAAAGATGCATTTTATCATTCTGAGTCCAGGCATACTAAACTCGAATTTCTACCATGTTCCCTGGGTCAGTTAGGATTATAAGCTGTAATAATCAAAACTGCCCATTCTGGCCTATGGGGAACAGGTAGCCTTGCAATAGTGAAAAACGAAATAGGCTGTAATTCACTATCAGGACATGCCACACACACCAGGGCATGTCCTACCTTTCACATACAATGCACCCTGCCCACAGGGGTACCTTGGGCCTATCTTAGGGGTGACTAACATGTAGAAAAGGGAAGGTTTAGGGACTTGCAAGTGTGTGCACTTGCCAAGTCGACATGGCAGCCCCAGGCTGCACCCAGGCTCTGCAATGGCAGGCCAGAGTTCCACTTTACGGGCTGTTTGCGTGGGTGGCACAATCCAGTGCTGCAGCCCACCAACAGCATTTGATTTATAGGCCCTGGCACTCGCAGTGCACTTTACTAGGGACTGACACATAAATCAAATAGGCCAATCATGGAAACACCAATCCATAACACAATTTACACAGAGAGCATATGCACTTTAGCACTGATTGGCAGTGGAAAGTGCCCAGAGTCCTAAAACCAACACACACAGGGTCAAAAACAGGAGGCCAAAATGCAAAAAGTCTGGGGTAAACCCGCTGAAAAAGCCAAGTCTAACACAACCCCTCCCAGCCTAAAGCCAGGGTAGACTAATCAATCCCTTGATGGACTTCCCTGCTTTGGGCGATAGAACATAGACCTGGCCCACAACAGCGGGGCACGTTCTGGTTCTACGCCTTTCCAAACCCAGTTGGATCTCTCTATCCATACTCTCAGGGCCCACTAAGCTGACCCATGGGGTACCCTTCTCTTCACCTGTGAACCCCATCTGTGCAGCGCCTAAACTTACTTTGCTCACAGATGTGTCCCAACAGGCCGACAGTGCCCACATGGCCAACACAGTGGTGTGGCCCAGTCCACCCCCGGGGTGTGACTCCTGTCCCCCTCCCAGGGGAAACGCTGTCCACCAGGACAGTAAGCCACAGTGGCTACCGACAGTTGTCAGTGGGGAGACCCAGGCCTTATGCCTCTCAGGGCTCTCTAACCTCTGTGGCGTCAGAGAGTGGGGGGGCGGTAGCCCCAGGTGCCTGGCACCTTTTGTCCACTCTCCCTCTTGTCAGGCCAGGGATGACATCCTGGCACTGACCCACCAGCCTACGGTCTGTACCCGGCGTCTGGACAGGAGACTGGGGTAGGCTTTCCCACCCCCGGTCTTCCTCCCAGGGGCTCCGTACCCTCCCACCTGGAGCGGTACCCCCTTCCAGAATTGTCAGGGCACCTGTGGCAGGTGGCTTGCACACTCCGCCCACCAGTTCAGGGGTGCTATCCTGCAACTGGTACACCAGCCTAGGGTCTGTACCCTGAGGCTGGACACAGGACTGGGGTGGCCTCTCCACACCCTGTCCTCCTCCCTGGGGCACTGCATCCCCCACCGGGAGCAGTCCCCTCAACTCCAGAATTGTCAGGCCACCTGTGGCAGGCGTTCTGCACAATTCACCCACCAGTTCAGGGGTGCTATCCTGCAACTGGTACACCAGCCCAGGGTTTGTCCCCGGCGGCTGGACAGGAGACTGGGGTAGGCTTTCCCAACCCCGGTCTTCCTCCCAGGGGCTCCGTACCCTCCCACCTGGAGCGGTACCCCCTTCCAGAATTGTCAGGGCACCTGTGGCAGGTGCCTTGCACAATTCGCCCACCAGTTCAGGGGTGCTATCCTGCAACTGGTACACCAGCCTAGGGTCTGTACCCTGATGCTGAACAAGGGACTGGGGTAGGCTCTCCCACACCCGGTCCTCCTCCCTGGGGCACTGTACCCTCCCACCTGGAGCGGCACCGCCAGAAGACAAACTGGTAGTGGCACTGTTAGCAGTTGCCCCTTCCCCCAGGTCAGGGGGGACACCCTGAATCTGGTCCTCCAACCCAGGGCCTGTACTCTTAGGCTGGACCTGTGCCTGGCAACCCAGGACTTCCGGGGGGGTACACCAACCCCCCCAAGGGAAACACACTCCTCATGCGTTGGGCCAGAATCCGCCTGGCGCAGGTCTCCAGCCTCCTGTCCACCTGACAGAGCATGAAGACCCACCAGGCCAGAAGTGGCCTCACCAGGGTCAGTCCTGGGGTGCTCTGACCTCAGAGCTGGCAACCCCTGACCTACTGGTCCTTCCAAAATTGTCAGGGCACCTGTGGCAGGTGTCCTGCCCAACTCACCCACCAGTTCAGGACCTCCCTCCAGCAACTGGTCTCCCAACCTAGGGTCTAAACCCTCAAGTTGAACCGGGGTCAGAGGCGAGGACTCCCTCCCTCTGCACCCCCTTCCAGAGTTCTGCACCCTCCCACCTGGAGTGGTACCCTTAGAAGACAAACCGGTCAGGACACTGCTTACAGTCGTCCTTCCCTCCAGGTCAGGCAGGACCTGAACCTGGCTTCCCAACCCAGGGACTAAACCCTGCAGCTGAGCACCTGCCCGGCGTACCAGGACTTCCTTGGGAGCACCCATGCCCCCCCTGAGGGTAACACATGACTCATGCGTTGTGTGACAGTCTGCCTGGCGCAAATCTCCTGACCTCTGTCCATCTGACAGTGCGCGAAGATCCCCCAGGACAGAAGTGGTGTCACCATGGTCACTGCTAGGAGGCTCAGCCCTTCTGGCTGGCCCCTGACCCACTGGTTCTCCCACTGGGGAACACATCCCCCTCTCACCCCTTACTCTGGACTGTCTTTTCCACTTAGGAGCGGCACCGCCAGACACCAGAACCACTGGAGCTCCGCTTACAGATGCTCCAGGTTCTCCGGACCCTAGGAGATCCCCCTCAACGGATGGCCTATCAGTACAGCCTTGGCTCCCCACCTGGTGTTCCCTTCTGGAACCACCCAGGCTCTGGGACCGGGTTTCGGGCACCTTGGGCCGCAGCCCCTTCCCACTCCTCCGCGGAGACAGGACGTGAGTCCCTGCACCCTTCCCATGACACCGGGACCTATCTGGGATACCACGAACCTTTCCCACCACCCTTGGTTGGGAAATACCTAAGCCACTTCCTTCCAGGTCACCCCCAGATGCTTCTCCAGACCCTCCGGAATCCACCACAAGGTCTGCCTCCAGTGCAAGCTCCCTGGGGTCAGAAAACTCACACTCCACTGGGTGTTGGCATAGCTCTGGAAAACAGGGACTTAAAATATGGTCTCCAACAATTGAATCACACAGCCCCACACAGGTGTTAACCAAACTACCCTTCACCCAACCATCCAGTGCCTCAGAAAATTACCCCACATCATTCTCACAAGACTGGTGAGACAGTGTCTGACTGTTGCTGTCTCTCAACCCATACTCTTCTGGCTGGTCTTCATACTCACTTACCAGGGCTTCTATCATGGGGGAACCCCTCTCCCTGCACCTCTCATCTAGAGTCAGTAGGGTGTCCCTCCCACTACCAGGAAAATGATCCCCTGTGTCAGCTCCCCAATCCACCTCAGGGATACTGCGCACCACTGGAGTAACCTCACAATCCTGAACCCCCTGGTGTATGTCGACCCCCTCCTTGAAGTAGGGCCCCAAATCTGTGTGTGTGTGTACCTCATCCTCAGTACTAGACACTACATTTTTGCTGCTACCATCTGGGCTGGACAAAGCCCTACCGGCTTCCCAATCCAGCTCCAGCTCTCTCATTTTAAGCTCATGATCCAAGATCATCTTCCTTTCCTCCATGGCTATTCTTTTGTCTTCCCTCTCACTTTCCATCCTGAGCTTCTCTAATTCGAACTTCCTTGCTTCCCGCCTGTCCTCCAGCTCCTCTGGGGACAAACTACTGCTGCCTGGCCTGGAGGGTTCCCCCCCTCCCAAAAGCATATCCACCCTAGAAATAGGCTCCTCTGCCTCTCCACTGAGATCACCAGATTGCCCACTGGCATGTCTGGCTGCTACCCAGGCCCTCAGCACTTTTTGTAGCTCCTCCTTCCTAGTGAGGCCTCTGATTTGGATTCTTAGGTTTTTGCAAATCGCTCTCAATTCCTTAACATTGTAGGATTCCAACCTATCCTCCTCAAAGGCAATTTCCAAGGATGCAACAGATGATGCAATTGATTCAGGCATGTTGAAGTAGCAAGTTCAAACTGGCAAGATCAAAAATAGGCCATAAGAAAAAGAACCTGTAAGTGGTACGTAATGGTCTGCGATATGGTAGTAGTGCACACCAATCACTGTAAGTCAAGTGCAAACACAAGTCCTATCCTCACCGCTGACAACCAATGTTAGAAATGGGATCTCTAGTTGGCAAGGGCTTGCACCTTTGTCCAAGTAGGGACCCTTCTTCCTAGTCAGGGTAAGGGAGTTACACTCCTAAAATAACCCCTGCTCACCCCCTTGGTAGCTTGGCACGAGCAGTCAGGCTTATTCTAGAGGCAGTGTGTAAAGCATTTGCACAAAACCAACAGTAATACAATGTAAGCACTACAAACGGACACCACACCAGTTTAGAAAAATATCCAATATTTTTATATACTTTAAACAAGACCAAATACGATAAAAATCCACTGTACAGTACTTCAGAAATAGTTACTTCTCAAAATGTCTTTAAAAACAGTTCCTTGATGTCGATAGCTCCGTCCAGGGCTATCACGGCGTCGTGAACAAACAAATCCAAACAGTTCTGGCTGACCGCGGAGTCGCGGGTCAACTACGGTGTCGGGAAGACCCGCAAACAGTACCTTTCAGAAATGCAGGGCGTCGATGACCTCGCGGTGAGCTTCCGAAAACACGGCGTCCGCAGGCGTCGGTTCCGGAGGTCGGTGCGGGCGTCGTCGGGGCCCTCGAAGTCACACGCGTTGCAGATCGATCTCCTCTCGGTTGAAGTCAGGAGCGCTGGCATCGGCCGGCATCGGGTGCTGCGGTGTGAAGTGCAGCGGTGCGGCGTGCGGTGCCCTCAGGTCGCGGTGCGAGCAGCGGCTCGGTGGCGGCATCGGATGGCGTCGTCGGTGAGACCAGGGTCGCGGTGTGAGATGAAGGCGGTGCTCGTCGCGGTGCTGGCAGGTCACGGTGCAGCAGCGGCGTCGTCGTAGCTGCAGCGCTGTCATCGGCTGACGAACTGGAGTCGATGGCACCGGCGTCGGTGGGCCAAGGCTGCGGTGCGGGATGAGGGCGGTGCGTCGTGTAACTTACGAGCAGTGCCCCCGAAACCACGGTGCAAGCAGCGGCGTCGAGTCCGGTGTGGAGCGGCGTCGTCGGGGATGCCACGGCGTCGTCGTGAAGCGAGGCGGTGCGGAGTGCGGTGCCCACAGGTTGCGGTGCGAGCAGCGGCTCGGTGGCGGCGTCAGCAGGCGTCGTCGGTGAGACCAGGGTCGCGGTGCGGCATTGCGGCGGTGCCCTCTGAGGTGCCTTCAGGACACGGAGTCGGCAGCGGCGTCGTAGACGGCGTTGGGCTTGAAGTCTTTGCTGTTCCTGAGACTTCTTGAACAGGGGGCAAGCTCTACCTCAAGTCCTTGGAGACACTCACAAAGTAGATTGCAGAAAGTTCAGTTCCAGTCCTTTCACTGCCCAAGACAGAAGCAGCCACTGCAGGCCAACACAGCAAAGTGGTAGTGCCTCCTCACAGCTTCTCCAGCTCTTCTTCTTGGCAGTCTTCTTGATCCCAAAGAGTTCCATTGAAGTGTTTTCTATCCCTGAGACTTCCAACAGGAGGCAAGCTCTACTTCAAGCCCTTAGAGAAAACTCTAACAGCAGGATGATGAAAGCACAGTCCAGTCCTTTCCCTACCCAAGACAGAAGCAACCACTGCAGGCCAACCCCACAACACGCAGCATAGGGGCAGTACTCCTCCTCCAGCTTTCCCGGTCCTTCTTCCTGGCAGGTTCCTTAGTTCCTTAGTTCAGAAGTAATCTAAAGTTCTGGGGTTTGGGTCCCCCTTTTTATCCTCAATTTCTCTTTGTTCTCTGAAGGCAGAGAGGCCTTTGCCTAGTCCAAACCAGTTCTGGTCAGTCCTGGAGCACTTTGTTGACAAGACTCCTGCTTTCCTTTCACAGTGCAGGCCAGGGACATCAGACGCACCACAGGAGGTGGAGCCAGCATTGTGGAGGGAAGGCCCAGCCATATTCAGGTCCCAGGTGCAACTCCTCCCACCCATCTACATGTAGATCTTGCTATTCAGCCCTGTGCTGACTCACCCTGTCTCCTGGCATCCCCCAGCCCCTGTCACTCACACTCCAGACAAGGAATACACAACCTAGCAGAGGCAGGCTTGGATGGTTAGACAAGAAAATACCCACTTTCTAAAAGTGGTATTTTCAAACACAGAATGTTAAAACCAACTTCACTAAAAGATGCATTTTATCATTCTGAGTCCAGGCATACTAAACTCGAATTTCTACCATGTTCCCTGGGTCAGTTAGGATTATAAGCTGTAATAATCAAAACTGCCCATTCTGGCCTATGGGGAACAGGTAGCCTTGCAATAGTGAAAAACGAAATAGGCTGTAATTCACTATCAGGACATGCCACACACACCAGGGAATGTCCTACCTTTCACATACAATGCACCCTGCCCAAAGGGGTACCTTGGACCTACCTTAGAGGTGACTAACATGTAGAAAAGGGAAGGTTTAGGGACTTGCAAGTGTGTGCACTTGCCAAGTCGACATGGCAGCCCCAGGCTGCACCCAGGCTCTGCAATGGCAGGCCAGAGTTCCACTTTACGGGCTGTTTGCGTGGGTGGCACAATCCAGTGATGCAGCCCACCAACAGCATTTGATTTATAGGCCCTGGCACTCGCAGTGCACTTTACTAGGGACTGACACATAAATCATATAGGCCAATCATGGAAACACCAATCCATAACACAATTTACACAGAGAGCATATGCACTTTAGCACTGATTGGCAGTGGGAAAGTGCCCAGAGTCCTAAAACCAACACACACAGGGTCAAAAACAGGAGGCCAAAATGCAAAAAGTCTGGGGGTAAACCCGCTGAAAAAGCCAAGTCTAACAATGTCTATGTCAGAAAGTAAAACGGTTAAACGGGGTGACCTGTTAGGCACTACCTGACCAGAAATTCATGATGGTCACCCTGAAAGTGTGCCTAGAACCTACTTACCCACACTATACTCTAACATTGACTGTGGCCTTCAGCATTGTTTTCCTTTGTTTTGTATTTAAAGACTCTTAGCTTCTTTAACAATGTGTGTTGCTTCAGTGTAATTTTAATAATCAACCCTTTTAGTGCTGAGGCATCACCTCCCCATGGCTGTACCATTTGTTTGTGTTTGGGTCCGTTCGTGTGCACGCCTTCATATTTTTTTCCCCACAAATCATATCCAAGCTAACTTGAGTCCTTTTTCCCCATGGTTGGGATTCTGAAGGGGTTGTGAATTCCTCTGGAGGGAACTGAGAAATAAGCCAAATGTAGCAAAAAAAAATTTTTTATTATTTACTGAGCAAGAAAGTTTGATTTTGTTTTCTAAAAGATGCACCAATAAAAATTTTACTTTGCTAAGATCAACCTTTTCCCAATTTCAGACACAGGCAGAATTATAAAAAATATTTTTAAAAGGTTTGTTTCCCATGACATTTTGTGCAATTTTCTTTTTGACGCTTCTACCTACTTGCAACTTTGTGGGGGAAAGAGATGTGAAACCCATGGGTTAACCCGGAAATCTGTACATTTCAAAAAAGCAGACAACATTCAGTAAAGGGTCGTTACTGTGTAGATCGCTCATGGTTTTCCCAAAGAAACTAATCACTGAAATCAAAAACTAATGAAAGTGGGAAATGTACAAAAAGGTGATAATTTTTTCATCTGTATTTTTTTGCCCTAATAGCCAATCTGCAAAAGTAATGTACCATTTTGTTTGTCTGACTCTTCCGGTCGCAGGAATAGATGCTGTTTGCTGGTTGTCCAAAAACACTTGATACCCTGACCCATCTACCAAGCGGCAGCTTATTATGAATTTTCATTGTATACCGATAATGCATCAAATAAAAATCTTATGAAAAATCAGTTTGAATGAAAGAGTGTATTTTTAAATGTGCCTAAGAATCTCAGTTAAGTAATAGTAGCTGCTTGTATTACTCTGATTTTCATGTGTTTCAAAAGGCATTTTGTAAAATGTGTTTGTGAGAAACTGGATTATTATTTGGGGTGGGTGACTGTATTAGCTAATTTGTAAATCCCCTCTTCCTAAAGTAAGTGAAGAGGTCTGTCAGGTTTGCCACTTAGTCCAGTCTTGTGAATTAATCATCAACTGGAAAAGATTTCAACTGTCTCCAATGCAACATCACTAGTTCATCTCTGTAGTTGGTCACAGGGATCTAGGGAAGGTGTTTCTCCCACAGCCAAGGAAACAAAAATGAACATCTCAGTTGAAAATACTACTAGAAAAACAGAAGGCACCTGCAAGAGACTAGGTAAAATTCCAGAGGAATATGGCAGCTTATATCTGATGGTGGTTTCTTGGTCTTGAGCTCACCTCCTGCCTCTAGTTCAACACTTCGTATTCCATTGGACTCCAGTCTCTCAAGAGTACGAGACTTAAGTTCAAGTAACTCACCAGATCTGCTTGGACAGCTTAGACACAAACAGTCTTTTACTTTTCCTTCTACAAAGGTGCTGAGCACAGGCACCAGCAGTAGGGGCTGGTGAATAACTTTGGGAAATTCTGTGACTCGGGGTCTGTGGTCTCCAGAGGAAAATGTGAACCTCCAATTGGGGAGGTTAATGTGAGGGTTGCTCAGACTGAAGAATCAATATCACCCTCCCAAGCAGCACAAAAAAAGTTAATATCCAACACAGTGCTTCTCTTTGTAGAAAAGTCAAGTACTTTGATTACACAAAAACATAGGCCACTACACATTCAATTATCCAATTCCAGGATGCAGAGATTGATGATCTTAGGGCGTCCGATAATTAGACCGTCACTTGGCTCTAGTGGGTCCCCCTACCTCATACCAGGCTCAGGGTCAATCAGGTAAACTGATGGGTGCAGCTCATGCTTCTCCCTCCCTTGTTTCTATGTTTGCCAAGGTTGGTCAAGGCCCTTCCGTCTCTTACCAAGTTCAGTTTAGCAGCTCTGGTCGAATTAATCTCTCTAAGTCTCTCACTAATCCGTTGTTGCAGTGCAGGCCACATTTGGTCTTCTATGGACGTGGGATCTTCACCAGCAGTGACAGTAGCCAGTGTGGCAGCCCAAGAGAGGTGTGAAGCCACATTCAGACTTCACGCAGCAGAGGGTTCTTATTGGTTTCAGACAGGAGCCTCCTGGAAGCATATGGCAATCTTGTAACAAAACTCTGAGGCAGAGCCCAAAAAAGGCCTTTCTCTCAGAGAGACCTTCAGTATATAGGAGGGGGCAGGGCTTTAAGTGGGAAAAAAAAACTGGGGGTGCTCTAAAAGGGGAGTGGCAAATTTCTTAAAGGGGTGTGGCCTATCCGAGTAGGGGCGTGGTCTAAATCAAGATAACTAGCATTGTGTGCTTAAGAAAATCATGAAGTCGCATCCAGCAAAGGATAATAAAATAGGCAAAAAGGTATATTTATTAAGTATAAGCCATAAAATACCAAACACTTTAAAAAACATGTAAAAATTATTTACATTACTTAGAAATCTATTGCAGGATTTCCCAAACCCTTGAAGATATTCACTGTGTCTATTTTGCTGGGGTTTCTCACAACAATTTTCTTCAGCAGACCTTCTACCTTTGCCAGCCAACTCTTTACATACAGCTTTACGTCAAATGTTTCAAATGGAGGACCAATGAGTTTTACCCATAAGCATGAAGAAATGGTCTCTACAAGAAGAGAGGCCCTTGTTGGACTAGCAATTAAGTTCATTGCGCTGAAACCTCTCTCGCAATCCGCATTACTTGCTGGCAGGGTTTCCATGCAAACTACTAACTTTTTTAATGCTTCAGGGGTTTTCTTTCCACCAAAATCTTTGAAAAGTCTAAAAGCTTGGATAGTATCTCTTGCTGGCAGCTGAAACTCTGAACACAGTTTCTGGATATCTGTTTCACCATAAAGAATGAATTCATCACCAGAAGGCAAGTTGCCTGCATCTAGCACACTGAAGCTGGCTATAAGTTCTTTCTCAGAATCCGGGGCACATCGTTTATTGATATTTACAGACAGACTTTGGTAAAACTGATTTTGATTAAGGGCAACAGAGTTACTTCTACCATGGAAAAGAGGAATCAATCAATCAATCAATCATGTCACTTATAAAGCGCACTACATACCCGCGAGGGTCTCAAGGCGCTGGGGGAAGAGGGGGGTGGTGCTGCTACTGATCGAAGAGCCAGGTCTTGAGGAGTCTTCTGAAGGCCAGTAGGTCTTGGGTCTGTCGGAGGTTGGTGGGGAGGGTGTTCCAGGTCTTGGCGGCGAGGTGGGAGAAGGATCTGCCGCCGGCGGTCGTTTTCCGGATGCGGGGGACTGTGGCGAGGGCGAGGCAGGTCGAGCGGAGCTGGCGGGTGGGGGTGTAGAAGCTGAGTCGTCTGTTGAGGTAGGCTGGTCCGGAGTTGTGGAGTGCTTTGTGTGCGTGGGTGAGGAGCTTGAAGGTTATCCTCTTGTTGACAGGGAGCCAGTGCAGGTCTCTCAGGTGGGGTGTGATGTGGCTGCGTCGGGGGATGTCGAGGATAAGACGTGCAGAGGCGTTCTGGATGCGTTGCAGCCGTCTCAGGAGCTTAGCCGTCGTTCCTGCGTAGAGGAACATTCTTGAATTTGCCCTCGTCAACTGCTCTCTGAGCCGCAGAAGCAAACTCCCCTGGTGAGTCCTTCATTGCTCTAAATATACGTACTTGACTAACCAAAAGTCTGTGGGCATTAACAATTGTAATGTCCCTCCTCTGTAAGGAGAGTGATAAGTCTTTGAGCTCTTGAAGTGCATCACACATTACCCCAAAGAGAAGGGAAATCCCGAGAGAGTGTCTCTCTTCAAAGGATTTCCCTTCCTGCTACAATGACGTCACGCCTTAAGCAGTGCGCGCGCATGCTCACCCGAAACACCAAACAAAAACCGGGACGTCTGGTCACCCTACCTTTGACCTTTGAGGCCCGAAAATAGAGCCCCCTAGAGACCCCTTTCGACGCCCCCAAAAAAAACTGGGGGTGCTCAGACCCCCACAGACCCCCCCCACTTAAAGCCCTGGGAGGGGGATACACTCTCCTTAGTTATACAAGCAAAACATCAATGAGTATCCCTTACCTGATCTTTATTACTTGCAAAGGCTTGCCTTTCATAAGACACCCTGCCAGTACAGAAAAAAAAAATGTTTCTTTTGTTAGACCCTAACCTACTCTAGTAGTGACATGATTCATCATTCAGTCTCATACTAGTCCCTAAAAACCAGGATAGTCTCAACCATATTTTAGGGAGCACTTTTGATATTTTCAGCCGGTGTTCTGACAAGGTAAAAATACCCAACCCAATCTCAGTATCCCTTTATTAACGCTTGTTTAGTTAGGGTTAAAAATGGGTTTCTAAAGTAGAGGGTAAGGATATTATGGTCCTATTACCCCAACTATGGGTCGGCATGTTTTGCCCTTGACCTTATTCCCTCTTAGGTCCAGGGCTTTCACCAGGACACAGAACACACTGCCTCAGGCTTTGTTACACAACATTCAAAACATGCAACACTCTCATGCATGCAAGGTGAGATATTACTTGCCTATAGTTTGCCGTAATAGGTCTTGATTCCTATAGTAAAGAAAACATATATACCCAAATCCTTAAAGAAAGGTGGTGTCTTCAGAATTATAATGGCACATGCCTCTTTCTGATTTTCATCTTCGTTCGCGGTCAATGTTCCAAATGCTGTGCTGGATACTTCGCTAAAACATATATACATGCAGTCATGTGATCATGCACTAGATTATTATGCTGCAGTAAGATTACCGCTTGTATCACACTGTATGTGTATTCATATTATGAATAAAGGCTCATAACAGCATATCAAGCTTAGCGAAAATAGTGTTGTATCGTGATAGTATACACAATGACATACACACACAGGGACTTACCCTACTGGACAAGGCTAAATAGCCACATGTGAGTTGGGAGAGGGCATGCCCCTGTAGTCACACACAAAGCTGCCACGTTGTCTGCATATGTGTGCCATTTCTAGGGCTTCAGTTGGCATATGAGTGTCATTCTAATGTCAAATGTGTGACATTTTGAGTGACACTTTCTCAAGATTAAATTAAAACAATGATGGAGTATTTGAGTGCCTCTCTGTGGATTAGTGGATTATCTGTTACTGCATCCAGACATATCGCACAATGAACATGCGGCCATAACAAGCCAGACCTATTGCCATTGCTTGTTAGCAGTATCAGATACATGAGTGAAAACAATTATTTTGTTGTGAATAAATAGAATTGAAAATGTTTCAATTCTGAGAATATTAGACTGAGAATTAAATATTGGTAAGTCTGTGGAAGCAGCAGTGGCCTTCAGAGTTCCTCAAATACTCACACCCCTTTCACTCTGACACTTGTTTCGCAACATCTTTCTGAAATCCTCTGTATGCATAAGGTGGGTCCAAAGTGAGTTGGGGGTCAAATCTACTGCCTCTGAATAGTCTTCTCTGTTATTTTACTTATGTTTCAGTTTGGTCTGGTTACTCCTCTTACATGTCCTACAAACCTTTCAGCTTCCTCTGCCACAAACTGTAATAACTAGGGGCAACGTTATACACCCAGTCATCCATTCATTCACCCACCCACTCATTCATCCATGAACATATTTGTTCACGCACTCACTAACTCATATATAAGCATCCATTCTCTCATCTACTTGTTCACTTATTTGTCCATCCATGCACTCTTGTTATCTTATTCATCCACTGATCTGCTCATGCACCTAGTAATCACTCCATACACTCACTTACCCACTCATGGGCTATACATTCTTCTATTTATCCACTAATCTATCAATGTAGCACTCCTTCATATTCACTTACTCATCCATGCACTCAGCCACCCTTTCATCCACCCATGCACTCACAGACACACGTACCTCATCTACTCTTGCAAACACTCAACTATCCATTCAACCATCCATCCATGAATGTGCTTATATATCCATCTATGCAGACCCATTAATACATTCTCACAGCCATTCACACGCTCCCCCCTCTCGCATGCAGAAACTCACCAATGAATGAAACAAGCATTTGCAATGCAATCGGTCTCGCCTTTGGGACCTTATATGTATTTAGCTATGCAGCACATTAGCCTGGGTGGTGAAACATCTACTGTTCTTTAACATGGAGGGAAAGTAAGCACCAAACTGCGTGACACGCCAGGTATCGGAACACATGGAGAGAAATATTGCCTTTCAGCGGGAAATGGTATAGTCCAAAGCTATGTTTTTAATATAAAATCAGGGCCTTCGGTGGTCATATCACTGAAAATACAAGATTTGAAAAAAATATTATTGTCTACGGGTGCTCATGAAAGACAATTTCTATGGACTGGAATCTAGAGAATGCTAAAGTGATTCTGGTATTTTACTGACCTCTGCTGGTCGTTTTCTATCAAGAAAGTTAAACTCGAGGCAGTTGCCAGAAAAATTTAAAAAGAAGTCCCTCAGCAGAAAGCAATTCTGGTATTTTACTGACCTCTACTGGTCGTTTTCTATCAAGACAGTTAAATAGGGGCAGTTGAACAAGCAGAAAGCAATTCTGATATTTTACTGACCTCTACTGGTCGTTTTCTATCAAGACAGTTAAATAGAGGCAGTTGAACAGAAAAAAAGTCCCTAAGCGGAAGCAGACAAGTCCTAGGGCTGATCTCCAGAGCATATAAGTATATACTAAAGTATATACAAGAGGTCTCGAATGCTCGACCTAAAAACACCTTAAATTAAAAAGGCAAACTTATGGCCTTTGATAATGCTTCCATTATTTTAATTGTTATTTTGCAAATTACAAAAACGTATTTGGGCTTATTTTGAAGAGCTTATTGTTTAGTCAAGGATCTGTTGCTGTATCTAGAACGTCTTTTTAGGTACAGGACGAGCAGGCAGAACGTGCACCCTTCAGTCACAGTCATTATCAGCCCAACTGTTGCAGGCTTTGAGAGCACAAAATGGCGAGCAGTGTGCACGGAGACCAAGCAGCTTACATTCCTCACTGCCCTCTGACACCACCAGTCTGACCACTCAAGACCCCGCTTGGAAAAAAACGTTTCGAAGAGCTACCAATACTCCTGCTTCCAATTTAAAGCTGGGGAAGAGGAGCAATGTCTTTCTTATCAGTCCGGTGTCTAGCTAAGCATCTCAAACATTAACATGAGACAAAATACAGCCTTCAGTGAGCGCATTTTACAGACATACTTCTTCACAAAGCAGCACTCCAATAGTAATTTCTGGCATCTACAGAGATGATGTGAGAAGACTTAGGAAAGAATTAAACAAGACAAAGGCGCTAATATATTTGTGAGATAAAGCACACTTTCCTTTAGCCAGCGCAGCACACTGACTGCCAGTGAGCTCAATACATCCCTCGAAGAGCGTGCCTCTTGGGGTGGTTCAGTGTGGACACCAGCACTAAAATGGGTTAGTCTAACCACTGATGCGTGGTACTTGGCAGGGCTGCACACACAGAAGAGTTTTGCATCATTCACAGAGAGTGGTAGAGGAAGGAGTTGGTCCCAAAAACCCTGTGTAGTAAAGAAATATAGGTCAATTTTAGTTAGACAGAACCTCAGAGAATTAAAATGTCTATTGCTAGATTCCAGTGATGGATTCGTGAAAATAGTGTTGTATCGCAATAGTATACGCAATGACTTACGCACACAGGGACCCCTGCCCTGAGTGCCCAACTGTTCTGTTGTCGGGATCCCTAATGCTGTTTTATTTGTGATAGGTGAACACTGATCAAGCGTGTGTGCCATGACATAGGCCTGTCTCATGGATTGCGATCTTGTTGGACTGGGAAGGGCGCCAAAGCGCCACCTCATAGTGGTGGAAGGCTACGGCCTTCACCAGGAGTTAAGCAGCACAATCACTATGGTGGCAGCATACCGTGTAGGCTTACTTACCTTTTTTAATGTTCTGCTGCTGTGTGCTTAACTCACCCTTGGCCTACATAACAACATAACATAATGTGTATTTGTAAAGTGCAAGTTCACCCGTAGGTATCTTGATGCTGAATAACAGATGTTTATTGTTACCCAACTCAATGGTACTCATTTTATCGACCTCAGATGGATGAAAGGCTGAGTGGACCCGGCGGGATTTGAACCTGTGACCATGAGGTCGAACACAGGCCCCTGTAGAGGATGCATTAGTTCGCTGAGCCACCAGACCCGGCTACATCAGGTAGATGTGGAGTGCTGCACAGCATAGAAGTAGTGACTCTGTGTTTTATGTGTGCCTTTGAAGGGTACAGTACAAGGATGGAGCAGTACTGTGCAGTGTATGTGTGCTTAGTACATATACTGGGTGTATGTATGTAGAGAGGAATACATTACATGAGAGATGTAGTGCTCTGCAGTGCATGTGTGGATAAAGCATGAGCTTAGTTTATGTGTGCATGCATGAAGTACAATACATGAAGGGTGAAGTGTGGTGCACATAGTGAGTGTGTGTGTTTGTCAAGAGCACACCCTGGTTAAATATAGATAAGCTTCAGTGCTGAAAAGTGCGCACAGACTGTGTATGTTGGATGCATGGGTACCTGTAAGGGTACAATGCATGGAGGAACAGTGCTGGACTGAAGTGTGCTGTGAAAGTACACTGAATGAGTGTGCCTGCAATGGTATATTGTATGGAGGACCCTAGGTTCCATTTTGGGAAGCCCAGGCCTGCCTGGTAATGGCACGAGGAGGAGAAGAATCCCCCAGACAGATTTGTGTATTGCTGCATTCCTGTGAGCTGGGGTGCACACTGAAAGGAAAAGGAAAAGACTCCCTTTACATTTCGTAAGACTGCTCTTTGATTCAGTGATAGATTGTAATTGTAATTGCATTTACATAGCGCTTACTACCTCTGACGAGGTGTCGAAGTGCTTTTTGGCGAGTAGCACGCTACCATTGGGACCCAAAAAGGATTAGTGGTGAATTACTATAGGGAAATATGAAATTAATTTGAGAAGTGGACATGTGAGTCTGTTATTTGGATTGAAAAAGGATAGTGGAGGGATAGAAGAGGGAAGGGTTTGCATTTACATAGTGCCTGCTACCCCTGATGTGGCGTTCAAGCGATTTTCTGCGAGTAGCACGCTACTCCAGAACCCAAAAAAGGATTAGTGATGAATTAATATAGGGAAATATGAAATTAATTTGAGCGGTAGACATGTGAGTCTGTTAGCTGGATTGAAAAGGATAGTGGAGGGATGGAAGAGAGGAGGACCTAGAAAGTTTTTATTTGGAGATCATAGCAGTAGGAGGAGGTTTGGGATGAGTAAAGGGGAGGTGGAGAGGGAAGAGTCAGAGGGAAGGGTTTAGAAATGATTGGGAGATCTGAATAGTAAAAGAGGTTTGAGATGATGCAAGGAGAGGTAGAGGAGGGAAGAGTCTAGAAATGTTAGAAGAATGGGGTTTGGGATGAGTCAGAGAGTGGAGGTAGAGGATATAATGAGAGAGGTATAGGGTGACAAATAGGGTAGCACATTGAAGATGCTGAATTAGGAGTAAAGTAATAAATATAAAGATGCATAAATACATGGAAGGTATTTATGTATAAGGAAGGTAATATATCTAGATTTAAGTTGTATTTAATAAACTCAGACTTTCAAGTGTTGCTGTACTTTAAGCCAATTAATTTGTTTTCATAATTTATATATATTTTTAATTCAATAGAGGAGCAATTGTAGATAAATAGTTATGATAAGAATTTCCTTATTTATGCAGTGACCTATATACATGTTCAACTTAGAATAATATAACCATAAGTACATTTGTTAAGCAGAACTAGTTAATATCTGAATATTTATAAACATAATTACTATACACATATAAAAACGTGGGTTATATATACTTTCCAAACACAGTTTAAAACCTTAAAGCAGATTGAGAAGTCTCTTAAACACACTCTGCTTAGTCTCTGGGGGTGTAGTTTGCCTTTTTAACTTTTACCAGACCCAAAAGGAGGGGAGGTTACCCCTGCACGCCTAAGCACAGTACAAGGGAAACTAGGACAGATTTTCAAACAGTCACAGGTAGAAAAACAGCCGTTCAAACAGTGCCAAATTGCCAGAAACCAATAGTTCATTTCAACCAGTCACGGGAAAAGAAACCTCAGTTTTTAACAGTATCAATAGCACAAAGGAGAAGGATTACATTCAAACAATCACGGGTAGAAAAACAGCAGTTTTTAAGATTCAAAAACACAGCACAAGTCTGTGTCCTTACCACCTTCTCTGTTGTTTGTTCACTGGGCTCTGTAGGGCACAGAGAAGCTGGGGCTACAAGATGGAGGTGGCAGTATTGGGGTGCCCTGCATACACCTTAAGGAATACTGCAGGTGGGTGGGAGGGCTCAGGGTTGCTTGGGAGCTAGAGTGCCAATCAGGAAGATCTCTACATGTGTCCTAATCCCGTAAATATTTTAAAATGCAGCCGGTTTGTGATCAGTAGAGTAACAAAGAGCTTCTTTCCTATCACATATGTCCTTGTTGCCAATTTCTTTGCAGATTTTTTAAATAAATGTATATGTTGACTGTCAAATTCTGCTTTTCAAGCTTTGCCGCTCGTGACTGCTCCCCCTTTTCTCTGCCACACCTTGACCCTTGTTTTATGGGCTCCCGGAGCAGGTTTTTTCCAATTCCAGCACTCGGGAGAACGTTGAGCAGTTCTCTGTTGTCTTATGGGTATTTTGTGTTACAAACCTTGTCTTTAACTACTTGGCAAATTTCAAATTCGTAAGAGTAAACTTTAAAAATGCATACCTTTTCAGTATTTCCTCTAGGGAAGATAGGGAACCCCATTAAAAATATAAAATATTGGTACTTGTTTTCTCATGAGTATTCTTTAAAAATCCAATAAAATCACTTGAAGAAAAGAAATCTTAAAATATCTACACCTAAAGAAATGTGGGTTCACTCAAAAAAATCACAAATGCTTCTGACAAACATTCATAAGTAAGATGATATAATTACCCAATTTTGTAACCAGCAAATAGAACAAGTGGGCTCTTTTTAGCACGTTTCTTTAACTTGGACTCGATAAACTACAAACATTACTACACAGCGCTGAGGACTATCAAATAGTGGATACCATCGTCAAATGATAAATAGTTGTACCGCCATAGTATTTAGGAACACATGCAAGTTCGAATCAGACTACGTTATTATTGGTGTTTTGACTTGTGCATTCTACACCCGGTAGAAGTTACACTCCCATTCGATTTGAACCAGTAACTCTAGGTACAGACTGTCCAATACAATAAAATTACAGCCCTGCATTAACCTCTTGGGTACTGAAGGCGCGCTGGAGCGGTCCTCAGCACCAGTGCTCAGGTGCGGAGGACTGCTCCAGCACATCTTGGCATCAGAAGCAGAAAATCCCTCTGTTGTGAGTCCCAATATTGTGCTGCTTCTATTGTATGTTTCGGGCTCGGGTCAGCTGCCACCTGGGGGAAACCCACCAGAGGCACCTGTGTAAACCAGAAACCTGGGGCAGTCCAAGATAATGTGCCTCATGTGGATCCCACAACACTTTCTCACTCACAATGACATGCAAATCTCAAACTTGGACAAAACAATCGCGCACAACTTCCCCGCACCTCTGCGAGACAAAACTCCGGAAACCACAGGGTTCCACAAAATTCCTACCACCCAGATCACAAAGAAGGGGCTTGGATACATCTTAGGAAGAGAGATGGGGCTGATAAGAGAGTCATAAAGAATAGGGCTGGGAGTCTGGGGTTAACCTTTTGATGCACAGATCACTGTGGCTGATATCCAGGTGGTGTGAACTCTGGTGACTCCCATCAATTGTGTTGTGGACAGTCAGCTTCAGAGTCATGAATGCTGTAGCAGACCTTCGTGAAAGAAGATGAAAAGGAGAATTGCCCACTTCAAAAGAAGCCGAACCCCAACATAAAACTTCAAAGGCCCAGACCCTAAATCACATTTGGTGTCTGGAAAAGGACTATAAGAAGGGGAGGTTGAGTTCCCAAAAAATTGTCAAAGGCCAAGCAGCCAAATCGCTATGTGAGATGGGGAAGTTATGCAAGACTTCTGCCTGTGACCAGGACCGGGGCCAAGGCTTACTTGTCTCCCTGCTGGGTGAGGGGACATCACTCAGGGAAAGCAAGACCATCTGCCCTGGAGCCTAGAGCACCATCATCTGCCTGCCTACCAAGACCAGTGTGCACTGTGAGGAAGAGGAGAGTGTTGGAGGTAGCAAGGTCCAGTAGGGGAGCCCTACTGTGAGGACTCCCAGTGCAAGGTGTGAGGATTCAGCTATGCACCAATCGGGCCCTCACCTGTGTGCAAGTTTGTTTTTGGCGACCCCTGTATGCCAGGAGAAGGCTGCAGTAGACTTTATTGTTTGTACAGTTTCTACTTTGAATTATGAGTCGTGTTCACTTACCTGTATCTACATCTCCACGAGGGAACCTTGACTGCTCGATCACAGCTACCATTGAGAGTCAAGTGCAAAAGAAGTACTTGGCCCAGTTGAGAGGGATCCATATTAGGTCAGGTCCCGGGACATCAGGAGTAAAAGTACTCAACCAACACAGTTGGGCCCAGTAGCCCCTGCGTTCCCCATGGTGCTCTGCAAAGAGGACAGACAGACAGACAGACAGATGCTGTGTAGTTATAATTAGGATCAGGTTTCCTTAGGAAGTTGATTTTTTTGGTTTGCTAAGAACTTTGGCGGCATTTGGCAAATCTTCACAAACCTTCCCAAAAAACATTCATCTACCTCAGCTTCTTCCTAGAAAGTTTCGGAGTGATCCGTGAAGCAGTGACCAAGAAAAAGGGGTGGTCCCAAAATGTGTTATCCCCATGCAATTTCCCATAGGAAAGTTAGACACAGCTACAGCCAAAATAGCTGAATAGAATTACTCCAAATATGACAAAAAGCTAAATCTTTACCCAGAAAACGTGTTTTTTGTGTTTTGGTGTAAATCTGTTAAGTAGTTTGAGAAATGAAAGTACAAAATTTAAAGATATCTAGAGACGCTGGAGTACTGTGGGATGGGCAGATCAAAAAATAAGATTAACTGGCTGCCTCAGCTCAACAAAGATGTTTGGCAGCCATTTTAGGACTTTGGGCCAGGGGGTCAGCGCATTTATTTCTTTATAAAAAATAAGGGGAGGGGACATGCATGAGCCCCTCTCCCTGACCCAGTTCCTGGGTCACCATCCGCTGGGGACTGAAGATATTTTTATTTTTATATATTGGGGAGGTGGGGCCTGGGTGTGCCCTTCCTTCCCGAGTGAGATACTACCCCCAGGTACCCCATCTTCGGAGGTTGAGGCAGGTGTGGTTGCTCCTGCCCTCCCGCAGGACAGAAGCAGTTTTATATGTTCCTGCCCAAAAGAGCGTGGGCAGGGAACACTGAATGTGCACCCGCCATAGGAACAAAAATTAAGGCTGGTACTGCAGCAGGAAAAAAGTCTGTGTTGCCGGTTAGCCCTTGCATCCAGGATGGGTGCTGGACGTGGAACGGACGGGGCCATGAGGGTCTTGGGACTACCCCTGCGGGCCTCAATGAGGTAAAAATTGTGGGCACCCCGCGTGGAACTGGGTCACCCACCATTAAAAGAAAAGTGGTTCCACCGGTAACCTCAATGGATGCTGGCTGGGGAGCCGGCAAGGCCGCGGGTGCCTTGTGATTCCTCTCGCGACCCACATCACACATATATATATATATGTATAGTTATTTCGAAACGCGTAAGGCAGAATACCTCGAGTGGCTGTGGAATCGATCAGCGGGTCCGGACGTCCATACCTTTTGAAAGCTTGATGCTTCGTTCTGCTACCAGAGTGCTTCTCAACGATGGGCAACCTTTTGAGCAGTGAGATATATATATATATATATATATATATATATATATATATATATATATATGTTTATGTATATATATATATATATATGTATATATATATATGTATATATATATATATATATGTATATATATATATATATATATGTATATATATATATATATATATATGCTAGAACTATTAAGTTAATACTCAGTAATCTCATGTCCTATCCCTCTCGTCACTTTGAGATCTGTGTTGGAATCTCGGTCTGAAAAATCAGAATTGTGAAGCATATAAAAAAGTCATGTAACATTGTGGACTGTTCCTTTAACAACCCAAAGGTTTTTTTATGGTGGAGGGAGGGGTCATCCTACCTCTTTAAATGCACTTTACACCCAACACTCTATGACCTGGACGAAGGCCTCTGGCCGAAGCGCGTAGGTCATCTTTTCTCTGATGCACTACTTGCACTTTATACTTGAAAAACAATACAAAAAATAAGTGAATGAAGATATCCAAGGAGCTACAAGCTGGCATGGTCTTACTTTGTGGAGTGCAGCCTTTCTGTGCCCCTTGGTCAAGCGGTGGAATGAAGACGAGGGTAACACGGGATACGAGTTCCCAGTAAAACGTGGTGTCGGACCATGAAGGACGAGCACCCGAACGCGGAGCGGCTGGCTCTCTCTCGGCGCTTCCGCTGTGAATTCCTGAACGGCGGCTGCTTCCGGGACCGAGACCGCACAGAGGTAAAAGACTGTTTTGCAGCGTCCGGCAAGGTAGGGAACGGCGGGTGTGAGAGGACTGTTATTTACCCGGGGGTGGTTTCTCCGGAGGGGGGGCACCTTAGGCTGGGTCACATTAACCTCCCCTGCTGTAACCTGTACCGTAGCCGTGACCGCATTTTAACAACAGCAATTGAGCGGCACTCGGATCCCGTAGTTCGGTCTCCCATAACGCTGACAAGGAACCGCTGTGAAGTGAGCGGATCTTGCAATGTCAAGAGTTGACCTCTTGACCTTTTTTGCCGGAAACTGAAGCTGAAGAAACACTTCGCTAATGTTCCACCAAGATCAACGGAACACATTAACCCGGAGGCACTTTCCATATTAACTATGAATGATATTCCACCACTAAGATCCCTACATAGTTTAGAAATCGAAAACAATGATAATGAACAACCTACTACAACAGACACCATGTCCAATATGCAACTGTGTGAAGAAATGATGATCGAAACAAACATGACTATCAGCAGCAGATGCAGAACACGGTCTAAATTTTGTCCACAATTACCAGCAGGGAATAGGGTGGACATCTTCCAAGAACTAATGATGGAGGAACTACGGACAATCTACATAAAGGACAGAAAAGGAAAACAACAAATACGGAACAACATGACTAATGATGATAACTGGGCACTAAAAGATCTCCTGATGGATGACAATATTGTCATAAAATCCTCAGATAAGGGTGGAAACATCGTGGTGATGGATTCCCAAAATACTATCTGGAAATTAAAAACAACTAAATGATGTGAACAGCTATGAGAAGCTGAAAGAGGATCCATTTATAGCAATCATGACCAAATTTCATAGCATGCTACGTAGCTGGCACAAGGATGGTTTGCTAGATGACGATGAATTGGAGTATCTTCTTATAACTCGACCCATCATCCCAACCATCTATGTCCTACCAAAAGTCCACAAGAACTTAGAAAATCCCCCTGTTCGCCCAATTGTAAGCTCATGTGGCTCGCTCTTGGAAAACATCTCCAGATTCCTAGACATTTTTCTCTTTCCCTATGTAGAAAACTTACCTTCATACATTCGTGATTCAATGGATTTTTTTAATCGAATTGGATGGATTCCTTGGAAAGAGAACTATAAAATGGTTACCATCGATGTAGTCTCACTATATACATCAATCAGACATGATGATGATTTAAAGGCCTGTGAATTTTACCTGAGATCACGATCACCAAGTGTACTTGGCCAAACTCAAATGATTCTAGACATGATGCGCTTCTGCCTCACAAACAATGTGTTTGTTTTCGACAAGAAATTCTACAGACAAAGCAGGGGGACCGCAATGGGTACATCATTAGCACTCACATATGCTAATTTGACGATGGGTCTCTGGGAAGCAGAACACATCTGGTCTGAAAACAACAACAAACAAATGAACAATGTAATATTGTGGGTACGTTATATTGACGACCTGTTTGTAATCTGGGAAGGTACAACAGATGAATTGAATTCCTTTTTAAAGTCTCTCAACAACAATGCATTCCAGCTAAAATTCACTTACAACACCAGCCAACATGAAATAGACTACTTGGATATACATATTTACATTAAGGATCAGAAAATTTGTACGACTCTCTTTCGTAAGCCAACAGCCTGCAACAGCATTCTCTCAGCCAACAGTGCCCACCCCAAATGTCTTAAATGGAGCATCCCTTACAGGGAATTTCTACGGGCACGGAGAAATTGCTCAGAAGATAAAGAATTCCACTCACAGGTTGACAAAATGTATGGGAGGTTCTTAAGAAGAGAATATCTAACTGTAGTCCTGGATAATGCAAAGATAAGGGCAATGAAAAAGAAAAGGGAGCCTTTATTGCAACCAAAAAGTCTCATGAGAAAACAAAAGGGGAATTCTGAAGAAGATAAAATCAGATTCATCACACAGTACAATTCTTCAAGTAACATGGTAAGAGACGCATTACAAAGTCTTGGAAGTTACTTAGCAAAGACAAAGAGCTAAAAACTTATGCTTCAGACCATCTCAGCATTACTTATAGAAAGGCGTCTTCTCTGGGGGACCTATTAACACACAGCTACTTTCAGAGGCCTGAGAAGGGTGGAAGCAGGATGCAGTGGTTGCGAGCAAATGGCTTCTTTAAATGCCCCAAATGTAAGGCATGTAAGCATGGTCAAAACCATCAAGAAGTAATTACTCTAACAGGAGAAAAAATAAAAATCAAGGAAAGAATAACATGCGAGACTACACATGTAGTATATGCTCTAAGATGTCACTATGGCAAACAACACATTGGAAGCACAGTGAATAAACTCAAATTATGAATTCCACAGCACCTCAGAGCAATTAACAAAAAGGATTTTTCTTATGCCATAGGAAAGCATATATGGAAAGATCATGAAGGCAATCGTGAGAATCTGTCCTTTTATGGCATTGAACATATTCCTTGGAACCTGAGAGGTGGGGACCGAGAGCTCATATTACGAAAAGCAGAGTCCAAATAGATAATTGTAATGGGAACAGAGATTCCATGGGGACTCAATAAGGATGCAGAGCTCCACACCTTTCTATAAAATTAAAATTACCTTCAACTATTGACAATGAGAATACCATGTACTTACAAATGACTGTGTGTTTTTTATGATATTGATGTCTTTTATAACATTTCCGCCTAACCTGTATGACAGATCCTTAGTGTGTTCTCTTAGAATTTACATTTTCAGCATGTACACTCTTTGTGTAGGAGAAGGGATAATGACTGCTACTCCGTACAACTTATATTAATTTTTAGGGATAGGCAGGACTAATATAGTTATTATTGTACTTCACAACTATTTCTCCTTCCCTGTCTATATTATCTTTGATACTTCTCGTATCTATTGCAAGTGCACTTTACCTTGGATCACAGAGAGATTACGATTAATTTAAAAGTATAGACCAGCTCTTTTATCTCTCCATGATATTTATTGCATTTGCACTTTACTTTGATTGACAGACAAAATATATTTAAGAACCTCTAAGAGTAAAATCATTTGCACCTTATAAAAATCTGAACGGAGACCTTTAACAAAATTGTATAATTTTAGGAAGGAAAAGCAAATGCACTTTGGTATTTTGAATGTAAATCATGCACAAGAGTAATCATTTTTCACATCTCCTTATCTTTAAACATTATGACATCTGTTTCATCTGCACTTTACTTTGACTGATAGATATATGTAAGCAAAAGCTTCAGAGAGCGTAGTCATTTGCACTATACCAGGTTTTTTATGGAGATTAACAACAAAACAATGCAATCTTAAAAAGAATAAGCACACACATTTTATATTGAAAATGTGATTCATGTGTATTTATATGAGCGTTTAATACAACAATTTTCTAATTTTATTCAAACATAGAGTGCTGTCTCTATATATATATACATAAATATTTGCTGAGTGCCCCAAGTGAGACCGGGTCATCCATAAAAAATATTTAAATAATAAAATGCACAGTAGGAATATGAAATGAGTGGAGTTGCTCCTTATTTCATATTCACTGCTTCTGCCAGGGAGCGCTCTTTAATACCCTGTGAGGGCTTTTCATATTTATTTTCAGTTGATCATGGTGCCCCAAGGGGGGACGTAGGGGCACCACCAACCATTTTTGTTAAATGGTGTAGGGAGCTGCAGGGAGCTTTAAAAAAAAAGCTGCAGCAAGGCTCCTGAGTCATTGAATATATGATCCCAGGAGACATTACCATATTTTTAAAGCACTCCAACCTGGATTTGCATGCTCTTTAGATGGCTCTATGGCTGCATTTTGTGGCCTGAAGAGTGTTAAAGAAAGACTCATACACATTTATTTTGAATAAAAATCCTTTACTTTAAATATTTTAGTGACTGTTTGTAAGTTCGGTATGCAGTGTATTAATAAAGAATGCATTGGTTTATAGCTATTGATATTATTGTGGTGACTTTTTGACTAAACATGAATAGGTTTGCTTTATATATATTGATGTGCTTACCCATGATAAAGCCAAAAGACTTGCCCTTTATATTTTGGTGTTCTAACCCTTTTACAAAGCCAGTAGAGTAGGTCTGCCTTACTTAAAATGGCACCATTTTATATTGTTACTTTCCATTAAAATTCACTAAAAAAAACACAGGTTAAAGTGACGTTATAGTTTGGCAAAAATGTCAGTTAAAATTTAAAAGTTTAAACTCAAAAAACCACTGCAATTCTCCAGTTATCATTAAGTGAAGTAACTATAACTTGCGCCCTCACTATGCACTGCTTATGACCTCACATATTGCAAAACTCATGGCATATTCGATGACATCATTGATAAGATCAATACACATATATATATATATACACACACACACACACACACACACATATATATATATATATCTCAACAATACCCTTTCAGGCATAGCGCTCCAATATAGAGCAGCCTAGAACACCAGCGACACTCTGAATCTGCTCACCTCATATGTCTGTTTTTCTAGTAAAGTTTTTAGGCATAAGATTAGTACAGTGCAATCCACATTGAGCTAGAAAGTGAGAAAGTCGTTTGCCGATTTTATAGCAAAGTCTTTAAGCATAGAATAAGCGCAGTGCCAGCCAACGGTGAGCTGAAAAATGTCAAAGGCCTTTTACCACTCCAGGCACAGTATTACAGCTTTGGATTGGTAAAATATCATCCAAAACAACCTGGAATGAATAAAAGGAACCCCTGAAACGTGTTTCTCTCTCGTGATGAGCCTCTCAAACATCCGTACACACACAGATACAGCCACTGACACACCCAGGCACACTCCGATGCAACCACTGACACCCAGGAACACACAGATACAGCTACTGACACGCCCAGGCACAAACTCATACAGTCGATGGCACACCCACTCACATATCAAAACAGCCACTTAGACATTCAGCCAAACATTGATACTGCCTCTTAAACACCCATACACATACTGATACAGCTACTGACACACCCAGACACACACTAATACTGAGAATGACACACCCAGGCACACATTGTTACAGACACTGAAACACCCAGGCACCCACTGATGCATCCACTGACACACTCAGACACACACCTATTCACCCAATAACACACCCACTCACACATCGATGCAGCCACTTACACATCTAGGCAAACACCAATACAGGCATTGACGCACACAGCTACACACCAATATACCTACTCACACACCCAGCCAAACACTGATACACTCACTTACACACCCATTAAACACTTATACATCCTCTCAAACACCTGTACGCACACAGATACAGCCACTACCACACCCTGCCACACTGATACAGACTCTGACACACCCATACACACATTGTTAGACATTGACACACACAGACACACACTGATACAGCTACTGACACACCCAGCCATACTCCGATATAGACACTGACTCAGCCAGGCACATACCGATACAGTCACTGAAACATTAAAAACACAGAGCTAGCTCTTTGTTTGACCAGATGGTGTTTCTATAAAGAACCGGTTTTTATTTTTGTAAAAGCAATTTTTAACAGTTTATAAAACCTTTTTTTAAGTAAACAGGGTAGTAAAAGGAATAAGGTAAGGGAAATACAAAGAAGCAAATGGCTTCAGTGTTCAAAAAACATTAAAAGGTAACTGGAAGCAAAAACTAAAAACTAACAACGATGCTTCTTCAATGTATCTAGGAATGTACCCACAGAGGAAAGTTTTACATCAACAAGCATGTGGCATTTCGCACAGTGATTAACTGTCTCTCTTAATTCTCCACAGGCAGCTGCTATAGTAATCACTGCAGTTGATGGTTCTCCAAGAGTGGAGGTGTTGTGCTCTGCTGCATCTGCTTTATCCCGCATCATCCAGTTATAGACCCGTTCTTGAATTGCTTTTAAGTGCTTCCCCGTGGAACTTGTTGCATGTGAATACTTCTTTGCAGGGTTCCTGGATAATTGATTGCCGCAAATATTGCACTGCACATATTTAGCAGCAACCTTTTCCCCTGAAGGTATTGTAAAATGCTTCCAGATATCACTTTGTTTTTTGGAGGTGGTGTATCTTCCTCCTAATCCACAACAGGTTCTGGATGTTCTTCCTGGATAGAACATTAAGCTGCAGCCATTCTAACTAATTATCCACAAAAGTGAACAAAAAGCAGAGCACCACTGGTTCTCGATCCAATCTCTACAGAGTTGATAAGAGAAATAACTGATTTGGGGTGTGGTTTTACATGTACATGGGTGGGGTCCTAATGTACCCAATCAGAAGGCAAGGTGTGGGTGTGTCATTGAGTGAATTCACAGATCCAGTCCGTAGATTCGAGGATTCACAAAACTCATAACATAAGTAACTTTCTTGAAAAACAGATATACGGTGATATATATATGTATATATATATACACACACACACACACATTTATAAATATGTTCACACTGATGTCATTAATGAAAATAAGAGGTACATACTTAAAATCATTTTTACAATGTATGACAAATATGTGAATCGGAATTCACTGGTTTCATTCAGATCACGTGATCGGAATTAAAATCAGAGTACTTGCAGTCCTGTCCTTGTTTTCAAACCTGCAGATGTACCGAACCAAAAATTAAAAAAGTTTTTTTACTTATTTAATTACATTTACAAAAAATTATAAAATTATATAGTTTACATTAAGTACATATGTGATTTATACCTTTTAAAACGTATATAAATTATATTTATTAAAAAAAGAATGTCAATAGTTAAAAAGAAAATTACTAAATTAAAAATCAAAATAAATTGTAGTATACTTAGTACTAAAAATAAATCCTAGAAATTAACTCAAAAAATTAAACATTACAGGAGCATAATACTTTGGAAACAGAATTTGAAAAACCTTTGAAATTCATTGAAAAAGCAAAGGCTACAGGGACTTTATAGTTAGGAAATAGAATTTTAAAAAACCTTTAAAATTCACTGAAAAAAACAAAGGTTATAGGGACGTTATAGTTAGGTTGACGTTTTACCCATACAAAACCATAGAAATTCAGCAGCAGATAACTAAAACTTACGAGCCCGCCATGCACTGCTTATGACCTCACATATTACATCATTTCATTTTATTCTTTATTTCGGTTCAAAATAAAACCATAAAAGACACATCAACAATATACACATTCAATTATAAAATACAGGTGGCAGTTCCGAATATAAATGGTAGCACATCTGCATGGTAGGGGCTAAATATCTAAATCAGTAACGCATTTTCCGTACCAAAAAATACTATTAAAATATTTAAATATGTTAAAACCTAAACATAAATTTTTTTCTAAGAATTAATTCATTATGTACATAAATCCTTACTTGTTGTCCTAGTCTAAATATGTACATGATTGTATAAAATGTCAATGTTATTTCCACATGGCATACCAACTCGAATATTTTTCTATACAAAAGTAAATTCATAATTTCATTTTTAGCGTTTAGGCCATAAAGTGCATGTGCATAATTACAGTCTTAATCCAACTTTAGCTCTTATAAGACTCACATTAAATAAAAACCTACTGACACTAAAAACAATTTTTTGAGATGTATCTGTTTTCAGTATTCTTCCTGCCTCTATACAACCTCTAATGTTCAGATTACGGCAAATGGGTTTAATCCATTTATTCCTCGGTTTGCCGTATGCTGGGCAGAAGAATAATACATGTAGATCATTCTCCTTTGGTGCATTTTGACATAGTTCGCAAGATTGATTACTATTTCTATCACAGTTTGCTGCCCAATTTGATGTGTTAGCATTAATGTATAACACACCATACCTAAACTTCATATACAAGGCTTTAGCTAATGGTGGATGTATCTCGTCCAAAAAAGGTTCAAAACTAGCTATTTCCTTGAAGAGAAGAAACTTGGTTGTTAATGTACCATTGCTTGTACAATGTAACACATTATTTTGAATATGGGTCCAAAAAGTGAATTTTAACAATTTTTTACTAGACATAGTCAACTGCATCGGAGCTTCCCAAAAATGCTTCAAGCCCAATTTCTCGAACCAATAGAAAACATGTTTAATCCACAGGGTACCCCTGCTCTTGTCTATTTCTAAAATCTCCTGTAGACCCTCCTTATAACTGGTCAATTCAGGAGTTGACCAAAGGCGTACCCAGAATAATAGGGGTCTTAATATTGCATGGTGATCTGTTCGTTTGACGTTTAAGTCCATAAAGATTGGAATTAGGGGTGTTCTCACTGGCAAACCCAATACCCTTCTAATAAATTTATTTTCTCCCAGTTCAAAACTCCTTTTGCAATGGGGTCCCCAAATTTCAGCGCCATACAAAGAAGCTGATTGTACTTTATGTTTGAAAACCTCCAGAGCAGGAGTCAACGCCTTCGATATACTACTCCCATGCATCTTTATTATTGGCAACGCAGTTTTGAAGTTGGATAATCTTACTTTTTTCTAACTGTTGCTTCCAGGGCAACTTTGTATCCAAAGTTATACCTAAATAGTTAAAATAATGTACATACTCTAATTTTTGGCCACTAACTGCTAAATTCCTTTTAAAAGACTTGTGTGGATTTATTGCCATGTACTTTGTTTTGCCGGAATTTATTTCAAGGCCCTTTCTTTTGCAGTAAATATAAAAAGAATTCAATAAAGATTGTAGACCTTTAGGGGTTTGCAATATCAGTATGGTGTCGTCAGCAAATAAAAGAGCTGGCATCAAATCCCCACCCAGCTTGGGCGAGTCGTGTGCACACTCCAATAAATAACTCAGAATATCATTAACATAGATTGAGAATAGGGTGGGTGCCAGTACACACCCCTGACGTACACCCCTTCTTACCGGAATTGCCTCAGTTAATTCACCCCTCAGGCCCCATCTTACTTTTGCAAAATTGTTTTCGTGCAATCTTATTATTTGCGTGAGTAATTCAACAGGGACGCCTTGATGTTTCAATGATTCCCAAAGTAAGTTCCGGGGTACAAGGTCAAAAGCGGCCTTTAGGTCTACAAAAGCAATATACAAATGGCCCTTTTTTATATTTATATATTTCCAGCATAAACATAAAAATCTAAAAACCTGATCGATTGTGCTTGTTTTTATTCTAAACCCCGCCTGGAATTTTGAGATCACATTATTCTCATCTAGCCAATCGTTCAATCTCATTAAAATATGCCTAGAATACATTTTTTGTAAAATATCAATTAAACTAATTGGTCAGTAATTTGCAGGATCATTACGGTTACCTTTTTTAAAAATTGTAACAATTTCCGCCCCTTTCCATGTTTCAGGTATTGGTGAGCCTGCAGCAATTGCATTACATAAATGATTAATATAAGGGCCCCAAACACTACTGTCGTGCTTTAATAAATCTCCCGGTATTTTATCGGGGCCAGAAGCTTTCCCTGGTTTAGCTGAATTTATTGCCAGTAATGTTTCCTCCAGGCTAAAATGGAGATTATTAACAGTAAGGTTAGGCACCACTAATGCGGTACAAGATGTCTCTGCCACTTGGGCATCTGCATAAAGTCTAGAGAAGTGGTCCTCCCAAGTTTTTGCATCAAGGAAAAGGTCCTTATCCTCCCCACCTGTCTTTCTGCCTTTTGCTATTAAGCGCCAGAAGCCTACTTGATCTTTAAGTTTGGCCGCTTCAATTAGATCTGTCCAAGTATTATCATCCCACAGTTTTTTTGCATGTGCAAGGGTTTTCTTATATTTAATTCTTTTCTCCCTTATAACTGGTACATTGTTCTCTTTTATTGACAGTATAAGGTCAGCCTTTATCTCACGACACTCCCTATTATACCATGGGTTCGTTCCTATTTTTACACCTATTCCACTGTGTTCCCCTGGTAATCTACTCAATACTGGTGCCAGTGCATCCTGCAAAGCTTGATGTGCATCCATTATTGAGAGTTCCACTCCTGGTGAATCTAGGTGAAGTTGGACAGTGTCGGCAAATATGTTATAAATCTGTGTCATGGATTCAGCATTTCCTAATATGTACGGCCATTTTATAGCACTAACTATACTAGCATCAATAAAAATACTAGTCTCTTCGTTATCCAAAATTTTACCAAGGAAGAGATCAGGTAACAATGACAAGTGCAGGGGACGATGATCGCTATCGGTTCTATCATCTATTTTCAGATCTGATACATTAGGCCAAAACTCGACGGATACCAATATCTAATCGATACTGCTCCTATAACTGCATCTACAGAAGGTTGGAGTGTTTGGTTTATCCGATGGTAATTGGCCATTACAAGCTCTAAGCCCTTGCCCTGTTGTTAGTTTCATAATCTGTGCGACTGCTGTAGTACAGGTCACTGTCGGACTACTTTCTAGAGCAGGAATGTTATTCATTGTATCTTCGTCTTCGAAAAGATTGTCGAACCCCACCACCGGTTCAAACTTGCGATTAAAATCGCCCCCAATGATTACCATTGCATCAGCCTCTATTAGATTCAAAAATGAATCAAGTTGATTTATTATTAAGGATTCCTTCGTAGTTGGGCTTGGCCTATTATAGATATTAATTAAATATATTAATTTCTTATCCTGTGTTTAAATTTTTACACCAACCAAATCCTCAGATGGTATGCACAGTACAGTTGATTCTATTTTGAGGGTTATTCTAATCCATATGACGAGTCCCCCTGAAGGCCTACCTCTCATTGATGGAATAGCGTTTACACTAAAAGTCTTAAACCCAACCCTATGGGGAGTTTCTAGAGCCCAAGTATCTTGTAAGAGAAGAATATCACTTTGCTCTGTATATTCCACCCATTCCGTGTCTCTAAGGTTCCTATTTAGTCCTGCTATATTCCAAGATGTAAATCGTATAGCTTTCTGAATATTTACTCCTGAGTTTATTATATTTGGCCTGTGAGAACTGTTCACTGTGTCAGAAGAAGCATTTGTGGGCATGAATAATGACCATTGCTGCTCCTCCGTCCCAATAGTTGTATGTGCCTTACATGCCCTATGTGAGGCTATCTCCCCCTGGGTCTCCTCTAGATGATATATGTTTCGGTGGCCCATTTGTTCCATACTGCTATTTGTCTCATTATTTACCGGAAAGAGTATTTCACCAACTGTGGAGGTTGGTTGTCAGTCCACACCATCCAAAGCGGATAGTGCCTGGAACCTATTCGGAAATAATATTGGAGCATAGTCATCGTTTGATGGGCCGGGATGTGGTTTGTAAAAATACCCCAATGGGAGAGCACAAATACAAGTGTTTTGGGTGAAGGTTTCCTCTCTGATATTTAGCAGAGATCGAACCATCTGCGGGCGACTGAAAATTAACTATAATGCAATCGCCGTCTAGGTTCTTAGAGGACTCCCTAACCCACCCTACTCTGCGAACCATCAAGATTTCGTTGGTATATCGTGTTTTAAAGTTTTTATATTTTGTCAGCCAATCGACTGTCTTATTTCGCAGAGTCGTCCAGGATTCACTCTGTCCATTTTTTAGTGCTGGGACCCCTGCTAAAATTAATACATAAGGACATGAAGCAGGCGGTAAGCCCAAAATATCGGAACTGGGATTCAAAATTGTGTCTTGTGAACTTTTTACTATGTCAGGACCTAATCTTTTTTCAGGTAGATTTGGGGTTTCATGTCTATCATCCAAAACGTGTATTCCCATCATTATATCATCCCTATTCTGCACTTTTTCCCGTATGCATCTTTCTCTGTTGTCTCTTCGGATCATTGGTTTAGCCACTGAAGTATCCTTTGTCCTACCAACAAAACTCGGTGGCCGAGATTCCTCTAAATACTTTGAATCGCCCCCTTTCTATAGTACCAAGATTATTGCTATCTATTTTATCTTTCAAATTGCCTACTGTAGTGTTCAACTGTTCGATCTTTTGGTTTAATGACTCAAATTTTTTGTCTATTAGGCCGTTTATCTGTATTAACATAGATCTAAAAGCTGTTTCCAGTATCACACTAATTACACGCTCAAGAGTCTCAGGGCTTTCTTTTACTATCTCAGGGCTAGGAGGGCTAGGAGCAACATCTGCTACCGTCTGTGTATTAGAAGTTTTTGTCAATACTACAGTTTGTTCCTCTACTCGATGGTTTGTCTGAGCGTTGGACCTTGAACCCCTTTTTTTCTTGGATTCTAATCCCCCCCTAGCCTGCTTCTGCCTTGTTCTAGGGGCTTTCCCTTTGGCTTTTTCTATTTGTTGTAGTGCTCGGGACCTAGTTCCTATACTTGGGCTGTTATCATCTAGTGCTAGATTTGGGGATGTAAGAGTCGAGTTTAGCAGGACGGATGTTTCCGGTCCACTTTGGACTATTATTCTAGGTGTTAATGGCATATTTGCGTCTTTATACATCGGGAATTGTGTTGGATCGAGTGACAATCGCCTTTCTGTCATTTGGATCTCATGTGTCAGCAGAGATTCTGCTCTGGTTAAAAAGGCATCTAAGGTGCCTGCTGCACCTTTACGTTTGTTCATACTCATTGTCTATATAAACAACTATAGGTCAACAGTACGTAAAAAATAAACGTGGGAAGCTAAGCAGTACTACAAAAATATAACTTCGGAGCGACTGTTATTACAATCTTTCCAAACAGTTAATTCACAGTCCCAGATACACTTGTTTTATCACCTAGGGCTATAGCCTGCTACGTGAGGGGTCACAGAACTAAGGCATGTTACTAGCCACCCTGAATCACCCCCACCTTGATGTGACCCGCCCAATATCTATTTAATGTAGGTAACAGTACAGTCCACAAGTCCACAATTCCTTAGGACTCCTTTAGACTCCACAGTTCCTAATTCATAATACGGGAGTTTACAAATGTCAATGAAGTCTCAAGGGAGATCAATGAATACTGTGGCAATGAAACTGAGCAAAATAGAGTTGGCGTAAATCTTACCCACTGGCAACTTCGAAGTTGCAATACAATTTGCAATGCAGCAGCCAAGGGGGGTGGCCCTGCCCTGCCTCTTCCGGCCCCTGACGGGAGGGCCGCTGTGCTCTTATCGCGCCCCCCCGGCACTGTGACGCAAGTGCCGGTTTGCAGGGCCCTCTGGGAACTGTAGTTGCGTTGGGCCGTTCCCCTCACGGCCAGGAAATCAAGAAATCTACCGTTCCCCTCACGGCTGCAGCGGAGGCTGCACGATAATGGGCCTGGTCACCTCAGGTCAGTTTCGCCACTATTCAAATTTCAGCAACGACCACTCTCCCCTGAGAGACGGGGGGTAAAGATTCTGGGATCTCTTGCGGCGGAGAGCAAACATCGGGGAAAGTTCTCGGAGCCGATCCAGAGTCGGCTAAAAAAAAGTCCAAAGTTCTCTCGCGGCGGAGAGCAGGCAGCGGGGAAGGCTCTCGAAGCCGATCCAAAGTCGGCTTGAAAATAATAAATCCCAGTCCGCTGCGGCAGGATGTCGGCAGCGAGGACAACACTGCTCCGCCAGGAACGAGGGAACGTGGGAGACACCGGCTCACTCAGGGAAGAAATAAGCAAAGCCCACAGTGGTAAACGAAGTTGGGGAACATAAACAGCCAGCAGCCAGATTGATCCTCCAGAACGGCTTCAGAGTTGTTAACGGTTCGGCCTTTTTTCTTGAATTTTGATGTTAACCGAGGTTGTCACAAACCTGGTGATGAGAAAGTCACTTTTCAGCAAAGTATGTTTTGTCAATAAAGTTGAGTGAAATAGAACAAAGCAAAAATGGCAGTAGTCCCTTCTTGTAGTTTTGGTAGGTGTGCCACAGACTGTGCTAAAAAATAAAAATATCACGGACTAAAGCGCTATGGTGCTAGTGCAAAAATAACAAAGATTAAACGTCCCCGAAATCAGGAAACCAACGTGACGATCCGACGTTAGGTTTCACTGTTATTCAGTTCTCAGGGAAGGGGAGCGAATGCCCTGACAGCGGTGTAGTATAATGCAGCAAGTCCTCGCGTCTGCAGGAAGAAAGCTGCCAGCGTGAAGTTCCAAAAAAAGGGGGACACTGAAGGAAGCCGCTCTAAGCACTCAGCATCGGGATACCAGCTTGCATCACTCATGACATCTCAAATTACATCACTCACGACATCACGGATTACATTATCCACCAATGTAAAGTTCATTATGGTTAATAAAGTGCAATTTACATTTCTTAAAACTAAGTAGATGACACAGGTGAAACACGTACACCAGATAACTGATTAAAAGCTTAACAACTACTACACTCACTGATCTCATAAGAGATATGTCTGAGCAGACAGTTCTGTATTTTCTGAACTACATTAAGCAGTAACCACCAAAATAAAAAATCTGAACATGTAGGATACTCTATTGACACTGCAATGACACGTTTTGTGTACCTAGATGAGGGTTTTACTACAAATGTAACATTTACACAAACCAAAACAACACTATGTAACAAATCACTAGTAAAACTATTCTTTTTCTACCATCACTGAAAAACAGAATCCTAGTGGAAAGAAACAACTCCACAACAATGCACTAACACAACAAACAAGGTGGCACAAGGTCCAGAATTCTAGCACTAGAATCCCAATCAATTTGGCATTGGTTACGGACGAGAGGATTGTCAATTAAAGCAATCCATCTACCAGGAATACAAAATTGACAAGCAGATGTTTTCAGGAAAACCATGATTGATAATTAGAAAAACATGTCGTATTTGATAGCTTTCATTACTGGGGCTTCCCGGATACCTCTTTGCACAAGAAACAAACCTTAAATGTCCAAATTATGCATTGTTAGCATGGTACCCAAGGTCTCAGGGCAATGCTTGTTGGACTTGGCCCTCTCTGCAGGGTCACCCCCAGACTTTTTGCCTTCAACCCTCCTATTTTTGCTGAGTTTGCTTTTGTTGGCCTTTAGGACTTTGTGCACTTTACCACTGCTAACCAGTGCTAAAGTGCTTTTGCTCACTCTCTAAAACATGGAAATATTGGCTAACACCTGATTAGCATATTTAATTTACTTATAAGTTCCTTGTAGAGTGGTATACCATATACACAAGTCTGTAAATTAAATGCTACTAATAGGCCTGCAGAACTTATTGTGCCAACCACTTATGTAGCCCCTTAAAACATGTCCCAGGCCTGCCATTGCAGCCTGAATGCAGTTTTGAACTGCCAATTCGACGTGGCAATATAATACCCTTGCCAAGCCTTAAACTCCCCTTTTAGCGCATATAACTCACCCCTACGTTAGACCCTAGGTAGCCCATAGGGCAGTGTGCATTGTAATTAAAAGGTTGGACATGTACGTTTAAGTTTTAACTTTCCTAGTAGTGAAATACCCCTAAATTCGTTTTTCACTGATGTGAGGCCTACCTGTCGTATAGGATAACATTGTGTTGCCTTATTACATTTAATAAGTGGTAACTGTTCATTGGGAACAGGTGAGCATGTCATGTTTGGTGTCTGTGAAATTGTAAAAATCGTCTTTAATGGTAAAGTCAGATTTTAAATTACAATTGTAAAAATGCCATTTTACCAAAGTTGGCATTTTCCTGCCCTTCCTATTTGGTGCCTGCAACCTGTCCTAGGTCACATGACTGAGTGTAGCAGACAGTTGGACTCTGTTTATTCCTCTCATACAGCCACACAATAGAGGGATTAGGTGTGCCTGAATGGGCCATCAACTGGCAGGATGGGGGGCGGAGCTGGGCACAGCCCCACTGGCATATGAATAGTCTGTGCTCTGCCTTCACAAAAAGGGCTTGTCAAGCCTACATTGTTTATCCAGCCAGCCTGGAGCCAGGGCAGGGGAAGCAGGAAACTTCAAAGGGAATTCTCTGGAAACTTGTCCTACTTCAAATAAGGCACCAACCATAAAAAAGGACCTTCAAACCCACTCTTCTGGACCTGCAGAAGGACTCTCAGAGAACTGCCTGCTGCTGTGGCCTGCTATGTATTCCACAAGACTGCTTTGCTGTACCTGGAGTCTACCTTGAACCCTCAGAGGCCTGCCCTGCTATTGAGCCCTGCTTCTTCACCTGAATCCAGGACTACCAGAGTGACTGCAATGGCTAGTTTGCTGGCCTCCTGTTCAGGGACATAGTGACATAACAAGCTCCCCCATCTTGAACCTGCACCTGGACCCAGCCTGTGTAATTCCTAACCCCCCCCCCCCCCCCAAGTGGTGCCCCTTCAGTCCTGGACCCTTTTTGGTGGTGCTAAAGGTGCCCGTATAGCCAAAATCCAAAACTTGGGACTTAGAAAGTTTTGGGGTAAAAACTGCTCTGAGAACTGAGGGAAGACCGGGACCAACCTGCTCGTCTATCTGCCCAAGGTGCACCGCCGATTGATCCAAGTATGTTTTTCTCTGAAGCAGCAAATCTTGTTCAGCTGTCCTTCACCAAAGGGGAATCAGGCCTTCTGGAACTCTCGTCGGCTATAGCCTCCTGCCTCATCCCACCACAGATTTTCAACTTTAAAAAAAGTGACTAAGTCCAAACGTAGAAATCTTCACCGCAACTTCATCCAGCAGTTTCCCGATGACACCGCTTCCTCCTCAGACACCACCTGTAGCCTAGCCCAGCTGAACTTTAACTTCTCAGATAAAAAATTCTAATTCTGAAACTAAGCGCTGATCGGGCCCAATCCACTTCTTGTATCCAACCCATGCTCCATCGTGGTCAGTCATAATGTTCCACTTTGACCCAGTCTTCACGACTAGATGACCACAGTTGGCATTTAGATCTTTTAGGAGCTAGTTTTTAGAAAACACTCTAGTTCTATTGATTAGATTTTTGTTGTTTTGGTGTCACATAATTTATTAAATTTAAATCTTTTTCTAAATTGCTGTGGGACTTTTCTTGTGTTGTGTTTTCACTTTAGTACTGTTTATGTGCTGCATAAATACTTTGCATATTCCCTCTAAGGTAAGTCTGACTGCTTTTGTGCCAAGTTACCAAATGGTTTAGCACAGGTTAATTTAGTGAATTTTGTGGTTGACCCTCACAGGGAGTGCGGCTGTTGCTTGAACAGGGGTCTCTCCCCCCTTGAATTTCTCACAATGCCCCTTTGATCAATTGGTCAGGATACTTTCCTTACGCTTTTTCCCCAATTCCTCCAATACCAACAGTAGTGAATAAGCTGAAACACACCAATACAATAATGATCTTGATAGCTCGAAATGGCCAAAGCAATGGTGTTATCCAAAGCTTCTTCATCTATTCATCAAACACCACAAGAAATTGCCGTACAAACAGAATCTGCTATCCAGGATGCAAGGACAGATTCTTCACCCCAAAGTACATTCATTGAATTTGGCAGCAGGGCTCTTGAAATCATACAGTAAGGCCATTTGAATTTACCAGAACACTGTATGCCTAAAAAAATGGATATAACCCTGTTCTTTGCCAACATGAAATTATTGTTCCTTATTTACTTCATCATGCCAAGTCAAATTTACAACATTCCTCTATTAAAGATCATCTGGCTGCCATTACTGCATTTTGAGTAGTACAGCCTCAAAATCCTTTTTACCATCGCAGTTTTCAAAGACTTGGAAAGAATGAAGAAGACATACCCTCCAATTAGACCACGTCCACACTCCTGGAATTGAATCTGGTTTTAGCAAAGTTTTTTTTTTATTTTAAACCTTTATTTATCAGTTTTATATAACATAACATTGCAGTGATGAGATTTGCAAGTACAGTACACAGTGGGTGGAGCATGAGACAGCATTCAAGTTACTACAGGCAGTTACATGTAAAATCATAAAAAAGCCCTAAAGGGTGCAATGCAGTTGCTCGTCATTGTGTCCCAAGAGCACAAAACACAATACATAAAGCATACATCCACACCCCTCTCATGGGACCAGTCCCACTATATCAGACCGAGTAGAACCTATTGAGCTATAACAGCGGTCACTGTCTTCGCCTGTCTCTGTGGTATTGGGGTCCAAGAGCTTGTCACACATGCCCTGCCATAAAGGGAGATCCTCCCCCACCTTGTCATGGCCCCATGCTTAGCCTCATAAGATGTTCCTTGGCTACTGACAATTCTGCCACATCCCTGTGCCAATGAGCCATCTCTGGGGTACGCTGGCCCAACCAAGTGATGGCTACCCTATGACTGGCAAGCACCAATGCCAACTGCAAAAATGTATAAGCCATTTTACGACCCCTGAGCCTTTTGATGTTCCATAGCAAGCAACACTGAGGGGTCGCCACTACCCGCAGGGAAGTAACTTGCGTTAGTTCACCCATTAACTGGCTCCAAAAGTCCTGCACAGCTCGGCAGTCCCAGGCCAAGTGTAGGCATAATCTGCTCCCGGAATGCCACAACGAGGGCAGTTGTCCGCATAAGCATGAGATATGCGATGGAGAGTTTTGAAAGTCAGCTACATGTGTTGCAAAAAATTGTAATTTACCAGCTTGAAGAGGGCAGTGCATGAACCTTATTGGGTGAGTTCACAAATGAGAGTCCAGTCCCCATCCTCTAGAGGTGTTTCCAGGTCTAACGTGCCCGTAACTGGGAGCCCGCCACGTTCACCCTCATGGCTGTATAAAGCAAGGAGATCAAGTGCCTGCCCGACCCGCAAGTCAACAGGGTTCCCAAAATGCCAGGCGCAGTGGGGAAAGTGGGACATGTCTGCCTGGCCATCTCCACTAAGCCCGCATGGTGCACAAATTGTCCCAGCCCCAGCACAAACTCCGTCTGTGCGTCCTTGAGGGGGATGAAGGTCTGCAGTGTACACAACCAAAAACAAACAAGTATCCCTTCTGGAACCAAGCTGGTTCCTGCAGGAAAAATGTCCCCACAGGACTCATTGTGACCAACGAACCCCAGATTTTTCTCAAGACCCCTTGTTCAGGACAGATTTGACGGTAATCGCGTGGCGATGCACCCGCGATTGGCTGATACTAATCATCAACACTGCAAAACACATTTGAGACTATGCTGATCAAAATTAGGCCTGGGCGGTGAACTCCACTCTGCTCGCGGAGTTTCCCGGACTCGTTATGCGGAGCTCGCGAAATTCCCAAAAACTCCGCTTCGCGCAGCGGAGCGGAGTTTTTTCCCTCGCTCGCGTTCACCAACGTCAAGTTGGCGAACGAGGAAAATCCACCTCCCGGCGAGATTTTTCCTCGTTCGCGATCGGCAACATCAAGTTGGCGAGCGCGAGCGTGGAAAATAAACCTCCCGGCGAGATTTCTCATCGTATGCTCGCGACCGCTCGCGTTGAGAAACTGCCCGTACGCATTGAGAAAGCTGCCGCTCAAGTAAAAATCTACTTGAGCGGCAGAAAAGGTAAGCTTGCGCTGAGCATGGTGCTGTTCGCAATGATTGCACAGTGCGGACAAGCATCCAGCACTGTGCAATCACCGCGAACGGCATTTTTCTATCGTACTCCGCCGCTCGCGGAGCTCCGCGTAGTGCAACTGAGTTTTTTTTTTGCACTTTGCGTAGCTTCGCGTAGTGCAACTCCGCAAACTCCGCCCAGGGTTAATCAAAATGCACTTAGCACTCAGATCAAGATCTCAGTGTACAAGAGAAAGCTTGAAGAAATCAACAAAGAAATTTCTGAACACAAGGACTACCTACTTCAGAGCAAAATTACAAAACTCCAGAAACACCTGAAAAAATTCTCACACGAACACGTGTACCCTTACATAAAGGAAGATTATAACAAAAAAGACGACTCCGATGTGGAAACATCAGGAAGAAGCGAAACTGGATCAACCTCCTCAGACACAGACGATTGGTCAAGCGACAACTCCTCGTCCAATAGATCAAAAAGAGGACACCAAAGACAACAAAGAGGAAATTTCTCCAACCCTGGCTTCCCACACCACCAAATGGTGTACTGGCCAAGCGGATATGCCCCACCACCCTACCAGGGCCCACCAATACCTCAGCCAATTCCCTTTTTTCAACTCAATCACCCTAACCAACATTTTTTAGGGTTTGGAGGACAATGAGGGAGAAGAGGCCGTAGAGGGGGGTGACGCATTCAGTGGAATGACGACACAACAGAGGGGGCCAACACCCGGAGCCGAACCAGGGAACAAACACAACCAGGCCCAAGCAACGTATGAATATGGTGGTCAACCTATCAAACGAACCCATCTCAGATGATGAACTCATGGTTCTCAACAAAGGGTTAGGATTCATCCCCACAAGTGAAATGGACAAATTCAAGACCAGATGTGAACTAGCAGAATTCTTTAGGAAGATACGGATCAAGGCCTTCTTCCTAAACAACCCTCCAGCAGAAACAGAAGGAGGAGATACTAACCTCGAGAAAAAATCTAAAATCACCCCTCCCTCCTCTACCATCCCTCCAGAAATCCTGGCTTTTGAGGAGGCGGTAATAATAGACATTGAAAAGTATTGTTATGTTTCATATAGATGCCCTAATATAGACACAGTTTGAGATGCCCTAATATAGGCATAATCTTTCACCTACATTAGTTCCCTATTATCCACAATAACGGGCGCTGAGGGCTGAACCTTATCTAGACTGTGGTTTGGGTACAGAAGGAGGGTTTTTCCCGAACAATGGGCTCCTATACCATCTTCGATGTGCTCATCCAGTATGATTAAATATTCATAAGAGTTCTAAGAAACCAGGCAGGGGCTAGAATCCACCTGCATAAACATCTACGTAACCGGTTCATCCCATATGTCATCTTCATACCCAACAATGGCTAACACAAGACACAAGGGACAAAGGGACTCTATACTTTTCTGTATAAATACAGCACCTCTTGCTATCAGTAGTTAGAGGGAACCGAGACTTCCAGGCCGACACACTGACCAGAGATGCTGAGGCTCCTGCATGCAGTCGCCCCAGCTGACAGTGGTCTAATCATCCCTTGCGGGGTGTCCAACTCGAGACCAGGACGAGGTCCCACACTCTCATTATTCAAGTAATGGGGTTTGACTAAATCCTAGTGGGATTCTTGGCTTCTTTTGCACCTACTCACATGCTAGGTACACTTAGGTACATCTAGACAGGCATCGTAGGAGTATGCGCTTTATTTTATAAATGCATTTTATATTCATGTATATGTTCATGACTATTGCAAAATGGTATAACTGTACTATCCTTTTTTATTCACTGTACTGCTGATCATATATCTCTGCTATTGTTTAACAGTTGTCGCAGCACATATATTTTATACTAGAAGAACAACTGTGCAATAACTTCTTGTTGTAAACACGCTCGACTGTTTCTTCTGTGTAACTCTCTGAGACCAAATGAGCAAGCACAAGTGACTGAGCGAAAAGTAGTACATTGTTTCCACGAGTCTGAGGGATCAGGGTTGTCGTGTTCTGAGGTTGCCAAAAACTAATCTCTCTGATAAAAAGGAGATTCTAGTGGCACTGTGAGCTAGCTAATGCAAACAGGCTAACATACGCGGTGGGGTGCTCAGAATCAGTCTGCCATCAGGCCCACAGTGTATGTTATCCAAAAGCGCAGGTCCTGCAGGGGTACTATAGGAACTACACTACATGGCGCCCAACGTTGGTTTGGTACTTATTTAACAGTAGAATCTGAGTAGTTCAGTCGTGCTTATTCTCAGAGACCCCTACTCACAAAAACCAGAGACGTCTGGAGTGGGTGGGAACAAACTCCGCCACAGCTGAGTAGGCGAGACATCCTATATATGGCTGTTGGTTAATCAAGCTTGAGGGACATTTAGTTCCCAAAATTGTGCAAAAACACCTTATCTTAATTTCCTTGGACAGTTATTCCGTGTTCTTAACACAATGACTACCGAAAACGGAGAATTAGACCCACTGGCACAAATAGGTCAGTCAGATTCTGAGGAAGATGCCAATGCAATACAAACTGCACCCAATGTAAGACACACACTCACAGTTAAACTCCTCAAAAATGGTGTACCATCCAGAGGAGGTGTAGTAATATTCGTGATAGAGGCACACGAAGATTTCCAAACAGAGGTGTTCTATTCATGGGTTACATTCCCAGCAGCAAATGCTATAACAAAAACTTTTCATTATTTTACACATGAAGAAGTCCCAGCGTTCTACACTCCGTTTGAGGAGATTGAAATTCCGCTTACCTACCAGGAACATAATTTCTGGTTTAATGGCGCCCTACCCCACTCAAGAAGAAGAGCAAGACTCGGTCCATTAGGAAGACCAGGAGCAACATGGCCGATATTAGTGACCTATGCACCACATCCTGACATTGACACAATGCCAAATGATGAATTGCTTTTTCAACACAAAGAGTTGATAAAACTTTACAGAAACATGACACAATTCGTCATGAGGACACTTGCGGTCCAACCAACAGTAATTACACCAAATACAGCTCCTACACAGAGCAAAGCTACTAAAATTACTCCACAAACATTACACGCGGTAATGGGTAAATTGCCCACAAAAAGTGAACAAATTCCTTTCTGGGTAGCTCAGAAAATAACCCAGTTAGAAGCAGTATTCCCAAATACAACACCATTTGAAAAACATAGAATGTTAACAATCTGCTTGCACATGGGGAGTACACCACAGTTAGAGGATTGTACCTCTTGGGGTACAGTCTTTGCTGCCATATATACCAGAACTCATGGTATTCCTTCATTAGCAGTGATACCAGATGTATTGAGACAAATACAAAATGAGTACGGAGCAGAGCCTGCCCTGAACTTAGGGATGAAGTTATTAAATAACTACGACCAGGTATCAGCCATAATACTAGCTAACATTAAAGGGGAAGCAGCATCAGTGGCAATCCGCCAACGCCTACGGGAGTTCTCTCCATTAGAACAGGAGAATGAACTACCCAAAATAATTGAAACTGCGTATGCAGAGTTAGGCAGGGATAGTTTGGGGGGAAAAGCTGTAAAACCTCAACTAATGGGCAGTCCCAAGAATGACACTTCTAAGCAGACACCGACTTCTTCTAAAAAGAAGTGAGATAATAAAAAACAACAAAAGTTCAAAGACAACAGATCTCAGTCCCGAAGTAGGTCTCCTCCACAGAAGCCCTCTGAAAAGAGGTACAACCTTAGGAATAGGGATAATATTAGGAAACCTGACAGGTATCAGGATACTGATATACGTTGCTTTAAGGGCTCGAAGAAAAACTCCGAGGGAGAAGGACGGTCAGAGCAGAGAGAGGAGCGCACACAGTCCAGAGACAAGCAGCACGCTCAAGATAAGCAAAAATCAAAACCTCAATTTAAGAAAAAGAAAGTTGCTGGTCTGAAAATCAGACATTCCCAAAGTTCTGAGGACACAACTTCTGAACGGGGAATGGGCTCTAACAATGCTAGACAGTGCGGCAGAAGTAACAACAGCTCGCCAGAACCTGAAGGAATTTCTGGTGACAGCGGACTTGAATGATTACATCACGGTGGAAACACCAGACAAAAGGGTGAGTGTCCCACATAAGTTACATGAAATAACACTCCGGATGGAGGGGGACAAGCCCAGGAAAATAAAAGGTCTCTTTTGGAAGAACTTATCATCTGGGTATGACATCCTGTTAGCCGAACAAGATTGGCCGCCAGCATTCATAATGGAGTGCCCCAGGGGAGAAAGTATAAGTTTTCCTGCATTTTCCGACCATGTTCCCGTTCACCTTAAACATACATATGCACGGGAGTGGGCAGTAGCCCAAACTCCAGCATTATACAAAAATCACGCTGGGTGGGATGAGGATTCAACCTACCATGTGATCCCGTTAAAAGTTTCACCTAATGCTCAGAGGCAATACCCAATAAAGCAAGAAGCTAAAAACAGGTCAGGGAGATCTTAGATCAACCTGAATACCAGGGGTCATTGAAAAATGTACCTCTCCAATGAACAATCCTTTGTTTCCCGTCTCTAAACCCGACAATACATATCATCTAGTTTTAGACTACAGACACTTAAACTCATGCACAAAGACATTTGCTGTCCAAAATGCACATAGTGCCGCATTAATGAATAACATTGTGCGGAAAAAATACAAAACAGCACTTGATATCTCAAATGGATTTTTCTGCCAAAATATAGTGCCTGAAAGCAGGTATTTGACCGCATTCTCAGCGTTAGGGTCCCAGCGACAATTTTGTCGACTCCCCCAAGGGTATAACAATAGCCCTGGGGTATTTTCAGGAAGGGTAACAGAGTTACTTCAAAAATTTGATGAAGAAGCGTTGTCCTATGTGGATGATATTTATCTAACGGACGATGACTTAGAAAGGCACTTGACCAGGGTAAGCACCATTATTATGGGATTTGCCACTGAGGGCTACAAATGTAACTTTAAAAAATCAAAAATAGTCCACCTCAATGTCCTATTTTTGGGATATGAGCTGTCAATTGAAGGGAAAAGTCTAGCAGCAAACTTTTTAGAAAAATGTGCGCTGCTCCAGCCTCCAAAATCATTAAAAAATGTACAATCAATACTGGGATTCCTAAACTTCGGCAGAACATACATTTTAGATTACGCACAGAGGGTAAAACCCTTCTACGACTTTTCAGTCAGAAATTGGACACAAGAACATACTAATATTCTTCGTTCACTCCAGGAAGACATGATAGCTTACAAACACTTACAAACATGTGTAAACGTACGCCACTTGGTGATCCGTATAATTGCGGGTTAATGCGGGTACACTTACTTAACCTTCAATGAAGGAGAAACAGTACCAATCGCATACAAATCACACCTATACACAAATGCAGAAATGCGTTTCAGTTCAACAGAGAAAATCCTGACAGCTGTTCAGACCGCTGTACCAAGAGAAAGAGCACTGGCTCAGGGGAAACGCATTATTGTCGTAACCCCGGTACCGGCTTAAGAAGCTGTTACAAAGACTAGCATTCCAAATGCGAAAGCCTTACATCCAAGATGGATACAATGGGCTAATTCTCTTACTGCAACGGACGTTGAATACAGATTTGATCCAAGTTTAAAAACACAGGCATTCCTGCAATATGAACACGAATATCCTCTAGCAAATGAAATCTTGCCTCTCGATCAGTATGAATATATTATTTATACTGACGGATCTGCGCAACCGGCCATAGGAAGTAAGCAGCAATACAGCACAGCGTGTGCTATCATTAAAGGACACATGCAGGATGGAAAGTTCTATCCGAGTTGCACAAAAATGCAATCGCTAGGAGACTGCACGGCACAGTTGGCAGAGTTAAAAGCATTGATACTGGCACTGCTAAATACGGATCATGAATTCCCCACACTAATCGTGTGTGATTCGTTTTACTGTGTTCAGTCATATAATGAATACCTAGACCATTGGGAGCAAAACGGGTTTAAAGATGCGAAAGGTGGCACAATTAAGCATAAAATGCTATGGGAACAGGTAGCAGAGTTGAAAAACGAGCTACCAAGGACTCACGTGATCCATACACAGTCATCAACGTGATGGCGTTCACCTTGAAGGGAATTCATTGGCTGATGAAGCCGCAAAGGGGGCTGTTCGCACGGCTTCCGTAGCTGCACTCACTCATTCCAAAACGAGAATAGACGGTGAGATTATGGTAGCTGTCATTGCTTCATGCAAAGGCAGCACAGCAGTACCTAAAAATTTCCACTCAAATACTCCTACAAGTTGGATGCAAGTAACATTCCATATGCTCAGATTCATGGAGTGGGGGATAGGGTAATACCAAATATGGATCGTAGGCAAGGTTTAATACTAGCAGCACACGAGGGTTTGGGCTCTGCGCACACAGGCGTTATAGCGACTATTTCTTTATTGAAACAGCGCTATTGGTGGCCAGGGTTAACTAAGCAAACTAAAGACTATGTCTTGAATTGTGACATCTGCCAGCAGATGAAAGGCTCCACGGTAGCGAAACCCGCAGCAGAGGCCATTATTAAAATCAGACAAACCTGTAGCAAGCCGTGATGGCGGACGTGTGCTAGGAGAGTCCGCTCAGCCTGAGCCATTATCCTTTCTTTATCCTGCTTCCCCGGTTGTAATTGGGGATTTGACGATATCCTGCGAGCGCCGCGGACGGGGGCTGTTTCTTGGGCCCCGACTAGTGCTTGGATCGCCGTGTGCAATGCTGGGGTGGCTACGGCCCAGCTCGCGACCTCCGAGCGGTGGAGCCGAGGCAGGGCTTAGCTGCTGATCATCGCGACCCGGGGACGGAGTGAGACGAGACCAGGGCATCCAGTGACGTGCAAAGGATGGCGGCGGAGTATCTGCTCCGGATCCCTGTTACGAGGGGGACTTGGTGTGGCGGTGGCCTCCCGGGGCCGTGTTCCATTGCCCGGTGAGCGGACGTTCCCGTTGCCCCTCCCCCTCGGGCTGCGGCCTGGTAGTCGGCGGCCGCATCGGGCCGCGGGAGGAACGGTGGGTGAAGTGCTTTGCTTGGGGGCTGGTGGGGGCCTTCCTGGTCCCGGGCCTGCGCGGTGATTGCGGCCACCTCCATTAATAAGCTCCAGCGTCCGGTGGGCCGCTCCACTGTCTCTCCCCTCCCCCTTGCATTGTGATCTCGCATCGGCGGCCATTTCGGGTCACGCGAGTCGCAGGAGGAGAGAGTTGGATTGCGGGCTGGTTGAGGCCCTTCTTGGCCCAGGCTGCTGCGGTGAGCTGAGGGACAGGTGGTGGGCCCCCGAGGGAGCAGTGCGGTGTGTGGGGGCCCCCCCGGACTTTCGTTAAAGTGTGACATAGGCAGCAGCACCGGATGATGGGAATAGCCCCCCGGGGATACTACTGTTGTGGGCCCTCGCGGAGCAAGGTGCCACCGCAGCGGCGTGAGGTGCCCGTAGGTGCCGGGCAAACGGCCTTGAAACCCCTTGCTCCCTCCCCATTGGTTAACGGCCCTGTGTTCGGCGGCCAGGACGGGTCGCACGGGCTGCGATTATCTGTTCCTCTGGCCTTGGATTGGGGCTCAGGAGACCCGGGCCTGTATGCTGGAGCCCCGTTGGCTGTGAGATCTGTGGTGTGCTCCATAATCATTGTTTACACTACGCCCTGAAATATAAAGAGACTCACTCCGTGGTAGGGGTTCTGGAAGGTCGGGACTTCGGGACCCAGCCCCTTAGCTATCGACAGCCATTTGCACTGGGACCTGTGGAACATACTGGTGGAGTGACGCAGCGGCTTGAGTCTGTGGGCCTGGAGTAATCTGTGAGTAGGAGGCCTGCCTATCTTAGCCTACTGAAGTGGTCGGGCAAGAGACCACACTGTGGGGCACCCGTTAGGGGGGAGGGGGACGCGCTTGCTTGCAGAGGCGGCCGGGTTAGTGCCTGGTGCGGCTTGTGGGTGGGTGGTCCTTGTCCGGCCCGAACACTCTTTGGCTGGTGGAGTTGAGGCGGACCGCTTTTACTACTTGGGGGAGCCTTCCCACCATTTTGGATTTGGGGGCTAGTACTGTCCTGGCTGCACTGCACTGTGAACTGAAGGGGGGCTGTCCCGGGAATTGGGAGGCCCGGAGGACACGATGATGAAGGATAAAACGGGGGAGGGTTCTGCCAAGCAGAGCACGCTGGACAGGTTCACTGGCCCCGGGGCCTCCGTGACAGAGCCTGGAGGAGCACATGGAGGCATGCCGGATAACGCCGCACTCATGGTGGCTATCACACAATCCAGAGATGACCTAGACGCTAAAATTGGAGCGGTCGGCTCTGACGTCATGCTGCTTCGACAAGATTTGCGTAATGCAGCGGGGCGTATCACGGAGGCTGAAACCAGGATTTATGGAGTGGAAGATGTGGTCACCACTTTGCAAAAGAAGGTTGCCTCATTGGAGACCGCCCACCGTGGCTTGGCGACACGAGTGGAGGATGCTGAGGGCAGGGCCAGACAGAACAAACTCCGCTTTGTGGGCTTTCCGGAGGGATGCGAGGGGGGAGCTATGGAGCGGTTCCTCACTCAGTGGCTGGAGAGCTGGCTCCCCTCGGGGTCCCTGTTTTGGTGTTTCGTAGTGGAGCGCGCCCATAGAACCCTGATGCAGAAGCCTGCGCCGGGGCCCGACCGAGGCCGGTCATAGCTAAACTATTGAATTACCACGACCGGGACGTCATCCTGAAACAGGCCAGGGCAAAGGAACCATTGCTATACGATAATGCCCGTATCCTGGTGTTTCCCGATTATACGAGGCTGGTCCAACAGCGGAGACAGTCGTTTCTGGCAGCCAAGGCCCGTCTTCGGGATCTCAAGCTTCCATATGCCCTGCTGTATCCGGCCAGACTGCGGGTTGTCCATCAGTCCCGCACCCATTTTTTTGACTCGCCAGAGGAGGTCTTTCAGTGGACGGACGAGACGGTGAAGGTTCGTCCCCACACACCGCCCCGACTGGAATCAGACTCTTCGTCTAGTGAGGTGGTCCGGAAGCCGCCAAAGCCTAAGGGGAGCAGGTGCTCCAGGTCTAGACGTCGATCTCAGTCATGCAGTGACTCTTCCCGGGCCGGCCCCTCAGCAGCATGCTGCGGCCTCTTAGACACTGTGGGACTTCAGTCCCGAAAGACTTGGACACTACGGCTTTAGACCGGAGAAGCACGAATGTGGGCCTGTACCTCTGCCGGACTTATCTGACGGAGAGAACGCCTGTTGACAATGGGCTGTAAGTTGGGGATCCATTGGCAGGGGTGGGCCGGGTACTCTCTTGGGGTCCGCAGGCCGCACCCGCCGCGACAGATACTTCAATTGTTCTGAGGTATAGGGTGGGGGTGGGGGGCAGTTGGGTTGTTTTTGTTCTCTGATCGCACTATTTCCTATTGGTACAAAGTCGTCACATGCACACCAGATGTTCATTTATGCACCTGCGATTGCTACTAAGGCCTCCTATGGCAGCCCCAGCAGATAGACAACGGGTTTTCCCTGGTATTCTTCGGATAGTAAGCTGGAACGTTAGGGGGGCGCTAGATAAAATTAAACGAGGAGCTATACTCCAGCAGGCTAAGCGGGCCCAAGCTGATGTTCTCATGTTACAAGAGACGCATCTTATGGGGATGAAGGCATTATGTCTACAACGCTATAGTTACGTTCAGGTGTTCCACTCTGGATTTGTAAGGGGGTCCCGTGGGGTGGCGATCCTCATCCATCGCAGGATTCCCTACAGGCATGTTAAAACGTGGACTGACACCCAGGGGAGATATTTGTTTCTTTATGGCACTATTTGGGAGGAGCGGGTGGTGCTAGGTTGCGTCTATGTCCCTCCGCCACTTTCCTGGGGCCTGGTAGAGCGACTTCTGACTTTGTGGGTGGATATGCCTGATGGCTTGTCCGTGGTCGGGGGGGACTGGAATGATGTGATGGAAGTAGCCAGAGATAGATGGAGGCCGGGGGGACGTCCAGATGCTCATCAGTCCACTAAATTATACTCCCTAGTGACGGGGCTTGATTGGGTGGACCCTTGGCGGCGGTTGCCTAGGAATGAGCAAGGGTACACATATCTCTCAGCAGTTCATGATTCTTACTCCCGGCTGGACTATATATTTGTGCCCCGGGCGGTGGTGGGCAGGGTGGTGGGGGCCGCCATCCTCCCGCGGGGATTATCGGACCACTCACCGGTGGCTCTCACCCTGCAGGTGGGCCCGGCGCGACAGCCCTTTCGATGGCGCCTTTCGGTCTGGAACCTACAAAACGAGGAATATAGGGTACATATCGAGAATGCAATTGACCGCTACTTGGAATTTAATGTGGGGTCGGTGGAGGAGGCTGAATCCCTATGGGAAGCACTGAAGCCCACCATACGGGGGATCGATATCTCCTTTTGTTCGGCAGCTCGTAGAGCGCGCAGGGAGTCCCTTCTAAAATCAGAGGCCAATATTATAGAGCTTGAGAGTCGCAGTAGGGATGACGGAGGTGGTCTGATCCGTCGACAATTAATGCTAGCACAACAGACGCATGCAGATCTTTTGTTGGACGAGGCCCGCCAGGCATGGCTGGCGACCTGGAGCAGGATTTACCAGTGGGGGGATAAGTCCAGTAAATTGCTCCACAGGCTGTGTCAGGGCGCTTTGTACCCCCAGGCTCTCCCTGGTATAGCCGGTCCAGATGGGGAATCCCTTAGGGATCCTCTTGAGATTGCCGAAAGTTTCGCCACATACTATACAGAGTTATACGCCCCCAGAGAGTGTCTACATTAGGCTGTGATAGGCCGCTTCCTTGATGATCTTCCGCCTAAGGCTTTAACCAGTGAAGCCAGTGCGGAGCTAGATCTTCCACTCACGGAGGAGGAGCTGAGTGCCGCCCTGGGGGACCTGAACTCTGTTAAGGCCCAGGGTCCCAATGGCTTCCCCTGCGAATATTTTAAGAAGTACTTTGCGCAGCTGGGGCCCCACTTTCTTAGAGTGGTCGATGAGGCCAGGGAGCGGGGGCGTCTCCCCCGCGACTGGAGACACACGGAGGTGGTGGTGTTCCACAAACCGGGCCGACCCCCTGACCTACACGCCTCATATCGCCCTATCTCGTTGCTGAACGTGGAGGCAAAAATCTTGGCCAAGGCCTTGACCAATCGCCTTCGGTCCCATATCGCCACCCTGGTACATCCGGATCAGGCTGGATTTATGCCCCAAAGAGCGACTCGTCACAATATTCTTAGAGCACATGTTGCTATCGCAGCTGTTCAGGAGTCGGGTGAACAAGCAGCATTGTTATTGGCAGACATGGATAGGGCATTCGATTCCCTTAGCTGGGTGTATTTATTCGCCCTGTTGCGCCGTCTGAATCTTGGCCCACGTTTCCTGTCCTACCTGACCTTGCTCTACACTGACCACACTGCTTCAGTGCGCATTGCGGGTTCTACTTCCTCCACATTTTCTATCAGGCGGGGCACCAGGCATGGCTGCCCCCTGTCACCATACTTGTTTGCTTTGGCTATGGAACCCCTGGCTGCTTGGGTGCGAATGGATGCACAGGTGACGGGGTTTGAATGGGCGCATGGATTGTCGTACCGTATTGCGCTGTACACCGACGACATGCTATTCTTTCTTACCAATGTTAATAGGACAGGGCCCCGGCTGCTCCGTATTATGCGTATCTTCGGGGAGTCATCGGGATTATATATGAACCCCCGAAAGTCCACTCTGTGGGTCCTGGGGGATACCGCGGACCTGGGCTCCTGGGCTTCAACAATTCAGGTGGCCACCGGGGGCATGAAGTATTTGGGGGTATTCCTGTCAGAATCGCCTGGTGTGTCTTGGGACAGAAACCTTGCCCCAGTATGGGAACGTGTCCGGGAGGATTTTAAGACCTGGTCCCATATGCCCTTATCTATTTATGGTAGATCGGCCATTTTTAAGATGGTCTCGCTTCCCTGTTTACTATATCACTTGCAAAATCACCCTTATCCGATTCCTCCCAGGTGGTTCCGGCAGGTTAATGATGCCTTGGGGCAGTTTTTATGGGCAGGAGGGGTAGCTAGAGTTGCGCTCAAGACGTGCTTCCGGTCTACGTACTGCGGGGGGCTGGTGACACCCGACATCCAGTCATATTATATGGCCTCGCATCTGCTGGTGTTAAATGAGTGGTGGTACGGGGATAGGGCAGACCCTGCTTATGCAGTTGAGCAGCGGTGTATGGGGGATTTTACTTTGCATACTATATTGTTTTCGGCACCGCTACGCAACTCCTTGCCGTCCGCTACGAGGGTCATATTCCAGATATGGAGGCAGGCTCTTCGGAAGATGGGGTGGTGGAATAGGCTGACAAGGGAGACCCCCCTCTGGAATAATGGGCGACTGCCACAATTGGCTACTCTGTCTGGGTTTTGTGGCTGGGACAGTATTGGCATTTCTACTCTGGGAGATGTAATGCGGGTACCAGCTCTGAAGTCCTTTCAGGATCTCCAACGGGACTTTCAGATGCCGAAAACCCAATTTTATAGATATCTTCAGTTCCGGCATGCTATCTCCCCTAGCTTGGAGGGGTTAGAGTCACTTGCCGAGTTTAGCCCAATTGAGGCGAAGGTATTTATGGGGGATCTCCAGGACCATAGGATATCCTTAATTTATCAATCCCTAGTTACACATAGCTCCTCTACACTACAGAAGCTTAGAGAGACCTGGGAAGGTGATGTAGGCCCACTGGAAGAGGAGGACTGGACTGAGGCACTGGCCTCTCTGCGGGGGGCTGCAATAGCGGTGCGCCTGCATCTTATCCAGTTCAAATACCTTCACCGGGTATATTTCACTAGGGTTAGATTGTGGAGGGCGGGATTGGTGGCCTCCCCTGTGTGCCTTAGGTGCGAACGGGAGGAGGGAACTCTGATGCATACGATCTGGCACTGCTCTGGCTCGATTTTGGAGGGGTGTCATGGCCTGCCTCTCGGAAGTATTGGGTTGGGATTTTCCCCGCTCACCGAAGCTGGTACTCTTACATATTATGGAAGGGGTGGGGGGCAATATATACAAACGTCATCTTATGGTACTGGGATTTACCCTGGCCAAGAGAGACATTGCTAAGTCATGGCGGGCGCCGACAGCGCCCTCCTTGACTGCGTGGAAGAATGGCTTGGACTTTTGCATGGGTTTGGAGATCCCAATTTTTACAGCAAGGGGGTGCCCGCAAAAGCATTTTAAAATTTGGAAGCGATGGGCAGACTTTCGTGGCCTATATTTGGAACCCGTTTCTCCGGCAGGGCTATCTGAGTTAGCTTAAGTTCCTACTTGGTGCGAGGTACAGTTCTAGGTGCAATAATGTGCTACATCTCTTGGGATGGGTGCCTTTACTGGTGTGATGTTCTTGGGAAGACTTTAGTGTGACGGGAGGGGGATTGTTTTATGTTTTTTTTTTCCTGTTGTTTTCTTTCATCTGGATTGCTTTCCATTTCTCCTTGATTATGTTCTTGTAAAAGTCAAATTCATGCTGATGTAAGTTTATTATTCAGATGTCTCTGGGGTACAGAGCTCTGCTTCATATGTGCTATTTGACAAATAAATTTAGTTTAAAAAAAAAAAAAATCAGACAAACCTCTCTCATGTGTGTACTTGGACCACTGCGGCCCCTTACAAACGGACGGGGCTTACAAATATATCATGGTTGCAGTGGATTCCTGCTCGAGGTTCCTATGGGTATGGCCTCAGCGCTCGGCTGACGCTCGAACTGTTATCAAAGATTTGCGAGTCTTGATCGGCACATACGCAGTTAGCACGTTACATTCTGACCGCGGCCGGCGTTTAGCTCTCGGGCTTACAAAGAGGCCATGGAAGGAATGGGCGAAGCATTACGGTACTCCTCTCGTTACCATCCCGAGGGAAATTCGGTCGTGGAGTGGAAAAACCGGGACTTAAAGCAATCTTTAACAGCTAGGGTATTAGGCAAGGGCAGTAGTTGGGTCAAACACCTTTATGGGGTACAGCGGGCGTTAAACAACCAGCCAAGAAACTCTCTAGGGGGTGTCACTCCATATGAAGTCCTCTTTGGGACACGAATGTGGGTACCTGATCTTGATTGTGAAGGCGCAGTGGCGGATGAAAATCCATTTGATATCCATGATCGTTTGGCTGTTTTACAGGATCTAAATGAATCCAGGACAAAACAAAGCAATGTCCGACTAAAGAAGACCGCCACTGGGGAAGTCAAGGCAGACACGGCAAGACCTGTCTGGATCCCAAAAGTCGGGGATCTGGACAGAGAGAAAACTGCGGACAAAAAGGAATTTTGACCTTCATACAGAACACCTGTACCAGTCCTTGCAGTACACGGAACAAGAACTGTACTTTTGCCGCCTCTTGCCGGCATAAAGGAGAAAAGATTTGACTCAATCGACTTAATCAAACCACACTATGTTGCCAATAATAAGCAGTAGGCCTCGTGGTCTCCACAGTAGCAGACGCCCTCCTCTAGCTACAATCCAAGAAGTTCAAGCAGAAAGACTCATAACGTTTGAAGAGCCACCTGTAAGGAATGAAGGACTAAGTAACAATGCTATGGAACTTGTTCCACTTGAACCAAACATTCAAATTCAAAATGAACATCAGAATAATTCACAAGTTGCAATTAGACCTAATACAGAAGTCTACATCAACATGCCTCGTCAAGAGCAAAATAACATTTCAACTAATGCCGATGCAATTCCTACAATTGATCGAACTGCTTCTGGCTATTTCATGAACTTTGATACGTTTTCTCTGGATCCAAGCGAGCCGGAAACGACGCCAGCCAAAACACCATTCAAGCAACAAATAAAGAACTTTCTTAACTTTCTAAAAAAGACATACCTGGTATCACCTTGGATTGAACTCTGGGTAATTTATGGGATATTGTTTTCTCTTTTCTGGCTTGGCTTAGTACTAACTTTTAGTATGCTTATTAATGGACGCTATCTTCAACAAAGCTACACAGGCCAAAAGGTCAACATACTATTGAAGCCACAAAACCAATCATCACATCGTGAGCAAAGAGACTTGTCATCAGTGAACATTACAGCAGTTCCTATACCGGATGGTATAGTATGGGACAAGGTTGATTTTAACATATTCGGTCCGACAGAACTTTTAAAAATTAATCATATATTTAAAAATTCATTAAGTGATATCATTACCTCAAGTACATTTTCTGATGATTGGGACTCTGAAACAGTTGATAATATGTTGTCTGATTTAGAGAAAACTGCTGCATTTTCTAATAATGAAATGTTAGAGGGTTCTTAAGATTATGACACATTGTACTGTTGCCAACATTATGGTCATCATTTCCTGCACAAATCCATTTCACCTAGGAATGTTTTTGAGTACCATCAGTGGGAACATTGCCCAACACCACCAAAAAGTAGTTCACAAACGTTTGCACAGAAATTTTCATACTTTTCAGGGTTTAACACCACAGATCCAGCCTCATATTACTACAAGGTTGCACCAACATCAGCACTGAAAATTATGTTGACAAACACTAAACAGATTTACTCTGCTTCCTTTTTGGCCCAATTGTCTGAACAGGGTTTCGACCTAAGGAAAGACGAAATTGACTTAAAATCAGTTTGGGGTTCAAGGGACTGGCAAGTCCAGGGTACAGGAGGTACTATTTAGAGCATGCCTCATTCCACAGCAGATGATCTTTTTAAATGATACTGTGCAACAGACATCCTGTCTTGGACTAGCCAAGAGCAAGGACCTGAACACCCCTAGGTTTCCAACACCGACATATGGGGGGTGGCAGAATTCAACTACAAAAGAAGGGGCAAAAGTGGATGACATCTTAGAGTACAATAGAACAGGCCCAAATTGGAAACAGTGGGTGGTTTGGCCCTTAGACACGAATAGCTGTCATAAGCGATTCCTGAACATCACCAAGGGACTCAGTATCCATAGGCCAGACCCACGTTATGTACAGAGTGAACATCCAGGGGTAGTGACATCCTATAGTGTTGGGAAGTTGTGCCTCGGTTGGCTAGAAACCTCAACACTTGCAGAAGTGAAACAACACTAATCTTTACTCTCACTTGACATGGATCTTAGGGACTTTTTACTAGGACCCAGGAAAACACGTAAAAAAACTTTCATATATGCAGGCATATATGCTGCCTATAATGAAAACTGGAAGATTTCCCAACAAGAGGCCGCAGAGAGAATACGGGAAATAGACCGTATAAACTTAGAAAAAGCATTAGCTGTGGTAGATAATGGGTTAACAACTTTGACCTCCAGGATATATTCATTGGACAACATTGTATCTTCTGCTATCGACATACTGGAACAGGATTTAGCCATATTACAACACGGCCAATCTCAGTTACGTTCTATTATGTTATTAAGCTGGACGCTGCAATCTTTGCGTGTAGGCTTTGTACCTTAGCGTTTTATAACAGTACGTCTCTGTTTTCTGAATACAATCTAATAGATACACAGATAGAAATGGCACAAAGGGAGCTAAATATACAATGCTGCGTATTGAAAAACTGGACAGGCTACCATTCACAGTGGCGGAATCACCATCAACAGAATGGCTAATCCACGGCCATATCACTCTCCCGGTCACGACCTTTCAGTTTTAGTATTGCCTTGAGCAAAGGCAGGCAGGCAGATATGAAAAATTGGGTAAAGAATACATTAAGGAATCCTGGGAATTACCATATCGATTTCGGTGCCTGAGTGGGGATCGTGAAGTATTCCTGAGTGGTACAAACTGCAGGAATGCTTTAAGCGGCTCTCTCATGTGTCAAGACATTATTTTACACGGAGCTTGTAATGGTTCGGTGGCGAATCTGTCTTCCCACATGAAAGGGACTCAAGCTGCCGTGATCACGCCAGTTTTCGAGTTACTCTCAAATGGGAGCTACTTGATGCTGAATGATCAAGGTTGCTGTGGCATGCTTCCGGGCATCGCCTATCTGGTAACCGTGAACGCCAGGGTTACTTGCTGTATGCCAGTATTGTTTCCCCCAATAAGTACAGTCAGGGAGGCGCCTTTGTGGCCTTCGTTAGAGATATCTTTTATAAATTTTGACGCTTTGAGCAGAATGAAAGCCATGCTTTTACAGCGAACTGTACCCTTAACCTCCGCTCGAGGGACCTTTGATCTTCAAGTGGCAAGGACCTCGACCGAGATACAGGCACTTATTCATACAAACTGCCCCTTTCATTTCGTAGAACATGTCTGATACGAGTGGTATTGTACACCTATTTAAGACCATAGGGTCAGGTTTTCTAAGCACCTTCCAAACAGTCCTCGGAGTTATCCCAAATTTTATACACTCCGTATTTGGAAGCATCTTTGGAGGTTTACCTCTGATACTGCTTTTAATAGCTGGAATCCTGATCGTCATTTTCCTAATACGCAATGGACGGCCCAATCACGAACGAAATGGCGAAAGCTCTTCTGGAACGTAGATACCGTGAGCGCATGGTACAACATCTGGGCGCGCCTCGCCTACGAGAACTGAGTGCTTCTTGGTTCTTATCGTTTAGACCAGTCTGGATGGACTGCATCTTACCTGTTCTTCGATGCCTGTTTTGCGGTGAAGAATGCGTGTTGGACATCTGTGTGACACTCGAGTCAGAAACGCCTGCGGACTTGAACACGAGGCTGAAACCGCTGAGGTCCCATGCTCGGCTGTATCCCCAGCGTATTCCTATCCTGACGACTGCATTCCTTGAAAACCCGCAGATGCCTTTAACAACTGGGGTGAGCATCAGCTCAGCCACCACTAGCGCTGACACCAGCACAAGTGCTACAACTAGCACTACGGGCACTGAGGTATCGACTACAGCACCGACTGCGTTATGCCAACTATGGGCAGTACTGAATATCATCTGTGCTCCATCCACGTACTGTGTGAAATATTACAATTCCCGTCCCCTACAGCAAGTGACTGTGATGTTGCGTCTCCCAGCCAGGACATTTAATCTTCAATTGGCTCATAATGTGCTGGGAAAGAATTCGGAGTTTCCTTTTTCATTTCGACTCTGATTAAATTTGGAACATTTCCTACTAAATTGACACTATCGTTAGAGAAAGCATGGCCTTCTAAAAAGCTTGTAAAAGTTTTGAATTCTATAAAGGGACTCAGCTAGAACTTTAGCTTCAGTACAAACTCAAAAACTGACATTACGGGGTGTGGCTTGGCAGGCCAGCATGGCGGACGTGAGCTGAGCGCGCTCCGTCCAGCCTCACACTGATCCTCAATATATCCTGCCTCTTCGGCGCTTAACTGAGTCCCTGGGCTGTCCCGTCAACATTGCTCGCCGAAAACTATCCCCGGAGCTGGTTTTTGGTGCCACCGGAGGGTCGCAGGCGGAGGTGCGGTGATCGGTGGCGGCCCGCGTGCGACGCGGCCGTATCCCGAGCCGCGGCCTCACCTAGATTTCCTTGCCGCGTTGCCCAGCCGCGGCCACAGAGGGGGTGCGCCTTGCGGCGGTGGGAGCCTCGGCTGAGGCTTGCGGAGCGGGGCTCGCCCCGCAACATTGGTGGTCCTGCAGTCCCCAGCCGGGGAGCTGATACTGTCGGCGGCCTGCTCGGGTCGCAGTATTGAGTGGTGGAGGCATCGGGAGTGCGGGACGCGGCCGGCTGGCCACCATCTTAGTGCCACAGCTTCTGCCTGAACGGCTCCTGGTGGAGCGGGGGCCTCCTGGGACAATCGGGCGCCCAACACGTGAGTACCGCCGCATTGCCTTGGAGGGTGGCCCGGCGCTCCTCCGTCTTCCCCCCCTCCTCTAAGGGATTGAACCATTTGGGGGGTCGGTGGTCTTGTCGGGCCACAAGGGGGGAATCAGGTGTAAGCGGCATTGGGAGAGGGAAGATCCTGCGTGTTGGTTAAGCCGGAGTGGCCCACTGTGCTCCTTTTCCCAGCCACCACGGACTACCCAGTCGCATCGGCCGGCTGCCGGCCGGTCAGCGCGAGGACTTGGGGTCGGGGCAATCTTCCTGATCTTGGCACGACCAGTGAGGCATGTTGGGGACGTCGGCGGCCAAGCCGGGTCGCGGAGGGCAGCATCGCTGGGGTCGGCGCCCTTGATTTCTTGTTGGGGCCCCGGGTTCCCCCCCCCCTATCTGTAATTTCTTCGGGGGTAGCACCACCAGGGGTTTGGCGGCTGTGTCGGGCCGCAGGGGGGGGTACCACGATCCGGGGGCGCCTCTGGGGGGATTCTGCTGAGCCAGCCAGACGAAAGGCGGTTTGGGGGGCGGTCTGCCTCCACCTGGACGGTTCCAGGCGTGGGACCCTGACCTCCATCTGAACAGCTATATATTCACCTCCTGGGGGTTTTCCGGCTGGGGTCGGTGGCAGTGATTGGGCCATTATGACCAGAGACAAGCCCGGCGGTGGCTCTACTAAACAGAGTACCATGGATAAATTCACGGGCCAGGGGGCTCCGGTGGCGCTGCCCGGGGAGTCTCAAAATGCTATACCAGATAATGCGGCCCTCATGGCCGCCATTACGCAATCTAGGGACGCCTTGGAAGCCAAGATCGGAGCGGTCGGCTCTGACGTAATGCTCCTACGCCAGGACCTGAGGAATGCGGTAGCCCGCATTACAGAGACGGAGACAAGAATCTCGGGCGTGGAGGATGTGGTCGCCACACTGCAGCAGAAAGTATCGTCACTCGAGACCACCCAATGGGGCCTAGCATTGAGAGTGGAAGACGCGGAGGGGAGGGCACGACGCAACAACCTGCGCTTTGTTGGCTTTCCGGAGGACTGCGAAAAGGGGAATATGGAGCGATTTCTTACGGACTGGCTCGAGGGTTGGCTCCCCGCTGGGGAACTCTCGACTTGCTTTGTGGTGGAACGTGCACACAGGGCTTTGATGCAGAAGCCCCCCCGGGTGCCCGTCCACGGCCTGTCATCGCCAAGCTCCTCAATTACCACGACAGGGACACCATCCTGAAACAAGCCCGGGCTAAGGAACCATTGCTATTCAATAACTCACGCATCTTAATTTTTCCGGACTACACTAAGCTGGTGCAGCGGCAGTCGTTCCTAGCCACCAAGGCCCGCCTCCGTGAACTCAAGCTCCCTTATGCTCTACTTTATCCGGCCAGGCTGCGTGTAGTATACCGCTCCCGCACCCACTTCTTTGACACGCCGGAGGTGTTTCACTGGACAGATGAAACTGTGCGGCTACGTCCTCACTCTCCCCCGGGTAGAGAATCTGACTCTTCAGGTGGGCCTGCCCAGAATCATCACGGGCCGAGGGGAAGAGGGGGCAGACGCTCCAAATCCAGGCGCCGCTCACAATCTGCAGGTCCCGCGGCCCGGGAGGGGTCAGTGTCTCGGCCACGTGTCTCAGCGGACTGACACCAGGATGACCATGTAACTCTCCGAATTTGAGTATTCTGTATGGGCCGAAGGGGCGTGTATGTTGGCCAGTCTCTCTGTGGGGCTCCGCAGAAGGAGAGGAGGCCACTTGACAATGGGCTGTGACTTGGGGATCCATTGGTGGGTGAGGGGTGGGACCTCCTGTTGGGGTCAGCCTGCTCTGCCTGCCGCGACAGGTACTTCATTGTTTTGGAGGTACAGGGTGGGGGGGGGAGTTGTTATGTTGGGTTTTGGGGGGGGGTTGGTGGTGTTGCCGCACTGTCTACTTGTGTTCTGGACCCTGTTACATCTTGTGGACGATTCTTGTTGCTGCCATGGTGCTGTATAGGATCTGCACGGAGTAGGAATGTCTGTTAGTACACGGGAGGCCCCTGGTCTTGAGGGTTCTTAGCTGGAATGTTAGAGGGGCGCTAGACAAGATCAAGCGGGAGGCCATTCTGAAGTCAGCCAAGCGAGCTTGCGAATGATGTATTAATGTTGCAGGAGACCCACCTCATGGGGACTAAGGCAGTATGCTTCCAGCGCTTCGGATTTACACAGGTCTTTCATTCCGGGTTTGTGAGAGGTTCCAGGGGCGTTGCTATTTTAATACACCGTAGGGTTGCATACACACATGTTAAAACTTGGGGAGATCTTCAGGGCAGGTACCTGTTTGTGCAGGGCACGGTAGGGGGTGAGATTCTTGTACTGGGGAGCGTCTATGCCCCCCCGCCTCTTTCCTGGGGTTTAGCCGAAAAGATTCTGACCCTGTGGACAGATATACCCGAGGGCCTTGCGGTGGTGGGAGGGGATTGGAATGATGTGATGGATGTGGCTATTGATAGATGGAGGTCGGGGGATCTCTCTGAGACCCGCCACCCTACTAAACTGTACTCCTTAGTGACGAGTCTTGATTGGGTGGACCCCTGGCGCAGGATGCATGGTAATACACAGGGCTACACGTATCTTTCGGCAGTCCATGGTTCCTTCTCCCGCCTAGATTATTTGTTCCTCCCACGGGTCTTTGACAGCAGAGTGGTGGCGGCCGAAATCCTCCCACGTGGACTCTCTGACCACTCTCCAGTGGCACTTACTATACGAGCTGGGGGTGCCTGTGGGCCTTTCCGATGGCGCCTCTCAGTCTGGAACCTTCAGAAGGAGGACTACAGGGAACGAATGGAAGATGCCCTTGATCAATATTTAGCCACTAACGTGGGCTCGGTCTCGGGGGCTGGGACTCTTTGGAGGCCTTGAAACCCACCATTCGGGGGGTGGACATCTCATTTTGCGCCGCGGCCCGAAGACAGCGTAAAGAGGCCCTGGTTTGAGCGGAAGCTACTATTCTTGAGTTGGAGGCGCGCGGCAGGGAAGAGGGCGGGCGGCTGGCTCGTCATCGGCTACTGCTAGTGCAGCAGGAATATTCCCATATCCTCTTAGATGAGGCTCGACAGGCCTGGCTTGCTACTCGTAGTAGGATATACCAATAGGGTGACAAATCTGGTAAAATGCTGCACCGATTGTGTCAAGGTTCGCTTCGCCCCCAGGCCCTTCCAGGTGTTGTGGGGTTGGATGGGCTCCCTGTGTCGGGCGCGTCGGCTATCGCGAGCAGTTTTGCAGAGTATTATGCTCAATTATATGCCCCTGCGGAATGCCTCCCAGCGCAAGTCATTGATCGTTTTTTGGACGATCTCCCGCCAAAGGCATTCTCGAATGCGGTTAGGGAGGAATTGGAAGGCCCGCTCACTGAAGAAGAACTGGGGGCGGCCCTGGGAGATCTTAATTCTGGCAGGGCCCCAGGCCCTAATGGCTTTCCAATGCGAATTCTTTAAAAAATATTTTTTGCAGTTGGGACCCCACTACCGCAGGGTGGTCGAGGAGGCCAGGGACCGGGGGTGTCTGCCCAGCGACTGGCGGCATGCGGAGATAGTAGTTTTTCATAAGCCCGGTAGACCGCCGGAACATCACGCTTCGTATCGCCCCATCTCCCTCCTGAACGTGGAGGCCAAGATATTAGCTAAAGCTTTGGCGAACCGCCTCCGCCCTCATATAGCCTTGCTGGTACACCCAGACCAAGCTGGGTTTATGCCCCAGCGTGCAACCCGTCACAATATTAGGCGGGCGCATGTGGCAGTCTCGACGATCCAGGGACTGGGGGAACGGGCTGCGCTTCTGTTAGCGGATATGGACAGAGCGTTCGATTCCTTGAGTTGGGTCTATTTATTTGCGCTCCTGCGGCAGCTGAATTTCGGACCGCGTTTCTTGTCCTATCTTACCCTGTTATATACTGACTTGACGGCCTCGGTGAGAGTGGCGGGCTTCGTCTCTTCTGCATTCAATATTGGGCGAGGCACCAGACAGGGGTGTCCACTATCCCCATATCTTTTCGCCTTAGCAATGGAACCCTTGGCGGCTTGGGTGCGGATGGACACTCAGGTGTCCGGGTTTGAATGGGCGCATGGACTGTCCGATCGCATCGCCCTCTATGCTGATGATGTTTTGTTCTTTCTTACCAACCTGGAACAAACGGGCCCTCGGTTGTTGCGTATCATGCAGATCTTCGGGGAAACGTCCGGTTTATATATGAACCCTCGGAAGTCCATCCTGTGGGTGTTGGGAGGTCGGGGTGGGCTCGGCTCTTGGGCGTCGTCTGTACAAGTGGTACAAGGGAGCATGAAATATTTGGGGGTGTACTTGTCCGATTCTCCCGCCACGGCCTGGGAGCGTAATCTTGCACCTGTATGGGAGCGGGTGCGCGAGGACATTAAGACCTGGTCCCACATGCCCCTGTCCATCTACGGCCGGTCAGCCATTTTTAAGATGTGTCACTCCCGCGATTATTGTATCAACTACAAAATCATCCCTATCCGGTTCCCCCGCGGTGGTTCCGGCAGGTGAATTCAGTTCTGGGACAGTTCCTTTGGGAGGGTGGAGCGGTAAGGGTGGCGGTCCGGAAGTGCTTCCTATCTACGTATAGCGGGGGCTGGCTACCTCTGATATTTGGTCCTATTATGTTGCATCGCATCTCCTTGTCTTACACGAGTGGTGGTATGGAGACAGGGCGGACCCAGCGTACGCTGTGGAGCGGCACTGTATGGGGGACCACTCCCTACACACTATTCTTTACTCTGCTCCGTTGAGGCGTCTCCTTCCATCGGCCACGCGGATTGTGTTTCAGATCTGGCGGCAGGCATTGCGAAAGATGGGCTGGTGGCATAGACTGACTAGGGAGACCCCATTATGGCACAACGGCCGTTTTCCGCAGTTGCTGAGTCTCTCCGGGTTTCGCGATTGGGATAACATCGGGATATCTACCCTGGGGGACGTTATGCGTGGCACGGTGTTGAAATCCTTTCAAGACATCCAGACGGCTTTTCAGATGCCAAAGACTCAGTTTTTTAAATATTTACAATTTCGGCATGCCATGACTCCCAGCTTGGAGGGTCTGGATTCACTGCCGGAGTTCAGTCCGGTGGAAGCTAAGGTTTTTATGGGGGATCTCCTAGACCACAAGATCTCCAAAATCTATCAGACTCTGGTTACGCACTGTTCCCCCTCTTTGCAGCGTCTGAGGGAGGCCTGGGAGGGAGATGTGGGCCAGATGGAAGAAGAGGACTGGACAGAAGCTTTGGCATTTCCACGTGGGGCGGCAATTGCAGTGCGCCTGCGGCTTATCCAATTTAAATACCTACACCGGGTTTATTTTACCAGGGTTAGGCTCTGGAGGGCAGGCTTGGTGGCTTCCCCGGGGTGTCTCCACTGTGGGCATGAAGAAGGGACACTGATACATACTATATGGCACTGCACAGCGCTAGCACGCTTCTGGAGGGGGGTACTGGCCTGTCTCTCTGAAGTTCTGGGATGGGAGCTTCCTCACTCACCAAAACTAGTTCTCCTTCATGTAATGGAAGGGATCGGGGGCAACATCTATAAGCAACATCTCATGCTCCTAGGCTTTACCTTAGCGAAGAGAGATATAGCTAGAGCCTGGAAGGCGGTGGTTGCCCCCTCGGTCTCGATTTGGGAAAATGATCTCGACTTTAGTATGGGCCTCGAGCTCCCCATTTTTTAGGCTAGAGGGTGCCCTAGGAAGCACTATAAGATCTGGAAGCGCTGGGAGGATTATCGTGGCCTGGAGCTGGAGCCGCCGCGGGGGGACCGGGGTCGTGACCCAGAGTAACCGTTTGCCTCTCCGGTCCCTTGCACTCCCCTATGTGTGGCCCGCGATTGCTTAGTAGACAATGATATTGTGGATGTTTAGCTCTGGTGTAGATTGATGGCAGCTTGGGTCAGTAATATGTTGTTCCGGAATATGGAGACGGTGCGCTGGGGGGTGGGGAGGGAGGTGGGGAAGTTGGTTGTTTGCAGGATTTTATTTTATTTGTATTGCCTTTCATATTCTGCTGTCCTTAACTATGCAAAATGGTCAAAGTCAAAATTTCTGTATTTTACATGCGGCAACTGTCTCTGGGATTCAGAGGTCTGCATCATATGTGTTATTTTGACAAATAAAATCTGTTTTTTAAAAAAAAAAACTGACTTTACACATTTTTTCTCTTTTAGAAATGTTTTTAATATGCTTTTAAAGTTTTAAAAATGTTCTTATGTGGCTCACTGACAATTATATGCGCTACCACCTAGTATGACTTAGTAGTTTGCTATCATTGTTTATTGTTGTTGAGTATTAAGAGGAGTGGGTGTTATGTTTCATATAGATGCCCTAATATAGGCATAGTTTGAGATGCCCTAATATAGACATAATCTTTCACCTACATTAGTTCCCTATTCTCCACAATAACGGGCGCTGAGGGCTGAACCTTATCGAGACTGTGGTTTGGGTACAGAAGGAGGGTTTTTCCCGAACAATGGCCTACTATACCATCTTTGATGTGCTCATCCAGTATGATTAAATATTCAAAAGAGTTCTAGGAAACCAGGCAGGGGCTAGAATCCACCTGCATAAACATCTACGTAACCGGTTCATCCCATACGTCATCTTCATACCCAACAATGGCTAACACAAGACACAAGGGACAAAGGGACTCTATACTTTTCTGTATAAATACAGCACCTCTTGCTATCAGTAGTTAGAGGGAACCGAGACTTCCAGGCCGACACACTGACCAGAGACGCTGAGGCTCCTGCATGCAGTTGCTCCAGCTGACAGTGGTCTAATCATCCCTTGCGGGGTGTCCAACTCGAGACCAGGACGAGGTCCCACACTCTCATTATTTAGGTAATGGGGTTGGACTAAATCCTAGCGGGATTCTTGGCTTCTTTCGCACCTACTCACATGCTAGGTACACTTAGGTACATCTAGACAGGCATCGTAGGAGTATGCGCTTTATTTTATAAATGCATTTTATATTCATGTATATGTTCATGACTATTGCAAAATGGTAGAACTGTACTATCCTTTTTTATTCACTGTACTGCTGATCATATATCTCTGCTACTGTTTAACAGTTGTCGCAGCACATATATTTTATACTAGAAGAACAACTGTGCAATAAATTCTTATTGTAAACACGCTCGACTGTTTCTTCTGTGTAACTCTCTGAGACCAAATGAGCAAGCACGAGTGACTGAGCGAAAAGTGGTACATTGTTTCCACGCGTCTGAGGGATCAGGGTTGTCGTGTTCTGAGGTTGCCAAAAACTAATCTCTCTGATAAAAAGGAGATTCTAGTGGCACTGTGAGCTAGCTAATGCAAACAGGCTAACATATGCGGTGGGGGTGCTCAGAATCAGTCTGCCATCAGGCCCACAGTGTATGTTATCCAAAAGCGCAGGTCCTGCAGGGGTACTATAGGAACTACACTACAGTATAAACCTAAACCCAACACATTTCATGACCTCTCCAAGCGGGAAACTATTGCAATAAACTCTCTAAGCACAAGGGATAACATTGTGATTAAACCAGCGGACAAGGGCGGGGCTATAGTAATCCAAAGCAAGGAAGATTATAGAACGGCATGTCTATCGCTTTTACAAGATGAGAGACATTCTACTGTCCTACGCACCGATCAAACAAGAAGAATTCAAAACACAATCAAGAGGCTGTTGGAAGAAGCAAGCAAGAAAGGCTGGATCAACAAAAAAGAGAAAGAGTTCCTAACTACCATGGAACCTAGAACCCTGCGTTTCTACACAATCCCTAAAATACACAAAGGAAGGACCCCACCACCAGGGAGACCAATGGTCTCCGGCATCGGATCAGTTTTGAACCCCTGTCACAATTTGTTGACTGGTACCCGAGGCCACTGGTGACTAAAGCCATATCCTATGTCAAGGATACCACACACCTCTTCACCATCCTACAAGAAGTGGATTACGACCCAAACAAAGAAACATTGATGTGGAGGCACTCTACACCAGTATCCCTCAAGAAGAGAGTTTAAAGGTGATCCAAGACCACCTACACACCCAAGAACGGAAATGGAACGCTCCAAGAGATTGGATTATGGAGTTGGCCAGATTAGCCCTAACTGAGAACTTGTTTTGCTTCGAAGATAAGATCTACCTACAATGCCACTGAACATCTATCGAAAGCACTTTTGCCCCCAGCGTGGCCTGCTTGTATATGGGCTGGTTTGAGGATCACAACACCTGGGCCAATAACCCGTACAGCAACCAGATACGTCTTTGTATCAGGTACATTGACGACGTCCTGGTGATATGGCAGATGAACAACACCACTACTGATTCCTTCAACGAATGGTTAAATTGAAGAAACTCTTTCCTGAAATTCACCTTGACACATAATAACACACAAGTGTCCTTCCTGGACGTCAACATTATCGCTGAAGAGGGCAAACTCCGTACTTCACTCTACACCAAACCCACAGACCAAAATAGTCTCCTACACTTTGAAAGTGCACACCCTAGAGCACTAAGAGAAAACTTACCACTATGCACATTAGACGCAATTGTTCTGAGTCTGAGGATTACAAAAAGGAGGCAGAAAAACTGACTAGGAAACTCCGGGATCGGAGTTACCCCGTTCAAGGTGTAAACAAAGCAAAAAAACGAGTGTGCAACATCCCCAGAGAGAGTCTACTTGAAAAAACCAACAGACCAGAAACCAATGCCCTAATATGCGTCACGACCTACAACTGCGGTTCCAACCAGATCAAACGCACCATAAATAAACATTGGCGCATTTTAACATTCAACCAGCTATATTAAAAAGAAATCGGAGTATCAGAGATAGGTTGGTACACAGCAGTACAACCAGCAGGGCAATCAACCAACAAAGTACGCTGTGGGAATTACCATCTGCTATAGGACATTTCCCATTCGGAAACTGCGCAGTGTGCCCCTTGACAACACACACCAAGACCATCGACCTGGGACTCAAGACCCCATGGGAACAGAGAAATCACACAAATTGTAATAGCACCAACGTTGTGTACTTAATCACTTGCCCATGCGGCATAAAGTACGTCGGCATGACCACAAGAAAAATAAAACTTCGCATCAGCGAGTACAGGAGCACGATTAGATGCAAGAGGGTCACGACGAAACTCACCGCTTACTTCCTGGAAACTCAACACACAGACTCGGATATGAGGTGGGAGATTATTGAGAAAATAATACAACAAAACGGAGCATACAGGAGACTCCTCTTGAAAGAACAACAATGGGTGTACCGGTTACAAACACACATCGAAGGATTGAACAATGACATCCCCTGGAAGCAGCTGAATAACCTTAATTGACAAAAAGACAGTACATATATCTTCTTCTAAGTGTCTGCACCTTCCAGAACTATCTGTATACCTGTTTCAATCCACAGGTCATCACACGAGAACACTAGGCTGAACCTCATTCCCTCCCTAAATCCGGCACAACCTCTAATAAATGCCTTTTTGCATGACCCACAGACCTATTGCATACATTCATCAGTGGTTTAACATGAGACCAGCCAACACGCGACTGATAGCTTAGGAGGGGTACAAAAGACCTAGAACCATATGACAACAAAAGATTAATCATCACACTAGTCCTGTGCTATGTGTCTACTTATAACTTCACTTAGTAATATCAAGAATTGTACCATAAAAATATCGCTGAGGACTCATGATTTTTTCACTTTTTACCGAGCAATAGCAGTTATCGCTGCAATTCAATCCTTTGAGATATTATGGATCTTTATGTGGAGCGTCCGCAATTTGTAGCTATTTGTCATGATTATATATCAGTTTTGCAAAGAGATCCGTGCCTCATAGCCTCCAAACGAAGGCTTGCCTATGGGTACTCGGGAGTGACTACTACACGTGTTCTTTTCCAATACGCAAAAGACACCACCCGGGAGCCTGTGCAAGTTCGAAGGCTCACATGCGGCTCCAGCCTCTGTCTGAAACCGCTCCTGTGACGTCAATGGTCGAGCCCCCGCAATACGTGCGGGATGACCCAGCATCCAGGACTGAAAAACGCTAGACGTTTCAAAGACTCATGAGCAGCGGCACGTCCCTCCTGGGATCAGGGCAGAGCCCTCGTACTGGAACCAATCGCAGTACAGTATTTGGGAAAAGGCGTGGTTGGCCCCGGAGTTGCCTCCCCTCCGTGCACATGCAAAGTAGGATATTGAACCCAAGAAGCCGCATTCACTAGTAGGACAAGCAGGGGAGCAAAGCACACAGTAGGTCACAGACAGGGACAGACCTTTGATGTAGTAAGTGCCGGATCGTTGTCTACGAGGCACCATGCTTAATACGCCTCATGGAAGAAATGTTCTAATTAATTTGTGTGTATGCCATTCTTCCTTATAAACCTGGCATTATGTTTCCTCACTTACAGTGTGTGACTACAAGGCTTCCCTCTCATGGCCCTCGTTGGGAGTAGATGCCCTGTTAATGTGGGGCGAGTGCTACCTCCTGCCAAAAAACCAGACATTGATTACATCACGAGGACGAATTGTATGTGTGTGACATAGTGTGAAACCACAATTGTGACTGTGAAGTTTGAATGAAATATTGCATGCACGTTCATTCCATGAACCTCATGTTGAACAATTTTTTGGAGTGCCACTGGTATGAATCTTCTCAGCCCATCAGATCGCTGTCCTTTCTGGTGTTCCTTTCCTGAATACCAGGCACCCATACGTTTCTCTTTCTGGGGAACAGCACTGTGAAGTCTCACTGCAGCAACACACCTCAACTGGCTTTACAGCACATACACTACAAATTGTACTTTGTGTTTGTTCTTGTCTCTTTTTCTTCCGCAGGTAATTCCTCTTGAAAACAGCGGCAAGTATTAGACTTGTTCCCAAAAAAATAATCCCTTTTAATATCATACATGCAAGTTGCATGCTCAAGTTCACTCACGTCTTCAGGGGACGTGACTTCATCGCATCCCACCCTGACAAAAGCCTAGGACCTTTTGTAGGCCACTAGGAAGGGCTGAAACATGTTGGTGTTCTAGTCTAGGGTCATAGGACCATTACATCCTTTAGCCCTACTTTTTCTTTTAACCTTTCCTCCCACTCCGCAAATAAAGGATACTTTAGGAGTGTGGGAGGAATTTTATTTCTAAAGTTACGCCACCATACACCAAGTCTTCACAAGTGCTCCCTGGAATGTGGCTGAGCCCACCCCGACCTTTACGAGTTGGGGTGAACCCGATGATGAAGCATGTCATTACTAGAGTGAGTGAGGGTTGTATTAAGAAAAGGGTCTCTTTCCCTTCTCACCCACAAATGTGGGTCGGCGAATGACTGGCGTGAAAACCCTTGGTGTTCCTTCCCCCTACATTTTTCTTGCAGGAACCCGCCTGGTTCCATAAGGGATACTTGCTTGTTTTTGGTTGTGTATACAATAGGGAGGACGTATCCCTTCCAACCTCTTCAGTGAGGACCTCTCTACCCTTTCAGGGCCCCATTCTGGGTTCCCTAATCTTGTGGATCAGGTCTGCAGTGTACACCCACTCCAAATGTTCCTGAAATGCGGTTAGGATTCCCACATTGATTGTGACGGTAGCACTGTTGGGGATCATCAAGTGCATTGTCAGGGATGGACCGTGCTCCCTGCGAAGGAGCCAGGCCAGCAGTCTGCCAGACTGGTCTCCCTCCTTGTGTAGCCGCTGCCTGTACTGTTTTAAGGTATATTTATCTAAGCAATCCCAGAAATCTGTTATCCCCTTACGCGTTTCCAATTCTCCCCTACGTATATCAGAGTGAGACTGGTCCTTCACCTGCCACACAGCCAGATCTGCCTCTTCCCTCCCCAGCTCTGCCTGGAGCTGTCGCTGCACCCCAAATGTCAAACCCAAGCAGGTTCCACGCATTACAGCCTTTAGCTCCTCCCATTGCGTGGCTCTGTGCACCATAGTGCCCCAGTTAATGTCAAGACAGGCTGTTGGGGCCTGAGAGAGAGCCTCTCTCTCGATTGGGTCAATGAGTACGTTCGCCGGCATCCTCCATGCCATCTTCTTCTGCGCAACCCCCATTTTAATGTACAGCAGACAGGGGGAATGATCAGACAGGAATCGTGCCAGATGTGTTCCCTCTGTGTCCTCGACCCTCAAGACCCCGCCCACCAGGACCCTGTCCAGTCTGTTGTACATATTGTGAGTTAGCAAATGTCACGGGTACACCTTCTGCGTGGGATGACAAGCACACCGGACATCTACCAGGCCCATGCTTCTCATGACGTCAGTAAGTGTGACTGTCATATGGGGCTTGGTACCCTTCCTGGCTGGTGTTCTGTCAAGACCCCCATCCACCACGCAATTAAAGTATTGCAGCAAGACGATGGGGGTGCCGCTTCCTGTACCACCAAATCTTGCATTGATGGAAAACATGGAAGGGTCATCTACATTAAGGGCGTATGTGTTTAATAACGTAAGCCTTTTCCCATCTAGTGTCCCCAGCAACAACATATACCTGCCCTTCACATCAGCTTCAACAAACATTAAGGAGAACGGGGTCCCGGGGCCATGGATCCCCCTGGCATCAATCAATCAGGATTTCTAGAGTGCGCCTGCTTCACCCGAGAGGGTCTTGAGGTGCTGCGGGATCATGCTGCCTGTCCTCCTGGTTGAACATCCAGGTCTTGAGGTAACTTCCTGAACTGCTGGAGCGATGGTGAGACTCTGAGGTGCACGGGGAGGTTGTTCCAGGCCTTAGCCGCCAGATGAGAGAAGGAGCGGCCTCCAATGTTTGTCCGTCGGATGCGTCAGGTGGCTACAAAGGAGAAGAATCCGGAACAGAGTTTCGTGGTAGGTTGGTGGAAATTCACTCATTTGTTGAGGTTAATCGGTCCTTCGTTGTGTAGTGCCTTGTATGCATGGGTGAGTAGCTTGAACTGGCATCTCTACGACTGGTAGCCAGTGGAGTTTCCTGAGGCGAGAGGTGATGTGCATCCCTCTGGGGAGGTCGAGGATGAGTGGCTGCTGTGGTCTGGACAGTCTGGAGTTTCAGAAAGCAAAGAGAAGAGGGGGGCTAGGAGCCAATAAAGGTCCAGTACCCAGGCTCCGAGGGCAATCGTAATGTTAACCATGAAGGTACTGTTCCTAAAATAGGAGAGGTCAAAGAAAAAGGAAGATTCTAAAAAATATAAATATAAGAGCATGCAGGGGAATCCTATGGACTATTTCTTGTTGCCCTCACACACCCCAAAGGATGTCATGCTTCATCATTGGGCACTGCTCCTCGTGGGGCAAGCGCTGCAATGCCCCACGGGCCCCACGAAGGGTCACTTTGGGAGATCTTTTTTTGGTTTGAAATGACAAGAAAACAAAGAAAATTAGTGGAAAGCATATCTCATGTGATAATTCATTGGATTACTGGAAATGACAGTTAAAATGTCTACGCCTGTAGACGTGCACATGCTGTGGGTAGCATTCACGGTAGCCCGAAAGATGCAGACAGTAAAAGCTGTCATCTCTTCAGTGAAACAGAGGAAAACACACACAACACAGAGAGAAAACACCAATTCATGGGGGCTGGAGTGGGACAAAGACATGTATGCAAACGGAGCGTTCTTTCTTGTGATTTGATCAGACCATAATTATGCGATGTAATCAAACTGCTCCTTATATGTGTATTTTGTTCTGTTGCTCCTCATATGTGTCCGTGAGAACGCACACATTTATTTTGTAATGATAATGCAAATGTTAATAAAAGATATATAAAAAAAATAGAGAGAAAACACACATGCTGGTGTCACACTGTGGGAAGTCGTGTGACTGCTATGTATCTCATAAAGGGGTCTTACCCTGTGTAACAATCATCAACATCCCCACTGGTCGATGCAGAGGTCAGGGTGCTGCTGCCGACTAGAACAAAAAATGAGGTCAGGCATACATCAGCATCAGAGTACATGTTAGAGAGCCAAGTGTGACAAAGAGTAACAAGAGAAAACAATCAGTCTCGAGGGGCTGTACTCATATACTACCAGTGCGTGAAGGACCCGGGACCTACCCTCCTCTGCTTGCCAAGATCGAGACTGAGCAGAGGAGGCAGTCCAGTTTTTAAGGTGATCGGCTAGGCAAAACGCTTACAGGTGTGCCATGTGATCCGAAATCTGGATCAGGTGCCGGCCATGGAAAGCGGTAACATGTGCAGCTTGGGCGTGTCCTGGCCTTGGGGTGGGACTAGACAGAGTTCCATCCCGAGGTCCAGGAATCATGGTGGCCATCTTGGAACTGGCATCCGGGTGGCGAGCCAGTTAATGTACAAATGATATTTGGGCAGAAAGTGCACATAAGGGGCAAGTATACCCAACAGGCACCCCATAATCGTGAGCTGGGTCGGTAAGGGGCTTGTCATTCTGCCAACATGTAACCGGTCTGGAAGAGCACTCAGAGGCATATCAGTTTTGGCAGACATCTTTGAGTGTATGAAGGTGGATGCTGAGACTGGAAATATCAGCTTATATGGAAAAAGGATCATATAAATGGCATGGTAGATAAATAAAAGAGGGAGATGTATATACAAGTACCCATATTGGGCATATGTAATATTGGGACACCAAGGGGAAGGAACAAAGTGTCTGTTCTAGAAAAGATTGTCTAACAGATCATATAGGCCACAGGGTATGGTCCAGATAGAGTGACAGTGTTTGTATTATGTGGAATTACCCTAATGCGTGTGCTAATGGGATTATGAAAATCACAGCTCACACCACGGGATTTCGTCTTTAAGACCGGTCTTGTTAGTGCCAAGGTGGAACGCCCAGCGTTGCTCCTTCTTGAAGAGACTAGCGCCACTCCACATTTGTTTGGGTTCTAGAATTTCCATGTCAGGTCCTCAGGAGAATGTCTGAGGTCACAGAGGTGCCTGCACATCAGTAGGTCAATTTCATGTTGATTGTCGAAATCAGCCAACAGGTTTAGAATGTCTCTTGTATCTTTGAGGAAGGAAGTTGTCTTCTGGATCAATGGTTGGAGCTAGTGGTGACAGAACCTGCTAAGGGATTCAAGCAGGGAACCAATGCAAGAGACACTGGGTCTTCCTGGGCGGTAGGGGAGAGGTTAATACCCTTGTGTATTTTCGGCAATGTGTAGAAACAAGGGGTTCTCGAGGACGTATTCTGCTTCGTGATGAGTGATCCAGCCTTGTGCTTCTGCCGTTGTCACCATGGATTGTATGCATTTCATCAGGGTGTTGGTGGGATCTGAACCCATTGGGCGGTAATACTTCGTATCCGCTAGCTGAAGTAAGCATTCTTGGTTGTAGTCTGTGGAGTTCATGACCATGACTGCACCGCTCTTGTCCGCTAGTTTGATGGTGATCGTGAAGTCATCAGTGAGGGAGGCGACGGCTTTGCATTGTTTTCTGGGCAGATTTTCATGAACCAATCAATCAGGTTTCTTATAAGGGTCTCAAGGTGCTGATTGGGGAGGGTGGTGGATTTGCGGTTCAGTCGAATACCAGGTCTTGAGGCCCTTCCTGAATTGCGGCAGCGATGATTGCCAGGGAGTTCCAGGTCTTCGCAGCGAGGTAGAAGGATCTTCCTCCAGCCGTGATCTTGCAGATCCGTCGGGATGGTGGGTAGGGCCAGTTGGGCATAGCGGAGATGTCTGGTGAGAGTGTACAAGGAAAGGGCTTTGTAGGCATACATGAGGAGCTTGGAGGTAATTCTTTTGTTGATAGGTAGCCAGTGAAAGCTTCTCAGGGGGCCGGTGACGTGGCTGCGGAGTGGGATGTTCAGGATGAGTCTGGCAGAGGCGTTCTGGATGTTCTGCAGTTTCTTTTGGAGTTTCTGGGTGGTGCCAGCGTTGTATGCGTTTCCATAGTCGAGTCTGCTGCCGACGAGAGCATGGGTGACTGTTTTGCTGGACTCAGTGGGGATCCACTTGTAGATCTTACAAAGCAGGCAGAGCGTGTGGAAGCAGGAGGACAAATAGGCATGATTTGGCGGTTCATTGAGAGCGAGGAGTCCAGGATGATGCGGAGGTTTTGTGCGTGGTCCGTGGGTGTGAGGGGGGTTCCGAGCGCTGGGGGCCACCAGGAGTCATCCCAGGCGGAGGGAATGGAGCCCAGGATGTGGACTTCGGTCTTGTCTGAGTTAAGCTTGAGGCAGCAGTCCTTCATCCAGGTGGCGACTGCCTTCATCCCGCTGTGGAAGTTGCTCTTGGCAGCTGAGAGCTCGGATGCCAGTTCCAAGATGGCTGCCATGATTCCTGGACCTCAGGATGAAACTTTGTCTAGAGTCACTCGAGACCAGGACAACCAAGGCTGCCCAAGCCACACACGTTACCACTTCCTGCGGCCGGCACCTGTTCCAGATCATACGGTACCCCTGTGAGCATTTCGCCTAGCCTATCACCTTAAAAATTGGACCGTCTCCTCTGCTCAGTTGCGATCCTGGCCAGCAGAGGAGGGTAAATCCCGGGTCCTTCTCACACTGATAATATGAGAATTCAGCCCCTCGAGGCTCTGATTGTTTTCTCTTGTTACTCTTCACCACACTTGGCTCTCTTACATGTACATTGATGCCTATCTATGCCTGACCTCATTTTTAGGTCTAGCTTCGATCGACCTGTTATATCTCTTCTGTGGGGTTTGGCAAACCCACCGATTGCCATTTGTTACTATATGTGTGTTAGAAATGGGGGTCTCTAGTTGGCAATGGCTGGCCACTGTCCAAGTAGGGACCCTTCTTCTTAAGTCAGAGTAAGAGGGCTACCCTCCTTGATACCCCTGCACAACCCTGTGGTAATGTAGCTCGAGCAGGTAGGCTTATCTCAGAGGCAGAGTGTGAAGCATTTATGACCATACACAGTAACACAGTGAGGAACACTACAAAGGGACACCACACAAGTAGTTATAAAAAAATAAGTATCTTTATATAAAGGTAGATTTATCACAAGACCAATAACTGTAAAAGCCACAATACTGTCAAAAATAGGATTGCTGTTGAAGGGCTGTCAAAAATAGTTCAAAGGTTGCAATAATAAGGTTCAAATTCAAAGCAGGGGTCTCTGCGACCCTTTCTCTCACAAAGTACCTGGGTTCAGTAGCAAAACCAACAAAATGTCGCAAACAAGCTGTAGCGATGATTCTCGGCACGCGAGGCCGGCGATGCGTTGAAATCCTGGCCGCAAGGGAGGATGATGCGCCGATCTGCGTGATGCGTGCGGAGACGATGCGACAAACTTCTGCACGCTGGACCGCCGATGCGATGACTTTCTTGCCGCGTGGGAGAAGTCGATGCGACGATCCTGTTGCGTTGTGCGATAGTGTTGCGATGCGAAGAGAAGACGCTCCGCGAGGGAGCGACGCAGTTCGGTGCGATGCGATCAAAATGGCGTACGCACGGCGTCCGCACTGCGATGTCTTGAAGCGATGATTTCTTTAGGGGTTGCTAGCGCGCGCGACAGCAGCGCGATGATTTTTCCAGCGCGTCTCGGCTGCAGCGGCTCGCAAAGGGGCGTTAGCGTCGATTTCCAGCACTCTTTTCTCTGAAGCAAACTAGAGGCCCTGGAACTCACAGGAGCCTCATCAGCAGATAGCAGTCCTTGCAGGGAGGAAGCAGGAGGTTGGTGGTGGAGTCTGATGTGCCTGAGACTCCAGCAGGAGGCTAGCTCTTTTCCTAGCCCTTGGGTAATTGCTTGTAACAAAAATAAAAGTTCTCTCAAAAGTTCCTTTTCCTCTTCTTCAAGGTCCAGTGGTCACTGCTGCAGGCCAGTGCAAGAAACAACACACAAGCACCAGGACAGTCACTGCCTGCAGATTCCTCCAGTGGCGGGGACAGAGTTTCCTCTCCAGATCCAAAAGCAATACAAAAATGTAGGGGTTTGAGCACAGATATTTATACCCCAAAAGTCTTTGTTCTTAGAAGCCACAAGTCACTGAACCTAGCCAGAACCAGTTCTGCTCAGACCTGGAGCACTTTGTTTACCAGGCTGCATCCTTCCTTTCAGAAAGAGGGGGTCTGCTAGCAGACACACAGTGGGAGGTGGAGCCAGCATTCACCTTGCCAGGCACAGCCCTATTAAGGTCAAGGAGCCACCCCTCCCCATACTCTAAATGCAGATCTCTCTATTCAACCCAGGTCTGACTCAGCCTGCCCTGCCCCTCCAAAACCAGACAGCCAATACACATAACAGCAGAGCACACTGGAAGGCTTAGGCAAGAAAATACCTACTTTCTAAAAGTGGTATTTTCAAACACAGAATATAAAAATAAACTTCACTAAAAGATGTATTTTAATATTCTGAGCTCAGGCATACTAAATTCGTTTTTCTACCATGTTCCTGGGGTCAGTTAGGACTATAGGATGTAATAGTCAAACTGCCCATTCTAGCCTATGAGGAACAGGTAGCCTTACAGTAGTGAAAAACGAAATGGGGTGTAATTCACTACCAGGACATGCTACACACACCAAGGCATGTCCTTCCTTACACATACAATGCACCCTACCATAGGGGTGACTTACAGGATGCCAAGGGAAGGTTCAGGGGCTGGGAAGTGGGTGCACTTCACAGCCAAGATGGCAGTTCTGGACTGCACACAGACACTGCAATGGCAGGTCTGAGACACACTTTACAAGCTGCTTCTGTGGGTGGCACACATCAGTGCTGCAGGCCCACCAGCAGCATTTGGTGTACCAGCCCTGGGCACACATAGGCCACACTACTAGGGACTAACAGGTAAACCAAATAAGCCAATCAGGGATATACCAATTCACATAGACATATTTACACAGGGAGCATTCGCGCTGTGACACTCAATGGCAGTGGCACAGCGGCCAGAGCATCTAACACCAGCAAAACAGAGGAGACAACAGCGAAAAATGGAAGGGAGACCCACGCCAATGGTGCCAGGTCTAACACGTGTCCCCTCCAGCTGAAATGTGGGGAGAACTACCCATCCCCTTGGAAGTTCTCATCGCTAAGGCGGAAAAATCTGGACAGACCATCAGCATTGGCGTGTTCTGTACCAGGGCGGTGTTCCACCGTGAAGTCCATACCCTGTAGGGAAATGGACCACCTCAACAACTTGGGATTCTCACCCCTCATCTGCATCAACCATCTGAGGGGCCTGTGGTCTGTCTGAATCCGGAAGTGAGCCCCAAACAGGTATGGTCTCAGCTTCTTCAGTGCCCAGACCACAGCAAAGGCCTCACGCTCAATTGCACTCCACCTCTGCTCCCGTGGAAGTAACCTCCTACTGATGAATGCTACAGGTTGGTCTAGTCCCTCCTCATTTATCTGTGACAGAACGGCCCCCACCCCATGCTCTGAAGCGTCTGTCTGGACAACAAATTCCTTAGCAAAATTGGGCGCCTGGAGTACGGGTGCTGTACACATAGCAGTTTTGAGGGCATCAAAGGCTTTCTGACAGGTGTCAGTCCAGTTCACAATCTTTGGCCGCTTCTTGGAAGTCAGCTCAGTTAAGGGTGCAACAATGTTGCCATACTCCTTGACAAACCTCCTGTAGTAACCCGTGAGTCCTAAGAAGGCCCTCACCTGGGTCTGGGTCCTTGGGGGCTCCCAAGCCAGGATGGTTTCAATCTTGGGCTGCAGGGGTGCCACCTGGCCACTCCCCACCTGGTGTCCCAAGTACACCACAGAACCCTGCCCAATCTGGCACTTACTGGCCTTGATTGTGAGGCCTGCTCTGCGCAGCGCCATCAACGCTTCCCAGAGGTGGCGCAAGTGGTCCTCCCAGGAGGAACTAAACACTGCAATGTCATCCAGGTAGGCGGGACTGAAATTCTCCAGCCCAACCAACACCTGGTTGACCAACCTCTGAAAGGTGGCAGGGGCATTCTTCATCCCAAAGGGCATCACACGGAACTGGTAGTGCCCATCTGGTGTGGAGAATGCTGACCTCTCCTTTGCCCCATCAGTTAAGGCGATCTGCCAGTACCCAGACGTCAGATCAAACGTGCTGAGGTAACGGGCAGCCCCTAACCGATCTATGAGCTCATCAGTTCTGGGGATGGGGTGCGCGTCGGTCTTTGTGACCGAATTGAGACCTTGGTAGTCCACACAGAACCTAAGTTCAGGAGTGGCACCAGGCGTCGCAGCTTTTGGTACCAAGACCACGGGGCTGGACCAGGGGCTGCTAGAGGACTCAACCACCCCTAGGGCAAACATTTTGGAGACCTCCTCCTTAATGCAAGCCCTGACCCTGTCAGTCACCCTGTAAGCCTTGTGCTTGACAGGAGGACTGTCCCTGGTATCCACCTCATGGACGCACCAATCAGTGACACCAGGTACCAGGGAGAACAAATCAGAAAATTGCCCCAACAGTTGGTGACAATCTCTCTGCTGCTCAGGGGTCAGTGTGGTGGAAAGGATCACACCCTCCACTGACCCATCCTTCTCTCCTGCACACAGGAGGTCAGGGAGAGGCTCACTCTCCTCCTCCATCCCATCATCTGTGGCAAGAAGCATGCCCACTTCAGACCTCTCAAAGTGGGGCTTCAGGCGGTTCACATGCAGGACCCGCAAGGGGTTCCTGGGAGACTGAAAGTCCACCAAGTAGGTGACTGGACTTTTGCGCTCCACCACCTCAAATGGACCGGTCCACTTATCTTGGGGCGCACAAGGCTCCACTGGGGCCAGTACCCAAACCTTCTGACCAGGTTGAAATTCGACCAGAGTGGCATTCTGGTCGTGCCAACGTTTCATTTCCTCCTGGCTGGCTTCCAGATTTGCTTCAGCAATCTTTCTGAAATGCCGAGTCTGGTTCCTGAAGGCCAACATGTAGCTAAATACATCTTGGGGAGGTTTCCTGGGAGATTGCTCCCAGCCTTCCTTGACCAGACTCAGAGGTCCTCTAACCGGGTGGCCATAGAGGAGTTCAAAGGGACTGAACCCTAAGGACTTCTGTGGCACCTCACGGTAGGCAAACAACAGGCATGGCAAGAGGACGTCCCACTTACGCCTCAGGGGCTCTTCTAGGTCCATGATCATGCCCTCCAAGGTCCGGTTGAACCTTTCAACCAGACCATTACCTTGGGGGTGGTAAGGAGTGGTGAACTTATACGTTACCCCACACTCCTTCCACAGAGACTTCATATACTGGGAGATGAAGTTGGTCCCCCTGTCAGACACTACCTCTCTGGGGAATCCCACACGGGAGAAAATCCCCATCAGTGCACGTCCCACCACGGGGGCAGTCACTGTCCTGAGCGGGATGGCTTCAGGGTACCGGGTGGCATGGTCCACCAAGATCAGGATGAACCTGTTGCCCATGGCTGTCTTGGGGTCCAGAGGCCCCACAATGTCAATGCCCACTCGCTCGAATGGGGTACTCACAACTGGAAAGGGCTGGAGTGGGGCCTTGATCTTCCCTCCACTCTTCCCACTTGCCTGGCAAGTCTCACAGGTCCTGCAATGAGTGTCTGAACTCTTGTGCATCTGGGGCCAATAAAAGTGGGCGGCCAGCCTCTCAAAGGTCTTGGTCTGCCCCAGATGTCCTGCCAATGGAATGTCATGAGCCAACCCCAGTAGGAAGGTTCTGAAGCACTCGGGTACCACCAGCACACGGGCTGACCCTGGCTCAGCAGCCTTAGGCTCGCTATACAGGAGACTGTTCTCCCAATAAATCAGATGTGAACCAGACATGTCACCTTCTGCCTGGGCTGCAGCCTGTCGCCGCATACCCTCAAGAGAGGGGCAAACTCTCTGCTGCTCAAAAATTCCTCCCTGGTGGGCCCCCTTCCTGCTGCCAATGGGTCAGCTCAGGCAGGTCCCCCAGTTCGGCGATCTGCTCCCCGGTAGGCTCCAGGGCATCCCCTTCAGGGTCTGCTCCTTCCTGGGCCGTGGGAACCAAGGGGGCCGGCTTCCCGCACCCCCTGCCCCTTCTCTCTAAGGCAGGGATCTGGGCCATACTCTCAGGCTCCAGGTCCTTCTCAACACCCTCCTTGGCTGTCATGGACCGAGTGGTAGCACACGCCCACTCAGGCAGACCCAACATTTCTAAGTGAGCCTTCCTCTCCACCGTAGCCCACGGGGAGTCCTCTAAATCATTGCCCAGCAGACAGTCTACAGGCATGGCGGGCCTCACAGCTACCTGAAGAGTTCCTGAGACCCCCACTCAAAGGGAACCTGAGCCACCTCACATTGGCTCTCTGAGTTGTCTGCGGACACTACTGGGTAGAATGCATGGGGGACAACCTGCTCTTTGGACACCAACCGGGAGCTGACAGCAGTTACACTGGCCCCTGTGTCTCTTAGAGCCTCCACCCTATGGCCATTGATGGTCACCCACTGCCTGTATTTTTAGTGTTAGCAGGCAGTGCAGGCTTAGGGACCATCTCAAAGTTCCCCTAATGAGATAAGGGTCAACTCTACGGGATCCCACCCCTCTTGGGCACCCATCTCCTCCTCTCCCAGGGCTACACTAGCAATCTGGCGGGGTGGTGCACGGGGTGGTGCACTGGCCCCCTTTGGGGGCACTGGGGATCAAAGTATCTGTGGCCCACTTGACCACAGTTGTAACAAGTGGGGGGCCCCTGGGAACAGGCCTACCTGTTGGGGGCCCTGACCTCCTTTCTTGGGGGGCTGGGACACCACTGCTTGGTTCCCTTGGGGATTACTTTGGGGCCCTCGGTGGAACTCCCTCTGTTGACCCTTGTCCCCCCCACTCCTCTGCTGGGGACCCTGCCCACCTTTGGCGAAGTCTCCCACTGGACCCTTGCGAACCCGGGTGCTCACCCAGCGGTCCGCCTCCTCAGCAAGCTTTCTAGGGTTAGTCAGCTTGCAATCAATTAGGTGCTGGCGTAGCTCAGGAAAACAATTACTAGATAAATGCTCCCATGCAACCAAATCATAAAGCTGCGCAAAAGTTTCTACTTTGCTACCTTTTACCCAGCGTTCCATGGCTCTGCAAAAAAAGACACATATTCAACCCACGTGGTACCCTCTAGCTTCTTGCAGATCCTAAACCTCTGCCTATACAGCTCAGGGGTCAAACCATAGCGGGTCATCAACGCTTCCTTCATGTGGGCATAAACCATCCTACTTTCTGGGGGCAGGTCCAACAAGGTATCCCTCCCCTCACTCACAAAGCGTCCCCACAACCCCGCTCCCCAATCCTTCTCAGGGACCCGGTGGGACACCATGGCTAATTCATAAGCAGCAAACCATTGCCCAATATCTTCACTTTTGTGGAAATCCTTAATAACCTCCTTGGGTATATACACCCTACTCACAGGGTGCACTACAAGTACGCTGCCACCAGAGGGGGAGATTTCCATACTCTTAGCTTTAATCTCCAACTCCCTCAATACTCTCTCATGCTCAAGTTTCATTTTCATAATCTCAACTTCTAACTTCTTGTTCTCTAGGTCCCGGTGACCATCCATTTTAAGCTTGGCCATCTCCATATTATGCCGCCTATCTCTCTCCCTGTCCTCCAGATCTCTTCTGGGGACAGACCCTTAGCGGACACACTAGTGCCCGGGCTGGAAAGGGCTTTATCTCCTACTAAGTCTACTACATCGCCCTGCTGCTCTCCTCCATTCTCTCCCCCCTCCACAAGCTCTCCCATATCCTTAGGGGCATCCCTGGCTTCTAGCCAGGCCTTCAGCGCCTTGTAATACTCCTCCCTTCTAGTGAGACCTGTGATAGGAACTGTGAATTGCTTGCAAAAATATTTGAGCTGCTTGGCATTGTAGGTTTCTATTTTCTCTTCTTCCCAGGAGAGATCCTCTGAGGCATTGGATCTGGGCTTGCCCATTGTAGAAATAACTGGCAATATCAATAAAGGATAGAAGAAAACTTCTCAAGAAAATGTATGCGGGTGAAAAATCACCGGCAATATCAATCACAATATAGGATCCAAAAAACTCTCAAAAATGTGTGCGGATGAAAAATCACCGGCAATATCAATCACAATATAGGATCCAAAAACTCTCCAAAAAAATGTATGCGGTACGTTATGGTCTGCACTCACTAGTAGTGTACACTATAATTACTGTATGCGATCATAAATGCAAGTCCAGATCCTCACCGCTGACCACCAATGTTAGAAATGGGGGTCTCTAGTTGGCAATGGCTGGCCACTGTCCAAGTAGGGACCCTTCTTCCTAAGTCAGAGTAAGAGGGCTACCCTCCTTGATACCCCTGCTCAACCCTGTGGTAACGTAGCACGAGCAGGTAGGCTTATCTGAGAAGCAGAGTGTGAAGCATTTATGACCATACACAGTAACACAGTGAGGAACACTACAAAGGGACACCACACAAGTAGTTATAAAAAATAAGTATCTTTATATAAAGGTAGATTTATCACAAGACCAATAACTGTAAAAGCCACAATACTGTCAAAAATAGGATTGCTGTTGAAGGGCTGTCAAAAATAGTTCAAAGGTTGCAAGAATAAGGTTCAAATTCAAAGCAGGGGTCTCTGCGACCCTTTCTCTCACAAAGTTCCTGGGTTTAGTAGCAAAACCAACAAAATGTCGCAAACAAGCTGTAGCGATGATTCTCGGCACGCGAGGCCGGCGATGCGTTGAAATCCTGGCCGCAAGGGAGGATGATGCGCTGATCTGCGTGATGCGTGCAGAGACGATGCGACAAACTTCTGCACGCTGGACCGCCGATGCGATGACTTTCTTGCCGCGTGGGAGAAGTCGATGCGACGATCCTGTTGCGTTGTGGATAGTGTTGCGATGCGAAGACGCTCCGCGAGGGAGCGACGAAGTTCGGTGCAATGCGATCAAAATGGCGTACGCACGGCGTCCGCACTGCGATGTCTTGAAGCGATGATTTCTTTAGGGGTTGCGAGCGCGCGCGACAGCAGCGCGATGATTTTTTCAGCGCGTCTCGGCTGCAGCGGCTCGCAAAGGGGCGTTAGCGATGGTTTCGTGTTGCGAGCACTCAGCGGCGCGATGATTTTCCCAGCGCTCTCGGCTGCAGCGGCTCGCAAAGGTGCGTTAGCGTCGATTTCCAGCACTCTTTTCTCTGAAGCAAACTAGAGGCCCTGGAACTCACAGGAGCCTCATCAGCAGATAGCAGTCCTCGCAGGGAGGAAGCAGGAGGTTGGTGGTGGAGTCTGATGTGCCTGAGACTCCAGCAGGAGGCTAGCTCTTTTCCTAGCCCTTGGGTAATTGCTTGTAACAAAAATAAAAGTTCTCTCAAAAGTTCCTTTTCCTCTTCTTCAAGGTCCAGTGCTCACTGCTGCAGGCCAGTGCAAGAAACAACACACAAGCACCAGGACAGTCACTGCCTGCAGATTCCTCCAGTGGCGCGGACAGAGTTTCCTCTCCAGATCCAAAAGCAATACAAAAATGTAGGGGTTTGAGCACAGATATTTATACCCCAAAAGTCTTTGTTCTTAGAAGCCACAAGTCACTGAACCTAGCCAGAACCAGTTCTGCTCAGACCTGGAGCACTTTGTTTACCAGGCTGCATCCTTCCTTTCAGAAAGAGGGGGTCTGCTAGCAGACACACAGTGGGAGGTGGAGCCAGCATTCACCTTGCCAGGCACAGCCCTCTCTATTCAACCCAGGTCTGACTCAGCCTGCCCTGCCCCTCCAAAACCAGACAGCCAATACACATAACAGCAGAGCACACTGGAAGGCTTAGGCAAGAAAATACCTACTTTCTAAAAGTGGTATTTTCAAACACAGAATATAAAAATAAACTTCACTAAAAGATGTATTTTAATATTCTGAGCTCAGGCATACTAAATTCGTTTTTCTACCATGTTCCTGGGGTCAGTTAGGACTATAGGATGTAATAGTCAAACTGCCCATTCTAGCCTATGAGGAACAGGTAGCCTTACAGTAGTGAAAAACGAAATGGGGTGTAATTTACTACCAGGACATGCTACACACACCAAGGCATGTCCTTCCTTACACATACAATGCACCCTACCATAGGGGTGACTTACAGGATGCAAAGGGAAGGTTCAGGGGCTGGGAAGTGGGTGCACTTCACAGCCAAGATGGCAGTTCTGGACTGCACACAGACACTGCAATGGCAGGTCTGAGACACACTTTACAAGCTGCTTCTGGGGGTGGCACACATCAGTGCTGCAGGCCCACCAGCAGCATTTGGTGTACCAGCCCTGGGCACACATAGGCCACACTACTAGGGACTAACAGGTAAACCAAATAAGCCAATCAGGGATATACCAATTCACATAGACATATTTACACAGGGAGCATTCGCGCTGTGACACTGAATGGCAGTGGCACAGCGCCCAGAGCATCTAACACCAGCAAAACAGAGGAGACAACAGCGAAAAATGGAAGGGAGACCCACGCCAATGGTGCCAGGTCTAACAATGTGGCATTCAGAAATGCTGGCTTCTTATTGGTGCATTTCTGTCAAAGTCCCTCCTTTGTGTGCTTCGTTCTCTTTCTGGTGATTTCACTCTGAGAACATTTTAGTTGGCCATCACACAGTACAGTGTGCGATGGCCTCTCTTCCCTCCTCCCATCTGCCTATTGCAGGTCAGGTGTTTTTTTTTTTGCAGTTTTTTATAGCGCAAACTCGACCCGAAGGTAATGGAGCATTTTACAAGAGCGCCAGTTACGTTACAGACAGACACATTTATTTTTGGTAGGCACCGGGAGAGTACGTGATTTTCCCAGATTCACCGATGTTGAGCAGACACCGAGGCTCGTTTCTCTTGTTACGAGAGGTACCCTAACTTCATGAGAGATTTAGATACAAGTTTTTACCATTAAATGGCAGCAAAACAGTTGAATCTACTGCTGAATACGTGAGCTATTACTTAACTGTATGATTATCAACGCGGATATGAGTGAGAATATGTTTTTGAGACAAACCACTTCTGGTTCAAAATCCCTCATCCAGCACTGACTGGCCTCATTTGAGAGATCAGATTGCTACATGATGGTGAAAACATTCGGGTTGTTCTGCCTGAGGTTTCGACTGAATGCCAGAAGTGCTCGGAATGCAAACATAACAGTTTTGTATTCTGTGTAGCGTTTTGTGAGTAAAGTCTTGTAGTTGTTGGTGTGTTTCCCCCAGAAGCATGCATCCAGGGCAAGAGACACAGCGGATCTAGAACTTCGGTGGCACGTTAATCATGTGTGTGTCAAATGGATTCGTGCAATGAGCTGAAAAAACACAGGTACCCGTGTGCTTGTTTAGGGTCTGGGGCAGAGCAGCTCTATTCAGTGGCTTGGAAGTGACCCTGAAATTGAGTAATTGTAGAGCGCTGATTAAGGCTGCACGGTAATGAACCACTGGAGCTTATTAGGGCCGTGCTGTGCTGGTTGCTTTGGTCTTGCTGCTGCTTGTTTTCACTTTTGCACGTTTGACTCGCCATTGGAAACTGATTCACGCTTCTTTGCACTTAGTTACTTTGCTTGCACTAAGCACATGACCATGTTCGCCAGAAAGGCACATTTTTGTATGTAATGCAAATCTGGGAGCAACCACAGTAAAAACGTTATAAAAATAGATTATGGAAATGAAAGGAAAGGGGGGGCCGCTCGGCCCCCCCCGCACGTATGGCGGGGCGCCGGGCCCCCTCCTCCCCCTGCACTCTCGGTGGTGGGCGTGCCCCTCTGCCGCGTCTTGATGACGCGGCGGGCGCGCCCACCGCCGGATGGTGCTGGCTCCTGCATTGACCCGGAAGCAATCTAATTGCTTCCGGGGCAAAGAGAGGAGCCAGAGTGGGAGGACCAGTTGGAACTGGTCTGCCCCAGAGGGGTTAAAGGCCGGGGGAGCGCGGGAGGCGCCTTCTTGTTCCCGCACTCCCCAGGCTTGCCCCGCGCCTCGCAAAGGCGCAGAATAATCTTTCTTTTTTGGGGGGGGAATTGCAGGTGATTAGGATCCCAGCGGTCCGGATCGGCGGGTTGAGAGCTGCGGGCCCGGGTTTTGCGTGAATCGAGGGAGAGGACGTGGTCCGTCGGCTAGATTGCCAGCCTCGAGGAGGAGAGCGAGCGGATCGTGCTCCCTGCTGTCCCGGCCAGCGCAGACTCTGATTTTGACTCCAGCAGCACAGTTGGTAACTGAGGCGAAGCAGGGTAGGCAGGGGCAGCACATGGATGGGAGACCACAGGGGCAGATAGGCATTTTTAGAGGGGGAGCAAATAATTGCAGGTGAGCAATATTTTGCTAAAGTACTTGGACTGAAAGGTTTTGACAAGGGTTCAAAGCCCATAATTGCTGTATTTAAAATTTTTAAAATTGATGGTGATAGATAGGAGATGTGAGGTGGTGGTCGCACTGTTTTAGTGAGGTGTGATCTGCTAATAAGCACAAGTCGGTACCCTAACTTACTTTTGGGCAAGGTATTTAACGTGGGGGTGTTGGGACCGGCTGCACACAAAAAATAAGGGCCTTTTTTGAGAAGATTTGGCAGTGCTATACCCTAACTTACTTTTCACCCTAGGATCTCGGTAACGCGACTGAGCCAAAGGAGAGGGCGCGGTGGACGACGCGATCCGGGGACACAGGCAGGCCTGCATTTCACTGCTTCTGTTGGGCCGCCGGGCTAGAGTGCGCTCGCCCAACACCCAGGTTAGCTGGTGTGTCGCGGTCACAGTTGCGTGGTGCTTACGGCCAGTCTGTGTACCTCCAACTCGGAGCAGGTAAACACCAGGCAGGCGCTAGTGGGCACTGAGACACAGCAGGGCTTTCAGTGTAGGGGGTAAGTGCAGGTGGTGTACTTGTTGCAGGGATGACTAGTGGTCGTGGCGCTAGGCGCTCCCGCATGGAGCATATGCTGGAGGGCATGATGCGCAAGATGACAGCTATGGACAGGAGATGGGGGAAGGTTGACCAGATAGGCAAGAGCGTGGCAGAGCTCAGGCAAAGGTTCGACGAACAGGTTGGGCCATCTGGGAGACCCAAGCGAATAATTGTGCCCCCGCAGCCAAGGGGGGATTTGGATGCGTTGCCCAAGCGGGTCAGGGCCAAGAAGGGTAGCGGTCGGGTCCCCAAGCCACACAAAGAGGGGGGGCCTTCTGGGGTGGTCCCTGAGGAAGGGCTTGGACCGCCGGTAGCTCCTAGGCCCGCTCCCATAATCCCGACAAACCTACCGGTGACACCGGCTCCGGCCTCTCCGGCGCCAGTACCAAGCATAGTGCCTCAGGTGGTCCCAGCGGTAGTCCCGGTGGTACCCGCGCCGATTCCGGTACCCGGCTCGGGATCCCCCATGCCAGTTACAGCACCCCCAGGGGTTGATCGGGTACCTCCAGAGCTGGCAGCGCAGATAGCGGCTGTACTGCCTTGGCTAGGGATAGGTGGGATGTTACCTTCTTCAGTGGGTGCCAGGGAGGTGGGAGAGGACCCCTCAGCGGAGGCTCAGAAAATGGTGGCAAAGATCATGATTGCACAGGGTGGCGGGGGGCCAAGCGCGCCCTTTACTCCACAAGCAACAGGTCCGGGCAGCGACTCTGGAAGGGACAAGATTGTTGAACCAACGCGACCCGCAGAAAGTGGTAAGGAGGTGGCATTACCAGTGCTGGGGGAAGGGACAATACCCTCCAGGAGGGAAAATCTGGCTCAACATGTGACACAAGAAGTGAAGGATTTGATCTGGGCGGGAAAATATGTCAATATGTTTTCCTTGCTAGTTGATAACAGAGAAATGGAGTATGCTAGGAAACAGAAAGACTGGATGTTGCCTAGCGAATGGCGAGGTGAAATGGCGAGATTCAGGGTGGAGGAGACATTGATCAACTGGATTAGAGCCTTTTCTGTGTTTATGGCAATCACAGCCGAGCGCTTCCCGAATTTGCAGGCCGAAATGGCTTGTTACCAGAGTAGGATCACAACTTTCAGCGAGAAATATGGAGGGGATGGGTGGAAGGAGTACGACACTACTTTCAGGAAGGCTAAGGAGTTTGACCACGCATTATCATGGGATAGAGTGGATTCAATTTCATGGTATGGCCAGTTTACGGCAGGGAGTGCGGGGCCAAGCTGGAGCAAAAGCTACCACTCCAATCACCAGCAGCCCTTTCGGTCACCTCAGGGGGGTGGCACAGCCACTAAGACGGGGAGCAGTGGTGGGCGAAAAGGGGTGTGCTGGGATTTTAACAAGCATACATGCACCAGGACACAGGGCACTTGCAAGTTCAGGCACGCATGTTCCATTTGTAACCATCCTTCCCACCCAGAAACAGTCTGCCGCAATAAAGGTAATGCCTCGGGAAGCAGGGGAAGAAAGAAGCAGGATTAGGGAGGAGGCCGTTTGGTAGCTCATTCACCCATCGACATTCTGGCTATGACTCCTTGGCTGAACAGGTACCCTGACCATGCCTCGGCGGCGATGTTACAGGAAGGATTTTGGCAGGGCTTTAGGATCCCAGCGGTGGGATATACCGGAACACCAGAATGTAGGAATCAACTTTCAGTTAAGCACAACCCAGATGTGGTGGCGGCAAAAATAGCTAAAGAGCTAAAGAGGATAGCGGGGCCGTTTAATGACATCCCTGTACCGAATTTTGTTTGCTCGCCCCTCGGCGTGGTCCCCAAAAAGGAGGAGGGCGAGTACAGGCTCATTCATAACCTATCAGCACCCAGGGGCGCGTCATTAAACGACGCCATAAATGAAGACATTTGTAGTGTTAAGTATGCGTCTTTTGACCAAGCAATGGATATGTTGAGGGCTCTCGGACCGGGAGCCTTGATGGCCAAGTCGGACATAGAATCAGCTTTTCGGCTACTGCCAGTGCATCCCCTAGATCAGCATCTGCTAGGTTTCTCTTTTCAGAACAAATTCTATATGGATATGTGCATGCCCATGGGTTGTTCGGTTTCATGCACCTACTTTGAGAAATTTAGTTCCTTTCTGGAATGGGCTTTTAGGCAAATGTCAGGGCACCTCCATGTCATGCATTACCTGGATGATTTTCTCTTTCTGGGGTCGGCGGGCTCACAGGAGTGTGGGTGGGCATTGCAGGAATTTTGCGTGCTCATGCGGGCTTTTGGGGTCCCGCTGGCACCCGGAAAGACGGTGGGCCCTGCAACCACATTGGAATTCTTAGGCATAGAATTGGACTCAGTGGAGGGCTGTTTCAGGTTGCCAAAAGACAAAATCACGAAATTTAGAGCAGCCCTCCAGCAAGGTTTGGCCAAAGATAGAGTGACACTCCAGCAGCTACAACAGATTGTAGGCCAGCTGAATTTCGCATTAAGAGTCATACCCATGGCACGCTCCTTCTCCCGCTCAATCTCGCAGGCCATGACGGGCCTGCGAGAGAAACACCATCACACTAGATTGCTGGCTGAGGTCCGCCAGGACATGCGTATTTGGATCGCATTTCTGGAGGGCTTCAACGGCAGAGTGGTGTGGTGCGGTCCCCCTACTACGTCTGCAGAGTTAGGTCTATGGACGGATGCTGCAGGCAGTGTGGGTTTTGGTGCCATACTGGGAAACAAGTGGGTGGCCCAACGGTGGCCGGTTTGGTGGGATGCGAGCGGCCTGACAGCTAATATCGGTTTCTTGGAGCTATTTCCAATATGGGTTGCATTAACAGTTTGGCCTGATCAGTTGTGTAATCGATCTGTAATCTTCTGGTCAGATAACATGACGGTAGTCGAATGTATCAACCAGCAGGCGGCACGATGTAAGTTTATACTCCGCCTACTTAAGGAGATTGTGTTGGTTTGCATGAAACTCAATGTACAGTTTAGGGCCAAACATGTCCCAGGGGTGTTGAATAACGCAGCCGATGCACTCTCTCGCTTTAAGATGCAGGTATTCAGGGAACACCTACCATCCGCAGAGGCGACGCCTGCACACTTCCCAGCAACACTCTGGCAAATTGGTGCCCCCAGCTACAGAACCTCGTGGCAGCTAGCCTAGCGACCAGGACCAGGACAGCTTACGAAGGGGCGTTTTGTCTTATTGCTCCTTTTGGGACGGGACTGGGCAGAGAAATGGGAGCATGAGGAGAATGTCGCTAAGTACCTAGATGCATTACATAAGGAGGGGTGCTCAGCAGCGACAGCTAGCAGACACAGGGCGGCCGTGTCTTTCATGGCACAACTCAGGGGGGCCAGAGATCCCACGAATAGTTTCGTCGTGCGGAAGGCACTAAAGGGGTGGCGGCGCCTGCAAGCAACCACCGCAGATTCCAGGCAACCGATAGGCTTAGACCGGCTGGCATCATTATTGAATGCCTTGTCCGACACCTGCAGTTCATATGGGGAAGTACTCTTGTTCAGAGCCGCCTTTACTTTGGCCTTTTATGGGGCATTCCGGGTAGGGAACTGGTGGCTAGCAGCAAGCAGGACATGCTGGGGGTCTTCGACTGGAACACACAAAAATATTGGGCGAGGTGCTGTTGATTACCATACGTAAATCATAAACTGACCAGGAGGCCCGGGGGGACGGGCTGGTACTCCATCGGGCACGGGCTAATCCTTGCTGCCCAGTGTTCCACGTAGAAGCCTTTATCAAACAGCGAGCGGGCGCGAAGGAGGGAGCATTGTTAATGCATGCAGACGGTACCCCACTGACCAGGTTCCAATTCCAAAGAGTACTGTCGATGACAATGGACAGGGCTGGTTTCAATCCAAAGGATTTTGGGACGCATTCCTTCAGGATAGGTGCGGCCACCGAGGCGACTGCTAGAGGATTGCATGCGAGCAGCGTAAAAGGATTGGGAGATGGTCTTCCAACTGTTACAAACGTTATGTGCGGATGCACATGCTGTGAGGTGACAAGTAAGTTACGCTGACGCCTGTCTTGTTGTTTGCTTCTATTTCAGTTTCTCGAACCTGTCACGCAGGGCGGAAACTGTTGCCGGGTCATCAACAGCAAGTACCTTCAGCACGGCGGTCACAGGAACGGAGGAAGGAGACACAAGTGGTATGGGTGGTTGGTCACTCATTTGTAAAGCGCGTTAAATCTGTTTTCTTTTCAGGTAGCTATAGACAGAGGGCGGAACAAGGAGGTTTCGAAGTTTCCTTTCATGGTAGGGGGGGCCTATGCCTCAGTCAGTTTAGGGGGTTCTTTACAGAGTTGCTCAATAGACACACCCCGCCGGCTGCAGTAGTTATCCTACACCTGGGGGGCAACGATCTGGTGAAATTGGGCAGGAGGGTCCTGATGGAGGAGATATCGGAAGCAAACTGGCTAGCTAAAACATGCCAAGGCTGCACCATAGTGTGGTCTCAGATGATTCCCAGGCTCAAATGGAGGGGTGGGGGGACTCGGTCAGGGCGTTGAATCACTCGGTAAAGAGGATCAACAACAAGATAGAGAAATTATTTCGGTCACCTCAACTACAGAATATACCACATGGGTGTATCTGGGGGGAACAGTTCTTCTTGCAAGACGGGGTCCATCTGACTGGGGCAGGTAACCAACTTTTCTGGAGAACATTTTGGCAGGGCTGGGAGGTTCTAAGTAGACATGACCTTTCGGAAGAGGAGGATAGGGGGCCAGATAGTCGGTCAACTATGCTGGCCTGTGGCGGTAAGGTCATGATCGGTGAGCAGTCAATTTAAGGTCCTTAGGGGCGTCACCATTCTTGAATGGGGTCGCCCAGGGGAGGGGCAAGTGGTCTCTCCCAGAACTCCAGGGGCGGTACATCCGCTTGGTTGGATGGGTGCGGGGGAGGGGAGTCACGCTTTCTCTGGGCTGGTTAGCCACCCCGCACGTGCACGATGACGTCATTAAACGGCGCAGAGTGCAAGGGCCCCCCCTTTTGGGTAATGGAGTTCATGGAGCGTACGGGGGTAACCGGGAGGGGGGGGGGGGGAGTAGCCTCTCAGTAAACGGGCCCTCTGCGCATGCGCACTCATACGTGAGGGCGTAGCTGGTTAATAAGGATTTGACACCGGTTGGCGACCTTGCCGTAGGCCCAAAACTAGGATATGCAGAAAAGTAATAAGTATGATGTTAGATTCGGTTAGGAAACACGCTGTATTAGACATTTGTTAAGGTTAGCCATTGATACCTGTCTACATTGATTGTACCTAATGTCTAATTTTCTGCATAAAATGCTTGTGTAAATATTGTTTATTTCAAATTTTAATTTGTTTTCATGTTTTAATAAATACGGCCGGGGGGTCGCGAGACCCCCCGCCTTCCAAAGAAAACTCCTCTCATGTCCAATTGCTTTAATTGTTTAACTGTGGTAATGCGCAGGACAGGGAGGGGGATTGGCGGTGATGATAAATATTTCTAATAGAATGATATCGGAGTAATTTATTCCATGTGCGTGTCTTCATTTCTTTAACAAGCATGGGCACGCAGAGATCCACAGGCCAGGCATGTGGGCATGGCTCTGAACCGTGTAGAGTTTTAAGTAGCCTCTTATCACGCTTTTTCAGCATAACTCATGGGCACGATTCCTTCTGTTTGGAAAGTTAAGTTATTGATATGAACATGATATCAACATTCCGCAATCATTATTTTAATCCATGCGAGTGAATCATCAACTTAGTCATGGGACGGGCGGGGGTTGTGGCAGTGAATCTCTTGAATTAATTTAAATGCATTGGTGGCAGGGGAAGCCTAATCTACTCTGTTAAGGTGCTTTCAAAGGTGAGTGGTTTCTAAAAAGTCACATACTGATAGACATACATTTTAAGAGCTACGTGGCCTCCTTACGGTGGAATGTAGTGCGTTACAAAACCCCCCAATTAAATTAATGGAAACATGTACAACAATTTAAAACTCTCTCTGTCTGCTCCTTGTCATCCTGGCGCCGTGCTTAATGTTTCAGCAGAGCTAAGCGCACACAAACAATGGCAGCCTTCCTCGCTAATGGCACTTTTAAAAAAATGTATTCTGCGCTCCTTTTTTTATATTTATAAAGAAACCAGCATCAAGTTTACAATATGCATGGCCCTTAACTTGCCACTCGAGGACAGGGCCGAAAGTGATCACAGGCCTCTGAGAGCTGTGATTTAGCTTGAAGTACCAACAGCCACCATCTTACAACCAATAGGAGAGTCGAGAGGGGAAGCAAAACAAAGTCCTCTGGAGGATAAAATAGTCTGAAAATATAGGAGAGAAGATGCGAGCTTGGCTGGATCTGAAGCAGGAAGGCACTCCACCATCCCATGTATCATCAGAGGATTGGGAGAACATCGTAGAAGACCTCCAACTGAAGAAGGGAAACCCTCAACATCAACGCCAGTGTATCAAAGTGCCATCAATAGCAGGAAGCAAATGCCCCCCAAAAGGCATACTTGAAGGCAAACGTGCCCTCTGCATGGCCTTAGAAGCAAGGAAAAGAGGGGGCTTACTAACTGTGGGTCCTTCGGTTACAGTGCTAAGGGCAGCCTTAAGAAAGAAACAGTGGGAACATAAAAAGGAACATACAGAAAAGGAATGGCTCAAAGTGTTCTCCCTGCTGAAGGAAAAGAATCACTCTGGGCTGTGGAGGCACATCAATCAGTTGAGCAGTCGAGGAGCTCCAAGAGAAAACGGAGTGGCGGAGCATGACTGGTTAAACCATGTAACACAACTATACTCGTACGCTTCTTCCAACAAAGGCAGCTCTGAAGCGATGATCTGGGAAGAAGGGCAGGCCAAGATTTGAGCGTCCTCTGCGATAATGGTCACACAGATCAGATCACCTGGGAAGAGGAGCACTGCAGGTCGCCAGGCTTAATAAACACTGACATGGTGATTGTTAGATTTGGGGGTCTCTAGTTGGCAGAGGTAGGTACCTTTGTCCAAATAGGGACCCTTGAGTCTAGTCAGGGAAAGTAGGTACACTTCTAAAATAACCCCTGCTCACCCTCTTGGTAGCTTGGCACGAGCAGACAGGCTTAGTTCAGAGGCAGTGTGTAAAGCATTTGTGAACACATACAGTAATCAAGTGACAACACTACAAATGGACACCACACAGGTTATATATTTATAAAAATAGGTATACTTTATATAGATTTATCACAAGACCATAAACGATAAAAATAATCCACAATACTGTCAAGAGTGCTTAGTTCTGATCAAAAAGGCTTAATTCAAGGTTCTGTGCGAGTCGGTAGCCTCCTCCGGCTACGGCGATGTCGAGAACAAACAGAGTCTAACAAATCCAGCTGACCGCGTCGAGGCGGGCCAACACAGCGTAGACAGACTCGGTCACAGTACCTTTTACTTGAAGCGGCAGGCACGGGCGTGCGAGCCGGATGGCTGTTCGTCGCGGTCGCGATGCAAAAATGGAAGCGTTGCAGGACGCGTTGTCCCTCGATGCGGTGCAGGCGGCGGCTCGTTGACGTCGTCGAGACGGAGTCGGTGAGACCAGGGCCGTGCGTTGCAGGGCGAGACGGTGCTTCGATGCGGTGCTGGCAGGTTGCGGTGCGGCGACGGAGCCGGATTCAGGAGCTGGCGTCGATCAGTCCGGACAGCGGTGCGAGTCGGGCGGTGCGTCGCAAAGCGTGCGAGCGGTGCCCAACTCCGGTGCGGTCACAGGACTCGAACTCAGCAGCAGTGACCGTGTCGGTCGGACCAGTTCGATTCGGCGTAGCGAAGCGTTGCAGGACGCGTTGTCCCTCGATGCGGTGCAGGCAGCGGCTCGTTGACGGAGTCGGTGAGACCAGGGCCGTGCGTTGCAGGGCGAGACGGTGCTTCAATGCGGTGCTTACAGGACACCGAGTCGGTCGTGAGAGTCGGTCACAGCTCCCTACCTCTGCAGCCACTGAAACAGAGTTTCCAGCAGCAATTCACAAAGGGGGTGAAGTCCAATGGTCCTGGGACTTCGGTCAGGGGGCAAGCTCTCTTCCAAGCCCTTGGAGATCCTTCACAAGTTGATGAAAGTCACAGCAAAGCAAAAGTTCCTTTCTCCTTTCTTTGGCAGTCAGGCAAACCACTGCAGGCCAATCCCCCAAGCAGCACTTCAGCTTAGGGATAGTCTCTCCTCAGTTTCTTTTTGGTTCCGCTCCTCAGCAAAGGTTTCTTCTTGTTCCCAAAAGTGATCTAATTTTCCTGGGGTCTGGGTGCCCCTCTTATACCCTGATTCTCTTTGTTCTCTGGAGGCAGAGAGGCCTCTGCCTAGTCCAAAACCAGTTCTGGTCAGTCCTGGAGCACTTTGTTTTTCTGACTCCTTCTTTCCTTTCAGAATGTGGGGCAGAGTGCTCAGCCGCCCGGCAGGAGGTGGAGCCAGCATTGTGGAAGGCAGGCACAGCCCTATTCAGACCCAGGTGCAACTCCTCCCTCCACTCTGGATGCAGATCTTTCTATTCAGCCCTGCGCTGACTCACCCTGTCTCCTGTAGCCACCCCCAGCCCCTGTCACTTAATCTCCAGACAAGGAATACACAACCTAGCAGAGGCAGGCTTGGATAGTTAGGCAAGAAAATACCCACTCTCTAAAAGTGGTATTTTCAAACACAGAATGTTAAAACCAACTTCACTAAAAGATGTATTTTATCATCCTGAGTTCAGGCATACTAAATTCGTTTTTCTACCATGTTCCCGGGGTCAGTTCTGATTATAAGGTGTAATAGTCAGTCTGCCCATTCTGGCCTATGGGGAGCAGGTAGCCTTGCAATAGTGAAAAACGAAAATGGCTGTAATTCACTATTAGGACATGCCACACACACCAGGGCATGTCCTACCTTATACTTACAATGCACCCTGCCCTAGGGCCTACTTTAGGGGTGACCAACATGCAGTAAAGGGAAGGTTTAGGGACTGGTAAGTGGGTGCACTCACCAAGTCGACATGGCAGCCCTAGGCTGCACACAGGCTCTGCAATGGCAGGCCTGAGACACACTTTACAAGCTGCTTCTGTGGGTGGCACAACCCGTGCTGCAAGCCCACCAGCAGCATTGGATTTACAAGCCCTGGGCACACTCAGTGCACGGTACTAGGGACTGACAAGTAAACCAATCATCCAATCATGGAGTCACTAATACATACATCAATTAACGATAGGGAGCACTTGCACTTTGGCACTGATTAGCAGCGGCAAAGTGCCCATGAGCATCTAGTCCAGCAAAAACATATCGGCAACGGTGGAGGCATTACGAAAAAATGGAAGGGAGACCCACGCCAAGGATGCCAGGTCTACACGTGTCCCCTCCAGCTGAAATGTGGGGAGAACTATCCTACCCCTAGGGAGTTCTCATCGCTAAGGCGGAAAAATCTGGACAGTCCATCAGCATTGGCGTGTTCTGTACCAGGGCGGTGTTCCACCGTAAAGTCCATCCCCTGTAGGGAAATGGACCACCTCAACAGCTTTGGATTCTCACCCCTCATCTGCATCAACCATCTGAGGGGCCTGTGGTCTGTCTGAACCTGGAAGTGAGTCCCAAACAGGTATGGTCTCAGCTTCTTCAGAGCCCAGACCACAGCAAATGCCTCACGCTCAATAGCACTCCATCTCTGTTCCCGGGGAAGTAACCTCCTGCTGATGAAGGCTACAGGTTGGTCTAGGCCCTCCTCATTGATCTGTGATAGAACAGCCCCTACACCATGCTCTGAAGCGTCGGTTTGAACAATGAACTCATTGGAGAAGTTGGGTGCCTGGAGCACAGGCGCCGTGCACATGGCAGTCTTCAAGGTGTCAAAAGCTTTTTGACAGGCGTCAGTCCAAATCACTTTCCTGGGCTGCTTCTTGGAAGTCAGCTCTGTCAAGGGGCAACAATGCTGCCATACCCCTTGACGAATCTCCGGTAATACCCGGTGAGTCCTAGAAAGGCTCTCACCTCTGTCTGGGTCTTGGGGGCTCCCAAGCCAGAATGGTATCAATTTTCGGTTGGAGGGCGCCACCTGGCCGCTCCCAACCTGGTGTCCCAAGTACACCACAGAACCCTGCCCAATCTGGCACTTACTTGCCTGGATTGTGAGGCCTGCTCTCCGCAGCGCCATCAACACTTCCCAGAGGTGGCGCAGATGTTCTTCCCAACTGGCACTGAACACTGCGATGTCATCCAGGTAGGCGGCACTGAAATCCTCCAGTCCAACCAACACCTGGTTGACCAACCTCTGAAAGGTGGCAGGGGCATTCTTCATCCCAAAGGGCATCACCCGGAACTGGTAGTGCCCATCTGGTGTGGAGAATGCTGACCTCTCTTTGCCCCATCAGTCAAGGCGATCTGCCAGTACCCAGACGTTAAGTCAAGCGTGCTGAGGTACCGTGCAGCCCCTAACCGATCTATGAGCTCATCAGCTCTGGGGATGGGGTGGGCGTCAGTCCTGGTGACGGAATTGAGTCCCCTGTAGTCCACACAGAACCGGAGTTCTGGGGTGGCACCAGGCGCGGCAGCCTTTGGAACCAAGACCACTGGGCTGGCCCAAGGGCTGTTAGAGGACTCAATCACCCCTAGCGCAAACATCTTGGAGACCTCCTCCTTGATGCAGGCTCTGACCCTGTCAGTCACCCTGTAAGCCTTGTGCTTCACAGGAAGACTGTCCCCAGTGTCCACATCATGGACGCACAAATGAGTGACACTGGGAACCAGGGAGAACAGGTCAGGGAACTGTCCCAACAGTTGGCGACAGTCACCCTGCTGCTCAGGTGTCAGGGAGGTAGAGAGGTTTACTCCCTCCACTGATCCATCTTGCTCTTGGGCTGACAGGAGGTCAGGAAGAGGCTCGGTCTCCTCCTCCATTCCATCATCTGTAGCTAAGAGCATGCCCACTTGGGACCTCTCCAAGTGGGGCTTCAGGCGGTTCACATGCAGGACCCGCAAGGGGTTCCTGGGAGACTGCAAGTCCACCAAATAGGTAACTGGACTCTTGCGCTCCACCACCGTAAAAGGGCCGGTCCACCTGTCCTGGAGCGCACAAGGCTCCACCGGGGCCATGACCCACACTTTCTGAGCAGGCTGAAGCTCTACCAGAGTGGCATTCTGGTCGTACCACCGCTTCATTTCCTCCTGGCTGGCTTCCAGATTTGCCTCAGCAAGTTCTCTGAAACGCCTAGTCTGGTTCCTGAAGGCCAGCATGTAACTGTATACATCCTGGGGAGGTTTCCTGGGAGATTGCTCCCAGCCTTCCTTGACCAAACTCAGAGGTCCTCGCACCGGGTGTCCATAGAGGAGCTCAAAGGGACTGAACCCTAGAGACTTCTGTGGCACCTCCCGGTATGCAAACAACAGGCATGGTAAGAGGACGTCCCATTTACGCCTCATGGGTTCTTCCAGACCCATAATCATGCCATTGAGGGTCCGGTTGAATCTCTCAACCAGCCCATTTCCTTGAGGGTGGTAAGGAGTGGTGAACTTGTAAGTTACACCGCACTCCTGCCACAGGGACTTCATGTACTTGGACACGAAGTTGGTGCCTCTGTCAGACACCACCTCTTGAGGGAATCCCACACGTGAGAAAATTCCCATCAGTGCCCGTCCCACCACGGGGGCCGTCACTGTCCTCAGAGGGATGGCTTCCGGGTACCCGGTGGCATGGTCCACCAAGACCAGGATAAACCTGTTGCCCATGGCTGTCTTGGGGTCCAGTGGCCCCACAATGTCAATACCCACCCGTTCAAAGGGGGTGCTGACCACAGGGAATGGCTGGAGAGGAGCCTTGTGCTTCCTCCCACTCTTTCCACTTGCCTGGCAAGTCTGACATGTCCTGCAGTGAGTGGCGGCACTCCTGCGCATCTGGGGCCAATAGAAATGGGTAACAAGCCTGTCAAAGGTCTTGTCCTGCCCCAGATGTCCTGCTAACGGTACATCATGAGCCAACCCCAGTAGGAAGGCTCTGAAGCGCTGGGGTACCACCAGCACACGGGCTGACCCAGGCTCAGCAACCTTAGGCTCTGAATACAGGAGACCATTCTCCCAGTAAACCCAATGTGATCCAGACTGATCACCTGCTGCCTGGTCTGTGGCCTGTTGCCTCAGACCCACGAGAAGGGGCATGCGTTCTGCTCCTCGCAGAACTCTTCCCTGGAGGGTCCTCCTTCTTGCTGCCAATGGGTCAGCTCAGGTAGGTCCCCCAGTTCAGCTACCTGTTCCCCTGTAGGCTCCAGGGCATCCCCCTCAAGGTCTGCCTCCTCCTGGACCGTGGGAACCTCGGGGGCCGGTTTCCCGCGCCCCCTGCCTCCTCTCTCTCCGGCAGGCACCTGGGCCTCCCTCTCAGGCTCCAGGTCCTCTTGAACACCTTTAGCTGCCATTGACCGGGTGGTCACACATGCCCAATCAGGCAAGCCCAACATTTCTAAATGCGCACTCCGCTCCACCTTAGCCCAAGGTGAGCTCTCCAAATCGTTCCCTAACAAACAGTCAACAGGCATGGCTGGCCTCACAGCTACTTGAAGAGTACCCGAGACCACCCCCCCACTCAAAGGGAACCTGAGCCACCTTGCAGTGACTCTGTGTTGTCAGCGGCAACAACCGGATAGAATGCATCAGGGATAACCTGCTCTTTAGACACCAGGTGACACTTGACAGCTGTCACACTGGCTCCTGTGTCTCTCAGAGCCTCCACCCTATGGCCAATGATGGTCACCCACTGCCTGTATTTCTTAGTGTTCTCAGGCAGCGGGGACCTAGGGACCATCTCAGAGTCTCCTAATGAGACAAGGGAAAACACTGTGGGATCCCCCACCTTGGGCACCCAACTCCTCCCCAGGGCTACACTAGCCAACTGCCGGGGGACTGCACTGGTGGGTGCTGGTTTTCCATGCAAAGGGCAACGAGGATCGTTTGCCATGTGGCCAGGGGCGCCACACTTGTAACATACCAGGGGTCCTTGGTGAACAGGGGGGCCTGTCAGGGCCACTGGCTTCTTCTCAGGGGGAGGCTGAGAACCTTTCCCTTGGTTCCCTTGGGGTTTACTTTGGGGCCCTTTATGGAACTCCTTCTGTTTACCCTTGTCCCCCCACTCTTCTGCTGGGGACCCTGCCCACCCTTGGCGGAGTCTCCCACGTGACCCTTGTGGACCCGGGTACTCACCCAGCGGTCCGCCTCCTCAGCAAGCTGCCTAGGGTTAGTCAGCTTACTATCAATCAGGTGCTGGCGTAGCTCAGGAAAACAATTACCGGACAAGTGCTCCCAGGCAATCAAATCAAAGAGCGCCTGAAAATCAGTCGCTTTGCTACCCTTTACCCAACCATCCAAGGCTCTGCAAAAGAAGGTCACATATTCAACCCAGGTACTGCTTTCAATCTAACTGCAGTTCCTGAACCTTTGCCTATAAAGCTCAGGGTCAAACCATACCTAGTCATTAAGGCATCCTTCATGTGGCTGTACGAATTATAGACTTCAGAGGGCAAATCCAACAAGGTATCCCGCCCTTCACTGAGGAACCGTCCCCACAACCCCGCTCCCCAATCCTTCTCAGGGACCCGGTGGGAAGACATGGCTACCTCATAGGCTTTGAACCACTGCCCAATGTCATCATTTTAAAAAAATTCCTTAACCACATCTTTTGGAATATACACCCTAGCTTCAACAGGCACAGGCGGTACACTGCCACCAGAGGGAGTAATCTCTAAGCTCTTGGCCTTCAATTCCAACTCCCTCAAAACTTTCTCATGTTCAAACTGCATTTTCTTTTCCTCTAGGGCCAATTTCCTAGTTTGCATTTGGAATTCTAACTGCCCATTCAGCTTGAGCTTGGTCAGCTCCATTTCGTGCATCCTACTCTCTTTCCTGTCCTCCAACTCCTCTGGAGGCAGTCCTCTGGCAGAAACACTGCTACCTACTGGGGAAGGTGGTCTTTTATCCCCTAGACCCAATAGCCCCTCCAGCTGCCCTTCTGCATTCTCAGCCCCCTCCACAGGGGCACTCCTTGATTCGACCCAGGCCCTCAGCGCCTTTTGGAGGTCCTCCTTCCTGGAGAGTCCGGTCATGGAAACTTTAAACTTTTTGCAGAATTGCCTGAGCTGCTTAAGGGTGTAGCATTCTAGCCTCTCTTCTTCCCAATCACACTCAACAGAGGCTACTGATGCTGGTTTCTCCATAGTGACTGAACTTGGCATTTGCAAAAATAGGAAATCCCAGAAAAAATGCTATAAAAGTATGTGGTTGCGTTTTGGTCTGCACTCACTAAGTAGTGTTCACCAATCACTGTACATGAATCACAAATGCAAGTCCAGAATCCTCACCGCTGACCACCAATGTTAGATTTGGGGGTCTCTAGTTGGCAGAGGTAGGTACCTTTGTCCAAATAGGGACCCTTGAGTCTAGTCAGGGAAAGTAGGTACACTTCTAAAATAACCCCTGCTCACCCTCTTGGTAGCTTGGCACGAGCAGACAGGCTTAGTTCAGAGGCAGTGTGTAAAGCATTTGTGAACACATACAGTAATCAAGTGACAACACTACAAATGGACACCACACAGGTTATAGATTTATAAAAATAGGTATACTTTATATAGATTTATCACAAGACCATAAACGACAAAAATAATCCACAATACTGTCAAGAGTGCTTAGTTCTGATCAAAAAGGCTTAATTCAAGGTTCTGTGCGAGTCGGTAGCCTCCTCCGGCTACGGCGATGTCGAGAACAAACAGAGTCTAACAAATCCAGCTGACCGCGTCGAGACGGGCCAACACAGCGTAGACAGACTCGGTCACAGTACCTTTACTTGAAGCGGCAGGCACGGGCGTGCGAGCCGGATGGCTGTTCGTCGCGGTCGCGATGCAAAAATGGAAGCGTTGCAGGACGCGTTGTCCCTCGATGCGGTGCAGGCGGCAGCTCGTTGACGTCGTCGAGACGGAGTCGGTGAGACCAGGGCCGTGCGTTGCAGGGCGAGACGGTGCTTCGATGCGGTGCTGGCAGGTTGCGGTGCGGCGACGGAGCCGGATTCAGGAGCTGGCGTCGATCAGTCCGGACAGCGGTGCGAAGTCGGGCGGTGCGTCGCAAAGCGTGCGGCGGTGCCCAACTCCGGTGCGGTCACAGGACTCGAACTCAGCAGCAGTGACCGTGTCGGTCGGACCAGTTCGATTCGGCGTAGCGAGCGTTGCAGGACGCGTTGTCCCTCGATGCGGTGCAGGCAGCGGCTCGTTGACGGAGTCGGTGAGACCAGGGCCGTGCGTTGCAGGGCGAGACGGTGCTTCAATGCGGTGCTTACAGGACACCGAGTCGGTCGTGAGAGTCGGTCACAGCTCCCTACCTCTGCAGCCACTGAAACAGAGTTTCCAGCAGCAATTCACAAAGGGGTGAAGTCCAATGGTCCTGGGACTTCGGTCAGGGGGCAAGCTCTCTTCCAAGCCCTTGGAGATCCTTCACAAGTTGATAAAAGTCACAGCAAAGCAAAAGTTCCTTTCTTTGGCAGTCAGGCAAACCACTGCAGGCCAATCCCCCAAGCAGCACTTCAGCTTAGGGATAGTCTCTCCTCAGTTTCTTTTTGGTTCCGCTCCTCAGCAAAGGTTTCTTCTTGTTCCCAAAAGTGATCTAATTTTCCTGGGGTCTGGGTGCCCCTCTTATACCCTGATTCTCTTTGTTCTCTGGAGGCAGAGAGGCCTCTGCCTAGTCCAAAACCAGTTCTGGTCAGTCCTGGAGCACTTTGTTTTTCTGACTCCTTCTTTCCTTTCAGAATGTGGGGCAGAGTGCTCAGCCGCCCGGCAGGAGGTGGAGCCAGCATTGTGGAAGGCAGGCACAGCCCTATTCAGACCCAGGTGCAACTCCTCCCTCCACTCTGGATGCAGATCTTTCTATTCAGCCCTGCGCTGACTCACCCTGTCTCCTGTAGCCACCCCCAGCCCCTGTCACTCAATCTCCAGACAAGGAATACACAACCTAGCAGAGGCAGGCTTGGATAGTTAGGCAAGAAAATACCCACTCTCTAAAAGTGGTATTTTCAAACACAGAATGTTAAAACCAACTTCACTAAAAGATGTATTTTATCATCCTGAGTTCAGGCATACTAAATTCGTTTTTCTACCATGTTCCCGGGGTCAGTTCTGATTATAAGGTGTAATAGTCAGTCTGCCCATTCTGGCCTATGGGGAGCAGGTAGCCTTGCAATAGTGAAAAACGAAAATGGCTGTAATTCACTATTAGGACATGCCACACACACCAGGGCATGTCCTACCTTATACTTACAATGCACCCTGCCCTAGGGCCTACTTTAGGGGTGACCAACATGCAGTAAAGGGACGGTTTAGGGACTGGTAAGTGGGTGCACTCACCAAGTCGACATGGCAGCCCTAGGCTGCACACAGGCTCTGCAATGGCAGGCCTGAGACACACTTTACAAGCTGCTTCTGTGGGTGGCACAACCCGTGCTGCAAGCCCACCAGCAGCATTGGATTTACAAGCCCTGGGCACACTCAGTGCACGGTACTAGGGACTGACAAGTAAACCAATCATCCAATCATGGAGTCACTAATACATACATCAATTAACGATAGGGAGCACTTGCACTTTGGCACTGATTAGCAGCGGCAAAGTGCCCATGAGCATCTAGTCCAGCAAAAACATATCAGCAACGGTGGAGGCATTACGAAAAAATGGAAGGGAGACCCACGCCAAGGATGCCAGGTCTAACAGTGATCATGACCCTCAAGAAAATGAGGAACGACGAAGCCTCAGGGCCAAATGGGTTACCAGCACCTGTATTCAAAACAGAGCTGGACTTTTGGGCAGCCATCCTAACTCTGCTCTTTAACAAAATCTCCACAGCCAGGACACCAGATTCTTGGAGGGGCTCTATACTTGTCCCCATCTTTAAAAAAGGCGATTGCCTGAAGCCATCAAACTACAGGCTTATTGCCCTTCTCGATCTTGAAGCAAAGGCTTACGCTCGACTGCTCCTGAGGGATCTGGAGTCTTGGGTACAAGAAAAAGGCACCATCCCCTTCTATCAGTCAGGCTTCAGGTCACAGTCGTCGACTTTGGATAACATCATAGCGTTCGCTCACTTATCAGCTCAGGCAGTGAAGAAGAAAAGCCTACCATTGTTTTGCTGTTTCATCGACTACAGCACAGCCTTCGACAAAGTGGATCGCACAAGGTTATGGTGGAAATTAGACAACTGGGAAATTCCATCCAAATTATTGAATGCAACAAGATCACTATACGAGGATACCTGAGTGCGAGTCAAAACAAGCTCCTACACAGTGACCCGCAAAATTGCCACAAACAATGGGCTTAAACAGAGCTGTGTGCTAGCGCCCATCCTCTTCAATTTGTACACCGCCGACCTGGGGCCTGCTTTGCAAGGTGCTAATTTAGTAGCTCCTAGGCTGGGAAGTGTGAGGCTGCCGGTACTACAATATTCGGATGATACAGCAATAATGGACCACACCAAAGTGGGCCTCCAAAGAGCCCTGCACGCGTTGGATCACTTTAACAAGGCTAACTCCCTGACGTCAACCAGGGGAAGACCAAGGTAATCGTCTTCGGGAGATATCATCTCAAAAGGCAAGCACAATGGCTTTTGGGTGATCTGCAAATCAGCACAGTGGCTTCTTATAACTATCTTGGGGTTTGGTTCTCAGAATGGGCCAATGCAAATATTCATTTGAAACATCTGAATTCCAAGGCCAATAATGTCATACACCTGCTAAAACAACTGAGCCAACATCTGCTAAGCCCTTCAGCTGGACCAATACTGACTGTTCTAAAAGCAAAACTGCTTCCAGCTATCAGTTACGGTCATCTGGCCTTCCCTGGATCGCTGGATGCTTCTTTAATCCTAGTCCAAGCTAAAGCATACAAATCAGTGCTGCTTATTCCGCGGGCAGCCAGGAAATCAAGGCTGAGATTGGAGCTCAGCCTTGGGAGGCCGGACCTGATGTGCCAGGGGGGCCTTATGAAGCTATACCTAAGGATTTTGAGGGCTCCAGCTGACTCCCTAAGATATCAACTGAGATCCACCTTCGAGGAGGTAGGGACAGCTTGGCATCCCAACGTTGGCCACGCTATCAACACACTGAAGATAGAGGCAGCAAGCCTGCGACTTTTGGAAATCCCGCTTACAGCCTGGAAGAAAGCAGTAAATAAACACGTCCGTGAAACATCCTTTGCTCAAGACATCAAAGCCTTCCGCTCAAGCCCTAACTTAGAGCCACTGAACAAATCATACATGCCGGGAAAAGCCCAACCCTACCTAAGCGATGCCCTGACACCGCAAGTCCGCAGTAAAATACTTTTTATGAGACTCATAACGCTACATATCACTGATTTTAATCCAGCATGGGCACGTAAGGGGGGAAAATACAGCATGCAGGCTGTGCTCCTTCCAGAAGGAATCCTGGCTGCACCTTCTGTGCTGTTGCCCCAAACTGAATAAGGAACGTCAGCGCCTTCTTTGTGCGATTTGTATTGTCAATGGGCCAAAGACCTGCAGAGAGGCCTCGGTCTTATGTTTCTCCAAATCAAAGACAATTAATTTAGGAAGATTGGGGAAATTTATGCATCTGATCAGTATCGCCTTAAAGGAGTCGCAGGAATGTAATCCCGCTCCTATAACTGACATTCCAAATCATGCTTGAGGAAGCACGGTGGTCCCCGATAGGCACTAAGGGGTGCCACCTTTTTATTCAGAATTATTAAGTCAGAGTATTTTAAAGCTTTGTATTAATTGTTTTTAAGTATAAATGAAATACAAGTAACACTGGGGACTGCTCAATGCACCTAAAGGTAAACGGCGGCACACAAAGCCAGGATATTGATGGTTAGGGGAGGGGGCAGGAGGGAGGAGTTGCCTATTCTAACACATTTTTTTCAACAGCGTTGTTGTTTTTACTGCATTGATTTTAATTAATCAGTCAATAAAATTCATTCAACTTGCCACTCGAAAACTGAAAGAAAATTAAGAAGACCTTTGCCCTAAAACAGGACAGATGACCCCCAGTTAAGGCTTTTCTTCTGCCGGTCGTATACGCTCCTTATACATTTCCTCTTAGCCACTCCTTTATCTCCCAGGTACATATTTTTCTTCTCCCTTTTTGGCATTTTTCCCCTCTTAATATTTCTCTCCACTCTTTTCATACACCTCTTAATTTTCCCTCAACTCTTACCACTTCTTCATTAACCGTTGTTACTTTTCCCTAATTTACCTTTCTCTAGTCCTATTCCACCCACGTACCCTCTGTTTTTAGGTCGAGCCTAGCGGCAGCGCGCATGCGCTGCCCGCTCTGCGAGGCATGCTGTATTAGGGTATGCACTAGCAGCCCCGCCAACATTTGTCATTGGCTTTGTGTCATTGTCCTTCTTAAATGGTGGCTTCTGATTCGTAAAAAGGCTTTATCTAGTGGGTGAGCACTATTTTGTTTTAGGACACTGATGGGGACAATGGCGGCTGCTTTTATTTGTTTTTGTATTTGCATGCTGAGCGCGGCGCCCGCTTCAGGGACACCATGCTCTGTTTATTATTTATTTATTTTATTTAATACTGAATGCAGCGCCCGCTTCAGGGACACCGTGCTCGGTTTCAATTTTTTTTTTTTTTAATTCTTACCGAGCGTTGGGCCTGCTTCAGGGACACCGCGCTCGGTCCGTTTTTTTTTTTTTACTTTAATGAGCGCGGCGCCTGCTTCACGGACACTGCGCTCTGCAATACAATAGGTATTGCTTTTGGTATTGTAAATGACAATGCCTTTTAATATTTTATAAAAAGGCATTGCCATTTACAATGCCAATAGCTCAAAAACTCGCAATTGCGAGACCTATTGCATTGTAAATGCTTGTTTGGTCTAGTCAGCAGAAGTGCGCTGACCTCTGCATAGACCAGTGGGGATATTGATGATTGTTATACAGGGTAAGACCCCTTTATGAGATACATAGGAGTCGCACGACTTCCCACAGTGTGACACCAGCATTTGTGTTTTCTCTCTATGTGTTGTTGTGTGTGTTTTTCTCTGTTTCACTGAAGTGCTGTATAAGAGACGACAGCTTTTACTGTCCACATCTTTCGGGCAACCGTGAATACTACCCACAGCATGTGCATGTCATCAGGTGGAGACAACTTAACTGCCATTTCCAGGAATCCAACGAAATATCATGATATGCTGTCCTCTAATTTTGTTTACTGATCGCTTCATTTTTAGGTGGATGATTGTAACCTATCTACTTCTACACCAGGTACTCTACCATTGGGGAATACCTACATCACATCATAGGTGTGGGGTAGGTTCACCACCCACTTTTACTGGTCCTGACGAACGCCATGGATCCATTAAGGACCATCAGGCGCAAAACATGTTGACCTGATTACACTATTTCTTACAACTACTTGGGCACATTACGCCCAACCAGCATCTTCAACCAGTTTCTTGGTCCTTTTAATCCGGTCAGGAGAACCTCCACATTAAAAAGGTTTCTTGGTGTCTTCTAGACAGTTTTATTCTCGGTTCTCTTACTTTTGAGCAGCCCACACGCCCATCGCGCGCGCACACCTTTTCATTATATGGCAAAAACAAAAAAAGATCTCAGCCAAAGTGACTTTGTGGGGCCCATAGCGCATTGCAGTGCCGGCCTGATGAGGAACCATGCCCAATGATGAAGCATGACATCCTTAGGGGTGTGTGAGGGCAGCAAGAAATAATCAGTAGGATTCCCCCTCATGCTCTTATAGTTTGGAGTTTCCTCATGAGTTGGGCGGTGATTCCTACGTAGAGGGAGTTGCCATAGTCGAGTCTGCTGGCAACGAGAGCTTGCATGACTGTTCGCCTGGTTTTGGGTGGGAGCCATCCGAAGACATTCCTGAGCATTCGGAGGGTGAGGAAGCAAGCAGAGATGATGGCACCGACCTGCTTCTTAATGGATAGCTGGCTGTCGAGGATTATGCAGAGGTTGCGGGTATATTCTGTGGTTTTGGGGGTTAGGGCCAGCTCAGGGGGCCTCCATTCATTGTTCCAGATGGTGTCTGTGCCTTTCCCGAAGATGAGTACTTCTGTCTTGTCGGTGTTGGGTTTGAGTTGTTCATCCAGACCGCCAAACCTTTCATTCATTTTTGGGACTTGTCTTTGATGGTTGTTAGGTCATCTATCAGGGAGAGGATGAGTTGGGTGATGTTGACGTAGGAGATGATGTGGAGTCCTTGACGCTGTTGGCCAGGGGTGTCATGTATACGTTGAAGAGGGTTGGGCTGAGGGATAAGCCTTGAGGTACACCACAGGTGATGTTCTTAGGGAGCGAGGAGTAGGGAGGGAATATAATGTTCTGCGTTCTTCCTGTGAGGGATGATGCGATCCACTTGAGGGCTGCTCCTTGGATTCCGATCTAGTGTAGTCTGTTGATTAGTGTGTGGTGGGATAAGGTGTCGAAAGCTGCTGAGAGGTTGAGGAGTATGAGGGCTGCTGTTTCTACGTGGTCTAGCAGCATTCTGATGTTGTCTGTGGCTGCAAATAGAGTGCTCGGTGCTGTGGTTTGGTCTGAAGCCGGATGGGGATTGGTCCAGAAGGTTGTGGTTCTCCAGATGTCGAATGAGCTGGATGTTGATCGCTTTTTCGATGATCTTGGCTGGGAAGGGGAGCAGAGAGATGGGGCGGGAGTTCTTAGGTTCTCCGGGTCTGCGGATGGCTTCTTCAGCAATGGCTGATCGTCAGCATGTTTCCAGTTTTCGGGAAAGTGGGTAGTGGTGATTGAGGAACCGAGGACCTTGGCGAGTTCTTTGCCGATTGGTATATGTAGAATAGGAGTGGATTACCTGGCCCTACCACTTCCTGGCCAAGCGTGCCACCCCAGCGTAATCTAAATGGGTTTCCTGCAAGCAGTCAACGTTGATTTTGTGCCGCTTTAGGAAGGTGAGCGCCCTATATCGTTTAGTGTATAAACCTAAGCTCTTGACGTTTCACTTCAGTAGACTAAAGTCACCCCCAATCATCTGGCATGGGGTTTTTGGGAGGCCTCCCCTCCCCCCACCGTACTATAATCAATCTTAAGCACTGCATAAACAAATTCAAAGTCAAACTAATAAAACGAATCAACTTCCCCCCCACCCTCGGGCAAACATAGTACAACATACTGACCATAAATGCCCACCCAATGCATGTGCCAGGACTTGCACAGTATCCCCGCCCATCCAACAGGGACCAGCTAACACATAAAGCTACCGGGCCAGCATGCATCAAAGTATGATTCGTCTGGATCCCAGCAGGGGAACCAGACCCAGCCCATATAAGAGATGCCCAGTATCAAACCGTCACTGACCATGCATTCATTGCGGGCTCACATTCACAGCAGTTCTGTTAGCCCGGCACAGCCTCAGCAGTCGCCCTCTCCCAGACCTCGGGCAGTAGCAGTTGCCATCTACTAAAAGTGTCCCACAGCACACAATCTTTTCAGCAAACTCTCTCACAGACAAACACAGCTTACACGCAATGAAGGAGCATTGATCCGCTACTATTGCCATTCCCCACCTCTGAAGTAACCAACGTTTTCAGGCACAAAGTCCAATGCAGGCCCCAAAACCCCAGTCCTTGTTCCCGTTCCGTTCAGGATGTGAGTGCATTGGCCTAACCGTGCCCATGTTCATGACATGAGAGTGCACTCTCATGCCCACCAGCTCTATCCCGTGAAGGTAACAACAGCCAGAGCTCCTCTTCCCACCTGGTCATAGTTCTCAGATCCCAGGCCGGGCGTGCTCGTCCAGGCAGTATGAAAGGTTACCAGTGTTGCTCCAATCCACTAGCCCCTATGAGCCGATTACTCCAGATCACCTAAGCCAAGCCACTAGGTGCCCCCGCTCCTGCCACCCAGATCCAGTGAGCACAGGGCACCCTATGCCTGGCGCTTTCATGCAGGGGAATATCACCAGGCCGCCTCATCCTCCAAGACCCCCATCTGCCTCACCATGCAGTTTTGTGCATCCCAAGTAGGAGGCAGAGCTGGTTCCAGCACACACGTTATGGGTCTGGCCGCAGTCTAAACAGCAACTCTCTGACGCTTCCGGACTGCGTAGGGAAGTCCATCAGGTCGCCCGCTTCAGGGCGCGATCCCGGTTTGCCCGGCAGCCGATGACCGCAGCAGCGCCACAGGCCAGCACACCGCTCCCAGTAAGCGGCTTAGCCCAGAGAACGGATACACCCTGGGGGGCCTCCCCATCTCCAAGGGACCCAGGCAGCAGACCAGCCTGCCTTCAGCGACGTCTTTCGCAGCTGCTGCCCAGCACCTGCAGCACGCCTTCACCCAACTCCAGACAGCTTCCGGAGCTCCAGGTTTTCTGACCTCAGTTCGTTCGTTCGCTCACTCGCTGGAGGTACCAGCACACAGGAGAAGCTCTCCAGGGCCGCTGCGGGCAGAGGAACACCCCACAACGGCCAGGCAGGGGCGACCAGCTCTGGTCCACTCTGGGGCAGGCCCACCTCCTCGAGGTCTCCGAAGGCCGCCACAGTTCAGTTTATCTCCAATTGCTGCAGGGGCCTGGAATCAGCAGCAGTCAGTGTAGCCGCCAGTCCTAGGGTGTACTTTGTCGCCAGTTTGAGCTGGGTTTATGAATGATTCTTTTGGATCCAAGCACTAGCCGGCCAGGAGCTCAGATGCTCACGCCCCGTCTGCCATTTTACTTCGCCACGCCCCCTTTAGCAAAGTAAATGGCTCCTCCATTTGAGCCTATACATAATGCCGCCTTGCAGCACCTTTCATGCAAGGTAGCTTTTTTAGTAGCCATTACTTCTGCTAAAAGAGTTATCGAAATCCAAGCTTTTTCAACAGTTGAGCTCTATACAGTATTTCACAGCAACAGAGTAGTTCTAAGAATGCATCCTTCTTTTTCTCCCCAAGGTTGTATCTGATTGTAACAAATTAGTCTAGTTCCTTACCAGTATTTTCCAACATTCCAACTTCCCCAGGGGAAAGATCTTTACATTGGATATTAGAAGAGTCCTCAAGTTTTATCTTGATAGGTTGAAGAACGTACACAAGACCAAATAAACTGTTAATTAACTATGGTCCTATGAGGGCCAGTATGGCTTCTCTTCTAAACAATCCATTGCTCAGTGGATAGTCTATTGCATTTCTTGTTGCCATCAACTAGGGAATAAAGCTTTTCCAGGGAGACCCAGGGCTCACTCTACATACAGTAAGGCAGTCTCTGCAGCTTGGTTAAGAAATGTACCTTTAACAGAAATCTGTAAAGCAGCTGCCTAGAAATCAATACACACTTAAACTAAACATTGCTTAGATGAAGATTCAAGAGCTGACACTTTAGTAGGCCAAGCTGTCTTGAAGAATTTGATTGGTTAAATTGTATCTTGAGTACTGGTGCATAAAAGTTACACTTATTTTTCTTATATGAAATTCTTGACATCTGCAGACTAGGGATCAGCTTGCTATTCTTTTCTATGTTTATGAATAACTATCAATGAGGATCCTACAATGTAGAAGAAAATGTTACTTGTAATTCTGGTTTTGCATCATGGGTATCCTCACTGAATTCATAAACAACCCTCCCACCTCCCCGGTTGTCAAGACGTTCTTACAGTAACAAAGATCTCACAGATAGCCGTTCAAACATCCTGGGGCGGAGAGGCAAACTGGCAGTAGAGTGCACGCTGGGACAGGGAAGCTGCTGGATTCTTAAAGATACAGTCCTGATTTTTTTTTACTGTAGTCACCATATGACTAGACAGGCAACCTTAACAATGAGGTGTCTACCTCCAAGTAAAGATTGACATATATACTAAATATAAAAGTAATGCCATAGGGTCCTTGCACATAGGCAGGGATACTCTATGTCTATGGCAATCTGTCAAGTAAATATAAAGTGTCTTACAATACTCAAAGACAGAATTCATAATGTATTAAGATGGATATTTTTGTAGATAAGTGATTAAAAAATTAAAAGTTCCATGGTTTGTTTTAAAGGGAATTCAAAGTTCTCTAAATCATGGAAAGTTTTGAAAGTTAGTAAGACTTCAGCACTTGTTATTAATAGTCATGGTGGAGTTGTTCTAGGCTGACCAGAGTGAATAAAAATGTTTGTTTGAACTTGGATGATTTGATATATCCTGATTTTGCTGCTAATGAACAAGATATCTACCTTCGGTAACGCCTTATCTGGTAGAGTCTATATAGCCACAGATTCCTTACCTTTGAACTTCCACAGCTATCAGACTGGATCTGGAAGATTTTTCGTAAGCAGCACCTAGAGCCCTGAGAGGAGTCAACCCTGTCCCTACAAATTGTTTTGCAGAACGGGGGTTAGGGGTGGGGGTATGTTAGTAAGGAATCTGTGGCTAGATATAGTCTCTACCAGATAAGGCGTTACCGAACATAAGTAACTTGTTCATCTGATTGAGACTTCTAGTCGCAGATTCCTTACCTTTGAATAGATACCCAACCAATGGCATCCCAGGAGGAGGGTCTGCGAACTAATTTCAAACGAGAAAGTCCTGCAAGACCGAATGGGCAAAGTTTCCATCCCTGTGGACCTGACTGTGTAGACAGTAATGTTTGGTGACCGTGTGCAGGATAACCAGGACCAGAACTCCGTGTGTTAATGCAGTGGTTGCCAATTTAACTCTGGTAGGATGAGTGCGCAAACCTTCAGGGGGTTGCTTCTTGGACAGTGCACAGCAGATTTTGATGCAGAGTATGACCCAACTAGAAATGGTTCGCTTCTGCACTACCTGAACTTTCTTCACACCCACATACCTCACAAAATGCTGGTCGTCCACCCGGAACTCTTGTGTACTGTCAAGGTACAATGACAACGTTATTTTTACTTCCAGCCGGAGTCACTCGGCTTCTTTAGAAGGATGTGGAGGTACATACAAAGTAGGCAGAGTGATTGATTGGCCTACATGAAACGGTGTGACCGCTTTTGGTAGAAAAGAGGCCGGTGTGCGAAGCACCAGTTTGTCAGGATATATAGAGAGAGAAGGGGGCTTAGATTATAAGGCCTGCAGCTCACTCACCTGACGGGCTGAAGTCATTGCCACAAGGAAGGCTGTTTTAAGTGGGAGAAGCCTGAGGAGACAATTGTGGAAAGACTCGAAAGGAGCGCAAATTTAAAAGATCAAAACTAAATTAAGGTCCCACTGAGGCATAATGAATGGTGAAGGAGGGAAGAGATCAGTAAGATCTTTAAGAAACCTATATATGATAGGGGACTTGAACAAAAAGGGTTGGTCAGGCAATTGCAAGAAGGCAGAAATGGCAGACAGCCTTTGAGAGTGCCCAGAGCAGAGCCCTGCTGGACAAAGGAAAGAATGAAGAATAAGACTTCAGATAGAGGAGCAGAAAGAGGATCAATAGTTTTTTCTGCACACCATGCTGCAAACTTTTTTCAACGGCAGGCATAGAGCCTCTTGGTGGAGAGACGCTTGTCTGCCAAGATGAAGTTACAGACTTCGGAAGGAAGGTCGAAGCTGTCAACTGTCGCTGCTCAATGTCCATGCAAGAAGGCAGAGAGTGGATAGGTTCAGGTAAAGAACCCTCCCCTGCTAATGTGAAAGATCTTCCCGCTGGGACAGCCTGATCAGAGGATCGATGGCCATGCTCAGTATCTCAGGATACCAGAATCTCCGTGCCCACTCTGGAGCCACAAGGATGACTTGGGCCTGGTTGTTCCTGATCTTCTTGAGAACTCTGTGCAGGAGTGGTGTTGGCGGAAAGGCATACAGGAGCCCTGAACTCCACTTTAGACAAAAAGCGTTTGAGCGAGAGCTGCCTTTGGAAACTCCAGCGCGCAAAACTGCTGACAATAGGCGTTCTCTGGGGAGGCAAACAGATCTAGTCAAGGCTCTCCTCACTGCTGAAAGAGACCTTGCACCACCTCAGGGTGGACACCATTCGTGATCTGCTAGGCATCTATGGCTGAGTTTGTCTGCTCTGGCGTTTAGAGCCTGCCAGGTGTAGAAATACCAGGGATATGCCCTGCTGTTCCAGCCATTACTAGAGGTGCAGGGCCTCCTGACAAAGGGTCCATGACCTCACACCGCCCTGTTTGTTGCAGTACCACATGGTGGTGGTGTTGCGCGTGAACACCTGCACTAGCCTTCGCTTGATGGAGGGTAGACAGGCTTTAAATGCCAGTCGGATCGCACAGAGCTCCAGCTATTGATGTGAAGTCCGGATTCTGCTGGAGACCAGAGTCCTCTGATCTCCACCTTTCCCAGATGACCGCCCCATCCCTCGAGTGACATATCCATCAGCACCGTCAGATCTGGTTGGGGAAGGGAGAGGGGTCTGCCTCTGACCCAATCGCAGTTCCTTAACCACCACTGCAGTTCTCTCTGAGATCTGGGCCATTTCTGAGAGATTCCCCTGATGCTTTGCCCACTGGAACTCCAGGTCCCACTACAGAGCCCGCAAATGCTATCTGGCATGTGTCACCAGCAGGATGCAGGAGGCCATGAGGCCCAGCAGCCTCAGAGTCAGTCTCACCAAAACTCAGGATAGAGGCTGAAACATCGTATTAATGCTTTTATCCATGTATGTTTTGATACTTCTTTCCATTTATTATTATTTTCTCTTTGATTTTTCTTTTCCCTTTGTATAAAGGAAAAAAGTGTGAATGTACAAGTAAGTTCTTTTAGCCCTTTCTCTGTTAATTGTTTAATAGAAGGTTTATCTGAAAATTCTTTCATTCAGGATTATCTAGATATGATTTAATATTCAAATGTATTTTATGGTATATAGTTGTTTTATTCAGTTGCCAGCTCTTCCCTCTGGGCGTGGGTGCTCTTAATAAATTAGCTGCTTACTTATCTTTTCATCGTTATATTGTCAATACCACATGTTTTAATTGAAAAGGACAGACACTATGCTGTTCAGCTGATTTAGCAAAAAAAACTAAAATTGAGATTCTCTAAAACCTGAAGGGTATTTTATTTCTCGTTTTATTAAGCTAGACCTGAAAGTTGCCTTGTTGGAAATCCTATGCTTACTTAAGTAGGTCTCAGTTGGTTACGTACAAGCCAATGATAAAGGCTATATGCCTGAATGATTCATTGGGAAGTTATTTCAGATGCCATAAGTCTGATCAGTTCGTAACGGAAATTTACAGTAAAGGCAGCTCACAGAGCCATTAGAGTGAATGACTGGATTCTAAATTCAGTAATTCACCGCTATAACATAGATACAGTTGGTAACGTAGGTACAGTGGGCAACACAACCGTTGCTATATCAAATCCAGGCTCCTCTCCCAGAGCAGCGTTGGAAGGAGAGGGAAGGGACGGCACAGAGAGTGGTGGGGGTAGGAGCCAGGAAGCCATATTTTTGGGTATTGTTCAAACAGGTCATATAGCTCATGTCTACAGGATATTGCGGAAGGCGCCTTACACCAGTCAGTGAGGGCTCCCCAAGTCAGGCTGGACTAGAACACATCCAACATCTTACTTGCCCAGAATTGAAATGCGGATTAAGATATTTAAGGAGGGCGTGCAGATGATATGCTCTGTAGCAGTTAGAGATGGCAGTAAAAAGGTGAGAAAAGCCACATTATATTAAGAAGTAATTTGACTTGCATAGATGCTTCCATAACAGATGGTGTCATAGTAGGAAGGATCAGAGTACACGTGTCTAATGTGTGAGAAATTTTGAAAACATGCATGTCATGGTTACTGTTTTACAACTATGGAAGCAAATGGCACAAATCACAAACGGAAGGAAAATCTTGAGCAAAAATGTAGAAATCTGGACTTGACTTAGCACAAAAATATTTATTATTTGGTGTGTATATATATATTACAAAGCCTAAAAATGTACCTATATCCAATACTATATCAATTTGTAAGTGAAAACAGAGCAAATGCTTTTGCCCTATTTCCTGCGATTTTAATAAAACACAAGTTGCATATTTCTATCTTTTTCATAACCTGCAGCGCTAAAAAACGGGTGCCCTAACGCTTCTGCTGCAGTTATTCTTGTTGCTGGATTGAGATCCAAAAGTCTTTGAAGTAGATGGTAGGCCTCATTAGGCACTGTGTCCCAACCTTTCAGGTCTGTGCTTTTACATTTGGAATCCCCAACAATGGGATTTTTTGTGGACATAATCCTTGGCTCAGTGTCTTCATGCAAATGTGGAGCAACAAATGCTTCATTTTTAGGGTCACCAATGGACGTAGCTGGTCCACAACTCATCTGCAATGTCCCTGTGGCTGAATTTCTCCCGTTGCGGTACGTTCCTCTCAAGGTTTCACAGAGTGTTCTTAAATCCTGTGCTGGGGCATCTTTACTACATAGCACCGATTTTCCTGAAAGAAAAGGATACTTCTGAATAAAGCACAGCACAGCAAGAACACGTGCTAACTTTTTCTAAGATAGTTGTTACAATACCGCCCATATGGTTGTTGGGATTTGTACAGTATACAGTGTAATCGTGTTTATGCAGTACATTCACAAAGATTACAATGCTAACCATCTGTATTCTCTAAGCACATGTAACTTGCTTCCAATAAGTTTTCGATTTTGGAGCATTGTATTTAGGTTGGTCTTAAAGCCAACGCCAGTTAAATACTTGCCATTCATTTCAGTAGTATCACTTCCAGCTGTCACTTAAGACGCTGTCCAAACAAGGGAACATTCCTATTTGCTTGGATTTAATGTTATGACAAAAGTACAAATTAAATGCAAGTGAAATATTTTACTTACCTGTAATAATCTATTTTTACCTTGAATTGCTGCAGCTTCACGGGCTTTACAAACTACTAACATCTAATGTTGGGCTGCAAACATTACAATGTGTTTTTCGTTGACTAAGGGGATTTGTTTGAGGGAGAAGCATGGTACCTCCCCTGAATCCCACAATAGCGCCAGAAGACAGACCACACCTCAGATCGATCTTTACCCGAAGGGTAGGTTTCTGTATGTAGCAACATAAATCAATAATGTCTGGGTACTGGCTAATTTACATGAAATCACAACTGCTTCCATAATCACTTGCTTTCGTCTGGGGAGGTGAATTGGGCACATGGGAATGAAACATCTAGTAATAAAAGCTACAAACCGATTGTTACAGTTAAAGTTTTTCTGTTTGCATCATGTGTTGCTGTAGATCATATGCTTTGCATAGATAGCTAAGCAGTACCCCTCCTCCTCATGTGATAGTTTGCAGGCAAGTGTGTTAGACGCTTGAAGTTCTGTCTGTTTGCCCAACTAATGCTTCTTGTTGGGCATGACTATCCAGAGAAATGTGAATGTGTGTAGAAGTTCATATGGCAGCCATATAGAGATGCACTAATGGGATACTTCCCAGGAACGTAGCCAGCGCACCCTTTTTTTACGAGTGGAAAGTGCAGTTAGCCTAGAATGTAATGTACATTTTGCTTGAGAACAGCATATGTGAATACATTTGACTATCCATCTTGACAGCTTCCACTTTCATATGGGATTGCTAAGGTGTGGATCTAAAAAAATGATCAAAAAAGACTTTGTTTTCTTAATGGAATGAGAACTGTCAATATAAATACATGATGGCCGTCAGGAAATCTAATGTGTCTAATGCTTTTTCTGCTAGTGACTGAAGAAAAAAAAGGAAGGTGATTCTATGCAAACCATGGTGTGCGCACAGCACGGTTCGGTCTTTGATAATCTGTATGAACACTTCTCTTAACTGGTAGTGCCTAAAGTTCAATGGCTCTTCTTATAGAAGTAATGGCCATTAGTAAAACTATTTTTCAAGATAGATACTGAAGTTAGAGGAATGTAGTGGATCCAAAGGTGTTCCCATAAGTCTACTAAGAACAAAGGCCAGATTCCAAGCAGGAGCAGATGACAGTTCTGAGACGCTCAATGAATGTCTTAATGATAGGTTTCAAACAAAGATTGGTGCGGTCTGCTTTGTATGCATGCAGAGATTGCTGCCAAATAAACTTTGATGCAAGCGTAGGCTAGGGCAGGCTTTTGTAAGTGTAGTAAATAACAGACAATGTGCTAAACTGGTGCTGTCAACAGCTGAATACTGGGCTTTCTAACTTCTTAAGACTGGCATACACTCATTTGGTAATTGCAGATACCCAAATTCTAGGATCCCCGGTGCAAAATCGTAAGGGTGAGAGATTTCAGTTTGGGATGCTGTAGCCTACCGTGATGATGACTAAAAATGTGTGGATGGAGGTGCACTTATTTTTATTCGGGACGAATGAACATTTTCAAAAGTACTGAATACCATGGTTGGCGTGCCCACGTCAGGGCAATGAGAATCAGTTTCATTATGTTGGACGCATTTTCAGTAATGCATGTGGAATCAGGAAAAAGGCATAAGCAAACATCCCTGAACAACTCATCCATAGAGCATTTCCCAGAGATAGGCGGTGTGGGTAAATGAAGCGAAGTCTCAGCATTCTGCGTTTGCAGCAAACAACTCTATTGCTAGAGACCCCCAGCACTGGAAGTTTGCTTTTATTTCTAGGGGCTGATCTCCAACTCATGTGTTAGTTGATGAGTTCTGTTGAGTAGATCAGCAAAATTATTATCTACCCTCTGGAGATACTGCTAACAAATATATATTTCACGGCATATACCCAAAGCCAAGTTATCTGAGCAAGCTTGGACAGTTGTGGAGAGTCTGTGCCCCCCTTATTTTTGTATATAGTACACTGTACTGCGGCCTTGTCAGTTCTAGCTAGGACCACTTTTTTTTTTAATTGCTGCATGAAACGCTCCGCAGCCTAACTGCACCGCCATAAGTTTCAGCCTGCTGATCTTCAGGCGCTGTTCTTGACCAAACCAGTGACCCTCTACAGTAAGTTGTCACATGCGCACAACACTGGTATGCAGCACACTACATCTTTCCATTTTCCAATGGCTTTTGACTGTTGTCTGGAGAGGCACTCCTGAAGCAAATGCATTTGGAGTCTTGCATTCGGGATTAGCACAATAAAGGATGCCATAATTCCTAGTATTTTCAAAATCGTTCTCATTGAGAGAAAATGTGATGTTTAGTAAAGGTGTAGTAGCCAATGAAATGCCATGCCACTCTCGTTGCTGTGATAGGCTTTCCCTGTGAATAAACAGAGTGGCACAGATATGACTTTTTGCCATGGATTGTTAAGCCAAATTTGTGGAGAAGGACTATCACCTGCTGAGTGTGGTCAAGGTATTGAGAATGGCATGATCCTTTTACCAACTAGTTGTCCAGGTATGGCAACATATGAATTCTGCTGCACATTAGGTGCACTGCTACTACCGTTTGACTTTTGTAAATATGCATGGAATAGAAGTTACTGTGAACAGTGGTACTTTAAAATGATAATGTGATCCACTTAACACAAACCTCAGATACTATTGGTGAGACGGATGTATTGGAAACTGAAAGTATGCATTTGTTCGGTCAAGTGTCACCATATAATCTTATACTGCTACACTCACCTAACCGGTAGAACATTACCTGGAAGCGGCTGCAACTCAAGAGGGGAGGGTGGGAGGGAGAGGGTGTTGAACTTCTGCTGAGTAGATATTAAAGGGATGCCAGAATAGTTGAATGCTACGCATGTGATATGTTGATAATGATGTATACGATGAGCCCATTTGGAAACTCAAAATCTGGTTAAAAAAAAAGAAATCTTATACTGCTAGCAGATGGATATCATCTTCTAAAGAAACCATTCTGGGATAATTCAACCTTGTGTATCTGTTTAGTGCTCATAAGTTCAGCATTGGTCTTAAAGTCTTGTGCTTGTTTTTATTTTAAGCACTTGCCTAGCGTGCATGTCTTTTCCAGCAGTTTCCCTCATGTACTCTTTCCCGTCATGCTCGTGTTGCTGCTACTCTGCCTGTGTGCTTCTCCCCCACCTTTGTGTTCTTATACACAGCAATGATTTTTTTGTGTTGTTCTCCCACTACTGGCTTTGTAGGTTCCGTCTGCACAGAGCCTGCGCTGTGCTTGAGAAAACGCTTGTAAATAAAAAAAGCAAAAAACAGGCTGAGAGCCCGCCTCTTACCTACTGTTACTTACCATTGGTTGGGATCTCCTGTCACTCATTTCCATGCTTCCCATTGGTCAGCACCTTTGGTGCCTCCTATTTCCACTTTTACTTCGTGTCTTCCTGTCTTCTGTGGAGCACTGGCCAAGTACAGTTTCCTCTCTGCGGCCAGTGTCCTTCCACAGGCCACAGGCTTGCAGAGGTACTTTTAAAAAAAAAAATGTTAATCTACCACTCCATAAGAGAGCATGTGTTTGGAGCCCTCTCTACACCCACCACCCCATATCACCCGCACTTGTTGCTTGCTCCCACCGCCCCACCTCCTGCGACCTGGTTGCTCGTTGTGTAATCCTCACAAGTGACCACATGTTTAGTCTTGTATCGGGTATGTTTCTGGCTCAAACTGAAATGGCTTGTGGCACAGAGAAAAGCCCTGCAAAGGACTGTTACTAACCACATAGTCCTTTAATTCCAAACAGCTAAATGTGGCAGATCTCCGTTATTAATAACAAGAGCTCTCATTCTGCCTGCCAACAGCATTAAATCTAAAATTAATAGGAGAAGAGATCTTGTAATTTTCAGTGCACTTCTCGCCGATGCGACTGCTCGTGATATCTCAAATTAAGGTACACTTAAAGATTGATTTATAAAAGGGCAGTCTACCTATTTAAGTGCAAGATCATGATCTGTGCTGGCACTGTTTCAGACACTCAATACCCTGTTTTAAAAACATATGGCAGGCAAATACAAAAGTCATGTACTGTAATGTTCGGGCAGAGAACTTTCTATGGACAGAGCGAGCAGACGGGGCTGTTGACCAAGAGCGGATGCAGAAATGTGCAACATGTCTAAAAATCATGGACAAAGCCAATAGATCTTGCATAGGTGAAACCTCTTGGCTTTGCCAATGCTTGTTCATATTGTTGCTTTCAGTTAAGTGTCCAAAGCAGAGAGGAAAGTTATAAATTGATACTTGGGACAACTTTATCCACTGTATAATGTAAAAGATAAACAAAGTAGTAATATTTTTTGGAGGAGAACAGAGGGTAAAGAAAAGTTAGCTGGTCAAACCACAATATGCCAATTGCTATTATCAGAACAATTGACATTTCATGAGAAATCATTCCACAGCAAGAAGTGTAGATATTTGAAATATATTAAGAGGCTAGCTCTCCATCAAACTGAATGAAAGGGAGTAAGTCAAACTCCTACTGCTTCAGCAAATCAACAACCACTAGAAAATCCCAATGATTTACTCCTCCTCTAGCTCCATAAATAGATAGGGAACATCTGTTTTTGCCTATGGGTCAATTAACATTTATAATTCTAGGTGATTAGAAATATGAAAAATAATGGTATATTCTGGTCTTAAAATGTGTTGGAGGATTACTACCAGTCAAAAGGAAGGCTGGGGTGGGGCTGCCAAGGGAGATAGGATGTTGAAGAAATTGCATACCGGATAGGGGTAAAACTGAACAATGTAGCTCAATATCTCCATTATACTGAGGTACTGTATACTGAGGGGTAATTAGAGATTGCAAAGCAAGATAAATTCACATCCATACATATAAATATAAATAGTGAAACGAGCTTTTGCACTTTGAATAGGTCAACTATTTGCATCAGAATTAGGTCAGGTTAAATATTTGTAAAACGTTGCATTGTCACACTGCTTACTTGCAAGGACAAACCGTATTCAGTTTTCTAGCTACTTCCGAATACGTTTGTCAAGATAAATATTCATTTCCTTCAATCTGAGTCATAATTAATATAAACATTTAATGTGAAATTACAGCTTGCAGGTTTCCTATATTAGTTATAAAAAAAAATTAAGTAAACACGGTCTAATAATCTTTTTAAACGAAAAAAAACATACCAAATGTTTTAGCAGCCCGAATGGTCTCCCTGGTTCCAAGAATTGTCATGATCTGTGCCAAAGCTGTTAAATCATCACTGGCTTTGAAAAAAGGATAACGTCCACTGAGCAAAGAAAGGAAGATGATGCCTGCAGACCACATGTCGATTGCTGAAATGTAAAGTAATGCGTCCAGTAGAAATAATTTAATTTAAAAAAAACACATACAACCACCATCTGAAGTCTTCCAACAGGACATCATTTTTAATAGTCTGGAACCTCATATCAGAATCATTTATCAAACTACAGATCGTCTTGAAAGTAAAATTATGTTTCAATCAAGACACATTTATTAACAAGCATTGGCAAAGCCAATAGGTCTGGCGTTGTCTGCCAGCCCTTTGGCAAGTCTTGTTTTGTCAAGCTTTTGCAAAACTTTGTTGTTCAGGAAGCTGCTAGGTGTTCCCCACTCAAAAAAAAAACATTGAGTAAAGGCAAAAATATTTTTGGGGTATCAAAAAACATACACATTTCCATAGTTCTCCCTGGAACTGAAGGGAACTACTTTGTGTGGGTGTGCTCATTGTATAAGTGAAGCATGCCGTAACTCATTAACAACAAAGTGCATTACAGATTCTGACCCCCCCCAACTCACACCTGCAAATGGATGAGCAACTACAGCCCTTTTTCCATAAACTAGTATACTGTTTTACCAGCAGAGTGCCTAGTCTGAAGTTAATATACAGGGATCTTTTATGGGGTGGGTAGAGAATAGCCAAGTATGGGTCAAAGGTGGTCGCTAGGTGGCGCGTGACCAAGATGGCCGCACACCTGTGAGGCTCCAGCCCTGCCGAGCGGGGAAATATCCTTCAAACCCATCCTAAACAACACAATCACGCATCTGATCTCACCAGAACAGACCCGCTTCACTGCTGAAGCCAGTGATACCTCTGAGGCACAGCGGACCCGGAGTGCGGCGGGCGCGGCGACCGCCGAAACTGGGCACGGGCTGCTGAGATCCGGACCGGAGGCGGACGAGCGGCCGCGGCAGTTGGGAAAAGCCGGGGCTGAGTAGGCCCAGATGGTGTAGAAGCTGATGGCGGCCTGCCGCGGTTCGCCGCCGCTGAAATACGTGAATTGCTGGGCGAGGTGAGAGTCGGCTAATGGGGGCGCAATTACACTAACGCTACTAAAGCGTGAACAATACCACATGCAGGGAATGCTGTAATGACACCGCGATATCAGGATCAGCCGGGCGCCGGAGGGAGAAACCGCCGGCTGCATATAGACGCTGGAGGCTGAGGGGGCCGGAGGAAATAAGTGCAGTTGTAAATGTCGTTGCCCATGGGAGCCCCTGCCTGACACAGTCAACGTATACTCCGCGGACCGGACTAGGGTGCTGGAGCCGTTATTCGGCCATTATCGCAGCGAGAGGTCGCCGCCATTTTGGACTATCTGAGGGCACATCGCCCGTAGATTATAAATTTCAGGAGAGACTGCTTGGCCGCTCCTCGTGCTGCAGAACCTGTGCACACAACACGCAATTGCCGCACCCGGCCGGCACCGCGTTGCAGGTGTCTATCGGGCGGCGGACTTGGGGCGCTTAGGCTGGGACACTTGTCGGTGGTGCTCGCTGTGAGTGGGGACTGGCGCCATTGATCCCCCTATAGACAACAAACACCTGGCGGGTCACCGCCTGCTATCTGGAAGCCTCGCTGGCTGATTGCTGTGTTCCGGGTGCTCCCTGTGACACCGGTGGTACGGGGGATTTGCCTAACAGCTGCGCGGTGCCAAAAGCAGGCCCAAGTGGGGGCGTTGTGCCGATACAGTGTGTGGCGTCCTCGGAGTGGGCCTAGAAGAGGTGCTGAACGCAGCCTGAACTGGTTGAGATCCAAGAGCAACATTTCCGCGCACCGTGCTGCTAGCATTCTTGGCCGGAATCTATACGCAGAGGACACTCCTGGAAGCTACTTTGAGGGTGCCATCGAAGCTAGGCCGTGGAGGGTGCCTTGTGGGTTCCTGCACTGCGCTCCTGCTTTGCTCGACCTCCTACATCATGGGCCGCACCGACGCCAAACAAACCAAAATCCCTTTTTCCACGCGCAAAACACCTACGCCCAACTCAGCGGAGCATACAGACTCGGATGCCACAGACTCGCCAGAGGAAGACTGGAGAGCGCTCCTCCTTGGAATGAAGCAAAGCCTCACATCCATAGACACTAAAATTGACACGATGAATGTGCGGATAGACTCGGTGGTTACGAAACTGGACCAACACGAGCACCGCCTTAAGGAAGCAGAAACCAGGGTGTCTGAATTAGAAGACGGCGCCACCGCAAGTAGGAACCAAATATCGCAAATGGATAGGCTGCTTAAAATCATTGCTGACAAGAACGAAGATTTAGAGGCCCGTTCTCGAAGGAACAACGTGCGCATCCTTGGCCTGGCAGAATCAACCAATACGGGACGTATGGAAGATTTTATTGAGAAGTTGTTTGGCAGGGGCTCCTTCTCAGCGCACCTCACGGTGGAGAGAGCACATAGGTCCCTGGCGGCTCGTCCGCCCCCAGGGGCGCCGCCACGGCCTGTGATAGTCCGGTTTTTAAATTATCGGGACAGAGATGCGGTCCTACGTCTGGCGCGAGAAAAAAAAACAAGTTCATCATGAAAATACCATACTGTCTTTTTTCCCGGACTTTACTCAAACAGTGCAAGACGCCAGGCGAAAGTTTGCGGCTGTGAAGAAAAAGCTCCAGACGCAGGAGATCCCTCACGCCATGATGTATCCGGCGAAATTGAAGATAACACACCGTGGGAGACAACACTACTTCCAGAACCCACAACAGGCTGAAGATTACCTCAAACAAAACCGCCGTGCAGCATCCACGGAAGAGGGGGCTCGGGCGCGCTCCAGATCCCAATCACCACTGTCGAAACCAGACTGAAGCACATAACATGCAGTGGTATGTTCGGGACTATCCCTAATGAACTGACTCTGAAGAACTAATCTGCATTGGTGAAGTATGGACATAACTAATATTTTGTGTGATATCCTGCTCGGCCACTTACCTCCGTCCCACCTCGAATAGGTGGGTGCAAGTAAGGAGGGAAGAGGGCGGGTCGTGGGCCCCTAGTGATGTTCCTACGAGGGCGAACCCCAGAGTTTCCACTTAAGAAGGAAAAGAATGGTTGGGTAATGGGTGTTTTCGGGGTTGGGGGGGTACAAATGCCCGGCAAGTTGGGGAAGCCGGTGTGGGTGGAGGGTGGAAGTTATACTGTTGTAGGGATGCATCATGTCCGGTTGAATATAGATTACAACATGTGGTTAAGTACAGAGTATTACAGACGTAGGAATGTTAGATAACACAAGGGATCTTAATAACTTTAAGGTGACATCATGGAACGTACGGGGTCTGAATAACCCAAGGAAAAAAAGGCAGATTCTAGGTTATCTAGATAGGCATCACATCATAGTCGCTTTATTACAGGAAACACACCTGCACCCTGGCACTACACCCCAGTTTGCTTCGAGATGGGCCTCACACCGCTGTTTTGCGTCATATTCAGGATACTCCCGAGGAGTGGCCATTCTAATTAAGAGAGGGACGGCGTTCGCGATCAGTGGGTCGGAAACAGATGCTGGTGGTAGGTACTGCCTAGTATGGGGAAGACTTCACTCCTATGATGTGACATTCGCCAACTACTATGGCCCTAATACGGACGATCCTCATGCTCTTCTCCTGCTGTGGGGTAAAATTCAGGAGATTGGTACTACCTACGTCATATGGGGGGGAGATTTCAACACAACAATTCAGCCCCGAATGGACAGGTCCCGAGTAACCCCAATGCACTTTACGAACACGCAAAGAACACTGACAGATATCATAGACACCAACTACCTACTCGACTCTTGGCGGTACAAACACCCAACGAAACGGGAGGGCACACATTACTCAGCGGTTCATGCAACCTGGGCTAGGCTAGATTACCTGATTGTGTCGAGAGGAATGTCCCACTGGTTGGGACCCGTAACCCATCTGGCCCGTACGTATTCAGACCATTCCCCTGTAATGGCGGAACTGCATGCCCCCTTAATCATTCTCCGTACAATAGCTGGCGCCTCAACCCATTGCACCTTCAGGACACTGTGTTCAAGGCTGAAATTGAACAAGACATTCAGGATTTTTGAGCGCAATGTGAAGTCCGTTTCTAGCATCACGATAGTATGGGAGGCATTCAAAGTCACGGCTCGGGGTTGGTGTATATCTAAGGGAGGGGTATCCTTAAACGCTACGTAATGACCTGCATAAATTGGAAGGGGAACTCAAGCAATTGGAAGGTGATCTCGATACCAGTCCCGACAACAATGCAATTAGGGCCAATATACGAGACAAGCTCACTGACTATGAGACAATTGCGGAGAGGGAAAGTAAATTTAGGGGCAAACCACACATGGCACGGGTTTATGGCGAGGGAGACCGCCCAGGGAAGGCTCTGGCAAATGCGACCAGACCCCCTAGGTTCTCCAACCACATAACGGAGATACAAGATGCACAAGGTAATACACATCGGAACCTTCCAGATCAACTGAATACGTTTAGAGAGTTCTATAGAACCCTCTATTCTTCCCAAAGAGGCACCCCATTAGATTTGCCGACTTATTTTGAAGACACTGCACTGGCCTGGCTGGGAGATACCCAACGGGAATTCTTGAATTTAGACTTAGAACTGGACGAAATTACTGAAGCCATAATGCAGATGAGATCGGGACGGGCCCCGGGTTCTGACGGGTTGCCGATAGAATTCTATAAAACATATGCTTCACTTTTAGCTCCCATCCTGAAGGAGGTGTTCTATGTATCATTAGAGGAAGGGTGTTTACTCAGAACTATGCGCGAGGCCCTGATAACATCATTGCTAAAGCCTGGTAAATCTCCACTTTTCTGCGACTCGTACCGGCCCCTCTCACTATTAAATAGCGATACTAAAATATTAGCAAAGGTTCTGGGGACCCGACTTAATTTGCTGATGGAACGACTTGTACTACCTGATCAAGCGGGATTCATCCCCAACAGAGCTACATCGCATAACCTTAGAACCCTGGCTGCTGTGCTACAAGACATAGACCCGAACTGCTCGGCTGTGGCGGTGTTCCTTGACGCAACCAAGGCGTTCGATTCTTTAGAGTGGGACTACTTGCTGGGCACTTTGAGGCATATGGGGATGCCCCCTACTTTTCTCTGCTGGATACAACTGCTCTATAGCCAACCGATAGCGTCAGTACTCCTGAATGGCGCCAAGTCTCCCACCTTTACTATTTGCAGAGGAACACGACAGGGCTGCCCATTATCCCCTATCTTGTTTGCTTTAGCTATAGAGCCCTTAGCTGCGAAACTACGACAACATCACAAAGACAAGGCACTGATATATCCGACTAGACAACTGCTTATCTCTCTATATGCAGACGACATGACGTTATACATCAAAAAGCCCCATGACAATCTCAATCCAGTATTAAGGGAGATCACTAAATTTGGGGCCATATCAGGAATACAAATAAATTGGTCTAAGTCTGCAGTATTCCCCTAACGGATAATACCCCGCCACATCGATTAGATTACCCATTAGTCTGGGAGACTGACGAGCTGACATACCTGGGCATACGTCTCACAAGGAATAGGGACAGCCTGATGAGGCTTAACTATGGCACAGCCATGGATAAGATAACTGACACCATCACCAAGTGGTTGCGGCTTCCCCTCTCCATGGCGGGCAGGATCTCTCTTACTAAAATGGTTCTGCTGCCCAAATTATTATACCTCTTTATTAATATACCATATCACCCGGGAGATTTTTCTTTAATACATTAAGAACTCAAATAACGAGGCTGGTATGGGGAGGGAAACAGCCACGGCTCAACCTGAACACGTTGATGCTACCATATCATCAGGGAGGGTATGATGTCCCCAATTTTGAATTCTATTATTACTGCGCACAGGCCCACTTCGCATTGTATTGGTTCCATCCGCCACCCTTTATGCCTCACTTGGCGGTGGAAGATGGATATATGACTCCGACGCCCCCGGCAAGCTATCTCTTTACAACAGTGAAGGAGCGGGGGCGCGACCAGTCCACAGTAGACTGTACCATTGTAGCGTGGCGACAGATCGCTCGCAAGCTAGAGAGCCCCATGCTGTACTCACCTAGGATGCCCCTAGTACGTAATCCCTTACTACAAGTTACTAGTGAGGGGATATGCCGGAAGCTGTTGACAAGTCTAGGGTACCACACCTGGGGAGACCTTTATGCAGGAGGACAATTCCGCTCCAAGGATTTATTCTTTGGAACACGCATACCCACGGCGCTGGACACATTTATATATACTCGGCTCCGGCAAAGTGTGAAGGCAGCAACCCCTACTTTTCCCGAAGAACCAGATATACTTGCACCTCTGCATGCCATGCTACAGGGAACGGCCCCTCGTCATGTCATATCCCTTTTGTACAAACATATACAAAATGCACCACCCACCAATACTCTTCGGGCCAGACAGGAATGGGATAAAGACCTAAGTACCCCGCTGACTGACGAACAATGGGAAAGCAGTTGTACGCAGACAGCAGCAATTACAGGGAATAGCAGGCTCCGCCTCATTCATTTTAAGTTCTTGCATCGTTTATATCATACCCGAGCTAAACTACACAGATTCCACCTCAGGGACAATGATCGATGTGCGCGATGCGGGAGGGAAGGAGCGGATTTCCTACACTTAGCGTGGAGCTGCCCCCAGGTAGCTACTTACTGGACACAGACCTTTGAGGGACTGTCGGCCATGGTGGGGGTCGGGATGGATCCCTGCCCCATGGTGGCCCTGTTGGGTTTATCTCAGGGGATAATTACAGCACATAAGAAGTTCTTGGCGATGGGCTTACTGTTAGCGAAACGACAGTTAGCGTGCAAATGGGGAAGGGGTCGGGCTCCTAAGTTTAAAGACTGGATACACACCATGACTACATGGCAAGATCACATGCATCATTATGCAGAATTATTGCCGATTAACTCCCGCCCTAAAAATATTTGGGGCCCGCTCACCTCCTTTCTTCTTGAGCAGGAAGGGAACCAAGAGAGGGACCAAGAAAGTACAGACCAAACAACGGAGAATGAAGCCAGACACAGGCCTAGATCCCAGACCTCACCAGGGAGTTGAATGAACACTAGTACTGCACTGAGAAAGAAACTCGGAGGGGGAAAAAATCGAATTACCAGCTGCAAAACGACTTCGCTCTTACAACCAGGGTGAGGGGGGGTGATATCACCACTGTTCTAGGCCTTAGCGATATCTGTGCTGTCACTGTGATACATATCGTTACCAACTACTATATATCGGAAAGTGTGTTGAACTGTACAATATGCTACTATTATACTTTGCTAGCAACCGGACTGCAAATTAATGTTTTATGACTGATGTTAAAGTTATTTGGGAGGGGGAGACTATTCATACTGTACATATAATGTTGCGGGAAAGTGTTACCGAAATGTAATACAATGAGACATTGGATTTGCGTTTTACATACACAGATGTACCGTAAAAATCTTACAATAAAGGTTTTTGAAAAATTAAAAAAAAAAAAAAGTATGGGTCAAAGGTAGGGATGGGCTTGAGAATTCAAAGCTGGTCTATCTTCTTCCCTGATTGGTTGATGGTAATATATTGCCAAACCTTTCCTTTAATAACCTTTCTGGTGTCCATGGTCATCCTTTCTGGTTCAAGCCAACAAACCGCACATCCTATGGTTTGCAAAGTAATGCCCACGTGATTGAACCAGCTTGGTATGCATCCAAATCTCTTGCATAATATCCAGGTAAGATCTCAGCTCAGCTTTTGTCCATATTTTTACCCAATATCATATAGGACATAGTGATGCATACTGCTCAGCGGATTTGACACCCAGCTCGTGCCTCAGTGCATCCATTGGTGTGACTGGGCCCAAAAGGAGTAAGCAGCGTAGAAAGTACTTCTCTGCCTTAACCAACCCCTTCATTTTTTGTAACCCCCACAGCTCTCTTCCGTATAGGCCTGCTGCAAGAGCTTGCGCTCTGTAAGCTTCAAGAGCAGGGCCAATCAATCTGCTCCCCTGGCTTTTAGCAAAGCTAGGAACATAACCGGCATATTGGCTCAGTATTGTCTCTCCTTTTAGTAGTTGGGCTGACCAAGTCAACTTGAGTCGAACCTTACACTTAAGTAATCATAGTGTTCAATGCGATCCAGGGGGATTGCGCAAATTTTGAAGGGGCTCCTCAGTTTGGGACTGCCCTTTACGATCATATATTTTGTCTCTCAGGGTTGATCTGCAATTTCTTTATATTGCAACAGCTATCAAATGCCTTAAGGAGCTTGTGCATGGATATTTCTGTGTATGCCGGGAGAACTGCATTGTCAGCAAAAAGCAAGCATGCTGTTTTTCGACCACCACAGATCGGCACATCATTGATAAAGATTTTACACAAAGTTGGGGCCAAGACGCATGATAAATGATAAACATCGCGCAAAAGCTACTCCTAAGAGTGTCTCGGTGCATGGCAAAAAGTCTGAAGATCTAAAACCTTCACTAATCCTGCATAGAAAAACAAGTTTTCAACTTTTTTTTTTAAATGTTGCACTGTCCCTTGTGGCTCGAAGCTCCAGAGGGATATTATTCTATGCTACAGCTCCTAGGTAGATTAGTGGCCTTTCATATTTTGGGCATTGCTGCCAACAGTTTATTAACAGATATCAGGTTTTTTTGTGGGCAGTAAAATCTAAATCTTTCTCTAAGGTAAGCTGCTCCAGTTTGGTATAAAGTCCAGTGCACTAAAACTAGTGCTTTGAACAAAATCCTTTTCTTAATTGGGAGCCAGTGGAGATCTCGCAGATGCGAGTACATCTGCGTTCTGATTGGTATATTCAGAAGTAGACGAGCAGTGGAGTTTTGGACAACTTGCAGCTTACCCACCAGCCGCTCCGGTAATTCAAAGTATAATGCATAGCCATAGTCTAGTCTTTATGTTATTAAGGCCTGAATTACAGTATTCTTAGCTGGGAAAGATAAGAAACCTTGAAATTTCCTCAGAGAACGTAGGACCCCAAAACAAGTGCCTACCACTGACCCAATTTGAGACTAAGAAGATAGCTTCTCATCAAATTTGACTCCCAAGTTCTTAACTGAGCACTGTTGCAGGCCTGGAGGGGCCGCATCCTCAGGCCAAAAGGTTTGCCAGCATTCAGGCGCAGTATTACCAAAAAACAGAATTTCCGTTTTTCCGCATTACACTTTAATGGGTGGTCAGTCCACCACCGAAAAACTGTAGTTGGGCAGGTTTTAATCTGGACTCCAGAGATCTCTTCACCCTTGCCAAAAGAAAACAGCATCGTCAGCATATGATATTTTTGCTCTGAGGGCTTCAGCTATCCGGGCTGGAGGAGCTAGGTATAAATAAAATAAAGTTGGACATAGTGCTGAGCCCGGCAGGACTCCCACTCTCAATTTGCATGGTTCCGCGGAAAAGGGAGGAATCCAGATTTGCTGGCATCTATCTGCCAGAAAGGACGCAAGCCAAGCCAGTGCCAGTGCGGAAACTCCTATTGCCTGGAGACGTGCTAGGAGTCTGAAGCAGGGCACCATATCAAAGGCTGCAGATAGATCTAACATTAATAGTACCGCCTTTCCCTCTTTGTCTAGGGCGCCTTTAATTTGTTCCGAGACCTCCATTAGCACTGTCTCTGTACTGAAACAGGGCCTAAAACTGGACTGGCTACGATGCAGTAAATTGTTTGTTTCTAGAAAGTGGGAAAGTTAACAATTCGCATACTTTTCGAGAATCTTTGAAAAGGCTGGGAGCAAGGAGATAGATAGGTCTATAGTTAGTCAGAATACTCGGGTCAGCAGATGTTTTTTTTTTTTCTTTTTCAGAGGTAAAATCTTCGCTTGCTTCCAGGACGATGGTACCGTACCAATTGTTAAAGACACATTAAGCACATTGTTAACCAATGGGTTAATAATGGAAGCTGCTGGGGCGTGGCTTGCAGCCGAGGAAGATGGCCGCAGACTAGAAGAGCTGCGCTAGCAGTCAGTTTTAAGGCACCCAAAATCCGGCGGAATCCGACATAGCAGTAACACCCCATGGCGTGCGCAGGTGTCGGGAGGTGGCGCACTGCAGCGACGCTTGTGACGACCCCCCCAGGGCTGTTCAAAACCGTGCTTTGGGTACCCGGGCTGTACGAGCTGGAGCGGCAAAATGGCGGCCGCCATCGGGGAGAGTGTCGCCTGACAGAGACAGCGCAGGAGTGTGGCCGATCGCGACTGCTGAGGTGCGCTCCACTAACCCCCTGAGGCGGCGGCGGCGGCAGACAGCACGAGCACAATAGCAGGAGGTGCCGTGACCAGCTTGGGGGAGGCTCTAACCTGACCGAGCCTGCGGCGCGGGACTGGAGATAGCCGCGGTGCATCCCCGAGCACGGACGCACAGTGAATGCTGGCGGCAAACCGGCGGTACGCACTGTGCCCCGGGGTTGAACGACGGGCGGGAGCCCACCCCGCTTGCAGAGCCTGCGGAGGAGCGGGGAGTAAGCACGTCACACCGCAAAGCAACATCCGGCAGCAATAGCGACAGGGCCTGGAGCCCGGGAGAAGACACCGGCCCTAAACAAGACACTCACTGGGCGGAAATTTCAGTAGGAATCGGACGGCTGGCTGCGTCCTGAGAGACCGCCTGGGGCGCAGGGGGAGTGAGCAGCAGTGACGACCCCCGGCGAGGTAAGAACCCGGCGCTGCAGGCGACAGGTGGACCCGACAGACTCCCGGGGTGGCGGCTAGCCACAGCGGCAGACCAAGTGGGAGCAGGCGGCCCGTGGGTTGAGTCCTGGGTCCTTAGAGAGGGCGCATCAAAGGTGCCATAGTCCAGGCATCACAGCACCTGCGGCCCCCGCGGGCACGCCCAGCCCACTGACAATTCATCATCCGGGAGGAGGACCGGGGCACAGCGCGGAGGATCTAGCCAGAACTTTGGGCCGCCCACACAGGCTTGAACGGCGGAGGGGCAGCTTCAGCGGGCGACGAACGGGTTAGTGGCGGGTACCGGAGGACCCCACAAACTCACTGCGATCCGACCAGCGGCCCCCTGTATCACGTGGGTCAGGACTACGTTTCCTGCAATGGGCCGCACTAGACCGATAGGACAAGGCCAGTCTAACCACATAGACAAATACACGGTGGCCATGGGAAAGGAGGATGGTCCCCAAGGGGCACGCCAGCAAAAGGAAACCGAGGACAATGAGCCAGACCCGTCGCTCAGAGACATCATGGCGGTCATCAGGGACCTACGTGGCACATTGGAGCCCAAGCTGGACTCAGTGACGGAGGAGGTTAATTTACTGCGCGCAGACTTCCGGAAAATGTCGGATAAAGTGGCCGTGGCAGAGACTGGGATCGGCAGCCTCCAATCCAAGACAAAGATGCTTGAAGAACAGGTAGCTGCCCTGACGAAAAACCAAACGGTCATAAATGCGAGGCTGGAGGATCAGGAAGGACGCGCGAGGCGCAACAACATCCGCATAGTGGGGGTCCCGGAGGGGCTGGAAGGGCCATCCACGGACTGGTTCGTAGAAGACCTCATACTTAATCACCTGAAGCCGAAGCGCCTCTCCAACTTCTTTTCGGTGGAAAGGGCTCATCGTGCTCTGGGGAGTAGGCCCAAGCCTGGGGCCCCTCCGCGTACCATCATTGCCCGCATCCTGAACTATCGCGATCGGGACGCTATCCTGCAAGCATCACGGGTATCTGGGGACCTTCAGCTCGAGAATGCCACGATCCGTTTCTTTCCGGACTTCACTCTCCAAGTACAACGTCAGAGACGTTCCTTTGAAGGGGTTAAAAGAGCCCTTAGGGATCAAGGAGTGAAGTATATGATGCTATACCCAGCTCGCCTCAAGATCCTGGACGGCAATAAATCATATTTTTTCGAATCACCGGCAGAGGCCAGCGACTGGTTGGAGGGGTGGCGAACAGTGGGCAGAAATGGAGGCCCGCGCAGGCCGGAGGGCCGCCAGGCTGGCCGCGACTCAGTAGACACTGACAGAGCAGCACCGGATACCGAAGGTCACGAACAGAGTGGGCTTGGATGAAGGGGGTGAGCGTAGCCCATTGGGGCGAACTTGACCCTTGGGAATGGGGGTCACAAGGCATTTGGGTCCATGGGGATGCACGGGAACCCAGAGGGGCACCCCTGACTGCCGAAATACAGTGTTGTGGGTATGTTCCGGGAGGAAGGCAGACTAAATGCCTCACATGTTGCCTCGGTGCAGGCAGGGAGGGCTCTGGGGGGAGATCGGGATTTGACCGTACTGGCTAGGGGTACAGGCATAATAGTGGGTGTAATATCCGCCACTTAGGTATCCTTCTTTCTGCTGACTGCAAGCCTACGTTCCCTTGCAAGTTGAATTGGGGCTGATGGGGCGACAGGCACTCTGCCAGTTTGAAAGGTGGGAGGTTGGGGACCCACCGAGCAGGGGAGGAGGGGGTGTTGGGGGAAGGGGATGGGTTTGTGGGGAATTTTATGTTTTGCTCATTATCAAATAAGTGTTTTTGCATGTGAGATTTGTCATCATAGGACGCGGAGGGGTATGGTCTATCCGAGGAAAGCGGGGTCCCTAGACATACATGGGCGAACAGACTCAGGGTAAAATATGGGCATGGAACGTAAACGGGCTGGGCAACAAAATCAAACGTACTCTGGTGTTGCAGCACCTAAAGCGGCACACCCTGATGTGGTCCTCCTGCAGGAGACGCATCTAAGAGGTAATAGATGCAAAGCACTTGACCGCTTTGGGTACAAAATGGTGGTCCACTCGGGGTTTACTGCTGGCTCTAGGGGGGTAGGTATTTTGATTCGCAACGCCTTTCCCATGGTGATTTCTGAGGCATGGACTGACGACTCGGGCTGCATGGCGGCAGTGGCGGGTAGATGGGAGGGCCGTACGGTTGTGCTGGGCTCCTGCTATATCCCGCCCGGCCTTCACACCACGACTTTTGCACAGCTGGGCTCCTTCCTGGCGGATCTTCCCGGGGAACCCTTCTGGTGGGGGAGACATGAACGCTGTAATGAATGCTGAACCTGGATCGTTCTGGGCGGGGGGCAGGGGTTCAGGGGGAACATGGGCTACAGGGCTTCACTGAGGCACTGGGGCTAGGGGACCTGTGGCGCACGCATCATCCCACACGCAGACACTACACGTTCTATTCGGCTAGACACGGGTCCTTCTCAAGGCTAGACCACTTGCTAGCGCGCATCGACCAGATGTGGCGAATATGCGGAACCCCATATCATGGCCCGGGAATCTCTGATCACTCCCCAGTGAGTGTTATCCTTAAGGGTCCGGTGATTAACAAGGCGGCATTCCCGAGGATAGACCCGTGGTACCTTCGCGACGTAACCCTGGGAGATAGACTTCGGGAGGGCTCTAAGGTATATTTTGAAGAAAACAGGGGGTCAGTCGAGTCCCACCTCACATTATGGGAGGCCTACAAGGCCGTCTTGAGAGGCCAGGCCCAGGCCCTGATTGGGGCCAAAAAGAAAGAGGAGTCCTTGCAGATCAGGCAGATAGAGCAGGAGATAGCAGATCTGGAGCGAGATGTCGGTGATACCCCTACGGTGGAACGCAGCCATATACTGGCCCTCAAACAGAAGGAACTCCGGGCGTTGGCAGAGAGAGAGGCGCGAGCCTACTCACTTGCCACCCAACACCGGATCTACGATTTAGGGATAAAGCCCTGAAGCTTTTGGCGTGGCTGGAGCGTCGAGATAGGGAGCGGTCCTGGGTGGTTGAGATCCGGGATGCGTCAGGTTCATCAGCATACACCAGCACGGCTATAGCGGAGGAGTTCGCATCTTACTTCGAGGGGTCTACACTCCGGTATGCACCAGGTCAGAGCAAGACTGTGCGGAATTCCTGCAGGACTTCCACTTGCCCACACTGTCTCAGGAACAAAGAGATCGACTAGAGGTAGAATTAACGGGGAGGAAGTGGGGGAGGCCCTTAACTCCCTCCAATCTGGGAAAGCACAGGGACCAAATGGGCTCCCAGTAGAAATATTTAAGCGGCAGGCGAACGTCATCACGGGACCCCTTCTACAGATGTACCAAGAAGCGCGAAAGATAGGAAGGCTCCCACCTGATCAGAGGGAAGCCACGATCGTAGTGATCCACAAGGCAGGCACGCCGGCAGACCAATGCTCTTCCTACCGGCCGATCTCGCTTATTAACGCCGAGCCAAAAATCCTAGCTAAGGCCCTGGCGGATAGGTTGCTTCCGGTTATGTCGGATCTTGTGCATGTTGACCAGGAGGGTTTCATGCCGCGCAGGAGCACCCGCCATAATCTACGTCGCCTATATGGCGTACTACATATGACAGGAGATGTGGGGAACACCCAGACGGCACTAATGGCGCTAGACGCCTCAATGGCGTTCGATAGTATTGAATGGCCGTACTTATTTATGGTTCTCCAACGATTGGGTTTTGGCCCGACGTTTTGTAGCTGGGTGCGCCTCCTGTATGAGCAACCAACAGCGAGAGTGAGAGTTAATGGGACGTTGTCCAGAGCATTCCAACTTCGAAGGGGTACAAGGCAGGGCTGCCCCCTGTCCCCCCTCCTGTTCGCGTTGGCCTTGGAGCCGCTGGCACACTGGATTAGGAGGGATGGGGCCTTCTGGGGTCTGGCACTGAACAGCGATTGGGAAGAGCGTATTTCCCTATACGCGGACGATATTGTGTTGTATATGGCCAGGCCGCACCAGTCGATGGCGCGGGCGCTGCATCTTTTCGAACTATTTGGTAGCTATTCGGGTTACACTATTAACTGGGCGAAATCTGTGATTTACCCGCTTTCGGGTCCTCCACCGCGTATCCCGACCAGATGCCCAGCATCACTTGTTGTTGACGGGTTTAAGTACCTGGGGGTATACATCACCAGGGATAGGGCGGAGTTCCATGCCAAGAATCTGGAATCCCAACTGGCACGCCTGACAAATGACGTGTGTCATTGGCGATCGCTACCTCTCTCCCTCATGGGACGTGCAGCAATGTTCAAGATGCTGGCACTGCCTAGACTCCTCTACATCCTACAGAACACGCCGTATCCGGTTCCGACAGGGGTATTCACACGAATATCCCGGGCAGTACGGACTCTGCTCTGGGATGGGGGCAACCCCAGGATTGCGCTGCACAAGCTGACGAGAGGAGTGTATGATGGGGGCTGGCCCTCCCAGACATACAATTGTACTACTGGGCTTCCCAGCTACAGGTGGTCAATGATTGGGTGTATGCGCCCGGGACGGAACCGGCCTACAGGGTCGACCGAATGGTAATGCCAGATGGCAACTGCGAGCTGTTGCTTTACGCCCGTAAGCCAAGGAAGGACTGGCCCCCACACACGACGGTAGTGGTTCAGTGCTGGAGGGAAGCCAACAAGTTCCTGGGGTGGCAGGGCTCCCTGACAGGCAGAACCCCCTTGTGGCAAGGCGAGCTTTTGGAAGAAGTGACCCGACTCCAAGGATTTCGGGGTTGGAAATTAATAGGCATCGAATATTTGGGAGACGTATGGCAGGGTACAGCCCCCGCTCCTTTGCTTATTTGCAGAAAGAGTATGATCTCCATGACTCGCAGCAATACCACTACCTCCGCCTCACCCACGCCCTGCGCACCCATATACGAAGTGGCACGTCCCTCCCGGAGTATTCACCCATGGAGGATAGGTTGCTCCTGGATCCCATCTTGGAGAAACCCACGTCCACTATATATCGCAAACTCATAAATAACAAACCTGACCCGTTGGTTTCGCTGCGGGAGCGATGGGCGAGGGACGTGGGCGTTATGGAGGACGATGATTGGCAGGACGCCCTGCAAAGCCCGCGGGAGATAGCAATCGCGCCAGGTTCCGTTTAGTGCAGCTAAAAATTTTACATCGCGTATACTATCCTCGCACACATTTGTATACCTGGGGCAGGAGTCAGTCGGCCCAATGTGTACGGGGATGCAGGGGGACGGCTCCTTCTATCATATACTATGGGAGTGCCCGGAGATAGTGCCTTTCTGGACTAGGGTTACAGACACAATGGCAGCGGTGGTGGGCTCACCGGTCCCGCGGGAGCCCAGATGGTTATTGTTAATGATCAGGGGGCAACTGACTGGTCCAGACACAATGAGATCTGGCTGGCACTGGCAGCCGGGGTTGCAAAAGGAATATCGCCAGCGGCTGGGGGCGCAGGCCCCTCCGCAATGGGATCAGTGGCTGCGGGACCTTGATTGGTGTCAGAGAGCTGAGGAGACCATTTATAAGAGTAGAGGCTGCCTTACGAAATGGAAAAAGGTCTGGGGGCCTTGGCGGCAATACAGGGTGCGGGGGGTGGGTCAGGATTGGGTTGAGCCATGTGAGGGCCCTGCTTGTGTCTATGCTCGCTGTACATAACACTGTAAAATGTGTCTACATGATACTATGGAATGTCTTTATCACATGCTCTACGAACAATGTTCTGTAATGTCTGATATATGAGCACAGTTAATAAAAAGATTTATAAAAAAAAAATAATGGAAGCTGCTGCCACTAGTAGATTTGACAGGCATGGGTCCAATAGGGAGCCAGATTTCAGAGTACTCAGAGTTGACAATGAGCTGTCCAGTGATATTGGTTCAAAGCTGTTCAAAGTCACATTGATTGGATGGTTGGAACTGACATGCCCTCGATCACATGGCTTTTCCACTACCCGTGTCCTGGTGGTCAGGCTGGCTTGAATGTTCTAAATTTTGTCTAAAAGTATGTGGCTAATTGCTCACACCAGACCATGGAAGGGTGGTGGACCCTTAGATTTGCGGTCGGTGTCAAAGCTTTTAACAATTGCAAAATATTTCCCTTGTTTCATTCTCTGCATTTTTCATCTTGCCCTCTAGATGATATTTTTTTGCTGCTCTAATTTCGGAGTAATCTTTTTTTAGGAGCTGCTTTAGAGTTTTCCTTAATATCAGTATTGTATCTCTTGTGCCATTGGCTTTCTAGTGCCTTACAACGTTTTTCTCTGCCCTCTGATTATTGGAGAACCACGAACTCAAGGGCTTATTCCTACTTATTCTGCAAGGAAGAAGTGGTGCTCGTGTATCGATGACATCCCTAAACCATTTATCAAGCAGCCCTACATCCTCTAATGGACCAGAAAGAGAGGAAGAGCTAGCTTCCAAAGCAAGAGTAAAATCCATCTGCTGCATTTTATGGAGTGTTCTCTGCAATACAGGTCTGTTAGTCTGAAGCTCAAGAGTTTTTACTGGTAACTGCCACGAAAATTTGATCAGGTAGTGATCTGACCAAATTAGGGGATAGGATCTTCTACTTGCAATGTGTTGTTCGAAAATACCTGATCTAATATTTGACCGGCCTGATTCGTTGGTTTAAATACGAATTGCTTAAGATCTAAAGGAGCCATAATATCTTTAAGATCTCATCTCTTTGTCTTCTGCTTTGTCCATATGTACATTAAGGTCACCTAAGACCAGAAAATAGATAAATCTCACAGCCAGGTGAGCCACCGCCAATTCTAAAGATTCAAGAAACCGGCCAATCGGTCCTGGAGGTCTCTAGATTAATGCCCCAGCCAAAAATTTGCAGAGGAGACAAAGTAACACAACCCTATCTGACCCCAATATTGATGTTAAATCTTTCAGTAACTTCTCCTCTTGGGCCATGTCTAACTGCGGAAGTGTTATTACTGTATAATAGCTTAATTGCTGAAATTAATTTTGTAGGACAGCCCTAGGCTAATAATGTTTGACACTGTAAACCGCGAGCTACTGTGGCAAAGGCCATTTTTAGATATATAAATGTCAAATATAATTCTGATTGTTTGATGTTGGTATTTTTTAGGCTGATGTCAAATAATCTCATTGCCTGGTCAATTGTTCCTGGACCTTTCCCAAAACCTGCCTCAAATGCGTTGATTATCCCATTGTCGCACATTTCATTATCTAGGCGATTTTCGCTGCTGCATCTAGTAGGGAGATTGGTCGATAGTTGGCAGGGTCATCCCGAGAATCTTTCCTGCGGGACGATATGGCAGATTTCCATGATGCCGGTACCATCTCCTGGATCTATGTCGTACTGTAGGCTGAGGTTAGAATAGGAACCCATGTAGTAAGGTTTGATCTGAATCTATCAACTGGTATCCGATTGGAGCCTGGTGCCTGGTTTTGTTTCTGGCCGAAGATTGTTAAACGTACTTCACTTTCAGAAAATTAATTACTCAATGAGTTACTTTCTAGAGCGATTGGTGGTATACCACTTGGAATCACCTCCACAATACATTCTGTGTATGCTTATCTTCTATTCCCTAGTATATTTAACTCAGTAGTTAAATTACTATAGCTGGTATAACTGTATAGTGAAGAAAACTAGTTGAACCAGGAAGCAGGCATGATAGTACTCTCCAAATATTTTGGGGTACTTTGCGATCCCTATCTTACTATCTCCCAGAAGCTCCTGATGTTCTTACTTCTAAGAGCTTCTGCGAGTGCCTGCCAGGCCTTTAATTGCACCTGACTTTTTTTGTATTTGACAAGACGCTTATACCTATGCCTTAAAACGTTTAGGTGTTTTTCCCCCATTGAGAGTGAAGTGCTTTGCTTTCAGTGAAAGTGCAAATTTTTACTTGCTACATTCCTGGTCGAGCCATTCTATGTGCAAGGGGTTTTAATTAGTGCTATGACTTCTTCTAGGATCAGATTGTCAACTACCATGCCGCTGAGCCAGATTAATTAAAATTTCAAATCTTGGAACTATCTCTGGGTCATTACAGTCTCATTTCCTGGACTTCCCTGAGCATATTTTGCTGGAGGTTTAAGGCTCTTTCAGGACCAGTTTGTGGCCTACTACACTGATGCCAGGTAATGGACTTTTTATTTGTTGTTATTTTTATTGCACATTTTCCCAGCTCAGGCATAAAAATAGTGTTTAGGTTAGACCTCCATGGCACCATTAGATTTACTATCAATGGGTCATGATCACTCTCGATTCTTTGTTCCATTACAAGAAAATCAACCAACTGCCATGAATCCAGGTTGACTAAGATGTAATCTTTCAAAATGACGCGACCCCCTGATGATTGAAAGGTATAATGTGCAGGTGAATCCAAGGGCATGGATCCATTTAGGGGTGTATATCATTTTTAAGCACAAAGGACGTTAGGGAGGCACCTCTCTTCGACCTGCGAATTGACTAAGTTGGAGAAAAAGTTAGTCTGCAGAGAACATCGTTGTGCAGTACATCTAAATTGCCCAATGTGTTTCGTATTAAAGTCCCCGCAGACCAAAATGATATGTTGCCATGCTCGTGAGTGGGTGAGGATTTAAGGATGCCATAAAATTTTGTTGGGCAATGCCAATTTGCTTCTCTAGCTAATTCAGTTGCATATAGTATTCGGATTGTAATCCCTGCAGGAAATAAACATTCATTATGGTTAGCTCTCAAAGGTAGCAAGAAATCACTAGCAGTTGGATATTGTTAATTTCGGAGAATGCTTCACCAACTATGACCAACTGAGTAGATTTCCAAATGGTTAATCCAACTCTTGGTTTCCCATTTGTTTCCTTTATGGCTTTTGTGGTGAAAGTAGTAAAGCCATCCATAGTGATTGCATCCATGGCCCATGTCTCCTGGAAATAACAATTTGTTTTTGATTTAATGAATGTTGCCCAGTCCTTATCTTCAAATTTTGGTTTCAGGCTGGCAATATTCCAGCTCAGAAATTTTCTCCTAGTCATATGGTCTGGGCCAATATCTATCTCCTATGGGAGAAAAGAGAACAAAACAAAAGAAAGAAGGAAAGAAGGGAAAGCAAGAAGGAAAGAAAAGAAGGAACGGAAAGAAAAAGAAAATAAAAGAGAAGGAACGGAAAGAAAAGAAAAGAAAAGGAACAGAAAGAAAAGAAAAGAGGAGGAACAAAAAGAAAAGAGGAACAAAAGAAAAGAGGAGGAACAAAAGAAAAGAGAAGGAACAAACGAAAAGAGAAGGAACAAACGAAGGTCCATCAATCGGCAAGTAACCGGAATTGAACAGTACCATCAATGATTTAATACGACGTTTCCCTGATATGTATTAGCCCATCACGCAGCTTAGTTCGCGCTATACAGTGACCAAAATTGAAATTGGTTTCTCCAAAATTAATTGTAACGGTGGCTCCAACGAACGTAGTTATTTGAAAATTTAAATCAACTATGAAGGTATGCCCGAATATGAGACATATAAGAATGTTTAGATGAAGATATATATATATATATATATATATCCTTGTGCTTTAAGGGTCTTTATCTATTGATGTAGGTTATATCTCATCATGCTATTTGAATAAGTGTGTTCCTTTCAACTCTCGAGTGATTCCAAAAGAACCTCATTACTAGAATAGAAAACTCTGTCTTGAAGAAGGTGAAGTGATTTCGCCGAAACGCCACGTCGACTCTTTTTGTAGTTTAGTTTGTGTATAAAATGACCTTTTTTGTAACGTTTTTAACTGTGTATTATAACTGTATTTTCCATGACTATGGATATGATGTTTTCTAATGAAATGGTTTTAAATGTGTATGAAATATTCTTAAAATCGAATAAAAAAAGTTTACGCCTGAAATTTTGCCCTACATTGTTTTTATTTGAAATGTTTGTACTGTACCTTTTTCCTAATGAATATATTTTAATACCTCATCTACTGTACCTTAACACATGATCTATAGATTTGAATGAAGATAAGAGTAGGGATCTTTTGTTTTTCTCTTCTATTGCAGATGTCTAACATTCCTCTCTGATAAGCCTAAGGCTGCTCGACCACACTACCCAACAGAAAAGCAACTTGGGATTGCTAGAGCAAGCCCCTGTCCACCTATAAGGGATACCTGGACTCGTTGCACTAACAGACCAGACAGTGTAAGAGCAGGACTGGAGAGAGGTACTGGGGGAAGCCAGTGGTTTGGATAACTCACCAGACCTTGGCATGTTGTCTCCTCCTACCGTGGCTACGGAGGAGGGAGCGTCATATGCAGTGGTGTTGCGTAGGGCGGCCGAGGCTCTCCACCACGAGCTTCCTACGGTGGCAGACAGGACTAACCCCCAGACAGAGGTGCTTCAACCGGCAGCGAGCTCTTCGGAGCCCCTGCTGCCGTTTAATGAAGCCCTAACAGACATCCTTTAGGGCACCTGGTCCAGGCCCAACACAGGGGCTCCTGTGGACAGGATGATCGCCCGATGCCACCGCCCGGCCCCGGGCGACCCCACTTTCCTCTCCCAACACCCCACCCCTGAGAGCTTGGTAGTCCAAGCCTCCACATACAAGGGCGCATTCCCTACTGCTCCCCTGGACAGGGAGTCCAAAAAGCTGGATCATCTTGGGAAGAAGATGTTTTCTTCCTCCAGCTTGGGACTGCGGTCGGTAAACACTGCATGTCTATTGGGCCGTTACACCCACTCCGTGTGGGACACGGTTGCGCAAGTGCTGCCTCAGTGCCCGGAGGAGGCCCGGGCTGTGCTCTCTCGAGCGGTTGTTGAAGGGAGAGACGCAGCGAAGTTTACCATCCGCTGTGGGCAGGATACCGCTGACGCACTTGGCAGGACGATTGCCACGTCAGTAGCCCTTCGACGCTACGCCTGGTTGCGTTCGACAGGTTTTCCGGGGATGTCCAATCCACACTTCTGGACATGCCCTTTGATGGCCGTCGCCTTTTCGGCGACAAGGCAGAAAACACGCTAGAGCGCTTTAAGGACTCTCGGGCTACGGCCAGGTCCTTGGGCCTCTCCACCACCCGCCCTGCGCAGTCTGCCTTTCGCCCCTTTCGTGGCTACCGAAGGGGTGCCCCGCTACGTCCCGCCCAGAGTCACAGGCCAGCGCAAGCTGTTCAGCCCCAGCACGGCCGGGGACGTGGGAACCACCGCCGTGGTTCTGGGGGCCAGCGAGCAGGCCAGTCCACCACAGCCCTCTCTGCAGCAGCCTCCAAACCCTCCTAGTCTGACCTTTCAGTACCACCAAACGCCAGTGGGCGGCAGGATTCGCCATCACCTCCCCCACTGGCGCATCATCACGTCGGACAGGTGGGTTTTGCAAATAGTCCGAAGGGGCTACTCCCTCCCCTTTGAGACTACCCCTCCATCCATGCCACCTCAGTACCATCGCATGTCGGAGGATCACCTGGCCCTTCTCCAACAGGAAGTTTCGGCACTCTTGGCCAAGGGTGCCATCGAGCGCGTTCCTGCCCCAGAAGTAGGTCGTGGTTGTTATTCCCACTACTTTCTGGTGCCCAAAAAGGACAAAGGCCTGCGTCCTACCTTGGATCTCAGGAACGTCAACCGCTTCCTCCGGAAGGAGAAGTTCAAGATGTTGACGCTCGCTCAGGTCTGGTCTGCCCTCGACCCGGGAGACTGGATGGTAGCGTTGGACTTGCAGGATGCTTACTTTCACATCCCCGTCCTGCCGGCCCACCGGCGTTACCTGCGGTTCACGGTAGGCCACGAGCATTTTAATTTACCGTGCTCCCCTTTGGCCTTACCAGCGCCCCTCGGGTGTTCACGAAAGTGATGGCGGTGGTCGCAGCTCATCTGCGCAGATCAGGGGTTCCAGTCTTCCCCTATCTCGACGACTGGCTGTTATAGGCGGGCTCGCCCCAGGCTGTCGTCTCCCACCTCCAGACTACGGCCGAGCTCCTGCATTCGCTGAGGTTCTCCATCAACGTGCCGAAGTCACACCTGACCCCCTCTCAGAAGCTCCTCTTCATCGGAGCGGTTCTGGACACGACGCAGTTTCGGGTTTATCCTCCCGAACAGCGAGTCCGGGATATTCGGGCTATGATTCCGATCTTTCAGCCTCTATCCCGGGTTTCGGTCAGGATGACCCTGAGGCTGCTGGGCCTCATGGCCTCCTGCATCCTGCTGGTAGATCATGCCAGGTGGCATATGCGGGCTCTGCAGTGGGACCTGAAGTTCCAGTGGGCGCAGCATCAGGGGAATCTGTCCGATTGCGTCCAGATCTCGAAGGGCACTGCACATCAATTGCAGTGGTGACTAACGAACCAGGATTGGGTCGACGGCAGATCCCTCTCCCTTCCTCAACCAGAGTTCACAGTGGTGACCGATGCATCACTTCTGGGATGGGGCGGCCACATGGGGGAGGCGGAGATCAGAGGCCTCTGGTCTCCGGCGGAGTCCAGGCTCCACATCAACCTTCTGGAGCTTCGGGCGATTCGTCTTGCACTCAAGGCATTCCTTCCCTCTGTCCGGGGAATAGTAGTGCAGGTGTTCACGGACAACACCACCGCCCTGTGGTACTGCAACAAACAAGGCGGGGTGGGGTCGTGGACCCTATGTCAGGAGGCCCTCCGCCTCTGGAAATGGCTGGAACATCAGGTCCTTTCCCTGGTGGTTCAACACCTGGCAGGTTCCTTGAACGCCAGGGCGGACGAACTCAGCCGCAGGTGCATGATGGATCACAAATGGAGTCTTCACTCTGAGGTGGTGCAAGGTCTCTTTCAGCAGTGGGGAGAGCCTTGGTTAGATCTATTCGCCACCAAAGAGAACGCGCAATGTCAGCAGTTCTGCGCGTTGGAATTTCCAAGGCGGCACTCACTAGGCGACGCTTTTCGTCGCGAGAGGAATTGCGGTCTTCTATACGCCTTTCCGCCTATACCACTTCTGCCCAGAGTGCTGAAGAAGATCAAGCGCGACCGGGCCCAAGTCATTCTTGAGGCTCCGGATTGGGCACGAAGAGTCTGGTATCCCGAGCTGCTCAACATGGGCATCGATCCTCCGATCCGACTGCCTCTTCGGGAGGATATTCTGTCGCAGCAGCAGGGGACGGTCCTCCACCCGAACCTGTCCAGCCTCCACCTCCTTGCGTGGAGATTGAGCGGCGGCAGTTGACGTCATTTGACCTGCCTCCCGAAGTCTGCGATGTTATCTTGGCAGCCAGGCATCCCTCCACTAAGACGGTATATGCCTGCCGATGGAACAAATTTGTGGCATGGTGCACAGCAAAGGCTGTGGATCCCCTTTCCGCCCCTCGTTCTGAGGTCCTCTTGTTCCTCCTTTCTTTGGCCCAGCAGGGCTCTGCTCTGGGCACTATCAAGGGCTACCTCTCGGCCATTTCAGCATTTCTTAGGCTTCCTGATCAGCCTTCTCTTTTCAAGTCCCCTGTTGTAAATAGATTCCTTAAGGGCATTACTCATCTTTTTCCTCCTGTTCCCTTCGTAATGCCCCAGTGGGACTTGAACTTGGTTCTTACGTATCTTATGTGCGCTCCCTTTGAGCCACTACATAACTGTCCTCTCAGACTTCTCACTTTGAAAACTGCCTTTCTGGTGGCCATCACCTCTGCTCGCAGGGTGAGTGAGCTCTAAGCACTTTCTTCCAAGCCTCCTTTTCTGGCTGTTCATCCGGACAAGGTCGCCCTAAGAACTAGACCTTCCTTTCTTCCCAAGGTGGTTACTTCTTTCCACATTGGTCAAACCATCACTTTGCCCACCTTCTTTCCGCATCCTTCTAAAGAGGAAGAGAGGCTCCACCGTCTGGATCCAAAACGTGCGCTTTCCTTCTACTTGGATCGCACAAAACAATTCCGGGTGGACGACCAGCTCTTTGTTGGTTACGTGGGCGCTAAGAAAGGTCGGGCCGTGCACAAACGGACCATCTCCAGGTGGGTCGTTCTGTGCATCAAAGCCTACTATTCTTTGCCAAAGAAGGAGCCTCCAATGGGACTGCGCGCCCAATCCACCAGGGCGAAGGCAGCTACCACTGCTATGGGACGAGGAGTCCCCCTAAATGACATCTGTCAGGCAGCTACAGGGGCATTGTTGCACACGTTCACCAAACACTACTGCCTGGACAGCCAAGTCCGGAGAGACGGCTTCTTTGGCCGTTCTGTTCTCCAGGACTTTCTGGTGTGAACTTAGTTCGCAGACCCACCTCCGGGGTTGGTATTGCTGGGGTATCTATTCTAAGGTAAGGAATCTATAACTAACTGTTACTTGCAGATGAACAAGTTACTTACCTTCGGTAACGATATATCTGTAAGAAACATAGGTTAGTTACAGATTCCTTACCGCCCCACCCATCCTCCCCGTTCTGCGAACTGACTTCTAGAGTTAAGGACATCCTTTCAGGGCCCTAGTTTTGTGCACCAGTGGTCAGTGTCTTGCATGGCTCTGCGCTTCTGGCGTGGAAAGTCGTGTACAGAACTGATAGCGCGCGAGGGCAGCGTCTATGTAGCTACCGCGACGTCATCCCGGCGACCACGACGCCGACGACTAACGCGGAGTCGACCGACGCCACCTTCCGACCCGCAGGGGCACTGCGGACGAAAAACTTTCCAAATCCAGTCTGACGCCTGGGGGTAATTCTAAGGTAAGGAATCTATAACTAACCTATGTTTCTTACAGATATATAGTTACCGAAGGTAAGTAACTTGTTCACCTGACCCTGAGTGCGAAGACTTCGACGAAGAATGGTGTTGGCTCCGCGACCGGGACCTCGAGCGGCGCGGAGCTGACTGCCGGGCCTCGAGTAGCTTTCGGGACCGCTCCCGCAAAGACTTCGGGGCCATGGTCCGGCGCGGAAAAAGAAAGAACTGACGTCAGCGCGCGAAGGCGGCATCTATGTAGCTACCGCGACGTCATCCCAGCGACCACAACGAACGCGGAGTCGACCGATGCCACCTTCCGACATGCAGGGGTACTGCTGACGAAAAACTTTCCGGATCCAGTCTGACGCCTGGGGGTAATTCTAAAGTAAGGAATCTATAACTAACTACAGATCTACATTCCTAAAATGCAAATCCCAAAGATCAAATAAATGACTAGCGAGAGGGTTATGCTGCGGACCATAACATGTTACACTTTTAGAAGAACTTATGGGGACATGAATGAACATGTAGCTTACAGATCAAAGGTAAGTGTCTAAGCTGCTAGACAGAAAATGAGAACCAGCATTGTAAGCCATCGTTAAAGCTGTGCTGCAACAACAAAAAAAACACATTGCATACACACCCTAGATTCATGCAGTCTATCCAAAACTACCAAGCTAAAATACTACGTGAAGCCTGCAAACAAAACTAATACAGCTTGCACGCATTAGTCACAGGTCCACATTGCCTCATTGTGAGAGTACTGGGTGCGTGAATTAATTAAATAAAAAGTGTAATATCGAGAAACAGTTGGAACAACACGGGCAGAGCCATGCGTGTTCCAACTTCGCAAGCACTACCACGCTTGCCTTAACCACGCATATGCGTGGTTAAGGCAGTGCGTGGTCTAGTTGCTGGCTGGCGGAAGCAGGAAGGATCGGGAGAGGACGCGACGCAGTGAGGTAAGTGGGGCTGGAGCTGGACTCGGGTTTTGGAGGGGATTATTTTGTATGGTTTGGGGGCGGGGGTAGTTTTCAGGTCTGGGTAAGTAAAATTCAAAGGCATACACAGATGCTTATGCTCCTAGCTTTTCCTTTACATATGATAGCAGCTAAACAGAACGTTGAACCACGCACTTTCCCAGAAAACATGGGAAATAAACTACAAAACTTACGACATTAAACAACTAATTCGGTCTAAGTAAATACTCTTAGGAGGCTACACATTAGAAACTCCGCCTTTCTCTTTGCTCCTAACTTAGCAGGTATTATTTTTCTTACTTTGAGTGGTGCTTCTCTTTGCGTATATAGAACTTTAGTTAATTTGTTAGTAACTCTCCCAACACAGGAGCTAGCGGGCCGGTGGGGGATGGGTTAGAGGCAAGCTGATCTAGGACTGCTGTGCTGCCACGGACTGGAGTTCACTTTTATCTTGTACCATTCCTACCCCTCATCACTGGTGTGTCTTCACCTGCATGTGTTGTGTCCGCTGCCGTGCACACTTTATTTTGCCTGCTACCCTCAGGAGCAGTGGGCAAGAGTCCTCACAGAGAGGAGTTGGTGAAATGACATTTCAGCCGTCTTTCCAGTCCCCTTTCCAGCTCTGCAGCAAAAGAGCAGATGTCTTAACCCAACAGCATTAGACAGAGAACTTTGTTCTCGTGTTAGATGGTCTATTAAATGTGTGGGTGTGTGGAGCGCCAAGACTAATTAACAGGTTGCCCTCTTAAAAATTCAACCGTCGAGTTATGTCAGTGCAGAAGGCTTAGCCAATGGCCCAAGTGCATCAAGAACTGGTGCTTCATGCGGATTACTCTTTTACTGATGATCCTTCCCTTATGTATGCACAGTGAAATGTCACTGATGCAAGACCTCCGGGTGCCCACTGTAGGCCTTTGCCATGTACCTTGATAGGCACTCTATTGGACCACGGACAGCAGCCACTAGGCCCACTGAGGAGTGCACTCAGGGATCATTAAAGCATGTTATAGGTTCCCATGAAGCTAGTACTCCGTGGGGCCCTGGCGTTCATTACCGAGCACACATATGTAAGCACTCAGTGGGGCCACTGACCCTAGTTCTAGGCCCAATCATTGATGACCTGTATTAGGCTAACTGTTGCACCTTAGCAGGCCTGTTGGTGCTTGTTGTGTGTGGTCCCACTGTCAGCCCTTCTTATAAGGTCACTTAACCCACACCCTCTATAGAATCACTGATGCATGTTACCAAGCTCAGTAATATATGCACTCTGTGCGGCCACTGATGACAGGGTGTAGTGCCATTATCGCATGCATGGTCTGGGCCCACTAATGCTCCTTACGAGGCCACCTTCAAAACAGGCACCTTCCCAGACGACTGGAAGCGCTCAGAAGTCAGACCCCTGCTCAAGAAGCCCACAGCTGACCCCACCGACCTCAAGAACTATCGGCCCATCTCGCTCCTCCCCTTCACAGCCAAAGTTGCAGAGAAAACAGTCAACAGGAAACTGACACGATTCATTGAAGAGAACGCCGTCCTCGACCCGTCCCAATCCGGATTCCGAAGCAACCACAGCACAGAGACCGCCCTACTCGCCGCCACAGACGACATCCGCACCCTCCTGGACCAAGGACACTCCGCAGCCCTCATCCTACTCGACCTATCAGCTGCCTTCGACACCATCTCCCACCGCACACTAGTCGCCAGACTACACGACGCAGGCATACAAGGAACAGCCCTGGACTGGATCCGATCATTCCTCACCGGAAGAAGCCAAAGGATCAGACTCCAACCCTTCCTCTCCGACCCCACGAAAATCACCTGCGGAGTCCCACAGGGTTCATCACTGAGCCCCACCCTCTTCAACATCTACATGGCCCCCCTCGCAGCCATCGTCCGACAACACGGCCTCAACATCGTATCCTACGCCGATGACACTCAGCTCATCCTCTCCCTCACCAAAGATCCCACCACTGCCAAACTCAACTTCCAGAAAGGAATGCAAGACGTCGCAGTCTGGATGACCAACAGCTGCCTGAAGCTCAACGTCGAGAAGACAGACGTCCTCGTCCTCGGTACCACCCCTTCTGCATGGGACAGCACCTGGTGGCCGACCGCCCTCGGAAGCCCACCTACCCCCTTAGACCACGCCAAGAACCTCGGCATCGTACTCGACTCATCACTCACCATGAACCGACAGATCAACGCCGTCACCTCCAGCTGCTTCAACACCCTCCGCATCCTCCGCAAGACCTTCAAGTGGATCCCCCCTGAGTCAAGGAAGACAGTCACCCACGCACTCATCACCAACAGACTCGACTATGGAAACGCACTCTACGCCGGCATCAACAAGTCCCTACTCCGCAAACTCCAGACAATACAGAACACCGCCGCCAGACTCGTCCTCGGCATCCCCCGACACAAACACATCAGCCAACACCCACGAAGTCTCCACTGGCTCCCCGTGGAGAAAAGTCACTTTCAAAATCCTCACTCGCGCCTACAAATGCCTACACAACAACGGACCCAAATATCTCAACGACAGAATCAACTTCCATGTACCCAAAAGAAACCTCCGATCTTCCAACCTTGCACTGGCCGAAACCCCGCGCATCCACAGAGCCAGAGCAGGCGGAAGATCCTTCTCTCACATTGCAGCCAAGACCTGGAACGAGCTACCGGCAGACATCAGATGCTCCCTCTCCCTGAACACCTTCAGGAAGACCCTCAAGACCTGGCTCTTCGGCTAAACAGATCTGCGGACCCACCCCCCTCAGCGCCTTGAGACCCTCACGGGTGAGTAGCGCGCTTACAATTCCCTGATTGATTGAACTGATACAGGCAACACAGTGGGACACCGTTGATGACCTTTAGTAGGCACAGTCATGCATACAATGTGTTGGGCCGCTGACACCCTTTACTACATGCATGGATTTATGAGTTCTTGCATTAGGTTGGGGAATTGCATTTTTCCATTGCAGTGCTTAGAGCAAACAAAGCACAAATAAGCAAGACCTGTTGGCTTTGACAGTGCTTGTTTTCTTTTGGTTATTAAAACGTATTGTCTGTGCTCCTTGAAGATTTATAGAAATACTGGATGGCTTGTTTTCATTAAGTGTACAAACCTGTATTCTGATCTGGGCACTTCGTTAGGACTTCTGGTGCTCGGAACCCAGGCGTGCCTGCTCTGGCTGCCACTTGCTGACGTCTGCAAATAAATAAAAAAAATAACAATGGAAGTTAATATGGGGCTACCTCGTTGGATTTCAACTAAAATCAAGGTTCTTTAAAACGTGTACAAACAGGCGCTGAAAATCTTAATTTTACAAGGTGCAAATCTTGTGTGTGTGAACGGAGGGCCAAATATTAAAATATTGTACGGGGCATACTAGGTTTTCATTTCTAGTGTCACTGTATTGGTCACACTCGGAACCTCTCAACTGAAATAAGAATTGCCAGCCAGCTATATTACATTTATACAGGTTTCTTGGTAAAAAGCATGCACGAAGCTTTAGGATTAAAAGTGCATATCACCGTTTGCGGCAAGGAGGGTGTTGGAAGAGACAACCATACATTTAAAAGGAGTAGTCTTCATATTCCGTTCTGAAACGCTCTAGGCGTTAGATGGCAGTCTATGCACTGTATATTGCTAAAAGTAGTGATGGAGCAAGATTTCATAAATGAAACTTGCTTGTATTCAATCCTCCTCACAGTATTAATTTATTAAACTAGTATTGTTAATACTAACCTTTGCATTCACGACTCAAAAGAAAAAGATGCTTGCCTATGTGTTTTACTAATGAATAACACTTGTCTGTAATCCAAAATGGCCGCTATGCGCGGGAAAGCTCAATGCGCATGTCGCAACCATATCACATGGTGACGTCTTTCTTTGCTTGGTGGGAAACTTCTGCTTCTGCGCAGTGTGCATTAAAATGGCTGCTTGATGTTTTCACATGCTTCTGCTTGCTCTCATGTCATTATTAAATTGTTGTTTCCTAACGCTACTAACGCGGGATAGTATATATATTTAATTGGGAATAGAATAGAAATAGTGGGTATACAGTGAAACATTTTATTTGTGATTCTAATATTTTCTTCTTGCACTTTTATTAGTTCGTAAACTTGGGCCTGGGTTGGTGACCTGAAACTCGAGAGGCAAATGGTTCTGCGCATGTGTCTTGTGTGCCTGCCAAATGAAGTCAACCTGGACGAAGTCCAAGGCCGTAACCTGATGGCCGAAGATGTTGTACTAGTGCTTTCCTGTCACACATTGATACAATGTCTATGAAAATTGGTTTACATTTGTCATGAGACGGGTGGGAAATAAAGCAAATGTATTAATTTGAAGGGGTGGGAACGTAAAGACAATAGGCTTTACAATTTAGGCCAAATCAATATGGTACGAGAATCCACCCCCTGTCCCTGTCCAATCAGAAGTAGTGGCCCCATATTTTAGTAACATTAAGGGGAGGTACATGGGCGTAGAAGGGTATAATAGATATAGAATTAGCTAATTAGTTAGCACAGGAGAGGCGGAGATGCTGACAGGAAGAGCTCCAGACCGCTAAGCTGATCGATTGCAGACTGAATCCCTGTCCAGAAGAGGTCCTGAGGAGGGGGCGGCGGAGTCCATTAGAAGGAAGGCACGGGAGAATCGAGGAGAAGCCGAGTATCAGAGAGGGGAACGACGCAGGCGTCGTTGTAGAGAGGTCACCGGTCCTGTCCTGATCCTGGAGGAAGTCTTTGCTCTTCATCCTTCCTGGGTCCTATCCTTTCAACTCCTTGGCTAAGGGGTTTGGTTCTCGCACTTAGGTAATTATAATGCAACCTTTAGTTGCGCTGCTGTCTCTATCTTCTTCTCTTCTTTAAACACCGTCATTGATTAGCAATAATCATTTCTATGCTTAATCTTGGGTATTGCGATTAAGTACCATGTGGTTCTGTATTTTACTCTGCTGAATCTTTAGATAAACATTTTAAAACTTCCTGACTCAGTGGTTATTTCAGGATTATGTACTATAATGAATGTCACTCATTTTAAATTTCCCAATTAGCAAAGGATTCATTGGTAAGTCATTACTCTTCAATCAGAAGGTAATTGGTAGCAGGGATTTTGATAGAGAGTAACAACTGATAAAACCCAGCGTAAGTATTAGCGTAGTATGAATGTATGGGCCCAAGTGAGTATCTAGTGTATGAATGCTGTTTGCTAATATCGCGCTGGATCAGTTTTCTGGTTATCAGAGGATGGTTACTTTTTGTTAATTGGGTAATGAGAATTTTATTTGTATTTTTATGAACTAACATCCGCTTAAATTTTGAGTTTTGTTTTATGTTGTCCAGAATACCCCGGGGTAAAAGGAATAGCGGATGGTAAGTGGAAGCCATACTGCAGTGAGGTTATCTGTCAGGCAGAAATAGTACTGAAAAGTTAAGCAGGACTTTCAGTACTCGTTAGGGATTCTATGCGTGTGAGTAATAGCAAAAGAGTACGCTGGTGAAAATTTGATGTTATATCACCTAGAAAGGGTAACATTGGAGAAGTAACAGGTACTTCTGGAGCTTGTGTGAAGAGTAGACGGAAGTGTTTTACTCATAGTGTATGTTTAGTAAACGGAAAGGTTTTACTAAGTGTGAGAGAAAACTATCTTTTCTATTTTAGAGAAACTGGCACGATAGCGAATGTTTTATGTTGTTACTGAAATTTAATTAAGATTTATAGAGAAAATAAGTTTGCGTAAATTTTTGTAAAGGGAGGGTCAGTTGCCGGAGAGGGAGCTGGACGTCACAAAACGCCGCGCTGAGATTGGTTGAATCAGCGGGTGTGGAAAAACCCTTGTAAAGGAGGGGTCAGTAGTCAGGAGTAGTACTGACGTCACAGGTGCCGCGCTGGGATTGGTTGAACCAGCAAGGACAGGAAAGAGCAGATTGTAAAGGAGGGGTTGACAGATAAAACGTCACCAAAAGGCCGCGCAAGGATTGGCTCGGAAATAAAAGATAGCAAACACTTGATTGGTCAAAATTATAGAAGCGAAATTCTTAGTGGATAAGGATTGCATGTTAAAACGCGATCCGACTTTAACAGGAACTCGTCCGGATAGGAGATTCCTAGGTTTTGCAGAATATAATTTTGTACACCGAAGATTAGATAGAATGTACGGAGAGAAGAGAAAAATGTCCTTTCTGCAAAAGATTAAGAACTATTTTAAACAGGATAAACCACTCAAAACTAGAGAAGGAATTATTATTCCACCAGCTAAAACGCCCGCTTCATTCATGATGATGGAGAGAGGTTATCATACTTGTGTATGGATGGAGAATTGGATAGAATATACCAAAAATGATGGAATACTAGCATTTCCCGAGAATGGCACGTTCAATGGGCGAATTCTTCAGAATTTGAGATTGAGGATGAATGACTTAGAACCCAGACCTAGATTAACTCAGTACGAAGCTCTAGAAGAATGGGAAACCGAGGCATTTGAGCGGGACCGATCTAGAAGTAATAGGAGTTATCCAGGATTTTTTCCCAGATATCTACGTGAGTCTAGGGACGGTCAGATGAAACAATGGAGAAGGGCAATGATTACAGAAGGATTATATCCATTGTTCTCAGCAGAGGAGAAATTAGGAAGTAAGTGCACAGAAAAGACAAAACATTTAATGAGAAATGAGGAGTCTGAAGACGAATTTATGGAGGAAATGTTAAGAAATCCCCCACCATATCAGGAAGGGACAAGTGGATGCACCCCAAGTGCACCACCAAAAACTCCATTAGTGCCACAAGTAATGCATGAATTCACCACGAGTAGAATACTGCATGAAAAAGAAAAGGAAGCCCTAGAAAAGACCAGAGCAGAATTAATACAGAAAATAACCCAGATAAAAGTACATCCTGATTCGTTGACCATACCTGTAACAATTGGTCCAGTAGTTCCATTATATGGTACTCAGGGAAGCTGTCCTCCACCGATACTTACACCTACTGCTGTGAATAATCCCAAACCTGAAGCTCCAGTTATAATTGAGGATCAATTTAGTGACTGTGAATCCACAATATCACTCATGGACTTGCCTATTCGAGGTTCTGTAAATAGCACTCCCAGAAAAGATGTACCTGGATGTTCAAAAGATGTAAGTTTAATAACTTCATCGGGAGCAAAAAGTGCCACCATAGTAACACCTGAAGATCTAGAAAGATGGGTGCAAGGGTCAGTTAAACAGTGCACACCTCCGAAAATAATGGACATTCATAAATTGAAAGTCGAATTAGAAGAAATAATAGCAGGAAATGTAGGACTAGAACGCTTAAATACCTATGATGAAGAAGAATTATTGTTTCTGTGCAGGAGTATCACCAGAAATGTAAGGTTATTTCATGAAAAATTATCCAATTTAGCACTACAGATGGGAATAGAAATAGGGAGATCAAAGGTACTACAGAAACCCTATAGAGCAGAATTTTCAGACAAAGATTTAGAAAATATGAATGCCTCTGGAAGAAGATTACAAATAAGAGAATTAATGTTAGTTTTGCAAAAATGGGGAGACCTAGATAAATGGAAAACTAGGTGGGCCAAGAAAAAGGAAGAAGCACGAACAAGTAGAACAGCAACAGAATATGTGATGAAAGAAACAGGGAAGGCAGACCAGATGTATCCCATGCGAGAAGTTGCGGGAGGAGGATATGTACATGTTCCATGGAGCAGACAGGATATTTTGTCATTTACGAATGATTTTCCAAAATTGAGAGAAAAACCAGTTGAATGGTACAAGCAGGTTGATAGGTTTGTGAAGGTGTCAAAGGTATTGTTAAAAGACTTAGATGGTTTGTTTGACATAGTGGTACCTGCCGATTTGTGGACAGATTGTAAAATTACAGTCGATTGGCCTAGTGATGAATATCCTAGAGATCCGAAGACAGGTGCCCCGTCAAATGACGTGATGAAAAAGTATCAGCAGGTGATAACTTACCTGAAAGGGAAAATACCACCGAAAGAAACAGATTGGGTAAAAATAGATCGAACTACCCAAGAAGCTAATGAATCAGTACATTCTTACTATGAGCGTCTATTGCAGGTATTTAAACAGTATAGTGGATTTGAGGACATTGGAGACAAAAACATGAGTCAGTTTGTGTATCGATTTGTTTATGGTTTAAAGCCAGAAATTTGTCAGATGATTAAACAGCATATGCTGTGTTGGCAGGGAAAGCCCATAGATGAGATTCTGAAGTATGCAAAATATTGTGGAGACGATATTGAGGATAGACACAAGAAATTGCAGGAAAAAGTGATGTGGGCTCAGGTGAAAATGGCAGAAAAGCAGGGAATTAATTTGGAAAATCCAAGTGAAAATCCAGGAAAAGATTCTGGAACGAATGGTGATACTGGGAATGGTGGAAAATTTAGAGGACGAATGAGTAGAGAAGAAGCTAAAAAGAAATTTCCTTGTCATGGATGCGGAAAATTGGGGCATTGGAAGGATGAATGTAAAAAGATTCGGAATAATAATGGCCCAAATCAAAATTTAAATCCACAGACGCAGAATGACTCACAGCAGGGTGCAAATCCTCAGAGTCAGTTGCCACCTGCACCTATTCAGGGTAATGTAAGCAGAGCAAAGCATGGTACAGACATCGGATATCCAGGGAGGAAGTGGTAAGAATGATTATATGACATCACAATTTCTTTTGCAGGACGATTTCTGTCAATACAGTCCATGACGGTGCCTAGGAGAGGGGAAGAAGGAGTGCATACTTGGCGCATCCTTACAGGTAGATCAGTCAGGTCCATATGTTGAAGGGAATGTGAAAGGTAATAATATTACTTTCCTTTTGGACACTGGTGCTACCCGGTCTACTGTGAGAACAGCAGACATTCCAGACCTTCCTCTCTCTGGTGAAAATATCCAAGTAGTGGGGGTAGCTAATCAGCGGATTAGAACACCTCTTACCGAACCCATGGAAGTTAAAATTGGAAACTTCAGAGAAATGCATCAATTTGTAGTGTGTGATTCTAGTCCAGTAAACTTATTAGGTAGGGATTTGTTGTGCAAGATGAATTGTACCATTTTCTGCACACCGGATGGTGTGGCAGTTCAGACACCAGATGAAGACCATGTATATAAAATTATGATTGCAAAACAAGGTACAGAAGTGGATGAAATGTTTTCGTTAATAACAAAAGATGAGTTGCCAGAAGAATTAAAAGGTACAGTAAACCCCATAGTATGGGATTTCACCGGAAAGGAAGTAGGACTTATGGCCAAAATAGATCCAGTTAAAATTACTGTAAAGGAAGGTGCAATTTTCCCAAATACCAGACAGTACAAAATGAGTGCAGAAGTAAAAGCAGGAGTCATCGAAGAAATAAATCGAATGGTAGAACAAAACATACTAAAAGAAGTAATGAGTAGCCCATGTAATTCACCAATAATGGGATTAAAGAAACCTAGTGGAAAATATAGGATTGTTCAGGACCTGAGGAAAATAAATAAGATTGTAGAACCATGTTGTCCCATAGTACCAAATCCTGCAGTAATTTTATACCAGATTCCGTGGAGTGCAGGATGGTTCACAGTAATTGATTTGTGTCAAGCGTTCTTTTCAATACCATTACATCCAGACAGCCAGTATCTTTTCTCATTTAAATTTGAGAACAAAGTTTATGTGTGGAATCGTGTTCCTCAGGGGTACACAGAAAGTCCTTCTATTTTCAACCAGATACTGAAAAAGTGCCTTGAAAAACTAGTGATGCCAGGAAGCTCAGTCTTAGTCCAATATATCGACGACTTATTGGTGGCATCGAACACCAGAGAGGACTGTGTTGTTGATTCCATAGCATTATTAAATCTTTTGGCAGAAGAAGGGCATAAGGTCTCACCTGAAAAATTGCAATTCTGTACAACAGCTGTTAAGTATCTGGGACACCAAATTGAGAGAGGAAAAAGAAGAGTAACAGCTGAAAGAGTAGCTTTAATAAAGAAAATGCAAATGCCTGTAACACAAAGACAAGTGAGAATGTTCCTAGGAATAGTAGGTTACTGTCGACAATGGATACCAGGATTTTCCATGTTAGCTAAGCCCTTAATTAACATGACAAAGAAGAAAGCAAAGGACCCTGTGGAGTGGGAGGATGAAAGTGTAGAAGCTTTTGTAAAATTGAGAAATGCCCTATGTTCAGCACCTGCCTTAGGCATGCCTGATTATAAGAGAGAATTTGCATTGTTCTGTCATGAGAGAGAAAATTGTGCACTTTCTGTCCTAACTCAAAGACATGGACTAGAAAGACGTCCTATAGCATATTTTTCTGCTACATTGGACCCAGTAGCAGCCGCATTGCCAGGATGCCTAAAAGCAGTGGCGGCTACTTGTTTGAGCATTGAACAAAGTGAGTCAATTGTGATGGGACACCCTGTAAAAGTGTATGTTCCACATGCAGTTGTCATTCTGTTGACAAGAACCCGAACTCAGCATCTTACTCCTAGTCGGCTGACTAAATATGAAAGAATAATAATGGGTGCTGAAAATGTGAACATGGTAAGGTGTACTATAATAAATCCAGCAACCTTACTACCAGACCCACGTCATGAGAGAATTAAAGATGATGAAGACGATGAACATGATTGTATACAAATCACAGAATTATGCACAAAACCACGCCCAGATATAGAGGAACAGCCTCTTAAAAAGCCAGACAGGGAGCTATTTGTTGATGGTTCATGTCAAAGACATGAAGATGGTAAACTAACTGCTGCCTATGCGGTATGTGAATTAACTGGAATAGTTGAAGCATCCTATTTACCAGGAGTCAAATCTGCACAAGTAGCTGAATTGATTGCGTTGATAAAAGCATGCAAAATTGGGAGGAATCAGAGAGTAACCATATTTACAGATAGCCAATATGGTTACGGGGTTGTGCATGATTTTGGCCAACTATGGATGCAGAGGGATTTCATGACTTCTTCAGGATCCCCCATTAAAAATGGACAATTTGTAAGGGAATTGCTAGAAGCAATACAATCACCAAAAGAATTGGCTGTGGTGAAATGTGCCGCACACCAGTCAGGAGATGACTGGGTGGTAGTCGGCAACAGATATGCAGATCTGGTGGCTCAACATTGTGCCAAAACCAGAATGTCAGTCAATAAGAGGGTGGAAAGAATGGGAATCAGCTGCCAACTTATGCTGTATATGCCACCTGAAACTTGGAATGAGGTGAAGAAATTGCAAGATGAGGTTGATGAAAGTGAGAAGAATTTGTGGATCAAAGTGGGTTGTTCCCAAAGAGGAGATGATGAAGTATGGATCAGTGCTGATGGCAGACCAGTCATGCCAGACTGTTTACTCTCACAAATGGCTAGAATGCATCATGGAGACACACACATAGGGAGAGATGCAATGATTAGGCTGTTCAGACAAAATTGGTACAATCCCAAATTCAGGGCTGTTGCAGAGAGTCTTTGCCAGAGATGTCTAACTTGCCAGATGCATAATCCGGGGAGGAAGACAGTAATTGGATTTGGGAAAATTGGAAAGGCAGAGGGTCCATTTATGAGACTTCAGTTTGATTTCATACAGTTACCACCATGTAGAGGGCTGAAATATGTACTAGTCATAGTGTGTCTGTTTTCAAAGTGGGTGGAGGCTTACCCTACTAGGAGAAATGACAGCATTACAGTTGCAAAACTGTTGCTACGAGAGCTCATTCCTAGGTTTGGTTTTCCAGTAACTTTGGAATCAGATAGAGGAAAACATTTTAACAGCGAAGTGATTCAAATAATCTGTGAAGCATTTCAAATAAAACAGAAACTGCACTGTGCATATCGTCCAGAAGCTTCTGGAGTGGTTGAACAATTGAATGGCACTATAAAGTCAAGACTGGGAAAAATGTGTGCATCAACATCATTAGAGTGGCCAGATGCATTACCACTTGTTCTAATGGGACTCAGAAGTATACCTGACAGAAACACAGGATTGAGCCCCCACGAAATAATGATGGGAAGAGCAATGAGACAAACACATGTTCCCACAAACAAACTGGTGAATATATCTGATGATATGGTTCTGGACTATTGCAAAGGATTGGCTGACCTAGTGCGTTCTGTCTCTCATCAGGTTGGAGAAGACGCAGTTTCCAGGCAGCCCGAGCAAGAACATGATCTGAATCCTGGTGACTGGGTGGTAGTGAAGAATCACACCAGAGAAACGTGTCTATCACCTAGATGGGGCAGACCGTGTCAAGTCATACTGACAACGAATACAGCAGTGAAGTGTGCCGGATTTCCTAATTGGATCCATGTAAGTCACACCAAGAGAGTACCAGATCCCGAGGAAGAGAATCCTCAGACAACGCCAATCACTGAAGAGGCTGAAGGTTGCCCAGCTGTAGGATCTCAAGTTCGAGATTCCGGGGAAGCTGAAGAAGAACAACCAAGCACAAGTCAGGATTGGATACCAGTGGTAGAAGTTCCTGAAGTATACCACAGAACAAGAAGTCAAGCGAAATTGGAGGAAATTGAAGAAGATCAGATAGGTGAAGAAGAAGCAGTTCAGGAACAAGAAGAAAAGACATTAAGAAATCCTGAACAAGGTCAGATAGGGAAAGAAAACTGGACTCAAAACAGTAAAGACCTAATAGACTTTGATCAGGGACAGATAGGTCTAGAAGAATCCGGTCAGGCTGCAGAAGTTCACAGTGCAATAAGCCCTGATCAGAACAAGTTAGATCAAGAAGAGTACACAGAAGAAGAAAACCTTGAAAAACATGAACTTGAAGAAATAAACAAAGAACAAGGTCAGTTATTGGAAACTCACAGCGGAGCTGTTACAGAGAAACCAATCAGACCTGAAAAAGACAAAACAGAAGAAAAAGTGATCAAAGAAAACAAAGCAGTACTAAGCAGTGAAATTAACGAGATCGCTGAAGACGAAAACAAAGAAACAGTGCCAACAAAGAAAACAAGAAAAGGAGATCATTGGCCGAGTGTCATTAAAAGAGTGAAGTACCACATAACAACCAGAAGTGAAGATCCAGATCAAGTGAATGAAGTGACAAGTCAAACTGAACAAGAACATAAAACTGCGAAAAGAAGAAGTAAAAGACTGAAACTTGTGAATAACAAATTCAAGGGTCCTGATTGGACTTACATCATCCTTGAAGATTTTGAAAGCTCAGAATCAAGTGACAGTGGTGGCGAAGGAACAAGTGCAGAATTGACGTACGAAGAAGAAACAAGACCACCCTGACTAAGCAAAAGAATAAACTAAAGAAAAGAAGAAGAAATAAGAGGAGCAATCTTCCTTGTCGAAAAATGCCTGATGATAGAGTTACTGGGAGACCAAAACAGAAATGTTGTAGAAGATGCTGTGCAATATGCATATGTAGTCTAGTAATGGTACTTATAGTATGGTTAGTCCTGATTGTAGCAGTTCCTTACCTTATGATAGTAGATAAAAAGATTAATAATGAAACTAAAGGAAGGACAGCAAACATAAAGGGCAATAGAGTAGAACTAATGGCAGAAAGTGAACCAGAAATTCATCATGAAGTAGCTGACAACAACACTAGTTTAAACGTTTTCACAAAGTTATTGTTTCAATATGTAGACACCATGGAAGTTAGTAATTGTTACGTCTGTATGAAGTTACCCGAATCAGTAGCAGAAGGATTAACATACCATCACTTACCACTGACATATGGCATATCATGTAGTGTTTTGTCTAGTTTATTTTATAGAACAGGGAAACTTCAGTATTATTATTCAAACTTAGATGTGATATTTTCTGAGGTTCCGATTCGCAAGAGTATGAACCCAGTGCTTAGTAGTCAAGACGCACAGTTTATGGGAGAATTTTTCTTAACCATGAAATCAATAGACATAACACATGCACATAGACACAATCTAACATGTTCTTTACTTGAAGAAGAAAAGATATTTTTGAATTTAGTAGAAGATAGAAGACAAGATTTCCAAAAGAAAGCTTCTGAGCATAAGGCTCATTTGCCACCTTGGGCTGAGAAAGAAGGTAGTTACACACCTGGCAAGGCTCAAGCGGCTATGGCTCTGGATTTCGTAAAGACAGGGAAAATTTGTCTTCATAGGTTAAAGACTGATTATAACAATGTTTTCATCGGTACCAGTGAATGCGAACACAATTTTTTAATTCTTGGAGGTTGGGGACTCAAAGGAGGAACAGATTCAGTTTTTCCTGGAATCTATTATGTGTGTGGGAATAAGGCTTACTTTAGGCTTCCTGCACGGTGGTATGGAAGTTGTTATTTTGGAATAGTATTTCCAAAGATATACCACGTAAAAAGAAACACTGAGAGCAATGAAAACAATAGCGAATTAATACGTAGTAAAAGAGCTAGTTTTTCAGAAATTGTAGGTGATATATTTGGTGCATTGATACCTTCAGTGGGAATAATTCTGAACTCAAGGAAAATATGTAAATTGTCTACAGTAGTTGATCGTTTATCAACGGATACTGCTGGAGGGTTTCTAATGATTAATGCAGAAATGGTTGCGATTAGATCTATGGTGATGCAAAATCGTCTTGCTCTTGATATTATATTGGCAAAAGAGGGCGGAGTCTGTAAATTATTGAAGACGAAACATTGTTGCACTTATATTCCTGATAAGAGTGCAGAAATTGGAACGTATATACAGAATATAACTAAACTTGAAAAGGAACTTAAACCACTGGAAGTTGATAGTGTATGGGAAAGATTGACAAATAGTATCTCGTCAATTGGAACCTGGTTTGCTAATATAGGGAAAGGACTTATAGGTCAAATATTAGTACCCTTAGCAGGGATAGCAATAATAATTTTGGCAATAACAATATGGTGCAAATGCTGTAAAAAGAATGGAACATATAGGGTGACAGAAAGAGGAAAGAAACGAAAGATAGATGAAATCGAACTTGAAGAATGGAGAAGTGAATTATACAAGAAATTAAAAGGAGATTGTAAAAATAGAAAGAATAAAGACGAGAATGAAGTAATTTGCTAGAAGTTGGCATCTGATTGAGGGTAATGTTTTTGATGGCTCAGAAACGCCATCAGAGAGGGGATTGATGGAGCAAGGTTTCATAAATGAAACTTGCTTGTATTCAATCCTCCTCACAGTATTAATTTATTAAACTTGTATTGTTAATACTAACCTTTGCATTCACGACACAAAAGAAAAAGATGCTTGCCTATGTGTTTTACTAATGAATAACGCTTGTCTGTAATCCAAAATGGCCGCTATGCGCGGGAAAGCTCAATGCGCATGTCGCAACCATATCACATGGTGTGACGTCTTTCTTTGCTTGGTGGGAAACTTCTGCTTCTGCGCAGTGTGCATTAAAATGGCTGCTTGATGTTTTCACATGCTTCTGCTTGCTCTCATGTCATTATTAAATTGTCGTTTCCTAACGCTACTAACGCGGGATAGTATATATATATTTAATTGGGAATAGAATAGAAATAGTGGGTATTTAGTGAAACAATTTATTTGTGATTCAAATATTTTCTTCTTGCACTTTTATTAGTTCGTAAACTTGGGCCTGGGTTGGTGACCTGAAACTCGAGAGGCAAATGGTTCTGCGCATGTATCTTGTGTGCCTGCCAAATGAAGTCAACCTGGACGAAGTCCAAGGCCGTAACCTGATGGCCGAAGATGTTGTACTAGTGCTTTCCTGTCACACATTGATACAATGTCTATGAAAATTGGTTTACATTTGTCATGAGACGGGTGGGAAATAAAGCGAATGTATTAATTTGAAGGGGTGGGAACGTAAAGACAATAGGCTTTACAATTTAGGCCAAATCAATATGGTACGAGAATCCACCTCCTGTCCCTGTCCAATCAGAAGTAGTGGCCCCATATTTTAGTAACATTAAGGGGAGGTACATGGGCGTAGAAGGGTATAATAGATATAGAATTAGCTAATTAGTTAGCACAGGAGCAGCGGAGATGCTGACAGGAAGAGCTCCAGACCGCTAAGCTGATCGATTGCAGACTGAATCCCTGTCCAGAAGAGGTCCTGAGGAGGGGCGGCGGAGTCCATTAGAAGGAAGGCACGGGAGAATCGAGGAGAAGCCGAGTATCAGAGAGGGAACGACGCAGGCGTCGTTGTAGAGAGGTCACCGGTCCTGTCCTGATCCTGGAGGAAGTCTTTGCTCTTCATCCTTCCTGGGTCCTATCCTTTCAACTCCTTGGCTAAGGGGTTTGGTTCTCGCACTTAGGTAATTATAATGCAACCTTTAGTTGCGCTGCTGTCTCTATCTTCTTCTCTTCTTTAAACACCGTCATTGATTAGCAATAATCATTTCTATGCTTAATCTTGGGTATTGCGATTAAGTACCATGTGGTTCTATATTTTACTCTGCTGAATCTTTAGATAAACATTTTAAAACTTCCTGACTCAGTGGTTATTTCAGGATTATGTACTATAATGAATGTCACTCATTTTAAATTTCCCAATTAGCAAAGGATTCATTGGTAAGTCATTACTCTTCAATCAGAAGGTAATTGGTAGCAGGGATTTTGATAGAGAGTAACAACTGATAAAACCCAGCGTAAGTATTAGCGTAGTATGAATGTATGGGCCCAAGTGAGTATCTAGTGCAGTGGTTCCCAATCTGTGCGCCGCGGCACCCGGGTGCGCCGTTAAAACTAGCCAGGGGCGCCGCAAATGGATGCGCACCAGTCTGGGAACCACTGACATACTCTGTTCCTTTAGTGTTGCTGTTAGTTTGCATCGTAAATTGAAGCTCGTGCTGATGTGGACAGTTCAGTTCCGGCTGTACTTTTCCTTCCGATGTACTCACCTCATTGGTAGGTTACAGCAGCACATCCAGGCAAAGAGCTGCCCCTCCCAGCCGCTCTTGCGCTACGGATGACATCATCAAAGAGACAGTGCAAGGCGCAAGGAAAGTAGGCAGTGCTGACGCTGCAGTGTAGCACTTGCGCCAGCAGGAAAGCCACTGCCAGCATCATTCACAGGCAGTCCACAAAGGTCGGCTTAGTGGCCGTGGCCAGCATGGATAGCACGGCCCGGGCACCTGACTTGCAAAGGTAAGCATGCGTGTGGTGAAAGTTGCCTCACTGTTTCATTAATCCAGAGGAAACGACCAGCGTGGAAGCCCTTTCCGTGGCGCGGCCTTTCAGTTACCTTGTATACAAGCGATTTCATCTCATCCCGTTATTAATAATTTAATTGAACTAGATTTTTAGTACTTTCTGAAGAGTTGTGCACTTGCCCTGCAGTCCTAAAGAGAAGAAATCCTAGGAGCGAAATTCCAGAGAGTTAGAAAACACATTTCTCCAAGTGCTAGAATTAACAGTTTCTTGCATCAGTGGAGTGCTTCAACTCAGCATATAACTACCTGTAGCAATCTAAATTTTAGATTCTCGTAATTAAAATACATTTTTATGGCAGTGGTTATCAGTTGTCCAGCGGGATTTTAGTGCACACGCAGTTGGGGTCGTTCAGATTATCCCAGAGTGAGACTGCGCTCCAAGATGTTAGACTTGCTCCCAGTCAGTGACACGACGTATCTTTGTATGCTGTTGCTTATAGTTTTTTTTTATAGCACACAATCACATTGCCATGCTCAGACTGAAGAGCATGCATTGTACCTGCTATTAATAACGAACATATTCTAAGAAAATAGGTCTGACCTGTGTTTTTTAATGCATGTTATGTAAAGGTGAAGTGGTTTGGGATTTCTTTTTGTATGTCTGCATTTGTATGGAATTTTGAGTACGTAACAGGTATATTGCTTCATCCATGTAATATATATACATAGTTGGAATTTTACACTGATAATAATAGAGTTTTTACTCTATCAACATAAAACAAGCTAGAATCATAAAAGCTGTTAGACGAAAGTTGGAGCGGATAGTTTACTAGTTTTATGGAATAGTAGCAGAGGGGAGAGGGACAAAGGACCCAAGGTAAGCCTCTCCTGCTGCAGCATTGAGAGAGTGCTACTGGCACTGTGAGGGGGATAGACTGAACACAAGGCAGCAGTTCCAAGGTGATGACCTCCTTCCTGGACAAATTGATGGGGCTTGAGGTAAGAAGGAGCAACAGGCACAAGGGGAATACTTCCACACTGAGATGTAGAATGAGGGCTGCTGGCATACTGCGGGAACCTTACTGGGGAAGCAAGAGCAGACCCAGCAAGGCGACTGCTCTACATGCGCACAGTGTGCGCCCTGTGCAAATACTGAGAGGAGGCCAAAGGTAAATACCTTGTCTGAGATGCTGTAGGAACACCACTGGCACACAGTGTTCAGCAAAGGCTGGAGGGAAGGGCCTCACACCTGCATCTGTGAATGCGCACACTGCTGCCACTGTGGGGGCTGCAGGCAAGAGGTAGGCCCTATGATTATAATACCTTCATCGGCTTCATCCCAATTATTTACAGGGAGAAAAATGGAAGTACTCCCGAGGCCAGGTGTACATTCCCCCACCTGCAAAAAAACAAAAACATAATGGGGTGCCGCGACCCACAGCCAATAGGTCAAGGGAGCCAGGGGTCGAAAAAGTTTGGGAACCACTGATCTAGTGTATGAATGCTGTTTGCTAATATCGCGCTGGATCAGTAGATTCAAGTAGTGTCAAACTATTTCCGCCAGAATTGTAGTCACATTTTAAGAAACGAGGGGCTCTGGCTGTTTCCCACAAATGTTACCATTTAAATAAAAGCATTTTCCTGTTCTGGAACGTTTTTGATGCCCAGGCTAGATGTAAAAACTATGCAGAAGCGATCGAGAGGTGGGTGGGTTGGTAGCTGTGTGATCTCTCCCGGTAATAGAAACAGAATTAACATGGAGCAGAAACAGATCCGCACTGTTCAATTGCGTGCCCACCCCTCAGAGCGTACTCCCCTCAATATAGATAGATAGCAGTTTCTGAGAACAAAATAAAATATACTGGCGAACAGTCACTGTTCTTTAGACTCTGGGCTTGTAGAATAAAACCATGTTTTCAGTTCAGCATGAGCATCACGCTTTGCAGAGTCCTTCCACAAAAACACAAGCCGCCCGGTATATTTACGACAGTTCTCTGATCTCTCTGGCTGTTCGGCGCTTGGTTTACAGCCTCACAGCACATTACCTTGAAAGGCAAACGCTGCACACTCGGTCTGTTGCATAACAGTCGCACGTGAGATTAGCCGGGCAAGTGCTGGCAGATTTCCTCTCTGCGACGCTGCCCACGGCTTTTGCAGGTACCACCTTCTTTCTCGCTGCCAACTTTCTCGACGATACATCCATCAGCCTGGGCTGCTTAATGGGCTGCAAAAAAGAGGGCGGTTTATGAATGAGATAAATATTTCAGATATCATCAAAATCGGCATTTCATTTTTAAAAAGTAACACAAAAGGTTAACTTTACAACATTCTACATCAACCTCAAACTGGAGCACGGTGTACTCTTAGCTTGGGCTCCTTCACTTATCCTACTTCGACGCAATGATTGTTGTGGCCACTGCCCAAGTCATCCGTCTTCCCTTTAATGTGCCTGAATATTTCATCGCCCTGCTAGTATGTAGTATGTTTTTCTCCACTATCAATTGCCTGTAAAGCCTGCGCAATCCTGCCGAAGCTAACAGCAGTCAATATACCTCCCACTAGCATGCGGTGGCGTCACACGGTGACTGCTCAAGCAAAGGTACCAACAGCTGACTGATGCCCGTCTGGTACTCAAATAGGCCTTGGAAATTAATGTTACTTCTGATGTAGCAGGGAAAGCGGATCGGACCCCCATCCTTCAGTGGGTGGAGAAACGAGACGTACAAGAGGCAAGCCCTGCAGGAACGGAGTTGTTAAAATTGGCTCAAGAGTTCATCCAAGACTGACAACACCATCACGCTGAGAGAAGCAATAGCATGAAGCTGGAAGGAGGTAAAGTGTACAAACTGCATCCTCAAATAGGCATGAGAGGGTTGGAGGTGAAGGGAATTCTATGTCAGGACCGGAGGCTCCGATTATGCTTCTCATTTCTTTGCTTTATTACAGCAGCCAATAAAAACCATCTTTTTTTATTCCAAAAAACTACAAATCCCATGAGTCCTATGTATCCTGCTACCATAGAGACTATCCCTATATCAAGTCCATCAGAGGTAACCACTTCCTCTTTCTTTGCTGCTCCGCAGCCAGTTAAGTGCCTCTCCCTTACTGCTTTTCAGGATGTGGTGTATGGGGTTGAGAGCGTAGCTTGTGTTTGGCATTAACGTCTATATATATATATACGTAAAATTCAATGTTTTGAATGTGCGCTTGCTCGCGCTGTACGTGTTGCGATATTGTCCACCTTACGCGGGCCCTACCGGGCGCTTGATCCGCGCTGTGTGGAGAAAGTAATGTACCTTTTCTTCCTTCGTCGAGCGCTTACGCGCGTGTGCGGCGTCTGAGGGAGCGCTTCGGCCTCCCGACCGGGCGCGCTGCGCCCGTGTCCCTCTCAGTGGAGTGGGAGTTTGGGGGCGAGGACCGCGCGCGTAGTCGCTGGCGCGAGTCCTCTTTCCTTGTTTACGGGCGGCCGATACCGCGCATGCGCGGCGGCCATTACTAATTACTGCCTGCATTGTGAACGCTACTCGGAGCGGTAGCAGAGCGGGAAACGCTCAGTTATTTAAATTATCGGCCCGTTTTTACAGCCCCCACTGACGCCCGATGCTCAAATCAGCTGAGGGCTGTACAATAATAGCATAGGCTCTGCCTAGAGAGGTTTTGGCAGGCCCTCCCTCCACTACATAACTTTACTGTAGGCTTGATTGCCTGGCCTGTCTGGGGTGGTCCCTCTCCCCCATAATTACTCCTGAACACACACCAACTGTTGGGCATTTTGGTGACAGCTGTTGCTTGCACCATGGAGGAATATTATTTTGAGGAGGAATATGTTGATTCTGAACCCTCCGGTTCAATGGAGCAAGACCTCGTTGAGGCTTTGGATGCTGGTGTGCAGCAGTCCGTGAATTCAGCGCTAGTAAGGGCGATTGCGCCCCTTAAACGTCATCTGAGTAACTACGCGCTGCAACAGGGGTGGCTCCCAGCCTTAAATACCCGTCCCAAACCAAAAGACAAGGTGTCTAATCCCCATTCTGAAGACTTCGCTCGGCTGTCCAAAGCCCTAGCGAATGACCACTCTTATCTGGCGAAACCGGACCGGATGGAGTCTACCCAAGACGACAAAGGGGACACCTCTACTGACGGAGAATCCGATCAGGAGGAATTCGTTAAGCCAGCGAAAAAGACCAGGAAGGAACACCATGTGGAACCTCCCCCCACCTAAACATCTTACCTTCGACCCGGCGGACATCATCCACCCAAATTCTACTGCCTGGCTCCCGTCACAGGAGGTAGCGGACTATCTTCAATCGCACCTCCGGCGCCCCTTCGACAAGGACGTCAGGGCACGACTTAGGTCGGAGTGCCCGAGACCAGATCTGGCCGCACGTGTGGCAGAAACACCCGAAGTGGATCCTTCGATGTTAACCTATCTTAAAAATACGCAAAGGATCCCAAAAAGGCTTAGACCGCGCCTGGCGGTCATGCCAGGATAAACTCCTCGATCTCTCAGGGCCTTTAGCCAAGATTCTTGAGATAGGTCTCCGAGCCAAGGAGTCCGGGTCCCTTGTGGACCCCGACGACCTCATCGGTTGGACGCAGCGAGCGGTATGCCTGTTGGGCAACGCTAACTGCGCCATGTCGAGTGAGAGGAGGAGGTCTATCCTTCTCAAGCTAGATCCTAAACTAGCGGAATTGTCGTCATCGGAAGCGGGCCCGGTAGCCCAGGGTCTCCTCTTTGGTCAACCCTTCTTGAAGGAGCTAACAAAATTCGTAGCTACTTTCAGCGGCCTGGATAAGGCGCAAGAGTCTCTCCGGCGCGCCTTCCGCCCGGTTTTCTCCAGGGCCGGACGAAACAGAGGGCGGTCGTTCGGCCGAGGTCACAATCAAGGCGCCCCACGTGGCCAACAACACCACAGGGGAGGTTATCAAGACTATTCCTCTGGAAATCCTAACTTCTACCCCTCCCGGAGGGCGCGGAATCGATTCCGCAGAGGCAGATTTGGTGGCAACCAAGGAAATCACCAGGATTCCGGCTCCACAGGTGAGACTTATCCCTTGTTCCCAAGTGATGTTGGGGGTCGCATTCAGTATTTCCTCCAGGTTTGGCAAACGATCTCTCAAGATCCGTGGATCCTAGAGACGGTACAGGGTTACAAGTTGGAAATGTACCAACGCCCCATACAGCGCTTTTCCCCTCCTCCCATACATTTTTCCCAACACGATCAGAATTTTATTTCAGAGGAGATACAATCCCTCTTGAAGAAAGGGGCAATAGTGGCGTCTCCTTTGCACCCGCAGGGTTTTATCAGCAATGTGTTCCTTGTCCAGAAAAAAGGGGCGGGTTCCGGTTGGTACTCAATCTCAAAGAGTTCAATGGTTGGATCGTATACCGCCATTTCAAAATGGAGGGCGTCCATTTATTACGCGACCTTCTGCAAGAGGGCGATTGGATGGTCCGGTTAGATCTAAAGGACGCTTACTTGTCCGTGCCCATCTACGCCCCTCACCGACGCTTTCTTCAGTTCCTCTGGCGAGGCGTCTATTACGAATACACGGTCCTTCCCTTCGGACTTTCGTCAGCACCATGGTGTTTCACGAAACTCCTTCGGCCGGTGATGGAGTCCTTGCGATCACGCGGAGTGAGACTAATCGTCTACCTCGACGATGTCATTCTCATGGCACAATGCCCACTATTGGTGACGAAACATCTAGAGTGGTCCATTCAATTACTCCAAAGCCTGGGTTTCATTGTAAACCCTCAGAAATCCGTTCTGGTGCCCACACAAGCTATAGATTTTCTGGGCTTTCAAGTGGACTCACGCAGCTGCCAACTTCTCCTGCCCACGTCCAAGATCAGAACAATCAAGAAGGAGTTGAGATCGATTATGAGCAGGCAGATTGTATCCTTGAGATCCATAGCCCGGGTAGTGGGTTTGCTGGCATCCTCGATCCAGGCCATCTTCCCGGGCCCCCTTCACTACCGGGCTCTCCAGCGTTTGAAGATTCAACATCTCCGCAAAGGCCTCGGATATGCCGAACAGATCCCTCTTTCAGAGGAAGCGAGGTTGGAGATGTTGTGGTGGCTAGACCACATGGAATCGTGGAATGGCAGAGCCATATTCGGTTCCAAACCAGAGGTGGTGATCGAGTCGGACGCCAGCCGCTGGGGCTGGGGTGCCCGCTGCGGTCCGATCTCGACGGGGGGACGGTGGTCTCCGCAGGAGCTTGCCCTTCACATCAATTGCTTAGAGTTGCTGGCAGGCTCGTTCGCGATCCGCAGCCTCTCCCCGCAGAAGACTGATTGTTGCATCCTCTTGAGGATGGACAATGTGTCGGCCGTTCAATATGTGAACAAACTCGGAGGAACGAGGTCCCGCATCCTAGCGGAGATCGCCAAAGATTTTGGCATTATTGCCTGCAACACAAACTGTCTGTAGTGGCGGAATACCTCCCGGGTCGCCAAAACGAAGTAGCCGACTGGCACTCCCGTTATCTACGGGACTACAGCGATTGGCGTCTACACCCCGGATTTTCCGAATGCTGAATCTCCTTTGGGGCCCTTGCCAGTTAGATTTGTTCGCGTCACGTCTGAACAAACAACTACCAAATTTTACAGCTGGCGTCCGGATCCGGAGGCTCTAGCCTCGGATGCGTTCCTTCAGACTTGGCCCCCAGTCCTTTGTTATGCATTCCCTCCTTTTGTCATGATAACCAGGGTCCTGGCGCAAACCAGGCGTCAACAGACGGAACTGGTATTAATTACACCATTGTGGAGAGCGCAAGCGTGGTTCCCGATGGTTCTGGCGATGTCTTGCGCTGTACCAATTCTTCTCCCTCAGAGATGGAATTTGTTGCTGGACCCTCTCAAGGCCCCTCATCCACTAGTAGATGCGGGACAGTTGCCACTAGTAGCGTGGCGAGTTTCAGGGACAGATGGCAAGTCCCAGGCCTTTCGACGGACGCTTCTGCCTTCATCAGACAGGCATGGTCCGATAATACCCACAAGCGGTATTCATCAGCATGGAACAGGTGGTGTAGCTGGTGTGTTCAACGGGAAGTTGATCCCACTACAGCCAATGTCTCCATGGTCATGAATTTCCTAGCCTCTCTGGCCTCATCGGGTTCTGCTTACAGGACGGTAAACAATTTCCGATCCGCTATCTCGGCTGGGCACGCTCAGTTGGAGGGCAAACCAGTGGGGGAACACCCCCTGGTGTGTAAATTGCTTAGAGGCATCCGGATGGTCAAACCACCGTGCCCAAAGTATTCTTTTCTGTGGGATGTTACAGTGGTGCTCCGGTTTCTAGAAACTTGGCCGGCCAACAAATACCTGTCACGGAAGCAGCTTTCAGCCAAGCTGGCGATGTTGTTATGTCTGGTCTCTTGTAAGAGAGTATCTGATATCAGAGCTTTAGATCTCGCGGGTCGCCGCTTTTCCCCAGAAGGGGTCACTTTTATTATTTCCAGACGTACTAAATGTAACTCAACTTCGGTGTCCTATCCGGCTTTCCCGGATAATCCAAAATTATGTGTGGTACAATGTGTAAAGGCATACGAGGTAAGTACAGCCGAATTCCGCTCAGACATGCAGGGTCAGTTTTTTATCTCTTTACAAAAACCGTTTCGCCCAGTGTCTCCGGCTACTCTTGCAAGATGGGTGCGTTGGCTCATGAGTGAAGCAGGCATTGATGTCTCTAAATTTGGTGCTCACTCTGTTCGAGGCGCGATGGCGTCTAAGTCTTTTTCCTTAGGTGTAAGTCTTACAGACATCATGAATACAGCGGATTGGTCAAATGAATCTACTTTTAAATCGTTTTATTACAAACCTATTGTAGATGTCGCATCAGTGGTGGTGGCTAAGCTTTGAACAAGCATAATCGGAGCCTCCGGTCCTGACATAGAATTAAAAATTTGCGAACAGTCGTGACAAGAATTTTCAATTCTATTAAGGACAACGGAGGCGAGGATTATCCCACCCAGATCTTGTGTTATTTCATGACTGTAAATGTACAATCAATACTGTTATTGCATTTCAATTGCATTTTGTTTGATAATTTTTCCCACCCTTATTGTAGAAATTAATGATAGAACATAGTTTGAAGATTACCGTTATTACGGGATCTTTTTGTTTTATTTCAGATTCCAGTGGCAAGTGAGCAGTGCCTCCCTTTTCCATGGTTTCGTTGGGAATGTTATTCCTCTTCACGGCGTGGTGATCTCTCACCTGGATTGAACAGCGGGACCTTGTGACTCGAATCCGGAGTTTGCCTGTTGGCCTTCTAAGGTTGATTCTCCTGAAAGTTTGTTCTTCACGGACCCAGTTCAAGACGGAAAAGTTTATGGAAAGTATTGGACTTCACAGTTCGCAGTTTAGCAAAGAAAGAGGAAGTGGTTACCTCTGATGGACTTGATATAGGGATAGTCTCTATGGTAGCAGGATACATAGGACTCATGGGATTTGTAGTTTTTTGGAATAAAAAAGATGGTTTTTATTGGCTGCTGTAATAAAGCAAAGAAATGAGAAGCATAATCCTCGCCTCCGTTGTCCTTAATAGAATTGAAAATTCTTGTCACGACTGTTCGCAAATTTTTAATTATTAATTATATATGGAAAGGCGAACGGTCCTCACCAAACGTAAACTGGGAGAAGCTTACCCAATGGAACGAAAGGGAATATTTTAATGGGACGGGGTTTAACTCGGTAAACATAACTTTATTCCAGGTCATCTCACCCGTCCTATGGGTATGGCACCTACTTCTTTAGATCTTAAATGAAGCTTTATTAATTATAATCAGTACAGGCTCAGAGAGCAGAGCGACTCAAATGGTGCGACGTGAAGATAGTAAGCATCCTGATAGACAAGTGGATACTGGTCACAAATGGGTATAGTGTACCTGAAGCCTTGAACGCAAACAGTTATCAGGGAGGTTTATGGACATCTGTTTAATCAAGGTTTCCTTGTAATTTCCTGGAATTCAGAGTGGCTAGATTTTTATCAGTTCGGATTGCAGCAATAATTTGTCTACAAGCAACTTGGGGTTGCAACTCAGTGTTCGATGGTTATGTTGTTATTACTATTCCTACAAAAGTCAACTCGCAGTCACTCTAGTGGGGGACTTGCTGTTCGCCTTTCTGCTAATATTTTAAGGTTTAGCGAAGTTTTACACCCCACTTGCCAATACATGTCAGGTTTAGACTATGGTGTGCTCAAGATGAACCGGAAACCTATATACTGTTATTTAGCATTTATATCCCCTTTGGTAAGATGTTCAAGAATGAATCGCAGGATTTTCGTTTCCAGAGCAACATAAAACCGAACAGTATGGTTTAACCTGGTTTGTAAAGCAGAGACAAGTTGTCTATATTATACTGAGCATCCAACAAGTTATCAGGAAGCGTCACAACCTTTTAAAATGGTTGATGCGGTTGCAATAAATAACTTCAGTTTATAAAAGATCGGCAAATAACCGATTATGAATTTAGTGATCATTCTTTACACCGTTTGAATTGTACTCGTTTGTGAATGGGGAGCCAGTGGAGAGCCTTCAGGTGTGGTGTGTTGTGAGTGTAGCATGGGAGGTTGAGTGATTCTGGCAGCTGAGTTCTGAATGGTCTGCAGCCTTCAGATGAGTTTTTTGTTGCGCGTAGAGGGTGTTTCCGAAGTCCTTGGTCTGTTGGCCACCATGTGGAGTCCCACAGTGATGTGCTCTTCCCGAAGATCCTGACTTTGGTCTTGTCGGTGTTCCACTTCAGACAGTGGGTCTTTATCCAGTGGACGACTTCAGTCGTATAGGCATTGAACTTGATCAGCATCTTTTCCGTGAAAGAGAGAATGAGTTGCGTGTCATTGGCGTAGGAGAGTTCATTGATTCTAAGAGAGCAGATGATGATGGCTAGAGGGATCATGTATGAGTTGAAGAGGATCAGGCTCAGGGAGGATTCTTGCAGAACTCTGCAGATGAGGTCACGGGCGTCCAGTGCCAGGTTAACTGACTGGGTTCTTCCAGTCGAGAAGGAGAAGACCCATTGGAGTGCTTGACCTTGGATTCTAAGGTCATGTAGGTGTTGGATGAGGATGTGGTGGGCCGCCGTGTCTCCTCTGTCCAGAGTCATGCAGATGTCATATGTGTCAGTGATGAGGGCAGTTTCTGTGCTGTAGTTGGGTTTGGAACCAGACTAAGTGATGTCAAGGAGTTGGTGGTCGTTGAGGCATTCAGTGAAGTGTCTGTTGATGATTTTCTCTAAGACCTTGGCGGGAAAGGTAGCAAGGAGATAGGTCTGTAGTTGGACAACGGTGAAGGGTCCGCACGTTTTTTTTTTCAGCAATGGGAGGACCGTTGCATGTTTCATCCACAGCACAATTTATCTTTTTGAGGAGGAGAGTTTTTTATTCTGTGGCTAATGTGATTAATGAATATGAGGCTTTTACAGCAAATCTTGTATGAACAATTCAGATGAATGAGGAATTAGGTTACTGAAAACCAGTTGTGAGGAAGGACAAAATTGAACGATCACTGACCTATGAAATTAATAACTTGACCCAGTGTAAGCACTATTGGTCCAACTGGTTAAAACTAATCTAGATACTTGGGAAGAAGCTTTGTAAATATCAGACTTGCTGCAAGCGTAGACGAGTTTTGGAATGTTGTAAATTGTAAGGCAGCAGCGGAAAGAAGGAACTGCATTATATGTAGGCACTAAGAAAAGCCCTGTACCAATTTCAATATCATAACAAGTTTGGATCAAATATGTTGCTTTCCTTTACGCCGGCAATAATATTTTGACTTACAGGTCATATCCTTTTAGTGATGATGATCTGCCCACATCCCCTGTCATTAGACCCCTTCAGCTTCTCGGATATCTAACAATAGTGCTAATGTGTAATTTTCAGGTGCTGTGGGCCACAATCAGGGGTCCTGGTATCACGAATGCATTTTTGGCACCAGTTTTGTCCCTACTGTTACCTCTCTCGCTTTTTCTCCAATAGTTGAAAGGGTAGCAAAATAATGGCAAATTATAAACAAGCATTGGCAAGCCGATACGTCTCTGCTTTAAATTGCCAATTTATCTGTCATTTATTGCTGGCTATCTTGTAAAACGGGAGAGAGGCCAGTGAAGCACACACACTCACAGGGAGTGCTCAATAAAAATAATCCCCTCAAGGATGCTATGGAAGGAGGAGGAAGGATACAACTCATACAATCAGAGCACAGACTGAAATGCTCCCAGGTGGGACAAACACAAATATGGGGAAAAAAGACATTGAATTGAAAACAGATAACCGAGACCGAAAATAAAGCCATACAATCATGAGTAAGGGGTGAAGCCAAAGCCAACTCTGATTGTATGTTAAGTATTGGAAACAGCTAAAAGCTCTCTGTAGCAGAGACCTAAAAGATATATGCAGAGTGCACCCTTGGACTGGAAAGCGGTTTGCTAAGATCCTTCTGGGACATCTGCAGACCTGAGAGGAGCGTAAAGCTCTAGCCGAAGAGTAGTGGCGCAGTCGCATTGTCAAATACTGAGGGCCAAATGTAAAAAAGGCACTGTGAGCCAAAACTAGTAATTTGTAAAGAATTCTCTTCTTTATAGGTAGCCAGAGCAATGAGCGCAAATGAGGAAACATGGAAGTCCAATTAGGAAGCCTAAGAATGAGTAGAGTAGTTGCATTCTGAACAACCTGAAGTCTAGCAACCAGATAATCAGGATGGGCCAAATACAAAACATTAGCCTAGATGTAATAAGGGCGTGGACCACCGTCTTCCTAGAAGGCAAAGAGAAAGCAATTTATTTAGGACCTTAAGCAGTCCAAAGCAGGTAGCCACCACCAAGGAGACCTGCGGTTGGAAGCATAAGATGTTATCAAACCTCACCCCTAAATTTTTTGCAACCGTACAGGGTGACTGGCAGAAGCGGAACCCCCATCTGGACAACAATTTGGCCATCAGTCTTTTTGAAAGGACCTGAACAGAAGACTTTGAGTCTTGTCCATATTACAAATAAGGTGGCAGGCGAAACTGAAATTTATTGCAGATGGGAAAACAATTTTCTTTATGGAACCAACCAAGGTGTGGGACTGGCTGGAAAGCCACAAAGCAGGAATAGACACAGGAGTTTGGCAGCAGCATTTGCACCCCAGAAAGAGATGAGACCCAGACCAGCTCGAAGAGCCATGAAGAAACAAACTAGATCATAGTCCAATAAGAAACAAGCAGAGGCTGTAGAAGTGGCCTCGACCCACTAAAATGCTGAGGTGGACCCAGTTGCAGGTGCTGTGACTGGGGAGCCATGGATGGGTTGGACTCAGAGCACACCACCAACGAAGATAGCGATCTACCTAGAATCACTCATAGAAGATGAGTTGCGATGTCTGATCTCTAGGTGATTGAATGATTCAAATCTTATGAAAGGCGGGGTGGAGGAGGCAGTGAGTCTGCAATGAGTGGAGACTAAATATTTTAATTGGTCCAGGATAATGAACTCATCGATGAATATTTGAAATGTTTATAAAGGGGATGGGATGTGCCAGCTGGCGTAGTAAACATTTCATCTGCTGTGTTTTAGTGGCCCTCTTTTCCAGTGGGTGGGCAAAATGCTCTTGAGATGAAGGGAGGTGTTTGATGGTTCGAGTGTAGGACATTTTTGGTCCTGGTGTTGGGGAGTTTGGATCTATATGTTTGATTTAGTTTACACTCTGATCCAAAAAACACTGAGAGGTAGGATGTAAGAGGACAGTAGACAACATAAGCCCCCCTCTCAAGAGAGAGAGAGAGAAGCGGACTTTCATCAGCATATGACACCACCTTTAAGATGGAACAGAGAAACTGAAGTTTACTAAGGATCATAGTTTTTCGAAACGAATATACAGTTTTGACCTAGAACATTAGCGGTATGGGGTCCCTAGCAAAGCATTATAAAACGCACTCTTACTTAAAGTGGAGGAGGGCTCAGACACCTTTTTTTTAATAAGAAAAGTATCTGAACTCAACAAACTAAGGAATTGGGTGAATGCCCCCATCATCTTAGGGGATGATACAAACTGTGTTTTAAATATAGCACTGGGTAGATTACATCCCCAGTTTGCTGGATCACCCCCATCGAAAGTTGCGCCTGGGCTCCAGAAATGGTTGGACAGGGGCCTCTATGATGTACGGCAGCAGGGTCGCTGAGACGAGAGAGATGTCTAATTTTTATTCCCAGCGCACGACTAACATGTAAGGTTAGATAGGTTCTTGGGAACACGAGAGACCATCAGATTGATCACCCATTCTGAGTACTTAAGATGGACTTATCAGAATGCCTTGATAATGAGTATAGATTGGGCCTGACCCTCAAGCCATGTACATACTTGGAAGCTTCTGTGTTCTGTGCTATAGCACACAGCCTTTAGAAAAACTCTAAAAGAAACCATGCACGTATACTTTCAAGAAATCCTGGATAACGCCTCTAGCACTTAAATGGAGCAGGATGCACCTAAAACTGTGGTTAGGGGCTTCTACATAGGCGTCAAATAGTAGGCATGCGAATGATGCTGGAAATCCAATTGACAAAACTGGATTTCACACTAGAACAGTTAGAATCTTTAATCATAAATACACCTCAAGTCAAATAAAACCTCCAATCCGAAGAGGAGAAACGTTCTACCAAAGTGGAAGAGCTGAGATACCGTGGTTATAAAGAGTACTTGTCCCGAGTATATAGTGAGAGAGCCGAAAACGGGCCACCTCTTGGAATGGCTTATTAGACCAAATAATCAGTCAGCAGTTGTCACAAATAGAAACTGGTGAACAGTTCCTTGTACATACCCAATTGGAGATCAATCAGGCGTTCTTGACTTATTATTCAGAGCTCTATATGAATAAGGGAAAACTAGCAATGAGGCAGTAGAAGGCTATTTAGACGCACAAGTTACTAACTTGTGTAACGATATATCTGTAAGAGACAGTAGTTAGTGACAGATTCCTTAACTTAGAATATCCCCAGGCGTCAGGCTGGATCCGGAAAGTTTTTGCGTAGCAGGACCCTTGCACGTCGGTAGGCGGCGTCAGTGCGTCTCCGCGTCCGTCGTCGGCACCGCCGGGATGACGTCGCGGGCAGTACTTAGACGCCGCCCCTGCGCGCTGACGTCAGTTCTGTACACGACTTTCCGCGCCAGGAACGCAGAGCCATGCAAGAAGCTGACATAGGTGTCTGAAAAATACTAGGGCCCTGAAAGGGATGTCCTTAACCCTAGAAATCAGTTCGCAGAACGGGGAGGATGGTGGGGTGGTAGGAATCTGTCACTAACTACTGTCTCTTACAGATATATTGTTACACAAGTTAGTAACTTGTGCATCTGAAAGAGACACGTTAGTGACAGATTCCTTACCTTAGAATAGATACCCCAGCAATACCAACCCCGGTGGTGGGTCTGCGAACAGATTCAGACAAGGAAGTCCCGGAGGACAGAACGGCCAAAGAAGCCGTCCCTCCGGACCGGACTGTCAAGGCAGTAATGTTTGGTAAACGTGTGCAGCGAGGCCCACGTAGCTGCTTGACATATATCCTGTAACAGAACACCGCGGCCTAAAGCCGTAGTAGCAGCCGTAGCCCTGGTGGAATGGGCACGCAGCCCAACAGGAGGCTCCTTCTTAGCCAAAGAATAGCAGGCTTTGATACACAAGGTGACCCAGCGGGAGATGGTCCTTTTGTGTACCGCCCGACCTTTTTTGGCGCCCACGTAGCCAACAAAGAGCTGGTCATCCACCCGGAACTGTTGTGTGCGGTTGATGTAAAAGGAAAGCGCCCGCTTTGGGTCCAGACGGTGGAGCCTCTCTTCCTCTCTGGAAGGATGCGGAGGCGGAAAGAAGGTGGGCAAAGTGATGGTCTGCCCAGTATGGAAGGCAGTAACCACCTTTGGCAAGAAGGATGGACGCGTCCTAAGAACAACCTTGTCTGGATGAACAGACAGAAAGGGAGGTTTGCATGAAAGAGCCTGGAGCTCACTCAACCGCCGAGCGGAGGTGATGGCCACCAGAAATGCTGTCTTCAGAGTAAGAAGACGAAGAGGACAGTTATTTAGAGGCTCAAAGGAGCGCACATTAAGAAGGTAAGAACCAAGTTCAAGTCCCACTGAGGCATTACAAACGGAACAGGAGGAAAGAGGTGTGTAATGCCTTTAAGAAACCTGTTAACCACAGGGGACTTGAAAGGGAGGGCTGATCAGGAAGCCTGAGGAAGGCAGATATCGCACAAAGATAGCCCTTGATGGTACCCAGGGCAGAACCCTGTTGGGCCAGAGAAAGAAGGAACAGAAGAACCTCCGAAAGAGGGGCAGAAAGGGGATTCACAGCCTTTGCTGTGCACCATGCCACAAACTTGTTCCACCGGCAGGCGTATACCACCTTAGTGGAGGGACGCCTGGCTGCCAGAATCACATCACAAACTTCGGGAGGCAAGTCGAAAGGAATCAACTGCCGCCGCTCAATCTCCACGCAAGCAGGTGTAGACTGGACAGGTTCGGGTGGAGGACCGTCCACTGCTGCTGCGACAGAAGATCCTCCCGAAGAGGCAGACGGATCGGGGATCGACGCTCATACTGAGTAGCTCGGGATACCAAACTCTTCGAGCCCAGTCCGGAGCCACAAGAATGACTTGGGCCCGGTCGCGCCGAATCTTCTGCAACACTCTGGGTAGAAGTGGTATAGGCAGAAAGGCGTACAACAGACCGCAACTCCACTCGCGACGAAAAGCGTCGCTGAGCGAGTGCCGCCTTGGAAATTCCAACGCGCAGAACCGCTGACATTGCGCGTTCTCTTCGGTGGCGAACAGATCTAACCAAGGCTCTCCCCACTGCTGAAAGAGACCTTGCGCCACCTCCGAGTGAAGACGCCATTCGTGATCCATTATGCACCTGCGGCTGAGTTCGTCCGCCCTGGCGTTCAGGGAACCTGCCAGGTGTTGAACCATCAGGAATATGCCCTGATGTTCCAGCCATGTCCAGAGGCGCAGAGCCTCTTGACATAGGGTCCACGACCCCACCCCGCCCTGTTTGTTGCAATACCACATGGCGGTGGTGTTGTCTGTGAACACCTGCACTACCTTCCCTTTGACAGAGGGAAGGAATGCCTTGAGTGCAAGTCGGATCGCCCGGAGCTCCAGAGGTTGATATGGAGCCGGGACTCCGCCGGAGACCAGAGGCCTCTGATCTCCGCCTCTCCCATGTGACCGCCCCATCCCAGAAGGGACGCGTCCGTCACAACTCTGTGCTCTGGCTGGGGCAGGGAGAGGGATCTGCCCATGACCCATTGCTGGTTCGAGAGCCACCACTGCCCTCCGAGATCTGGACGTGATCGGACAGGTTGCCCTGGTGCTGCGTCCACTGGAACTTCAGGTCCCACTGCAGAGCCCGCATATGCCATCTGGCATGATCGACCAGCAGGATGCAGGAGGCCATGAGGCCCAGCAGCCTCAGGGTCATCCGTACCGAAACCCGGGATAAAGGCTGAAAGATCGGAATCATAGCCTGAATATCCCGGACTCGCCGTTCGGGAGGATAAACCCGAAACTGCGTCGTGTCCAGAACTGCTCCGATGAAAAGGAGCTGTGGAGAAGGAATCAGATGCGACTTCGGCACATTGATGGAGAACCCCAGCGAGTGCAGGAGTTCGGCCGTAGTCTGGAGGTGGGAGACGACTGCCTGGGACGAGCCCGCCTTCAGCAGCCAGTCGTCGAGGTAGGGGAAGACTGGAACCCCTGCCCGGCGCAGATGAGCTGCGACCACCGCCATCACTTTCGTGAACACCCGAGGGGCACTGGTAAGGCCAAAGGGAGCACGGTGAACTGAAAATGCTCGAGGCCTACTGTGAACCGCAGGTAACGCCGATGGGCCGGCAGGACGAGGATGTGGAAATAAGCGTCCTGTAAGTCCAACGCTACCAACCAGTCTCCAGGGTCGAGGGCAGTCAAGACCTGAGCTAGGGTGAGCATCTTGAACTTCTCCTTCCGGAGGAAGCGATTGACGTTCCGGAGGTCCAAGATAGGACGCATGTCCTCCTTGGGCACCAGGAAGTAGTGGGAGTAGCAACCACGTCCTACTTCTGGGGTCGGAACATGCTCGATGGCCCTCTTGGCCAAGAGGGCCGTGACTTCCTTCTGCAGAAGCACCAAGTGATCCCCTGACATGCGGTGGAATTGAGGTGGCATGGCTGGGGGGGGTGGTCTCGAAGGGGAGGGAGTAGCCCCTTCGGACAATGTCCAAGACCCACCTGTCCGAAGTGATGGCACGCCAGTGGTGAAGGCGGACCCTGCCCCCTACTGGCGTGCTGTGCACCTGAAAGAAAGGACTAGGAGGGCTTGGAGGCCGCGGACGGGGATGGTGGCCTGACCCGCACGCTGGTTGCCTGACCCGCCAAGGCGGGAGCCACGTCCTCGGCCACGCGGACGCTTGCTGCACGGGCCGGTGGCTGGGCAGCGGACGTGACTGGGCGCCCCTTCCGTGGCCACGAAAGGGGCGAAAAGCAGAGGTTAGCGGAGGGCGCACAGCAGAAAGGCCCAGGGACTTGGCAGTAGCCCGTGAGTCCTTAAAACGCTCCAGCGCATGGTCTGCTTTGGTACCAAAAAGACCGACTCCATCAAAGGGCATGTCCATGAGTGTGTTTTGGACATCACCCGAGAAACCAGTGGTCCTCAGCCAGGCGTGGCGACGCAACGCCACCGTCGTTGCAAGCGATCTGCCCAGCGAGTCGGTGGTATCAAGGCCACAACGGATGGTGTACTTTGCCGCATCCCTTCCTTCCGCAATGGTGCGGGAAAGCAGTGTCTGGACCTCCTCAGGACACTGGGGCAAAACGAGCGCCGGAAAAGGCCTTCTTCCCAAATTGATCCAGGCGTTTGGATTCCCTATCCGGAGGGGCGGTAGGGAAGGCGGTTTGGGAGGCAGAGGCTTGGACAACCAAGCTCTCGGGGTGGGATGTTGAGAGAGAAACAAGGGGTCGCCCGGAGCAGGGCGATGGCGTCGGGCCACATTCCTATCCACAGGAGCCCCTGTGGCGGGCTTGGACCAGGTGCCCAAAAGAACGTCAGAAAGTGCATCATTAAAACGGCAGCAATGGCTCCGAGGAGGTAGCTGCCGGCTGAAGCACTTCCGTCAGGAGGTTAGTCCTGACAGCCACTGTAGGCAATTGGAGGTGTAAGGCTCCAGCTGCTCTACGCAACACCGTTGCGAAGTTTGCTCCCTCCTCCGTAGCCACGGAAGGAGGAGACAGCATGCCAGTGTCAGGGGAAGTGTCCAGACCACTGGCATCCCCAAGTTCCTCTGCCCAGTCCTGATCATAGTCACACTGCTGTGTGAGAGGGTCATCCGACCCCTCCCGGCTCTCCTGGTGCTCCTCCGGTTGAAAATAAGGAGGAGGAGGGACGTCCGGGACCCAAGGTCTCATGGGCGCCGGAGCCGGCGTCGGGCGACGTCGGTCCGACGCCGCGTCCGGATCCGGAGACAACCGGGGAACAACGCCGCCCGGCGCCCCGGGCGGCGTCAGGAACGGCACCGGGGACATCGGCGGAGGCGTGGTTAGGTCAACCGGCGTCGATGGGGGTTGCGGTACAACCGGAGCCGGGTTCGAGGCCGGGAGTGAGGCTGGTGGGACAGGCGGCGCCGGGACCGGTGTCGTCGGCGGCACCGGGGCAATCCCATTAGGGCCCTCGGGGCCCGAAGGCGCACCGGAGGGGCCTTGAGGCCCGAAGAGGCGGGCCATGGCCGACAGGAATTCCTGTATCTCGGCCGGAGTCGCCCCCGAACCCGGGAAGGACGGGTAATGCGGGGGCGGCGCCACAGGCACATCCGGAGCCGCGGGGACGGTGCCGACAGGGGCCTCAGCCGAGTCACGAGACCGGCGAGGCGAAGTCTTAGAGCGATGGTGCTTTTTAGACTTCTTGTGCTTTGACTTACCCGAGGAGTGCGAAGACTTGGACTCCGATGACCGGCGAGGACCTCTCGCGTGACCGGGGCTTGGTGCGGCGCGGAGCCGACTGCCGGACCTCGAGGAGCTTTCGAGACCGCTTTCGCAAAGCCTTCGGGTGCAAGGCCCGGCAGTCGGAGCACGACTTCGTGTCGTGGTCGCGGCCGAGACAGTAGAGACACTCTAAGTGCGGGTCTGTGATCGACATCATTCGACCACAGGCGTCGCATGGCTTGAAGCCGGGCATCCCTACCGACGCTGTGGAGCCGAGATAACTCGAAGAAAAACAGTGAAAAATCACCAAAAAGATAGTCAAAAAATGACTAGGGCACTGCTCTTCCCGGATCTGCGCTTACTGGCGCGGAAAAAAGAAGAAGAACTGACGTCAGCGCGCAGGGGCGGCGTCTAAGTACTGCCCGCGACGTCATCCCGGCGGTCCCGACGCCGACGCCGGACGCGGAGCCGCACGACGCCGCCTACCGACGGCGCAAGGGTACTGCTACGCAAAAACTTTCTCGGATACAGCCTGACGCCTGGGGATATTCTAAGGTAAGGAATCTGTCACTAACGTGTCTCTTTCAGATAATTATATTAAGGTGGGTTCCTGATGAGCCCTTGGTGATTCTAGGAGCCCCTATAATAGAGGCTGAAATTAAGGAGGCTATACAACTATTTGCCATGAGCAAGACTCCAGGGACAGATGGATTTTGCTGCACAATTTTATTATGTTTATGCTAATTTACTGGCTCCTTACCATGAGACCGTGTTGCCATCAGGTAGGCTCTCTACCCAAACCCCATAATGATCATCTGGATAGGGCCTCTTATCGGCTTCTGTCCATGCTAAACATGGATTAATAAATTTTGAACAAACATTTGGCCACAAGGCTCCATTCATGCCTCCAAGACCTCATTCATGTAGACAAGAGTGGGTTTATTCCAGCCAGAAATATCTCCCTATACATTAAGGGACTTTTTAGAATTCTGAAAGATGATCCAGGAGACATTAGGACAGAGACCAAACTGTTGGCCATAGATATACAGAAAGCATTTGATACTCTGATTTGGAGGTTCCTCATAGCAGTTCTGAGATGAATGCGTTTAGGAGAAGCCCAGACCAATTAGATAAAACAGAAACTGGCAGGTTGATTTTGAACTCCTATCAAATATATTGTGGGACAGCGCACGGCTGGCCTCTCCCTCCAATGCACTTTGCAATTGCTTTAGAGCTATTCGTTGAATTAATTAGGACAAATTGCAGAGACTGGGGAATACCACCCAGGGACAGTGTGCCGTAAACTTCTCTTGATGCAGACGACATGCTCCTGTTCCTTAGAGATGGGCAGACAAGAATTGATCCAGTGGTAGACCCCCTCCCCCCCCGGCTTTCCCCCTGAGTAGTCTGCCAGAGTTTCTGGTCATAGGAACAACTGGGCAAAGTCAAGTGCGTACCCTATAGACACTGACTTAGTGATGGAAACAACTAGGATTAGATACTGGGATATTATAGAAGGCTATTAAAAACATGCCCCAACGGCCATATGAAGAAATGTTATATTTTGTGAGCCCCTCAATTATTATAATTATTACATTTATAGAGCGCACCGTTACCAGACAGGTGTCCTGAAGCTAGTGGTAAAGGCTTTAAATCATACCGAAACTGGCTGGTGGGGTCTAATGTTACTGATTATAAAGCCAGGTTTTTAGTAGTTTCCTAAAAGAAAGCAGAACATCTATCGCACTTCGAGCGAGTGGGATGCTGTTCCAGAGGTGAGCAGCCTGAAAGGAAAAAGGTCTGCTACCCATCCTTACTTTTTTGAACTTTGGTGTTGGCCAAGAGCAGGTATCTACTTGGGCAGAAACGTACAAACTTGCCTTGTGGATAACGAGGCCTGCCTTGATAGATAGCCCTCTGAACCATGAACAATGATTTTAACTACTTGTTTTTTTAAAGGTAGCCAGTAGAGCGTATCAAAGGCTTCTGTTGCTGCGGTGTAAGGGGGTGAGGATGCACTAACCTGGCTGTTGCGGTTTGGATCCGATAGAGACATCTCAAGAGATATTCTGGGGATCCTAACAATAAAATATTACAATAGTCTAATCTACTTAAGATTGATGATTTTACATACAGAGAGAGTATGGCTGGGGAAGTCAGTATGGATTTTCCACAGGCTCCTCAAAATTAAAAACACATGATTAGGAAAGTTTATTGACATGGCTGTTGAGGGATAGATCTTCGATAAGGTGGAACCCAGGGTCCGGACCAATGCAGAGGAGTACATTCACCTGTGGATGTCCAAGAGATTATTAGCAAGGAGGAAAGAGGAGAGTAGGCCTACCCATAGAGCAGCATATGATTTCTGTTTTATCTGCGTTGAATTTGAAAGCGTTTTGACTAAGCCATGCCATTTTGTCTAACGTGCCTTGATGGAACTTTTCACATGTAGTAAGTACAGTAGGGTAAACAAGATAGGATTATCTGGATGTTATCAGCTTAATTCATAAACGTAATTCCCTGAGACCTGATTAATTGTGCAACAGGTCTGAGGTAGATTCTGAACATGGTTGGACTCAAGGAGGAACTTGAGGGAATCCCTTGGAACAATGTTTACACTCTGTCGTGGAAGGTACACAGCTTGGGTTTAGTTTTGCAGATAGGATTGACAACATCTCAAGGCTGTTCCTCTTACCCCAATATCAAGTAACCTGGATATTAAGATATTATGACTCACCGTGTCTATTCAAGAGTATTTGAAATATGTTTTGCTCATGATTAAGGTGGCAGCTGATGTGAAAATTCTTTGAGAACATACACAATGTTTATTGGGTCGATTTAAGAGAAACGAATGCCACTAGGAAGAGGTGGAGGTTTATAGATTTGACCCTTATCGCTCCTAAAGCAAACTTGGCAATGGTATGGAAGTTATGTAAAGACCATGGTAGAACAAAGCTGTTAAACTGTGTAATTAAATGGACGAAGGTAAAGTTGGCCACTTTGATAGCCCTTCGAAACAGGAATCATCATAACATACTACCTACAGCTAAATGGCATACGCCTCTGTTGGCCCTAGAAGCAAAAACGGACAGTCGCCCACCATGATACCATTTCAGGTTTTATGTCAAAAATATGAGGAAAATTATTTCAGTTTTACTGATATAGTTCCTCATCATCCCTATTATTATACTGGTAGATTAAATGCATCATTGAAATGCTTAGCATACAATGAAAGCACTCTTTAGCTAACTGGGAAGGGAGGAGAGAGAAAAGGAGTTGGGAATTTTTTGCTTAATTGATTTGATGTCTGAATGTTCTTGGATAGGTAAGAAAAGACATCCTGTATTTCTCATGGTCTGAAAAATTGTATGGATAATTCTACATGTTATCTGTTTCCTATAAACTGAATAAAGAGTGAACAAAGTATAAAATGATTGACTGTGTCGAAGGCGGCACACAGATCTAATAATACTAAAGCCACGAAATGGCCTTTGTCACCATTGGCAGTTCATCCAGGAGTGATACAAGGGCAGTGTGAGTGCAGAGGGCGGGGCGGAACTCTGACAAACAAGTAATTTACCTTCAGTAATGCTCTTACTTGTAGAGACTATCTAACCGCAAATTCCTTACCTTTTGAAAACTTCCCAGGCCTCAGACTGTTTAAGGAAAATCTTAAGCCATACCCCTGCACACCGACAGCTGGAGCCACATGGCTCCACGCCCCCTGTTGCTCTGGAAGTGACACGCGGAGCCCTATAGAGGCACCACCCCTGCGTGCTGACAGTTGCTTTCTGAATAGTCCCCGCCTGCAGATGCAGAATGCAAACTTCAGACTGATAGTCACCAGTGCGCAGATCCCTAATTGAGACTTTTTAAATGAGAAAAGTCCTGTTCACAGAACGGGAAGGATGGAAAAGTCGGAGCGGAATCTGCAGTTAGACAGAGTAACAGAAAGAGCGTTAATGAAGGTAAGTAACTTGTTGTTCTGATAGAAACTTCTAACTGCAGATTCCTCACCTTTTAAGTAGATACCAAAGCAGTCCCTCCAAGGTGGTGGGTCTATGACCCGACTCAAACCAAAAAGTCCTGCAGGACTGAGCGGGCCGAGTGCCCTCCTCAACGACCTCATCGTCAAGGCAAAAGGGGTTTGTGAACATGTGGAGGGACGCCGAAGTTACTTGCCTGGCAAGTCTACAGGACAGGCACTCCACGTGCCAACGCAGTTGTAGCAGCCTTGGCTCTGGAAGAGAGCCCATAAGCCAACTGGGGCCTGCTTTTAAGCCAGTGCATAGTCAATCTTATTGCAGAGAACGATTCAGAGATGGATGGTCCTCTTATGTACAGCCTTGCTTTTCTTTGCTCTATGAATCCAATAGAGTTACTCGTCCACCAGGTGTTCTCTAGTATGATCAAAATAAAAACTACGGGCCTTTTTCGGATCTTATTGAAGGAGTCTCTCCTCCTTATTAGAGGGGTGAGGTGAAGCAAAGAATGCCGGAAGGGTAATGTTCTGCCCGACACGAAATGGAGTCACTACCTCCGGAAGGAAGGAGGCTCGAGTCTGTAGAACCAGCTTATCCAGATAGAAGGTGGTTTAAGGTGGGTTGACGGAGAGGGCTTGTAGCTCACATACCCACCACGCTGATATTATTGCTACTTGAAATACTGTTTTGAGTGTGAGCAGATGAAGAGGACAGCTGTGGAAAGGTTCTCAAGGGGACACACCGTGTGGAATGTAAGAACCAAGTTCAAATCCCATTGGGGCATGATAAAAGGAGAAGGGGGGGAACATATACTGCAAACCCATAAGAAAATGCATCACTGTAGGTGATGTAAAGAAAGAGGTCTGGCAACCACAAAAAGGACAAAAGAGCCACCAGATACCCTTTAACTGTGCCCAGTGCAAGTCCTGGCTGGGCTAGGGGCACAACGAACAACACTTCAGACAACTTCGTATGAAGAGGGTTAATCGATTGGTGCCACATCAAGCCACAGACTTGTCCAAACAGCAGGCAAATACAGATTCAGTTGAGCGGTGCCCAACTGCCAAGATGACGACAACAAATCCAGGAGGAAGAACAAAAAGGCTCAGGTGCTGTCACACAATCTCCAAGCACGGAGGTGGAGCATGCGCAGATTTTGGATGCAGGACACTGCCTTGCTGCTGTGACAGGAGATCTCTCCAAAGGGGCAGCCTGATTGGAGGGCAGATGCTCATGCCTAGGAGTTCTGGATACCACACTCTACGTGCCCAATCCGGTGCCACTATGATGATTTGGGTCTGTTGGTCCTGATCTTTTTCGGAACTCAGGCAAGAAGAGGAATCGGCAGAAAAGCATGCAGGAGTCCAGAGTTACACTATATGCGGAACGCGTCTACAAGCAAGAGACACCTTGGAAACTCCAACACACAAAAGTGCTGACTGTGTTCTTATTGCAGCGAAAAGAATGAGCCATGGTTCTCCTCATTTGCAGAAAAGGCCCTGCACAACCTCCAGAACTAGTCGCCAGTCGTGATCCATGAAGCTTCGACGGCTGAGTTTGTCTGCCCAGACATTGAGGGATTCTGACAGGTGGCAAACCACCAAGAAAATCTCCAGAAGTTCCAGCCATGTCCAGAGGCACAGTGCCTTCTGGCACAGGGTCCATGACTCACCCCCCTGAGCTTCTTGCATACCACATGGCGGTGGTGGTGTCTGTGAGTACCTGTACCTGGGGAGGGAAGGAAACCTTTTAACGCCAAGCAGATGGCTCGGAACTCTAGGACCCTAATGTGAAGGCAAGCCTCCGCCAAGGACCAGAGGCCTCTGATCCCCACCTCTCACAGGTAGCCCCAGCAGGTAGCCCCCCGCAGGCCAGAAGCAAGGTATTGGTCACCAATGTCGGCTCTGGATGGGGTAAGGAGAGGGGTCTACTGTTAACCCAATCGTGGCCCAGCAGCCACCAATACAGATATTTTGCAGTTTCCTCCAAAATGTAAACTCTATCGAAGCGATCCCCCTGAAGCTGTGCCCACTGGGACCTCAGATCCCACTGCAGAGCCCGCATATGCCATCTGGCATGCTTCATCAGGAGAATGCAGGAGGCAATCAGTCCCTGCAACCTCAGTCTTCCTTACTGAGATCTAGGACAAGGGTGCTACATCTGGATCATATCCCCGACTGTCCTGGACACTCCTTTCTTGGTGCAAAACTACAGCGTCCAAAATGGCTCTGATGAAGGGGAGTGTCTGCAATGGAGTCAAGTATGACTTCGGCACATTGATAGTGAAACTCAAGGCTGTTAGGAGATTCTCCATAGTCTGGAGTTGGGTGACGACAGCCTGGGGAATGCCTGTAGTCAACAGCCAGTCGTTGAGATAGGGGGACGACTGGGACCCCAGACATCTGAAGATGTGCTACAATCACCACCATCACTTTCTTGAACACCTGAGGGGCGCTGGTACGGCCAAAAGGGAGCACAGTGAACTCAAAATGCTCGTGACCCACCATGAACAACAGGTAATGCCTGTAGGCTTGCAGGAAGGGGATGTGGAAATAAGTATCCTGCACGTCCAACGCTACCATCCAGTCTCAATTTTCGAGGGCAACCAGACCTGGGCCAGGGTTAACACTTTGAACATATTTTTCCGCAGAAAGGCATTGAGAGGGAAGAAAATCTAAAATGGAAAGTAGGCCTGCATCCTTTTTTAGCACCAGGAAGAAGCGGGAATAACAACCACAACCAACTTCTGGCGAAGTACCCTATGTATGGCTTCCTTGGCCAAAAGAGCCTGCACTTCCTGACAGATGGTCCTCTATCAGCCTGTCAGTGGATGATGGAATGTATGTTGGAAAATGGTACGGTGTGACCCCCAACGAAACAATTCCAGGACTCGCTTGTCTGAAGTTACTGCCTGCCACCTCGGCAGTAAATGTTTAATCCTCAGACATGGTGGCTGTGCACCATCAAAGGTACGCTAAAGGGGCTTGGGGTGCAGCAGTTGGGGACACAGAAAACTACGTGCACGCTGTCCCCGTTGCCCTCTACTGAGAGCACCACAGCCGATGTCATGCTAAGGCTAGGGAGAGTGCTGTACTGGTTGGGGTTGCTGGTGGTATTAAAAGCCCCTAACAGACACAGACGGGGTGAAAGTGCGGAGGTGGCTGGCCGGTAGGAGCAGAGACACCCCAGGAGCATTCTGTGGATCTACTATCTTTGAAACACTAATGGCTGAATTGGTCTTATCCCCGAAAAGTTGGAAGCCATTAAATGGCATGTCCATAAAATTGACCTGGGCGTCTCCTGAAAAGCAAGTAGACTGCATTGAGACCCCATTGAGACCATCCTGTTTGGCCTAGGAAAATATAGCCCGCACTTCTTCCAGGACTAAAGGCAATACTATGGCAAATGAGTACCACAAGGCATGAAAGTATCGGCCCAAGAGGCGGCTGGAATTTACCAAGCGAAGGACCAGACTTGTAGAGGAAAAAACCTGCTTACCAAATGTATCCATACTTTTCAGTTCCCGGTCAGTGGGAGTGCTGGGGAAACGAGTTCAGATTTACTCTGCTAGCCAAAGCCTGCACCACAAGGCTCCCAGAAGTTTGGTGCTGGGTGAAAAAGGATGGTTGGCCTGAGCAGGGCGATGACGCCTGGTGATTCACAGGTGGGCCTGAGCTGGCTTTGGCACAGGTACCTAAAAGTGTATCAGTAATAGCCTCTTTGAATGGAAGTAGGGGCTCAGAACTAGTCTGCCAGGTTGCAACATCTCCATTAAGACATTTGTGGTAACTTCCTGGGTAGGAAGCTAGATTTCAAGAACCTCCGCCTCCCTTTGCAAAAATATAGCAAAGGAAGCCCTGTTTTCGGTGGCAAGCAATTGGGGAGGATGGGGGGTGGGCCTAGTCCAGTGTCTTAGGAGGTATCCAGAACACTTGCATCCAGGAGGTCTTCAAACCAGATGTCCTCTTGGTAAGGCTGGGCAATTTCAACCCCGGCATCATAACCCCCATTATCATCTAAGTCTGTGCAAATAACTAATGAAGATCATGAGCCCCTTCGGAAGGTGGAAGCACTGTATCAGAATCATAAGGGTGGCAAAAAGGTAGCAGCTCAGATAAAGGAGCGCATGGCCTATGACAAGGTCAGGGCGATGCAGTCTCTGCATCAGACAGCACCATGGGTTGGCCATCGTTGTCTGAAGCATATGTTGCTGGCGTCGGTTGTGGCACCTGGGAGGGAACCAGTTCCAAAGTCGGTCCGGAGATCCGAGCAAATCCAGAGAGCCCAGCTGCCGCAGAGGGCGGACCCTGCCAGTGGAAACCCAGTAGGAAGGTCTCTTGGCTCCCTGGTGCCTGAAAGCGTGCCAGAGTGAGGCAGTAACAAAGCTGCAGCATGGCTTTGTATAAGTCCTCAATTTGCTGCACCATTGCCAACGGCCCAGGAAATTCTGGTTGCTGCGGAACAATGGTCGGAATCGTCTACGAAGTACAGCAACTTCAGGAGCATGACCTCGAGTAATGATGATGCACTTGTGCCTTCTCAGGAGATAAAGAGAGGCGGGAAGGGGCCAAATATCACTTGGACATCTTATACTTCTTGGATTTACCCAAGGATTTAAATAGCAGACAACCTGTTGTGACCTTGGGATTTGGACATACCTTTAGACCTCGCCCAATATTGGTTTGGGGGATCTTGCGGTGCTTCGCCAAGAAGAGCTCCTCTTCCCAGTCTCGAATGGCCTTGGGGTACATCAAAGTACGATCACTGTAGGCCTTGGAAATCATGGTCCGAGCCTATTCACCACAGGCAAACCACATTGGGGGGAGGGGGTCAGTCACAGACATTTCTTTGCGACATTCCCCACAGGGTCTGAACCCTGTAGATTAGGGAGTATTCCCTTGTACGCTGTAGACTTTTTCCAGAAATTGTTTAGACATTGTCTCAATGAGACGAGGGGTAGCTCTGGATCCACGTCTGTTAGTGCAGAAAGAAAAGAGCTGATATCAACACATATGGGTGGCGCCTATTTAGGGTCCCGGACGTCACTTCTGGAGCGGAGCAACATCGGTGCGGAGCCACATAGCACCACCTGTCACCACAAAGGGGGTACTGCTCAAGATTTTCCCGATCCAGTCTGACCCCTGAGGAGTATTCAAAAGGTGAGGAATCTGCGGTTAGAAGTCTATCAGAATAGGCTATATCTAGCAGGTGGTGACATTCCAAAATGGTGGAGATATTTATATTAACATATTTATCCAAGATATTAATGGGAAATGGCAAGAGAGATATAGGCCTAAAGTTAGATAAGACAGAATAAATTATGGGTAAAATTGCCCTTTCCAAAATGGTGATACTTCCCAGACTTTTGCACTTCTTTCTCAACCTCACCTATCGGATCCCTTTGAGATGGTTTAGGGAACTGGGTTTGCATTTTACAAGACATTACGTGGGGTACAGGCAGGCATAGGGCAAATTTAAAGATCCTGAACGATTTAGAAGGAGTGATCTGGTGCTAGCAAGAGAGCCCAGGTGCCCAGCTCCAGACCTGAAGAACTACTTCTCCCCAGACAAAAATCTAGTCTTACGTTTTTTCCGTAAGACGGGCTCAGACACAGTCCGTTCGCATCTCAAAGAGGAGTTCATTCCAGGCCATGACAGCCAAAACAGAAAAGGCCTTACCACCCCTTCGAACCTGCTTAAAGCATGGAATAAGTAAAAGAGAAGTGCAGTGTTCTGGGGGAATATACTGAGTGAATCTTTCAGCCAAATATCGAGAGCTAGAAGAGAACACTGCTCTATGGGCCATCACTAATGCTTTCAAGAGGATGCGTTTCTTAACAAGCAGCCAATGCAAAACCTTGAGAGCAGCTGTCGTTGAGTAACACCTAGGCAGACGGAGAAGTAACCTAGTTGCCGCGTTTAGAACCACCTGCAGGCGCTTCACCTGGGCTTTAACAGCTCCCAAGAACAGAACATTCGCAGAGTCAAGACGCGAAGTGATCATGGCATCGGCCACTACTCTTCTTGCCTCGAAAGGAAGGAGGGGAAGAAATTTGGTAATGGTACCGTGCAGCGCAAAGCATTGACCTATTACTGCTGAAATCTGAGCCTTCATAGAAAGGGTATTGTCAAGTTTTACTCCCAAATTTTTTTACAACTAGAGAAGGAGGTGGTGGGGCAGGCAATGCAGAGGGCCAAAGATTTTCCCACCAGTTGAACAAATGTGACCCGAAAGAGATAATTTCAGTCTCCGCTGCATTGCATTTCAGCTGGCTGTTCCGGGGGGTGCCTAGGAACTATGGACTAAGAGATATATTACTTAGCAGCCCAGATCCAATAGATGACAAGGTAGTTGGATGGTCATTATTTGCACAAACTGCAGAATCCGACATTAGAGCGCAAACGGAGTGAACTTGTGACACAATCCTGAGTAAGGTAGGGTCACTACAAAAAGTCACTAGATTGCAGAGAATTGCCTTAAAAGGTGTAGTGGACAGTGGTGAAGAAGACCAGCCATACAGTGTATGCCCCCAGCATCCCTTTGACAATACTCTGGAGGTCAGTACATCTACCTGACACAGCTGGCCTGGATCTTTGGGAGGAAGCAGGTATCCTTACGAAAGGGGATTGTTTCCATATGGGAGAATGAATGTACCTTGAGGCTATGATCCAAGATTGAGGATTGCCAACCTCCCAATTCCGGACATACGGTGCACTGGTTTTGGGCTTTAGGACTAAATAGAACAACATATCCACTGAGCCACAAACTCATGAACTAATTCAGCAACTTTTATGATGGAAAACAGTTGCAGGAAAGTGACCTGGTTTTATAAATTACTATTAAAAATGACAAGATGTAACTGACCACCAATGAGGTCGAAGTGGGAAATAATTGTGGCAGGGAGGTTGTGGACAGAGAATGGGCTAAGAGGCCAAGGACACACTCTTAAAATATACAGTAATGCCAAGTTGAAATATACACAGTTTAAATTTATACACAACATCTACATGACGGCGAAAAGAATAAACATGATTGTGGGTCTGAGCTAATCCAGTACCAGCGATGTGACCACCTTAATGTAGACTTCTTTCACATGGTGTGGAGTTGCCTTAGCATACATAGCTCTATTCTGTGAGGCAGCATTGTGAAATCTGCAGTCAACTCTGAACAGGAAGGTTTAAGTGAACTGGCGAGCTGTCTGCTGCGACTGTTCACCAGGTCAAAACCATGGCTGGCGGGGGCTATATTTGCAGATTTATGAGTACATTAGCAAAAAGAAGGATCGCGATAAGCTGGAGAGGCTTCTGCCTCCCTCCTGGCGTAATGGAGGGCAGATGTAATCGAATAGGCTAAAAGTGAGAGTACTAACCTGCATGGGGAAGAAAAGAGGCATGGGCGCAGAAAATTATTTGCACAATCATGGGATGAAAATCTACTGGCCTCTGAGACTCCTGGTCTAATGGGGGGATTCCCCAGTACTCCAGATGAATATGAAAATTGATAAAGGAAAGGAAAGTGTTGTCTCCTCTGTCCAGAAGGACGTTAGTAGTAGAGAAATGTATTCCAACCTACTGATAGTCTTGAGTGAGTTTTTGCCGTGTGATATCTCAGTTAATATTATGGTTGTTAGTTGCATTAAATGTAATCTGAATACGGAATAGCTCCCCATCTCAAAGGACGAGACATGCACTGCTAATTAATCAACAAAAGGCACTAAAGGACACATGAGACACTGCAGGGTGATAAACTAATGTCCATACTGCAGTCTATTCATGAGCCTCTGTGTAAAAATGTACATGGTAATGGTATCCTATAATTCTTGTAAAAATAGAGATTTGTATTTTATTTTTTATTATCTGCCCACTTTTTGCTCTTGCCATCAACGTGTACCAATCCAGGCAATATGCTTTGAATTTGGTTTATCGAGTGCATATATAAGGCGATTGGTAAGTATGATTACATGGGGATACATAGTTAATCATGTTTTAACAGGCTCCTTGAAGGAGTGGGTGAAAAACTAACTAAATACTGTAATTGGTCAGAAGGATCGTCCCCATACTAATTTAAATTTTGCAATGGAATTATTTTATTTACAAGAGATGATCTTCAGAGCTGGAGCACGGTATACCAGATGGTCACCGATTAATAGGATAGATGTACATAAGCTGCATATACAGCAGCCACAAAGTAAGTAAGTTTGGGTAAACCACAACTCCCTCTAGGTATGGTATAGAAACATAAGGTTAGATCGATTTTCCTTTTGGAAACGGGTGGTTTTCCACTGAGAAGTTGTATTGGAGTCCAGGAAGGGACTAATCTGCACGTCTTTGCATCTGGTAATCAAGATTTGAGCTATATGCTCTTTGCCTGCTCAGAATTGAGAAAGTCTCAAAGGAAACTGCAGCTCCCTTTGCTCCCATGCAATGATGAAAAATTTGTAGAACTTGAATTTTCTGTTAGATGAAGTTATTTTTTTTATTTTTTTTTTACAAGGAGGATGGAATAATTAGGAAATCAGATTCAGCCATAGATATTTTTTTAAAAACACTGAAATGATGTTACAAATTAACAAATTTGCTTTTAAAAATGTTCTAATTGTTGAAGGATTTTTGTTAGATTGGTATAATTGAGAATTATTATGTAGTACTCCCCCCTGCGATATAGTAAACTTTGCCAAAACAGTCACCAAGGAACCCAGGAGGGTTGCTGGATATATGGGTAGGGGCGGCGCACAGCCACTCTTGGCGATTAAACTCAATTGATTCAGAACTATTTGGAGCGCTTCAAGAGGGTTCTAAAGCGTTTTATATACATATATACAGAAACACAGATATATATTTTATATATGTATGAGCAAGAAAGACCCATTGCAGGCAGCACAAGAAAATACATAAGTAATATTGTGACTTTTGAAAAAAATAAAGTCTTGTTGAGCATGGCAGCACTATACATGCTTAGCACATTGTGGAGGTCAGTTTCAGGGGCTGCTGGGGAGCACTGATTTCAGAATCTGCACCCCTGGACAGGAGATATATTGAAGGCATGTATGTGCATGTATTTGTGTGTGTTTATGCAGCCTGGAGGGTTCAGCGTACGTACATCTACCAGATGTGTGCATGTTTGTGAACCCTAATAGCATGTCTATATGTGTGCACATCAAGCAAGTGCACATCTGTGTGCGTTCCAAGACATGTGCATATTAACATTTTTGTGTTTACACCCGGAGGAGTTGCGTTTGTGCACAATGAAGGTGTGCGTATGTATTTGTTTGTGCTTCAGGAAGGTGTGTCAGCTTTGTACCCAGCTTCAACTGCGACCTCCAGAAACCAGCATGTCCCAGTCCAGTAGAGCCGGTTGTCACAAAGTAGCATCAGCTATGAGTAGTCACTGAAGAGCAGGAGGGTGAAGGCAGCAAGCAGCACTGAGCCATTGAGGAATAATACCCCTTGCTGTACTGCAGCTGTCTGCAGCCTCCGGCTGAGGGCCACCTGCAGGGAAGCAACTGAATCTTCATGGTGGAATTCAAGCTGCTCAGATTTAGGAAGATTCAGTCTTGGAGCTATACCCTCCTTCTATAGTCCCTCTTGCAGTGCAGGGTTAAGTGCAAGGATGCACAAGGTTGTGTGGTGTTGGACCAGGAATTCCTACGCCCAGTCCTTTCTGCTGCAGTGCAAGTGACTGCGGGGTGTGGTGCTAGGCCAGGAGAATCCTACATAGCCACCAGTCCTTTGCATTGTTCAGCTCACAGTGAGCATGTCTAGCAGCCATGATGTAAGAGTCAAAGTTGTGAAGCTCAGCACCAGCAGCCCGTGCCAGTGGCAAGAGCAGTGTTATGAAGGAGGCAGAGATAATAACACACTGTTGTGGCCCTACTCGCCCTGTGAGCTTATGGTCTGAATGGTGAAATTATGTTTATACAAGTGCATTTAAGTTGTGGCACGTAAAAAACAATGCGTCCACAAGCAACTATTTTCATACCTCATCAATTTAAAGGATGAGGTGAACATTGTGAAGGGCGGATCCAAAACATGAATGAAAACCGGTGGAGCCAATGCCTGAAGGGGGCTGTCGGAAACAAGCCAATGCCTGAAGGGGGCTAACCAAAAGCCTCTTACTGTATGTGTGTGTTGTGTGGTGTAGTGTAGTGTAGTTTGCCAACATGAGGTTTTGTTAAACAGCTAAAGCAGTCTATATTGAGACCTAAAACACCCCCACAGAAAATGAAGTTCTATTACAGGTCTCTCCACTGCAGGACTCTCCCATGAGCCCTCCTCCCAGTGCTCGCTGCACGTACTACTAAACAAAAAAGAAACCTAAAAGGTGAAACCTGCAAAACGAAAGTAACGCTGCCCAAGTCATAAAAAGACCTGCTCAACTTCTAGGTTTCACTTACACGCACAGTGGTGCTGTCCAGGGGAGCTGGGCTGCCAACATTGAAATTTCTTTCTCCAAAGACGGAACGCGGTGCAGAAAGGTTCACAAACCCCTCCTACAGTACCAACAAAATAATCCAAATTATTAATTTTATACATAGGGAGTGTTGCACTCTGCCATTTCTTGACGGGGTATTGCAAAGCAAAATAAAAACAGATGCATGCAAGTTATTGGTGAAAGCCCAAATCCCTGTGTGCATGAAGTGAACATCGTCTAGACAAAGCTATAAACACGCACATGAAGTGAGTGCATCGCCAGGTCCCCAAGCATCTCGGCCTCAACAACATCCAGGTTTACTAGAAACACATCTATTGGATCCTTCCTTGCTAGGCCATTAATGGATTTGAATCTTATTTCATTCGGCCACAATGTATATATATACATAACTAGCCATCTCTGGCAGAAATACGATCTCATAATAGATTAAAAGATCATATTTAAAACAGAGTGTGGAGAAGGCAGACATTTACAAGGCACGTTCTGGAGATAATTAAATTCCTGGAAAACATTATTCCAAGATGGAAGTCTCCCAGAGACTAGCCTGCAACTCCTGGAAACGGGACAATTGCATTTGTTTAACTGGAATTACAGAAAACACTTCTGGTAACTAGGAACCATTTTCTCCAGAGCACAGCGGACATCCACGTAGATGCGCTGCTGTTACATATGAACATTTGGAAGGAAGCACTATAAATGCTAACCCTTTATGGAAGGTCGTCTTTACATAATTATTGATCCCGTTTGTTAATTATACTTATAGGAACTTTTAATAAGAATACACTGTTGTATGAAAATAGATGTTCATGATTTCTTAGTAATTTACATCATCAAGTTAGGAAACAGCAATGCCTTCAAAATATGCGCGCAGCCCATAGGTTTTCAAATTTTTAAAAGCGAGAAAGCTTATGGATTCCATAATGAAATTATTATTACAAAAAACGACAGTACGACCATTTGGCACCGACCCACAAATATTCCTAAAAGCCACACTTTCAGCATTCTATTGCCCCCTGGTGGCCTTAAACGTTCACAGCAAACCGAGAAGTTTTGCGGAAAATAAAATAATAAAACTTCAGGACCTTTCCATCTTTTCCTTCTTTAATCAGTGCCGGAGAATGTGCCAAAGCCTTGCTAATGGATGGTTTTGTTGTTGACGGCTGCGCTAGCTGTCTTGGTGCCGTGACGTTGGGGGAAACACCGTTTCCTGTTATTGTGTGAGTTCTCTTTAGCGAGCAACTTCCCTGCTGGCCTTCAGACTTCACGACTTTAAGAAGTTCGATTTTCGTATCAGGAGTTCCTTGAGCCAAACCGAAATCCACCAGGGCATATCTGAAATAGATTATATTCTGATTACACCCACTGAGTTTGAAACAAATTACGTAAATTTCAACAGAAACAACTTTCGTTCATTTGAGTGACGGGTTAGTCAAGAGGCTACGACACAATACAGCAGTTTGAATTTTCTGTATCCAAAAGGGGGCACAACAAGACTCGAACTTTTTGGGAGGGCTAACAGGTCACCCATTAGAGGTGGGTCTAACACTTAAAGCAAGGGGCGGAGCTATCCTTAGAGCCAATACAAAACAACCATTGGAAATGCAATAGGTCTTGCATTTGCTTGAATTAGAGCTATAGGCGTTGTAAATGACATTGTGTTATGAAGTGTATGTAGGTGGTGTGTAGTGGAATTATGTGGGTTGGACTAGAATTAATAGTTGTGGAATTGCGTAGCGTGGAGTGGATGTGTGCAGTGGAATTATGTGGCATGGTGTGCATTGGAATTGTGTGGATAGTAATGATGTGGTATTGAGTATATTGGAATTATGTGGAGAGGAACTGTGCGTCATGAGTGGGATTGTCTGGAATGATATTTTGTGTTGTGGAGTGGTATGTAGTTGAGTTTAACTATGTGGTGTGCAGTTGAATTTTGTGGCATGATTTGGAATTCTGTGTTGTAGATTAGATGTATAGGGCGTATTGTGTTGCTGAGTTGAATGATGTGGTTTGGTTTTGAATTATGTGGTGTGGAATGGAAATGTGTGGAGATTAATTGTGTGGCGTGAAACTGTAGTGTTGAGGGGAACAATGCTGATTGGAATTATGTGGATTGTTGCTATGTGAGAGTGGTTTTATGTGGGGTATACTTATGTGGTATTGAGTAGAGTGTAATTATGTGGAGTTGAATCATGTTGCGTTGAGTGGTATTATGTGGTGTGTAATTATGTTGGCTGGTGTTGAATTGTGTGGTGTGGAATTGTGTGTCACACTAAACTTGATAACACTGTTGGACATTGGTTGCACCTCATTAGTACCAGCTTAATATCCAACTATACTGCAGTGGTTCCCAAACTTTTTCGACCTGCGGCTCCCTTGACCCATTGGTCATTGCCCGTGGCTCACCACTGTTACTTTTTTTGGAGGGTGGGGTGGATGTAAGCCCAGCCTCGTGAGTACTTGCATTTTCCTCCCTGAAAATAATTGGGATGAAGCTGATGAAGGTATTATAATCATATATGCAGGGTGTTTAGTATTACTAAGGCGGCGCCTCTAATAAAATATTCCTAGTTACACTTCTTTGTCCATGCCTTTTTTAGAGTACCCTCTCAAACTTTTTTACCCCACTTACAGTGCTAGATAGCAACCCTATGCAAATATGCCCCACTGCCAAAGTGTTTCTGCGCTAGAAGAATATTTGCATGCACTTCCATTTCTACCCATGGCATACGTGACAACACACCTGTCTCAGCAGTGAGACTCAAGATTTTTTAAACCACAGACAGCTTTATTTTTGCTGTCTCCTCCCTATAATTGCCTTCAAATCAATGCAAGTAAAATAAATTCCATTGATTTATTTATTTTAAACGTACCTCTTTCTTGCTTCCAAATGTTGGCATTATGCCGTATATGGTGTTTTACTTCCCTGTGCTCAAGGAGAGAGCAGGCCTGTCTGGAAATGTGTGTGTACTGAAAGAAATGTGTTCTGGAAGTACCTATGATTCAAGTACAAATGTCAGTACTTAATAATACTTAGTGTGTTTAATAGAAAGGACAACTGTACTTTCCTGATAACTTGCTTTGGTGTAAAATGCATTTGGAAAAAAAAACTATTAACGAGTCTAACAAAATAAATCAGGCATCTTCCACTTACTTTGGGAGTGTTGGAACATAGGGGTCCAGTGAAATATGGAGGTCATCTCCTCGACATGCCATCAATTAAGCACTACGTTTACAGCTTTAGGCATGTCACTTACAAAATCATCAACATCATGCGTTTAAGTCTAATTAGTTTAATGCATTTAATGTTGAAGGGTCTGTTGGCTTCAGTTAAAGTGCTTGGTGCGCGGCTCCCCTGGCTAGGTTTGACGGCTCCCCAGGGAGCCACGGCGCACAGTGTGGGAACCACTGAACTATAGCAATAAGCAACAGAAAGGTGACAAGTCCAGCTCTGAAAAGGGCCTTCATTACACTGCAACACTTGTCACTACTTTTTTAGAAGTTCAGAACCGTTTGAGCTAGAAATTTTTTTTTTGTTAAAATCTGCAGATTGTGCAGCAGATGATGGATTATATAGCCAATGCATCAAATCTATAATTATGCGAAAATCGCTGCAGCCGCACAAACGCATAATTCCAATGGCCTTGACTATATGTAATGTCTTCCCGTGCTCACCACACCCAACAAGACAGGGTGAAGTCCAATATTAGCCAAGAAGTAAGTGATAAAGCATGGGTGTATGTATATTCATATATTCTTTCTTTCTCTCTCTCTCTCTCTCATATTACAAGATGATGGCCCTTTTTTTGTTTTCTGTGAAATGAACATGAGTTTATGAAATATTTTTAATTCGAACTTCAGAAAGACCGTCCTTTTTGACTGTTGACTTCAGGTAAGTTTTCAGTCTGCTCATCGGGGCGTTGCAACATATGCTTATTTGAGGCCATACTGGTGTACAGGTCTCAGAATATTGAAGTTAATGGGTTAATATACCTGATTTTGGGATGTCTGACTGGCAAACTGATTCCTAATGCATCTTCAATTCCTCCTGAGATTGAATAAGTGAGTGCCAATTAAGGGGGCGTGGCCAACTGCCGAGCATGGCGGACGCATAAGAGAAGAGCTCCCGGCTGGGCCCCGTACTTACACAGAAAACGAGACGCGGGATGAGCCATTGACACCTACAGTGGCAGTCTAAACACAGGGGACGGCCACCGGAGCAGAGGGTGGACGGAGTTGTCAAGCCTACGCTGCTGCCTCAGCGGGGAAAAGAAACGTGAGTTCCCGGAGCCTACGCCCACGAAGGGAGCCTGAAATCTGGGAGGCCTGCTGCCGGCCGGGAGCCCGGGAGTGCCGATACACGGATGCGGGCGCGGAGAGGCAATACCCGATACACAGTCCCCACCGGTGGGCATATTGGAAGTAGAGGAGAAAAAAAACGGCACTGGTAAACTGCGGACCCGAAGGAGGCCAGCCCGGGGAGAAACACGCAAGATGGCGGATCGGGGGGTGGTTCCCTGCGGCCGGCTGAGCTTCCGATGAGAGCAGCGCTGGAAGGATAGGGAATACCACAAACGGCGCAACGGAGCAGGGCACTGCGGTGCTGGAATACCGGTTCCCCAGGGCGAGTAAATACAACAGGCACTGTGACATACCGGCAAGATTAAGAAGCACAAGATGGTGTGAAGAGGCTGTGGCACTGGCATGACGCAGAAGCAGGAATAACTGGAGACACACAATAAGGTCCATATGCCATGAACAAAGGCACGACGGATAAGGTGACTGCGGCACGCGAAAGTGCGGGGATTACTACTGTGATCTCGATTGCGATCGGCAGCGGTCTTCACAACTGGCAAGTGGAAAACTCTGCTGCGTAGGCTGTTAAGGGGGATACGGGCAGAGCCGAGAACACCGCGTGGAGGCCCCTCCGCTACTAACGGATCTGTGCTCCTACGCCAGAATACAGTGAGTGATTATATATCACGATTTACAAGTGTGCCAACGGAGTGGCCTTGGGCAGAAGCTAGAAAGATATAAGTGACGGGCGTGATACGTGGAAGACAGGGATCGCCGGAGGGAGTGGAAGGCGGTGATTGGGATGGGCAGGGTGGACCGCGCGGTCTGCGCCAGTCAGGGGCTCGCATAGAGTGCGATAACAGCGGGCAGCAACGGCGAGTACGACATACAGCAGCAGAATATTGGGCACACAGACCCTGGACTGAGGTGCGGTGCACCCCCGCTGACTGCCCTCGCTCATCTCACCCCCTTTGACTTACCTGGTACACAGTATGGGCCGCCCAAAAACGAAACAACAGGAGCCCCCGCCTGCTGGGGATAGCGGTGCCCCTTCACACATGGAAGACACGCAGGGCTCGGCACTGGAGGTGGTGCCGCCCACTGCGGCAAGTAACGACAAACTGGACTTGATACTCAAAGAAATACGGTAATCGAGAGTAGCTATAGAATCACAAATAGGGACGCTCTCCACCAACTTTACACTACTAAGCGGACCATGCCAAGCTCGCTGACAAAGTCAAGCACCACAAAATATTACTGGATGATCTGGTACCGCAACAGACTGATACTACGACGCAACTAGACCAAGTGAAGCGTCAATTGAAAGACATGCAAAACAAATTAGACGATGCAGAAGGGAGATCACGTCGTAACAATATACGACTCCTTGGAATTCCGGAGAAAAGTGAAGGTACAAACCCAACGACCTTTGTGGAAAACTGGCTCAGAGATAACGTGGCCAAAGAAGGGTTGTCGCAATTGTATGCGGTGGAGAGAGCGCATAGAGTGCCCCCTCGGCCCCCGCGCCCGGGGCACCGCCCAGGCCCCTAATTGCCAGAATTTTAAATTACAAAGACAGAGATACTATACTGCGCGCTGCCAGAGAGAATGCACCCCTGCACTTTGAAAACAAACGAATATCCATCTACCCTGACTTTACGATGGCAGTGCAGAAAGCGAGGAGCACGTTCAGAGAAGTCAAGAAGATGCTGCAACACCACAATTTAAAGTACGCCATGCTCTTCCCGGCAAAACTGAAGATTATACATAACCAGAAAACTTTGTTTTTGACAACCCTGAAGAAGCCACGGAATGGGTCGAAGTAACGTTAACTTCACATCCCCCGACAAACCGCTCACAAGAAAGCCAAGGCTCTGGGACGCAGAGTGGTAGTGGAGACACATTAACAATGGGCAGACACAGGCAAGAAGGAGCCTCTCGACGGCAGTGCCCTACACCGTAACAGATCACTGACAGCCAGGCCAACGCTCTGCTGACCGCGGCAGCATTAGCGGAACAAGATGCGACTTCTGTGGTGCAAACAGTGGGATCCTCGGACGATCCAGAGGAACACTCCGATTCTGAAAGCAGCTTGGCGCTGTTTCCGGTGGTGACCCCACAAACTGTGAATGAATACTGAACCGGACTCACTGCGATTACAGATTATTGACACTGTCGGTTGCAGATAAGTACAATGTGGGATGTGGGGGATCTAGCATTAATATTCCGCAAACTATGTTTAAATTTACTTTATGCAGGGGCCCGGCCGGGGAACTGGAATTGAAGGGTACTGGCACATGCCATGGCTCTGTGGAGGCGAGCGGTCGCCACCCCCCCGACGAGCGATTGCAAAATGTCTTTTTATAATAGATGTATTGGTTATTAATATGTTTATTGTTTGGTCCTCTAATGTTATTCAGGGGAACCCAGTATTAGTAGTTCAGAGTGGGATGTTTGTAACAGGTTTAGCCATAGACACAGGCACACTTATACATAGCAGCAGGGCAAACGCAGCACGACGTAGAGACCGACGATATGTCACAACCTAACAGATACATATATGCATCCTGGAATATAAGAGGATTAGGATCTATTCACAAGAGGCACAGGGCACTAGCACAACTGAATCGCAGGAAAGTGCATATTGCGCTGCTCCAAGAAACGCACCTTACTCACTCAGAAGCGGGTAAGATGCAAAAGAAATGGAGAGGGAAGCTGTTCCACACATCTTATTCTGCCTTTGCTAGAGGAGCAGCAATTTGGATAAGAGGTGGTGTGCCGTTTGACCTCCAAGAGCAAAAAATAGATACGAACGGCAGATATGTACTGTTGATGGGAAAGCTAGATGGGCAACGGATAGTGCTGGGTAGCGTGTATGCTCCCAATGTGGATCAACACCTCTTTCTGGAGACATTATCTGTGATGTTAACGGGATGGGAGGACTGCCCGTGGATGATTGGAGGGGACTTTAACGCTGTATTGGATGTGGACCTTGACAGATCGCATCCGCCCCTGCACGGCACTAACAGTAGGAAGCAGGCGGAGGCCTTGAGGACATTGGCGATGGGATGGAACGTGAGAGACGCCTGGCGTACAAAAAACCCTGAGAGTAGGGAATATTCGTTCTACTCACCCCCACACGGATTGCACACACGACTTGACCGAATATTCTGCTCAGAGGGGCTGTTCCCGCAGGTGCTGGCTACCACATACCTGGGGAAGACCCTTTCAGATCACAACCCGATAGAGGTCACGATAGCATGGGGTAGGATATCCACGCCAATACCCACATGGAGGTTACACCCTTCATTGCTGGAAGACACCGTGTTTCACGGCACTCTCGGAAAGGCCATCACCAATTATTTTGTAGAAAACGACAACACAACTAACTCACGCCAAATAGAATGGGATGCTTTTAAGACTGTAATAAGAGGCGTTGCTATCAGCACAGGGGTGGGAGAGCGCAAATCCCTATTGAATAGACTCACAGAACTAGAAAATAGGCTAGGTACCCTAGAAACGGCAACACTGACTGATGATACACGACAGATAGACTTACAAGAAGCACGTATACGACACGCAGAATTGCTAGAAGACCTTAGAATACTGGATTACCGGTCATACACACAAAAGCAGCACACGGAAGCGGATGAGGGCGGGGCCGCTACTTGCAAGAATTCTCAAAAACATACAGTCGGCGTCTCCTATATTGGAAGTTGCCAATCAGACAGGGACGGTAGTGGACTCACAATTAGATATTAATACAGCATTTAAGACATATTATGAGGCTCTGTACGCAGCACCTCCTCTACTATCTGACAGTGACTTCGCGGACTTCTTCGAGGGTCTTCAGCTCCCGCAGTTATTGGAAGAGCATAAGGAAGACCTGGAGAAACCCATAACAGAGGCGGAAATTAGGGCGGCAATTAGAGCACTCCCTAGAAACAAAACACCGGGATCGGATGGACTGCCTGTGGAATTTTATGCAGCATTTATGCCCCTAATAACACCACACCTTAAAAAGCTATATCAGGCATCAAAGGAGACCGGCACGTTACCCGACACTACACTACAGGCAATAGTAGTATCCCTGCTGAAACCAGGGAGAAATGGAATAGATATGTCGGGATATAGACCCCTGTCCCTGTTAAATACAGATTACAAGATCCTAAGCAAATTATTGGCCATCAGAATACAGCAATTCATACCACACTTAATACATGCAGACCAATGCGGATTTGTACCATGCAGAAGTACGGCACTGAATATTCGCAGACTATACCAACTAATGACGAGTGCAACCTCGCCGGGGGGGAACACAAGGCTGCATCTCCCTGGACCTAAAACAGGCATTTGACTCCTTGCATTGGGCATACATGTTCAGAGTACTACCGAAATACGGAATCCCTGATCAATATATAAAATGGATGGCTTTACTGTATCAATCCAACTGCACGTGCCCGTACTGGGCCATACATATCCACACAATATGTAGTAGCAAGGGGAACGAGGCAGGGATGCCCGCTCTCACCCTTAATATTTATCCTGGCTCTGGAACCCTTATTAGCTAAAACACGACTGCTGGCGCCGCAATATGGAATACACCTAAGAAACGACGTTCATATTGTCTCGGCTTACGCTGACGATATTATTCTATACCTGCAGGATATGTACAAGGGCCAGGCACTGATTCCGGAGACTTTTGAGCAGTTCCGGCGATTATCCGGACTCTCTAATAATGATACCAAGTCCTATGCATATTCATTCCGACATAATGGGGCACATGAACCACTGCAGTTTGGTCCTTGGACCTTCCAGATGGCACAGGACACCTTTAAATACCTGGGAATACATATTTACAGGGACCTAGACAAATTGATAGATGGCAATATTACTAGGGCAGTTAATTCTATTAGATCACAAATTAAATTCTGGACGTCTCTCCCACTGTCGGTGGTGGGTAGGATAGCTATCACCAAAATGGTGATGCTTCCCAGACTGTTGTACTATTTTACGAACTTACCTGTAGTGATCCCAGCACATATATTTCAGGCGCTAGATACACTCCTGGTGGAGTTAATTTGGGGCACTGGCCGGCGAAGGATAGGATTACCCAAGCTCAAACTCAGTACTAATAGTGGTGGAATGGGAGTCCCGGACTTCAGGACATACTGCTATGCTAGCCAATTACAATGGCTGGCATACTGGCTGTCAGGTTGGAACCTGCAGGAAATAGGTATGACGCAGAGGGAATGGAATCGGGGTACACTGCACGCAATGCTGATGCCGGCTGCCAGACTGCTATCAACAGCATGTCCGCTCCTAAAAGTGGCCTTGCAGTATTGGAGGAAGACGCTGTGCTACACTAAACAACGAAGGCCGTATGCCCCTAAGATACCCTTGATGGGCATACCACTACAGCTAGAAATAGTATCGCGACGACGTATTTCAGTGTGGGTGGAAGCCGGGGTAGATACAGTGGGAATGCTATTTGTAGATGGTACGCTAGTAGATCACGATGCATTTGTAAGGGAGAGGGGAGTACCAAATGCTCTCTTTTTGACACACACACACATATTAAGGTTTGTACGCCGCAGGTGGGCACCGGGTGGACAAGAACCACAGACGCATGAATTGATGAATATGGTGTACCTCATGGGTAATGGCAGTCATCTCACGAAATGGCTAGCGCTTGGGATAAAAACACATACAGCAGTACCACTAGTGTCCCTGAGAGAAAGATGGACTGTGGAGAGGGGGAGAGCCATTACAGAAAAGGAATGTAAACTCGCTCTGGAATATCCCAGGACGGTGTCGCGAAATCCGAAATTTAAATTCATACAATTAATGATATTACACCGTGCATATTTAACCCCCCCATAGATTGAATAAGATGTTCGCCGGGGTGGAGGATGAGTGCCCGCGTTGTCAGGGGTCGAAGGCAGATTTAATTCACATGCTGTGGTCATGCCCACGCCTTTTAAGTTATTGGTCTACAGTACAACAAATATTAACAACAGTGGCACCAGGGAGGAGTCTGACTAATTGGGAATCTTGTCTTTTAGGCATGGGCCTCACAGTCAAGACTGGGAATCCTACAACTCGCTTCCTTAACTTGATGCTACTTATAGCGAAAAGAACGATAAAGCGTTGGAAAGTGAGGAAGGCGCCAGTGATACGGGATTGGTATGATGATGCAGTTCGATGGGGCACGGCCGAAGGTATAGAAATCCAAAGAGAGGAAAGACGTGGGTTAAGGAAAAAACCTATATCACTAGACTGGAATGTAACAATGGAGGAATTTAAAGCGATTGACATTGCAACACTAACATAGCTATGCAGCTGTTTTGTAGGTATGCAGAGGGGGAACAGGCATAACAACAGTATGTACAGGATGCATTGATATTCAAGAAGGTATCATTATTGGCAGAAGTTAGGAAAATGTGGAGGACTGACTTGAAGAAATTGCCAGCTGTACCTGCATAGACCAATAATGTGGCTGAAGTGGGAGGGGGGGTAAAGTTTGTAGGGGATTGTTTAGATAGTTAGGTTAGATAATGGATAATTAAGTGATAAATTCTGGGAGGGGCGGCTTAATTCAGATGTATTAAAGTTACGTATTATGCAGAATATCACCTCTTAAGATGTAATGCGAATGTAAACTGGATATCAAATTTTTGAAATACAGTAGTTCTGTAAATACAACAGTCATATTTTGGAACGCACAATCACACTACTGTAACGGGTTATCACAGACGCAAGGATGTGCCGTTTTTGTATTATTTGTATGCGATAGAAAAGTTTAATAAAATGTTTTATAAAAAAAAAAAAATGAGTGCCAATTAAATAGCAATGTTAGCACCTGTTAATTATTCTGCCTGGAAACTGCGCTATTCTAAATTAAAATAAAATAGTTATTGCTAGCACATGACCTTGAACAGGTCTCATACGAGATGAGGGAGCTACATCCACCAGGCTTAAAGAAAAGGCAAAATAGGTAGTTGCCATAAAATAACTTTGCAACAAATGGTGTTCTAGCATGCAAAGGATGGAAGTATTACTTCAAGCTACAGAACACACAGAATATATGGCTTCTGAGCATTGTCCTGCAAATTGGTCACTCCCACAGAAACTATGCCTGTTCACACCCAAACTTTCAATTTTGTTCCGAAGCCTGCAGCACACAAATGTTCAAATCCACTAAAGTATCAATGTTGTTTTTAAATCCTGTAGGGACAATATGCATTATAAAATGCAACATTTGTTACTACTTTCTACAAAATGGCTTTGAAAAGAATGACCATATTCTGCTAAATGTCTATACTAATTATAGCAATGATCCTGGCCTGGGTGCACAAAGGGACAACCTTGAATGGGGCATAAAATGGGCACCAGACAGACAACATGGTTACCGGTTTGTTGTTGTAACACTGGAATAAGTAGTGTACACAATAGTGTTTTCACTGTGCAATGTTTTTGCATTGGTAACCTATTATACACAATATAAAAGTTGTACTGCTTTCTACTGACCCAGACTTATTTTGACAGCAGAATAAGGTTTCACAATCATTTTGCTGCCACACTTCACTAATTGGAAGAGGCACGGCACAGTGATACAATGCTTAAACAAGGGGAGTGCTTGTGTACTTCTTCATAGACACCATCTCAAAGAAAACTCTCAAAAGGCCTGTCTTACTATGCACTGTGAGAAGCTGATCATAGTGGTATTTGTTTTAGGCGAAAGAGGTATGCCTCTAATTAGACATAAATTATACGTTCAGGAATCACATAGCTGAGCTATCTCTCAGTCTACCCATAGATTATGTGCCAGACACCTGAGCTTTCCCTCAGGAGACAATGCTCCATCACCTTAATTTCTGCTCGATTTTTTCTAAAATTGGTACCGGCCATACAATTAGTGCTTTAGGGAACCCACTAAATATAATGAAAACCTATACATGCAAGATATGAGTTGAGTTGTTAATTATAAAGTGAAACAGACACCTTAAGGCTGAACTGACTAACAACATCATAAAAGATATGAAGATAATTCATAAAAGAGATGAATATTAAGAGCCTTCCTAAACATAAAATGGTTCTCTATTTTGCACAGGCCAAGATGAGTGCATTTCCAATAGAAGAAACAACAAAAGAGCAGGAACATCCCACCTACCAAGCCTTTCTAAATCAGGGGACTGATAGCAGGAAATCCAAAACAAAGAGATCACTTGGATTTAGAAGCAAACACATAGGCAGCATGGCCCTTGTTTCATAAAAGGCTCTGTTGGAAAAGTGGAGTGCCTTATAATTGATCCTTCTGGAAACTGACGACCAGTGCTGCTTATAGCAAACCTTGGAGAACCTATGAAATTTCCTGAAATTTATGAAAAATCATGCTGCTATATTCTGAACACCTTTAAGCTTGTAAATAGCTGATTCACAAAGACCAACGTAGCAAGCATTGGCATAGTTCAATCTAGAAATGATGGTAGCATTAACACAAGCTTTCAAGTGGCAAGTGCTAAAAATGTTTTGTTAGACGTGGGGGAAGTTATAACCGAGCCTTTCATGCATGTTGGTCTATCCCCAGATAATTTAACTAGCCCACTACTGCCTCGATTACAAGTTGCACAGTACTGGCATGGGATAAACTCCACATTATTAATTATCAGTACTATTCTGTAACACTCACCAGTACCATGCAATTACAAGTTAAGCCCCAAGGAATGGGGAGTCACTGAGGACCCAGATTTGCCAGGTGGTATTCTGCATGGTAATCCCTTTTCTGTGGGATATAACACACATTTAGTGCCTGCTCTCAGCAGACGGTAAATATATGCAAAGGGCTGTAGTAAATTTTTGTTCAAAGGTTAAAAGGAAGGGGTAAGAAGAGTGAAGGAACATGGTGACTGGCAAAGGGAAGCATATAATGCTTCACCGTGCCTTGTTTGAGGTCTGGGCAGAGGTCATAGGAGGGTCCGGGCTGCAATGCAGGTTTTTCCCACAGTGAAATAACCTACTGAATTTTCCAGCCAATTAAAATCTGGTTCGCCGTTTCCACAGGCAGTAAATCCGTGGGCAGGAACACTAGACCTTTTATAATTGTGCGGAACAGAATTCCACACAGGAATTCCACTCCTCACAGTTCCCAATCTGGGCACTTTGAAATTAAGCCTTATAGGCAGAGGTTGCATCACACCATGAGGAACGAGAAGTAATAAAAAACAAACAAAGCCTCCTCTACCTGTAAATGTTTTTTTGATGCAGTAGCATATCTTACGCTGTGTGTAATATAGAGGTGGGCGAGCCAACAAATTAACATGGAGAGCTGAGCCAGAGCTAAATAGAGCAGAGGGTAGAGCAAGGATCTAAGAACCAGTGCACGAAACGAGCCACGAAAATGTGTGGCATGAACACGTTCAGCAAACATCATGTAAAAATAAGTTAAAGTCTCTTTAAATTAAAACAATATATTTTTTAACATGCGGAAGCATTTCACTTTAGTAGATCACTGCATTAAGACGCATTTATTACAAGTCGGTAAAGAGCTGAAAATGCACAACAGGGCCTCCCCTAAAGGCGTCCACTTGCTGTGTCATGGTAGGCCGACAACCAAATTCGGGATGCATCAGGACTAGGCCCTGGATCAGCTGCGATGGAGATTGGGAAACAGATCGGGAGGCACGTTGATGCCCTAGTGCCCCCCCCTGTAGTTCAAAAGTGGCAGGAAGGGGCAGATTCCTGCTTAGATGTCTTATGATTCTTCTTGGACTAGCCCAAAGACTTCGACTGCGCCAAAAGAGCTACAGCAAACAACTCTGGGAGCAGAAACGGGACCCTCTATCCATCCAAGCTCAACTAGTCACAGCGTGAAGATATGGTCCCGAATGGCCTTCGGATTCATCTGGGTAGTCGTCGCATGCTATGGACTCATGCTCCAATCCAAGGCACCATAGGCATACCTCGTAGGTTGAAACTGAATGGGCAGAGAGGACTCCTCTGAACTCCACACAATATTAACAGTGGGGCTGTGAGCATCCTCTGACACCAGACGGTCAAATTCTGCTTTGGGGGTCAGCTAAGCCACATGCAACACTTGGGGCACACCTGAAAGGGAGAGAACAGGATGCAAAGATAATTCTTGTGCATCCCCTTTCTAGTTGCTGAAGGGTCCTGCTTTAGCCCTACCAGACTTCTGTCTTGGAGTTTGTTGTGAGTACAGAACCTGCCTCAAACTGAATTTTAGTGTTGGATATGGGAGATACTGGTGACCAGCCCTCAGAGCCCAGGTTTAGTGTGGCTGAAGACTTTCACCATCTTGAAAATGCCCGGATACATCGGATTTTTGGCCTGTAGTAAGGCAAAACAGAAACCTCTGCAAACGTGGATAGAGTTATCAATGGGAACTTTTACCCCATTGGTTAGGGAGGAGCTAGGAATCACCCTCACCCACTAGCTTGTGTCAGGCATATAGCACCTCCAAGCACCCTAACAGTTTCTGGGCCAGCGGAAGAACAGAAGAAGACTGGACCAGCCGACTGTAGCCTGAGAGGAGCCCTGTAGGACTGGACCTGCTCCCCCTTGCACTCACACAATACCATGTTGAAGGTTGGCTAGACTCTTTTAGCATTAGCATGTACTGTCCAAGGAGATTCAAAAACCCTAGGGCAAAAGCCAAGTTATTAATTTGAGCTGGCTCAGGTGATGATGCAGATGCTCTTTCCAACCCTGGATAACAGGTCAGGTCTGAAAGGTAGGTTAATCGCAGATACTCTAGACAATTGTAATAGACTGGAAACCCTGCCTGTGTTACCCATTTGGGAGCCATCACTGTTGATTCATTTTCGAATAGTGCACAATTAAAAACTATTGTACTTCTCTTGACAGCACTACCAATTTTCATCACCATGTTTTTCAATATAAACTGTGCTGGTTGAATTGTCCACTTAGATTTGAAGAGACAAAAAAAGCTTGTAGAGCGATTTTATTACCCCCCCCCCCCCCCTCTTCTTTCGCATAATTAGGTAGTAGACAGACTCTGGTAGGCCAGCAGTCTTGAATGAAAAGAGTGATCAGGTGCATACCCCAAATCTTGAATGCTGCATCCATCACTATGACTTCCTGGGGAATAAGAGATTTTAGTAGTAACACCTATTTTAGATTGACTATTTCTATCCATAATACATCACGTGTGGAGACCAGGATCACCTCAGCCCACTGAAATTAGTTCTGTTCCCCTGGATACTAGAAACTATCTTGAAGGGGTCTCATTCAGAAAGAAGTGTGAGAAAACTGCTGATGCAAGAAAACATGGGGTCAAGAAGAAGAAGCTAGTTGTCTTATTGATGGCATCTGTTCTAACAAAACAGGAGGTCTGCTATCATTCTCTGAAATGCAAAAGATCCCTTTTAAGAGGTAAACAGCTTCCTTGTCTGACACCATGATGTCTCTCACTAACTGAACTTGCTAATGAGAAAACCAAAAGAAGGAGGATGTATCCCAGCTCAAAAAAATTCACTTGATGTGCCTGACTTGTGATCGGCTTCCTCTGTGGTGCCTTTCAACAATCCATTGTTCAGAGTTTGACAGAAGCTCACACATCTCAGATGGACTGTCACAACTACCAGGTCTAACAATATTGGTGGATATTTTAAAAAGAATGAATTGAGTGGTCCGAGCGTCCGAGCCCACAGCAACTCTGGGAAAATGCCTGTGACTGAAGCCCGGGATGTTTATCTGAAGGTCCGGAGCGTCAAAGTAATTTCCCCAACTGATGAAAACGGGGATAGCAGTGTTGCTACCTTCAATTTAGTATGAGAGTACATTTGTTTAGGAGGATCCTCAGATCAAAAATGAGTCTCTTCTAGTTTAAATCAGTTTGGTCTACAAGGAAGTACTTTGTGCATACTCCTTACCCAGGATCTCTGTCGTGAATGTTCTCCATTTCATCCTTGTCAGAAGGGTCTATACCTACTGCTGTAGCAGTGCAAGATGTTCGGAAACCTCTGCTGCCTGGTTCATCTGGTCTGGTGGAAACTGTATAAACTGGATTCAGCTCCCAGAGCCAGTTTCCAGCAATGATGCATTCAAAATAATTACAATGGCCTTGTTTTGGCGGGTGCACTGTTAGGAATCCTTATTTTGGCTCCATAGGTTTTGTGGCAGGGGCACTGTTGGCAGGACCCTCGCTCCACCATGCCCTTCAACAAAAGTAGACAATGGAACAAAATAACTCCTCCAAACAGTAGTCCAGGTTGGAATGATTTTCAACCTGCTACACAAAAATGCAAATAAGTAGGTAGTCTACTTTGCTCTAGGCTCATAAGGCAAGCTATAGGTTTCACTTCTCATCCTCTTGAATTCAACTGTACAAGATTCGAGTTGATCTATCAAAAAGGAGATTTGAGCCCTTTGGTGATCCCTCCATTTCAATGCTGCAAGACTAACCAAAGTTTGAATGCATAAGGTAACCTCTGGGATACCTGCCTGCCTGAATAACAAATCAGCTTCGTTTGTTGCAGCTCTTATCAACTAATTTAAAATTGCACCACCTTTGATAAGTAAAGCTACAGTTTCAATCAGTAATGCAAACGGGAGCTGACAGACAATCTAATAGGAAAAGAAAATCCTAATCAGGAGCCCTGTCTCTACTCTCCTTTCTGAAAGAAAGCATCTTATCAGACGTGGCTGCTGAAGACGACTTACCGTGTCCAATTATGTTTGCACTAAAGGAATAAAAAAATACTTTTTTCTTTACACGCCTGTGAGTGGATGAGAACGACAGCGCGCAGAAGTGGTGGGCATGCTCATGCCCCGGTATGACTTCACCCCTCTATGCTAGGGTTCTTGCACATAACATTTTGTCCCCCCTCCTACACCTGTAGCATCCCGTCTGCCGCAGCATTGTTGCAGTCTGAAAATTGCCAACCACCAGCCCAATCCCCAAGTAGTTCAAGCCCCGAGGACCAGAACCCTTTACCAACTCTACCCTCCCACTTCTTGGGGCCCTGCTACTCCTGTTGTCAGTCTCGGCTGCTCCAACCGCAAAAGGAACCAAAGGAGGCCAAAAAAGAGCAAAGGGGTTTGTGGTTTGAACTGCCCCAGCTTCAAGGTCATCATTCCGAAGGTCGTGTCCTTGGAGACCTCTGAAAGCTTTGCATTGACAGTAGCCTCTGGCGTCTGTCTCCCTGTGCTAAATGATAGTTTATTTAGCATTTGCAGCTCAGCAGCTTGGGCGGCCTGGAGATGGTGGTCGTGGTCGGGCAGGAAGGTGGCGCTGGTGCAGCTTGCAGCTCAGTGGAGGAGCTGAACCGTATTCACAGTAGCCTCTGGCATCTGTCTGTGCTAAAGGGTCAAGTTTATTTGGTTGGCCTGGAGGTGGTGGTGGACGGGCAGGAAGGTGGTACTGGTGCAGTTTGCAACTCAGTGGAGGAGTTGAACCGATGCAACACCACACCTGGGGTATACCTTGGTTCGTGGTCTCTCTGCTCTCAATAGGGCAATGAGACCACAAAAGGGAAAGCAGAGTCAGCTGCATTTTCCAACAACATCCCCGAAAATAACAAAAAATAGTTTTGTGATAAAATGTTGAGACTGAATTCACTGGGCTCTTTGGACGCGACGAGTTCATAAGATCGTAAGATTATACGGACTCCTCAATTGAAAAAACTGAAAAGGCACTGGACTCGATACTTTAGTGTGTATACAGAGAAATACAAAAAACATCTCCACTATAACATCACAATAGTATAATATTTCAGTATCCAAGCTAATATTCATTACATCAACAGTATTATAATACATATGATTAATGAAATAAAATGGCTTCTCTACCGCTCCTTTTGCTACCTGTGCTGTCTGTGCACACAATACCCTTCGATATTGCACTTTGTCTAATATCACAATAAGCAAACACCACTCCAACAGATCCCTTTATATATGACCTATTCGAAGCCCTGTATCCAATACTGAGCTACCTCCTTATTTCTACCTCCTTATTTCATAACTTTTTACAAGTGACAGTGGTCCCTGAGATAGTGAAGAATATGTATGCAATGAATATAGCCTCAATCAGTGCTATATTTTAGCCAATATCCAGCCGGACAAAGGCAATTTTAATATGCAGAATAGTTACAATAGAACACAAATGCGAGTCAAAATAACAGTGGGATACAAGCCTGTATCCGTGAACCCACATATCAAACAAACAAACAAAGTAAAAAGGCTCAGGCAGTTCGTGGTTGTTTCTATAAGGTAATACATGAATAGAGAAACAACAATTATGGAAAGGTCACCTTTACACAAATTACATACAAGAATCAATGTGTTTAAGGTTGACAAATATGTCGACGGCGTTTCGATCCTTATCTGTAGGATATTGGATCATCAACAGGACTATCAGATAAAGTGCCTGAAAACAATTGCCTGTAATTTACTGCAGCAAAGCCCAATGGGTGAGGGCTGAGGTGACCGTGTCCGGATTGCAGGCAAGGCCCATGGACCCTGGAATATTGGATTCAATCACATAGAGACTCTTAATGAGCGGAATCGGTGTCTTCGCCATAGACGACCTGGAGAGGGTTTCGTGACATAGTAGTCAGATTACAACGGCCTCAAGTTGAGAGCAATGCTATGTTGGTACCAGGTCGGAGCGAAATGCGAAATGGGCCTAGTATGTAGCTTGTAGCGGCGTACTGATGTGAACGCAATCCAGAAAAATACAGTCTGGAAGACTAATACAAAAAAAAAAAACTGTTACTCAGTTAAATTTCAGTCCCTCCAGAAAGAGGTCACTGCATAACAGATGTCTTCAAGGGCTTGCCCAATTCATTTTTTTGTTCTTAAGAATGAACCGCAAAAGTTATCTCTGAAACATGAAGCAACTTCAGCCCTGTTAAAAAAAAAACGCAACTGCCCTACAAAGCAAGGAACGCAAAAGGAATTAGAAGAAAGATAATACCTGAAGAACATGGTGTTCATCTAAACATCTTCATCATTAAAACCTTAATCGAATTTAGCAGTACGCCTAGTAGTAAACCTGTGAAAGACTAACATTTATCAATCACACCTGATTTACTGCTCTAAAGTTCCTGCAACTGACCAGGTAACTATGTTCATTACTCTGAGGCATATTTAGCATTTCAAATAATTTGTTCACCAATCCTACTCTTACAAGAGCCTACCATAAACTCCAACAATATATTTGAAACTCATTCAGCAATTCTTCATAACTTAGTGAACGGCTGGAAAAATCGCCAAAGAAATATGAGAATTCTGATCCACCTGTTGAGTATCAAACACTTGCTATGACCTTTGTTCTGTGCCAGGTTCAGATGCTTTATATTCAAAACAGAGGTCTTTAATGGTACTAGAAAGCAGTTGCCTGTTGCAACAGAGGTCCTTCCATTGAACAAACTTGACCTAAGGCAACAAAAAGAGGAAAGAGGCTCCAGATCATACATTTTTATTAAGAAAACTGTTGTTGAGAGCGGTGTTGCCAATCAAAACCAAAGCAGTGAAACAATAAACTCACCCACCCCATGCTACCCAAATAGTCTCAAAAAGGGTAAAGGGAAGCCTATATGGCATAGAAGCTCAAAATACATTTACGTGATAGCCAACCTGCCCATCGCGGCAGAGACCTCAGATATTTTAACCACTGCTCGCAGTCCCTCCCAACCATATTATGCCCACGCACCCACCTCGAAGCAAGACTCATATACAGCGTTAGGACATTATCCAAACTTTGGCCTTAATTTGAATCTCTCAGCAAATTACTTCAATTCTATATCATCAATAACTGACCATCAAAACCATGGAAACAATGTGAGTTTAAATTTGCTAGAGTTAGCTAGATTCATTCTGTGACCCAGAGAAAATGTGACTCAAAATATAATTGATTTTATTAATTTGTTTGAAAATCAGATTGTGCCTTCAAAAATAATTTGCCCCTTGAATTTACTAGAAAACCTGTATTAACTAAAAATGATTGGATACACTAAACTAGTAACTATTTGATGATTCTTTGCATACGCAATCCAGGGCTACATCCTCTTAACATTATCCCGCTTTGATGATGAAACTTTTTTTTTCTTACTAGGGGTATAAATGTATTACATGTTATACAGGCAGCCTAAAGGCCCAATCTCTCTCTATACTTCTGTTTGCAGTCTTTTGGAGAATTAATGACAAGAGCTCGGGCAGCTAAAGAGGTCTGCAGGCACAACCAACTAATGTTAAGTGTGTTGTTCTGTTGAATGATCAGCCATTATATGGAATTCTAAATGCCTAAACAACAGAATAAAGATTCTTTAGCAGGAATTACAATCTCGAAATTAAGATTTATTGCATGACCAATTAAAACATTGTACATATTCTGTATAGTTCTGGTTGTAGCTATCAAAGTCAATTAACTTGTTTTCTAAAATAGGGGGGAACCAAAGCTGCAATGATCGGCTCTTCATCTCTTGCCTCAAATCAAAATTAACTATATGTTTCGATAACCTATGCCAAAGCATTCTAGAATTTGTTTTCTTTAGTCATCTCTAAAAAAAAGTAACCTTCCAGTTTATAAAAAAAACAACTGAATACTGTTTATCATGCATGTAAGCTTTTATACTGGCAACTGATGAGCAAACTTTTCTGTTAAGAGAAAACATTCTAGTTGCCACGGTGTCAGTCCTCGTACTTTCTGCTTCACAATTACTTTAGTAATAATTCAGAATCACAAACCGCTTTTAAAATCAGTTTATACAACTATACAAGTGAATGTACATCTGAATGAAGAAAAATCTGCATTTTCTACTTCATATGTAAACTCTGCCAGCGGTATCAGAATGTAGTTATTTGGGCACACTTACTTTTTTAACCGCCTGTTATATAAGAAGTTACTGGGCTTGATGTCACGGTGAACAATACCAAAGTGATGAATGTGTTTGAGAGCTTTAAGCAGGTTAAACATGTAGTCTCTTACTTCTTCGAAGGTAAGATTATTCAAAATATCCTGCAAAGATAAATCAAGTTACGTTACTTGGAACATCTATTTGTTTTGGCCAAACATAGTTGAAACAACCCCTTCCATCAAAAGAAGAACGACTTACCAAGAAAGATTCATGTTCCAAATATGGCATGATGATAACCACATGATCATTTTTTCTTATGCAATACTTAATCCCCATAACATTTTCTTGCCCACTGAAAGAAAAATGCCTAAAAGTCAGATGAGCATTGATTGCAAAACACACATAATGTAAGCAGAATTGGACTTTTCTAAACAAAAATTCTGTGTTAAAAAGCTGAACATTAAAAAAATACTAATACAGTAAGAAGACAAAACTCAGCATGGAAATTAATATAAATGCTGGTTTAGTAACATTTTAGTCCAACAAATCCAAAGTAACTACTTACATGTAAAACTGGTTTGGGATAATGGGTAGCTTGGTATGAGGTATATTTGCAAATTTGTCAGTATCCGTAATGGTTACTGGTACAAGCACAATTACTGGTTTAGATTTTCCACCTCACCTGAAAGAAATGGGCATATATTGACACCCACTTAACAGGTTAAGCAATGCATGCTTATGCAGCAAGGATGCTCTACCCAGATTCCCCTCCTGCTGGCACAGAGTAGCAAGTTGTAAATAGGAACATGAAGTGGACACAGGAAAGCATACCGCCTGGACCAGTTCAGGGCTAAGAGTTGTCTTAGCTATGGGGTCCAATCTAAGCATTTTTGCAGGTGGCTTTATTCACAGCCTGGCAAAGGGAACACAGAATATCAGCAAAGACATCGTTCCCAGGGAAGCATTGCAGCCAAACACAATGGCTCACTGCTCTAAAATGGGGCCTGGCTCCTGCTTTACTTTTACGTGCCTAAGTCAGAAAAACACACTGTAATTCTTTTCTGAAATGAACCATCTCTATGCCTCCCTCTCTATGTGATGGTTGAGCTCTTGGTGCAGGACTGCACGAACATCACAACATTTACAATCAACAGCACACATTTGTAATCGATTCTTGGCATTGCACCATACATTGACAGATCCTCCTACCAAATGTGATTCTGGAAGTGGGGTAAAAAGAATAGAAAGCCATGCTAGCTTTTTAGCAAGAACGTAAAGGCTCACCCCTCCCATAGTGTCACTTCTCTGGGACAAGATGTTGGTCTACTTGTAGGTGGCCGCTTAAGGAAGCTGAAGCCGTCTGCATTGCTGGGATCCTTGAAGAACCACCGAGCACAAACTCTTTGCCTGCAAGCACAAAAGGATAATAGTCTCCACCAGAACAAAGGTGGCACTGATTACTGTCTGTGTCTCAGAATCTGATTTAATCAGTTCCTGGGATCGAAGCACACGTTAGAAATGAGGTTTAGAGTGGGTATCTTCATGATCCCCAAAACATTGCCGGTTGTGTGAATTAGTTTTCCAAAGTAAAGTTAATTTACTCAGTTGAAAAGGTAAATTGTTCAGTGCAGTTTCATATGTGCCAACGTATGTGCACCAGGCAAATAGTAAAGCACTAGTCAACATGTTTATAAAGTTGTGATTGAATCAAATGGTACATAATGATGCAAAAGGCCACAGGAACAAGAAGGGAACACAGAGAAAACATGAACTGGAAATCGGACCTATGCTTAAGTGTATTGTGATCATATTTTTTTGGTCTTGCACTGTGAGGTTTGTCCCAGAAAAAGACTATTTAGGTAAGAAATACTCAAACAAATGACCTGAAAGAAACGAATTTCGTATTATAAAATAAATGAAATTGGAAAATCTATGGTGCTGTGCATTTATCGGTATTATAGAACAACGGTCCCTAACACGACAAGATTCAGGTATTGGTTAACAAACAATATTGTAAATGAAAACAATGTTTTTAATGTACAAAGATCTCTGAATATAGTTTTTTTTACTATAAAAGACTGCAGTGGGCTGTGAGTAAACGAAGTGAAAAAGATGCTCCGGCAAAAAAAATGTGATACAGGTGATTCGAAGGTGCAATATTTGTATCACAATGACATTAGCAAGAATACATCCCATAAAAAGTACAATAAATAAATAGGAAGTGGGTCTGTATTTGATTGCAAACACATCATGCACAATAAACACACTGAAGATGAACTGCGCTGTCAAGTGATTTCAGTGATAACCCCTCCCTCTCCCCCCTCCCAGCAGAAGAGGAGACAGTTCACCTCTACTTTAACAAAGAGGAGCTGAAATGGATTTTGAGTGGACAGCATGAATTCGGGCCTCAACAGAATGGAAAATTGGACCTTTCTAGTATAATTGCATTGTCTTTCCAAAACGCGGTTTGTGGCTAATAACATTCTGGAGAATACATGGTTCCTCGTTACTACTTTTCTTACTTGCTGCTTTAACTTTGTGGATATCATTATGGTCCTTCCTCTGTTCACCCACATCATTCCCATTAAGGTTCAGTGCCCCTCGCCCATGTGCATATTTTACCCTTCTTTTCCCCCTTTATTCGGTGCCACCAATACCATGATGGTGGCTGCCAGGATTGTTCAATTTCATGTCCTATTTTTCACTTCCCCTTACTGGCATTTCATATGGCAACCACTGTTGCAGTCCTCTACAAGATGGTGACTGCTCTTGCAGTCCTGTTTTTATTACCACTTCCAGCTCTCTCCATACGGCCATTGGTGGAACAGTCCTATTTTTGCATCTGCCCGCCGCACTTTAGAGTCCCCGCTACTCTGTTGGATGACTCGCAGCCTGTAGTATGCCAGACACTGATCAGGGTACCGTACTGGTACCATCTCCTGAGGTTATCCTTGGATTGTTCTATCCAGACAATCTTCAACACATAGATTTCAAGGCAATTCTACGAGGATTGCTTACACTCCCGTCCCTCAAGTCACTGCTTTCATGCATACATTTACTTATGTTCATTTTCCTTCAGGTTACAGAATTTGCCCTGGCCTGCCCTAGGCCTTGCCTATCTATTATACTTTGCTGCCCAGGAAGCCTTCCAGGTAATCAATAGTTACTTTTCATTTTTGTGATACTAACACCGCCCACTCTCCTCACCCCTATGCTAACTCCTGCAATAGATCACTGAGTCATCCACAGGGCAGCTTTATCCATATTAGCATAATTTACTTACTCCGATTGGTAAGCCCTTACTTTGGATTTGATTTGTTTTGGCTCCTTTTGTATGCCTGTAAGAAATTGGGTTGTTGGTTGGCTGTGGTATGAGCACTGGTCAAGCAGCAACCACATGGCACAAGCAAACCCCAAATTAACATGTGCTCAACCCCCTGGTAGCTTGGCACAGAACAGTCAGGCTTAACTTGGAGGCAATGTGTAAAGTATTTGTGCAACACTTCAAACAGTAAAACTGTGAAAAAACACACAAAAAGAATCCCACATCAGGTAAGAGAAATAGAGCTTAATTAAAATAAACAAGACCAAAACAACAAACATCAAACTAGTAGAACCGGAGATATTGCAGTTTAAAGTTTTTAGTGAAAATAGCGTCAAAAGGCTTAAAGTGTCAACTCTAAATATCTGGTCGCACCGTACCGGGACAAAGTCACAACTTCAGGCCGACCGCAATGGAGCGCGGGTCGGCTGCAGGGTCCCAGTTAGAGTACTTTAAAACTCGGTTGCAGAGCGCTGCTTGGGTCTGCGAAGATGCGCCACACAGTCGAAGCGATGTTTCGGTTCTGAGCGAGGCTGCGGTGAGAGGGCCTGCGGCGTCGTCTAGGAACCAGTCGTCCAGGTGCAGATGCAAGGTTGTTGGAAGCCGGTTATGTCCCTGAGGTTTCAAATTAGGAGGCCAACCAACTATACCTTGGAGTCCCTGTGGGTTGCAGGTCCAGTCCTTCTCACCAGGGCAAGAGGGCAGCAGTTCAGTACAGCAAAGCAGGAGTCCAGCAGAATGCAGTCCCGCAGAGTGGCAGTCCTTCAGCAGCACAGCAGTTCTTCCTGTCAGAGTATCCACGGGCCAGAAGTGTACTGAAGTGGTGGTGTCGGAGGTCTAGCCTTCATATTGAGTTGTGCCTTTAAAGTAGTGGAGAAGCTTCTAGAGGTTTCTCTTTGAAGCTCCCAGGCATCCTGCCTTCCCTGTCCTGGCTCCAGACTAACTACAGGGGGTATGTAGCCCTTTTGTGAGGAGGCAGGACACAGCCTATTCAGGTGTTAGTGGGGCTGAGCCCAGCTCCTCCCTCCCATCCTGCTAGGGATGGTCCATCCAGGCATACCTACGTCCCTATTGTATGTGGCTGTCTAGGAGGAATACACAAAGCCCAACTGTCAGCTACACCCAGTCATGTGACCAGAGACAGGATATGGGCACTACATGGAGAAGGAAGGAAAATGCCATTAAAAGTGGCATTTTCAGAATTGCAATTTAAAATCCAACTTCACCATAAGTTGGGATTTGAAATTGTGATTCCAGAAACACAAAACATTAACTGGTTAACTCTTTCCATTCAGAAATTACAGGTATAAAATGTAATAAGGCAACTTCAATGTTATCCTATGGGAAAGATAGGCCTTCAAACGAATTCCAGGGTTTTTCAGTACTTGGACATGTAAAACTTAAAAGTACATGTCCTAATTTTTAATTACATTGCACCATGCTCTCTGGGTTACCCTAAAGGTGACTTAGATGTATTAAAAAGGAAGGTTTGGGCCTGGCAAAGGATATTATTTTGCCAGGTATAAATGGCAGTTTAACGTGGACACACAGTCTCTGCAATGGAAGGCCTGAGACAGGTTTACAGGGCTACTTAAGTGGGTTGCACATTCACGGTTGTAGGCTCACAAGTAGCATTTAATTTCAAGGCCCTGGGCACATCTAGATTATGCTCAAGTCATCATCTAGATTATTGGCCAAGGCCTAATGCACATTGCTACCCTGACCTTATGGCTAGGTTTGCAGTACACTTGAAAAGCAACAAACAAAAAGGCAAACTCAACGACAGGGCCAGTTCACTCTAGAGTGAGGGACCCAACACATGCAGGTTTTATTCTTAGGACTCTTAAAAGCAGGCTCTCAAAAGGCCAGTAGATTCCAAATCGTAAACGATTTTGGGCATAAGACGCAAAGACTTAAAGAGGATGAGCTTTTCCACCACAAGCCAATGCGACCATGTGCCTGAGTCACATGCTCTTGTTGTCATAGGGGGCGATTGAGGCAAATAACATTTTTGAAGCAATGCAGTTATGCCAAGACAATAGCTGAACTTCCCATATACCCATTTGTACAATAAATATTGCTTGACTGAGCCAAGACGGCTAACATCAGAACAAAGATCTCCATCAGGATAAAGCGTAGAACTCATCTAAGACACACAATGTACAATCAAGTGGAGTGAGCTGCCTTTATTGCTAAAATCAGCTATCTCTTTTCCAGTGTGGTACCCAGGAACTTGATCAGTGGCAGAGGCAGTCGTGTGACGGGGGGACCCAAGATAGGTCTTAGCTCTTCTTTCTGGTTCTTTTGTCTCAAAATTTAGCTTTCTCTCAGGCACAATTAGGTGGGGTGGAGAATAAATGCAGTAGGCAGTCTGGATCTCAAGGAACTAAAAATTGGAGTCTGAGACTGCGACAGTACCCATCAAATGCCTTTGTGAAAGACGAAGGGGAGAGGATGTAGCCTTACGGCTAGAGCGGTCGACATCAAAGCTGGGGAATCGGGTTCGAGTCTCGACTGGGACGCTCAACATCCTGTGATTCTGGGCAAATCACTTAATCTCCCTGTGCCTAACAAAAATGAATGTGTCCATCTGTAACAAAACTGGTGCTCATGTAAAGCGCTCTGATACCGGACATCTTCGGGTCAAGTTCGCGCTATATAAAACGCTTTAAAAAAAAAAAAGATCCCACGTCCAGTAGGAGCTGGGCAGATTTCAAGATGGCAGGCATGCAAAGATGAAGAGTAAAAGAAGAGGGGGTATAGATCTAGAGGGTGACTTTCTAAGAGCCTAATGAAGTGGTGGCCATACACGATAGACCAATATCCTCAGCGGCTGTATCAAAGACACACCACTAGCAGCCCGACTGGCAAAACTTCTCGGACCATGGGACAAAGATTAGCAGCCTACAAGCAGAGCTGGGCCCTTGACAGAGGGATGAAACCTGTTACGATTAGTGCTCAATGCCTGGGAAACATGAGCGAGGACAAACCTGAGCCAAGAATGGTTGGGCATTATCTTTGAGCATAGATGCCCACACACTAGAAGAGTGACGAAATAAGCGGTGCGATCTGGCGTTAGCTTTAGGCAGCTCAATTCCCCAGCTTGAGAGGAGTAGGAGGGAAGGCTGAGGCCGCTGTGTGCCTGTAATTAGAAGAGGTGCTACTCCATAGCCTTGCAGATATTGAGGCCATAGATTAGTAATCATTCACTAAAAAGGGCAATTGTGTCCACTATGAGGAACCGTGCCTAGTAAGGAAAAGTGAGAAAGAGGCAATAGTGAAAAGTGAGGCAATTATAGCTGAAAAAACAAACATGATAGCAGCAGCAAAGGGAAAAGGAGTGAAGGTTCTCTCCATCAAGGACCTCAACTCATTCAAACACAACAGAAGGGCCCCAGGCATGAGGCAAAATTTAGCCAACATCCAAGATGAAAATATAGATATGGGTGAGTCTGCCACGAAAAGAAACATTTTTTAACATAAGGCTCTGCAAACAAAATCACCATAAGGCAGGAATAAAAGTCTGTGTTTGAACTTGACCACTATCTTCAGAAGGCTGAAATAAGGTTTGACCATGTTGAGACACCATCCTGCTCCATCTTTCAAGATGTCTGCGACTGGCCATATACCAAGAGCTGAATCCTTTAACTTTGTTCTTGCATGCAGAGAGCATTCTCTATAGATGGGGCATGATATTCAAGCTGATTTTTACCTTTAAGAGCAAACAATACACAGTGACATCACTTGAGGTGTCTAACAAAATACATTTGGTTTACAGTCTCAAAAACCAGATGATGGGTCTGCATCCCAGTAACCTGGAGAACATGCAGAATGGCAAACAGTTGCTGAGCAGCTCACCAAGCACACAAGAATTTAGACACACAGATCTTCTAAGAACGACTGGATTTTGCCATCACTGGAATGGAGTAAACTAATGAACTATTCAATAAGTAACCTACTGTGAGAGGACTAGACTGCATCCCTTTCTATACTCTATGCTCTCTGAAGAGATGGATGCAGTGAGCTTGGTACACTTCTGACTGTTACACATTTTACAAGCCAGGTTCTCTCTTCACAATCTCATAGTTGTTAATCTTCTACAATGTTCCTTAGTACTACTTTAGTGCTACCACCCATTCATTTTATTTTCCAGGGCTGGTGGGGTACCCTCAGTTCCTGGTAGCTAGCCCCAACTTTGCGGCCTTTTTTCAGAACTAAGGTGTCACAGATGATAATGTTGAACCACGATTGTTGTTTCTGTCCCCTATTCTGGTATTCATTCTTGACTATCCGTTACCTTTTTCCTGATTCCAATAGTGAGATGTGTTTTCAGAAGTTCTAGGAGCATAACATATATAAGTTAATCATCCCTGCACAGAGAACGAGATATACAACAGTGGACATGAGTTTGAATCTAGGGAGAAGCTGGACATCTGGAAAGAGGGGGCACTTTTACACATTTTTATTGCAGTCGTTTCCAAGACAAAGCTGGTGAGCTTGGATGCCTTTGAGTTCCCTAAGGTGGGTCTTTCTGAAAAATCAAGGTATTAACTTGCATGCTAAGCGCAGAGCATTAATACATTGACTTTGTACTAAAGATTATGATTTTGCTTTCTTATAAGAGACTCATTTGTTGTAAAAGGATAGCACACGTTTGAAGGCATATTGCTTCCCATCCAATTCCATTCTACTGTAAACACAGAAACAAGAGGGGTGGCATTGCTTCTTCTCCAGGGTCTCAATTTTGTGCCAGATTCTGAGTATGCAGATAAAAAAAGTAGAGTAGTGTGCATCCGTGGCAAGTTGGGTCCTTTGCAGCTAACTTTTGAAAATAACTTGTTTTTCCATCTAGAGTCCCAATGACATTAAGCGTTCTTTGTCTCACTTTTCCCTACTCTTGCACTTTTACCAGCTGGCTACTACTTATTGGAGGGGACTTCAACACAAGATTAGACCCGGCTGTAGATCGTTCATCCTGCCCAACCTGGCATAGAGACCCACTTTCGGCCCTTAATAAGGGCATGTCCATTTCAGATTGTGCATTCGGCTCACTATTCCCGTGTTTAGTGCAGGAAGATTCAGAGAAGCATTTGCTGAGCTTGATGTTCTGCAGAAGACAGATTGTTCCTGTAGAACATACAGAACATTCTGCAGGACGGGATGCAGTTGAGAGTCTCTAAATGAAGAACACAGCCCGCAAAAGTTTATACACATACAAAAGCATTACGAGAAGAGCCAAACAAGTAATTACACTCACCACATTCAGGATTCTGCCTGATCCCTTCACACCAACGATGAAGAAATAGAGGATTTCAAGGAGACTCGAGCACAGGAAGCATTCCTGACTGGGGTTCATTTGTCTCATTCCTGACTGGGGTTCATTTGTCTAGTTCAGCCCCAGCTGAGAATCTCTTGATGAAAAGATCAGTCCACAAGAGGTTGCTAGTTTTATTAGTGCTTTGCCAGTGGGGGGTGTGGGGAGGAAGGCTTGGCAGGGTACCAGACCCTGATGGTTTCTCTGCTTCCTTTGCTAAGACTTTTGGGAGCAGCGTCGTATATAGACGCTACTCACAAAAATCTTTAATTATTTCCCTATGTCCCTGGCAAAGACCCCACCACAAGGATTGAGTCTACCTCGACACTTATTCCAAAAGTGGGAAAGGATCCATCTGAAGGTGGGTCACATGGATCCAAAGAGGTCCTAAATTGACAGAGTGCATGAAGTGTGGCCACAATTTACATCACATTACCAATAAGAATGCCTCAAAGATAGGACAGCAGGGGATAAGCTACAACTTTACTTGAGGTTGCTGAGCGTCTGTGCCGAACGAGCATTGAAAGGACTAGGTCTCAAACTAAAACCGCTCTCAAATCTAAATCTGTAGGGTCTCAAGCTAAAATCAAAGTGAACAGCAAACTATCCCCACCTATCATTGACCCAAGGTACTGGCGGGGTTGTCAAGCGTTCCAATCGCTCTTTGCTTAATTTTTGGAACATTTAATGCAGTCGATCACTGCATCAGAGAAAATCTGAGGCATACATAGTGTTGACTTCAAAAAAATCATAATGTTTGCCAACGACAATTTGCTTTTTAGGTAGAGCCTAGAGGCAGCGCGCATGCGCTGCTCTGCGAGGCATGCTGTATTCCGTCTGTGGCTTTTGAACACACCCACTGCACGCCCACCGCTTTTCATTGGTTGGTTGGTCTGCCTTTACTAATTCCATAGTTTTCGTTGGTGAATAGTGTACATTTGTCCCGCCTTGTGGGTGTTTTGCTCCCGCCCTTCCCCTGCTACATAGATCCTTTCGACATGGGCCATATGTTTTTTTAAACTGCACTACTTTTTCTTTCCGCCCTCTCCTCGCCGCTGGCTGCTACACGGCGCTGCTGGTTTTAATGGCTGCTCTTCAAGATGCTCACACCCTGCAGCAGCTCAAGAAGCTTGCCATCTACGGATCGGAGCACTAACTGCTCCGATATATCAATTTTTAAACAGGCACCAGTCTCACTGAGCGCTTTATTGGGAGCAGGGAAATTCAGGGTCAAACGTAACCTGCTGTTCACAGAGGCCGCTCTACTCCTCCGTTGTTGCCTCTCCGGCTCTGCGAGCGCGCCCACTGGAGTAGGGGGCGGGGTAGAGCCAGGCCGCTATATCTCCTTTGCTCTCGGAGATCCCATGCAGGTAAAAGCAGTTCCGTTCTGCTAATCCCTTCCCTAACTTTCCAGAGGCATCATAGGCGAGTCTGTTTCATTTAGCAACATTTCTTCTGTTATAAGATTCTTCCTGTTTCTCTTGCTAAGCCATGCCGCGGCGAATGGAGGAGGAGCCGGGCCGCTCTGTGGGCTTATTTTTAATGGCTGCCCTTCAAAATACTGACACCCTGTAGCAACTCAAGACGCTCGCAAAATACTGAACTGGTACAGCAAGAGAAACAGGAAGAATCTTACCTGCCCCCTTGTCATCATGCATTTAAAAATTAACAGGCTGACATGAGAAATGTTGCAAAATGAAACAGACTTGCGGAGTCACCAAGAGTGACTAAGCGAGCCGGACTGTCTCTGGAAAGTCAGGGAAGGAATTAGCAGAACGGAGCTGCTTTTACCCACAGCAGTGAAATTTAACCTTTTAATAAACTTGCAAATACACAAAAGTTTGTAAGCCAGCTCTGATCACTGTGCCTCCGGTAGAGCCTGCGAACTTGACAAGTAATTATCTGCTGACGTAAGGAAGCACGAGTCAACCTCACAGCACTTTCAGGGAAGCCGTAAACAGCAGGTAACAAAGAAACATTGTTAATTGAGTGCGAGGACTGCAAGTAACAATACCGTCTAACCTCGCATGCAGGCAGCTTCCTCAGCATCGCAGTAGACATGCCGCCTGCATCACGAGTCAACAGTAACCCAAGCCCTGCAGAGATTACTGGACCAAGAGGCTCCCTCCCAGGCTTGCCACGGTTGGTTTCCCTTCAGAAATGAAGCGCGTGAGACGGACTGTGCTGGACCCTGAACAAGCCTTCGAGGAAGTGCGAGTGCATCAAGGCTGGTGTATTAATTGATCACTTAACTTCCGTCCTAACTTAAACCACAATTTGTGACACGTTCGCTAATTTAAGGCTTTTAACAACAACGCTTTGGTATATTTAAATCCATACATATACTGAAAACAGGAAGTACTAAAATGCAGAGTACAGTGGGCGCATGCCCTAAACACAAAAAATAGGTTTTGGGGGGGTTTGCAAATTAGCATAGGCAGTGTGCAGTATTGTCACAGAGAGGGACATTGCAAGTCTATTATGCCTCTCCTTAATGGTAATGCATGATCTAGAATAAATATAGTCCTCTCTGAATCTGACATACATGTTTATGTACTATTTGTCACTGCAGTGAACAGAAATTCTAGTCAGTAGTCTATTATTATTTTCATTTTGCATGATAACTTACATTTTAATTAGCTTATAGATGCAGACATGTGAGCCACTTTCTCAGCCATTTGATTCATTAATAAGGGGCATTTTTATTTTAGTGCACGTGCATATTCTCTATCCCAGTGAGACCCTGACAGTAGGCAGCCCGCTAGCGATTCCTTTAATATTTACTAAACCGCAGGCAGTTGGGGTATACCTGCTACCGGCTACCAAATGGATGTTTGGACACATAACGAACTGCAAGCAGGACATTCAATGTGTTTTCACTAGCATAATTAAGCTGATTGTTGGGGTCTCATCGTTTCCACTTGTTTCAGTTGGCGATTTTTAATATGTACATTTTCACATGTTTTTCTGTTTGCTGGACTCTCATGCTAGTGTCCAGCATGAAGTTTTTGGCACATGAAGTAACAGTAGATGTTGTACCACACAGGATAATGTGCTGCATGGCTAAATACTTATAAGGTCCAAATGGCGAGACCTATTGGCTATGCCAATGCTTGTTAATGGATGTTGAGACCTCTCTATCAGCGTTTTTAGCATTACTCAACAATTTCAAACTAATATTGGGGTTCAAAATTAACTTGGGGAAGTATTTCTCTCAATTATTCAGACAATATGGGTGCGTGGCTTGGATGAGGAGGAAGATGGCTACTTAGCCGCAAGGCTCTGTCCTAATGTCAGATTAGACGCCCCACTTCCACGTTTACCCCCACATTGGATGAAGTAGGTCCTGAAGTGGGCATCTTTGAGAGAGTAGTGTATTCTAAAATCCAAAATATGATGAGATATGTTTCTAAACCATCTTATAATCTCCATTATGAGGAATACCAAGCCCTTAAAAAGTTATCTTCTAACAATGATGTCACCATCAAACCCAGTGACAAGGGTGGGGGTATTGTAGTGCTGGACAGTACTGAATACAAAGAACAAATTCAGGTAATGCTAGGGGTACCTGAACATTACTCCAGAATTACCAGATATCCAGAGCAGAGGATTAAGGCTGTAATACTGGATATTACACAGAGAGCCCTGGATATAGGCTCTATTTGTACCCAGGAGTTGGAGTACCTCAATAGAACTTTTCACAACATTACGGTCCTGTATGGGTACCCAAAACCCATAAAGACATTACCAAACCACCCTTCAGACCCATTGTATCAACTATAGGGTCACTAACTGAACCATTGTCTAAATACGTGGACGTGTTCCTCAAACCTCTGGTTTCTGATCTTCCTGCTTACGTTAGGGACACTGGCCATCATATTGGAAAGATAGAAGTCATCGCCTTCAATTCGCACACTGATGTGTTGGTCTCGATGGACATCGAGGCGTTATACACAAATATCCCCCAAAGAGGGGCATTGGAAGCTGTGAAAAGCGCCCCCCTGGAAAGAAGTAACAACCAAGATGACCATCTGTTCATTTTAGAATGTCTTGCCATAGTTTTGCAGGAAAACTATTTTGAATTCGATAAATCTATATACAAACAGATTCAGGGCGTAAGCATGGGCGCTGCGTGTGCACCAAATGTGGCCAATATCTATATGGGTGCCTTCGAGGATAGATTTATCTTCAACAAGATTGCACCTTTTTTTTGAGAACATCCAACACTGGCATCGATTTATCGATGATATTTTCTTTATATGGAGTGGCCCAGAAGAACAACTTACAGAATTCATTTTATGGATTAATCTGTGTGACCCCCATTTGAAGTTTAGTCCATACATGAGTAAAGACCAGATTGAATTCTTAGATGTCTGGATCCAAATGGTTGACCGATTCATCGAGGTCTCACTGTATACTAAGCCCACTGCACGCAATACTCTCCTTCAATATGAGAGCTATCATCCACGTTGCCAGAAGGACAGTATACCATTCAGTCAATTTCTGCGCTTACGCAGAAATTGTACGACTATTCAGAACTATGATTTTCATGCAGAGCAACTGAAGACCAAATTCCTCAATAGAGGATATCCTCACAGACTAATCAAGGAGTCCTACAAGAGGGCCAAATACTACAACAGGGAGGCACTTTTCCAAAATAAAAACAATAAGAATGACAACAAGTTGGTATGTGTCACTCGACACTCCAATTTTAATAACAAATTACGCCAGGTCATCAATTCTCAATGGCACATCCTGAACTCAGCCAACCATACTAACGCCCTACCTAGACCCATCTTTGCATTCCGACGGAATAAAAACCTAAGGAATTCACTGGTTAAATCGGTGTTGCCTGACAGAAGAGAATTTGTCCAACGATCAATCACAGGGACGAACCCCATCCTTGGCACGCATAAATGTGGCAATTGCCATGCGTGTGATTTTGCTATTGTTTCTCCAGTGCTTGAATGGGGAAAGACAAAATTCCTATCCAAGGAAATGACCAATTGTAGAACCGCTAACGTGGTGTACCACATCTTATGTCCCTGCAAAAAGGGCTATGTTGGTGAAACAAGCAGGGAATTTAGAGTGAGGTTCAGTGACCATATCTGCCATCCACAACAAATGGATAGGTGCTCCTTTGGTCACACACTGGCTCGATCAACAGCATTCAGTAAAGGACCTAAAATGGACCATACTGGAACGAATACACCCTCCCAAGGATGGTAATATTGATGCACTGAGACGCAAGAGGGAGGTATTCTGGATCTATACTCTACAGACGGCCAACACGGGCCTTAATGAATCCCTTCCTTGGGAGAATGCCTTTGTGAGCATTCATCCCCGGGCCCTCTGCTAATGAGCTGTTTGGTCTCAGAGTCCTATTGGATTGCCTGTTTAATTTACTCCTACAGATCGTTAGTACATTATCTTTGATGGAGGTTAACACTACTTCATCAACATGGTCCTGTCTATTGGGGTTATGGAATGTGATACTACCGGAGCATCTGCCCCATTTGAACTTGGTGTGCAGAAGGAGATGCTTCCTACTCACATTCCCATGATTATGTTTTTTTTCTTTATGATTGTAGCCCATACTAGTTTAACCCTTCTTTGAGCCCTGGGGGTTGGCTATTTTTCATTGCATGATAGTCAGCCAGCTTCACGGTAGTTATATTCTAAATTGCCTCTTCTTAAATATACGGACACTGGCATTATTTTAATATCTGCCTGGTTGCCTGACTGCGGCATGGCCCGTATTTGTATATAGATCCATATAGGCCTTATGACCTTAACCTTATTCCAATATGGCCCCCGTATCGGCTTAGGTTTTATACCTTTTGACGCTCCATGCCATTTTCGCCCCGGGGGTGGGCTACTATTGTCCATCCTAAGATAGCCAGTCAGCCTCACGGTAGTTATATTCCAAATCGGTTCTTCTTAAATATACGGATACCGGCATTATTTTAATATCTGCATGGCTGCCTGACTTCGGCATGGCCCGTAACTGTATATAGATCTATATAGGCTGTATGCCCTTAACCGTATTCCAATATGGCCCCTGTACCGGCTTAGGAATCTTACGTTTTGACATTACATGCCACTTCCGGCCCATGTGCGTGTTACACCAATATGGCCCCCATTTTGGCTTCGTAACCATATGGTGTGTCGTTCCACGCCACTTCTGCGGCATGTGTTTATTATTGGAGCTAATTGAATCACTTGATCATGATGGTCAACTGGATATAAAGACCGGTTTTACAGTCCCGCAACACCCACTCTGACGGAGGACCGACGACCCGGACGGCGTGGTACTGGCTTTTCGGAATTACCCATTTGATTTTTGTGAGTATTCTATGTCCCCGAATTTGAGTGAGAATGGAGGACGCTAACTATCGTGTAGGGCGCTTACTTTATCGGTTAGGGACGTATTATAACTAACATGCGATTGACCGGTTCGGTCGATATCCTGTTCCTTGCAGATTCGCTGTATATGTTTGGATTCTGAGCTTAAGTATTATTGGCTGCCGGAGTCAAGCTTTCTATGACAGTTCTCGATACATGTGGCCCTATGTTTTTATATCCAAGTCTGTCAGTATTAACCATATTTTAGTCTTAATTTTATTATATCGGGGGCTGCTGGTTTATATGTATACCATCCATTTTTCTAGTATTCATTGTACTGCCGGTTAGTCCAGACCCTACCGCAGCTTACTGCAACTTACTGAACATGACCTGGGGCGACCTCCTCTAATAATAATGTATGTATGGTATTTCGGACATTCTTTGTAGTCGAATAGAATGGATCTACATAGTTATGCCTATTCCATCTTTGTTTCCCAGCTCTGATCGCGTCACCTTTTAAGACTAAATCCTTGGTTGCCTTGGCTTAGGGATTCTGGGCGAGTCAATTGATAAAGTATGTATGGCATCCCATATTACTACCCCTATATTCTTTGAGCCTATACAAAGGGGGTAGATGTTTCACTTTACCATCTATCTTTTTAGAACTGACGACTGCAATCGAGGTAGTCATCCCAGTCTTCTACCACTTCCTGGCCTCCATGGACCATTAGGTAAGATAGGTGTGGGCATCATTATATATCTTTTGACCAGTCTAAGGTTGGTCAGTCTCTAACTTTGGTGCCATGATCCTTTGGTGTGAGTGCACACATTGGTAGGTCACTTAGCTTTCTAAGGCGCCATTTTTCTTTTATAAACTTTAGTATAGGGTACTTGAGCTGTGTGGAGCCATACTGTTTTCTATCAGTTACTTGTTAATGGACTACAACTTCGAATTGGGTATTTCAATCGGTAAGACTCTAGGGGGGTAGACACCCGATATATCTTTGGCTTACCCTTAGACTTAGGAATTACTATCTCTTTCCATAGTCACCCGTGGACTAGAGGACATTTCACTATGTGTCATTCTTTGGAATGCAGGCCCCACAAGGCCTGTTGCGTCATTTTCTGCGCTTTTGTTACCCTCTAGAGAAGACTTCATGCTCTGCCTTTTGTATTCTATTCTCAGTGGCAAATCATTTCCTGCGTTCTGGGATTTCCATTATCCCCTTGAGCCACATCGTTCCAGAAATAGAGCTTTTTTGGAAAGTATGTTATTTCTTGTATTTTTGTTCTATGCTACACATTCTCGTTTATTCATTTTATCTTTGTCTATTTTTTTACTTTTGCATATTTACCTTTTTTCTATATACTTTATCACTTGTTTTTTTTTAATCTTTTGAACGATTGCATGCATGGTGATGGTTTTTCTCAATATTGCACTATTTCGGTTTTTGGGGCTTTGGCCTGGTTATCTTGCTCCATTCCTTAAGTTATCATGAAGTTAGAAAATATATGAATATTCATTATGTTTGTTTGTCCCTACAGACTAGTGTGTTTACATTGTACAGAGCCCGCTGCACTACATATAATGGTTTTTAGGGCACAAGTTACAGATGGCTTCT